>OU611959.1:11268716-12509932 GCA_914767545.1 Sesia apiformis
GGATCGCATATTTAGATATATAGTTCGCGTCATTTAGTACTGTATTTTTTTCTTTATTTTTACTGTTATTGTACCTACAGCAGCATTTGTGCATAGCTCAAAGGTTGACTGGGAGATAATGCATCAAAGCGTTTAAGTCCACCTTTTGTCACTCTGTGCAATACGGAATAAATAGATAAATACATATTTCAGAATAAAAAAAATCTTTAGTATGTATACACACACTCCAGATTTTTTCCACAGTCCACCAATCCGCACTGGACACGCGTGGTGGATTATGGCTTGAAATCCTGTTGTGATTTACTAGGGTAGGCCTATGTCCTGCAGTGGGACGTTAAACGTTAACGTTAACGTTAAATAGAAATAGTTTCTATTTTGATATAGACGAAGTTTTATTTGATAGCAAGTAAATTATTGTTGAATAAAAAGAAGTAAGTGTTACTTATTGGTGACACTTACTCTTATATGTTTTAAGATCTTTAATTTAGGATTCATCTAAGTCTTTCAATTATAATACCTCTTGGTTCTCGCAAAAAATATGAGAACTGGTCACCGGTTCGAGCTTGTATGAACTTTAGATGATAGCAGCTAAACTTAAAAAAACAATTAATATACATCTTATTTATTTTAATAGATTTAGTTGATAATTTATTGTTATTTGAATGTTGAAATGACCAATGAAACTGTTATCCATTTAAATTGTAATGTTCAATAATAATTTTGTATTTACGAGTATTTTGCACGCCAATTCTGTTACGAGACGTGACGATCTGTTTGATTACCATCTGTTACTATTCACATTGCAAATTAATGTATCGATATGATGACTATTGTTGACTACAAAACAATAAGTATTATTAAGTACTTCTTCTTCAGATATTCATTCGGAGATCTATGAATTATTACTTAGCTTGTTCGCCTCTGTGAACGTAAAATCAACGCAGTCAACGTTTGGGTCGCATCTCTCGTTATTCATGTCATTTTGTATGTTCAATTTTACTTCCTCCATTTGTGGCGGCTTGTATTTCATTTTCGTCAAATTTTGTTTACTTTTGATAGGTATCATTGTAATTCGCGTCATGCTCGCAAATCTGGAATTTTGTGCACACGCGGCAATATTGATAAGTTTGCAGGCAATTGGCCTTGCTCACTACATAAACTAAAACACGCACTCATAGATAGATATGACGTTAACTAATTCACTGAATGTGTAATAACATTTTACTGACGGCTCTCATAGCTTTCGTACCTCAGTTGGTTTAGCGTCTGGTCTTTGAACAAAATCTATTACATGCAAACTTATCTATTTTGGCGTTTGTACATCGACATCAATATTCGATAATTCTGTTAAGAGTACTTTCACATTTTCCTTTACAAATTAATTTTTATCTAAAACAATTACTCTTCTCTCTTTTTTATTCGCTAAGGTATATTTCAAGCTGGAAGAGCGTTATCAACAAGCTGTCACAGAGCATAGCCGTAACTGGAATTTGGACCGAGACCAAGCCTTGCCTGTCGTGCTTTGCTTGCCTCCCTCTAATTTTTCAAAACAACATGGCAACGCTCCAAGATGAATATCGCGTTATTCTGATAGTTTTGGATTTATGGTGGCGCCTTATTAGTGTTATTTGGTAAGGACGAATTGAAGAACAAATAAAATTTGTGTCTTTAGGTCGGACGGTTAAAAACTCACCGGCCTTACAACTTGTTTGTTTCTGTTAACATTGATTGATATTTCATTATTACGATTATCATACCTCAATGTTCAGCCACAATTACAAAATAATACTATTTTGACCACACAACAACGATGTTCTGGCGTAAAATGAACCGCCATACTACCACAAAAGAAAAGTGAAAACAAATCCATTAATTATTTACATTGAATGTGACATAAAGTTTTACGATATTCTCCAACATATTCAGGTAGTATTCAGTAGTATTCAGGCTGATACAAACACTTTTTAATTCATTTTGTGTCTGTCGTGAATACTTGAATTTTTTTAAATATAAAATACAGTTAAAACGGGTATACAATCCACCTTGTGGTAAGTGGATACTGTCGCCCACGGACATCCAAGATACATGTCAACATACATCCAGAGTGACAAACGCTAACAGGCCTCGGATGGGCTGCCTAACTTTTGAGATTTAACAATAAATTAGGAGAAAGAGTTAGGATAATGGGGAGGGATAGAATAGGAATGGGTTCTGGCGTATCTATCTCACCATCGAAACCCGTACTTATATTAGGGAAATAAAGTGGTGTAGTGCATTAGTCATCAGTAGTCTTCTGTGAATTCAGGGTAACGTGGCCAATCGAGTGCGCCCAGCGGCTATGAGATTGCATCATGCGATCTCACCCTTTCAAATGATTATTATAATGACCGTGTTAATTAAATTAGTTAAGATAATGTTAATTATTGGTTAGTTAAATTAATATTGTTTTGGTGACAGGTGAAATAAAATTCAGCAATACTTACATAAACAATCAGTAATTGTGGCACAAAGGTCTGAGTAAACTAAAGGGAAACAGAGAACCTCTATCTAACGTTTACTGTCGCCATAACGAGTTGGAAATGACCGTACGTCTGCGGCAAGCACTTCGATTCCGGCTCGATAGTTATAAACTACTCCTTTTACTGCGTTCAAAACGCAGCTGAGTACTATTTTAATAGCACTGCAGTTGAAGTATACATTTGTATTGAATGTTCAGCGCTTGGAACTGAGAAAATTGTAAATAATTTTGCGTTTATAGGGAGTTTCACTTGAAGAAAATGTATGTAAATACGAGGCTTAATAATAATTTGTATATTTCTATACCGTTATACATAAATGTAGGTATTATATATATATATATTATAAATATATATGTATATATATAAATCTATCCGAATTGTCGACGATCCCACTCTCACAGTTGGTTTAGAATCGCTCAGCATATGTTGCATCTCTCTGCGTTTTTTATCGCCTTTATAATGTGGAATGTTTTGAAGAGCTGTTCAATTTGATGCCAACTTCGGGTTTTTACCATCGCACCGCTCTTCATCGTCGTGCGGTTCATCCGCACTTCCTTGACACAGAATCGCTACGTTCTGTGCGGTCGAAAAGACATTTTATACCGCGAACCCGAACGTTCTGGAACGAACTGCCAGCTGAGGTGTTGCAGGTATCGATGAGCGGCGGTGACCACTTACGATCATGTGGCCCGACTGCTGGTCTGCGAACCATTCTATAAAAAAAATAATTATAACCTTGCTATTGTAATTCATGTATCTATATCAGCAGAAAAGTTCGAAAATTGATTTGATGCACCCCTTTTGTGTTTCTATATTTTCCCAAAGGTTGACTGGTGTAGAATTCCATAAGGCATTATATCCGGCTTTTGTAAAATATTTCTATGCAATAAAGTATGAGTAAAGAAAATAAAAGTTATAAAATACACGAAGAAAGAGTAATACGAAATTACTTTAAGTAATCCCACTATTTGAAACTTCAACATCCAGCAGAGACGTTTGTCTTATAAATGTAGGTATGTCTTACTTGAAGGTTTCATGACCAGTCAAGAGCGGCTTGGCCTAATAGGGCCACAAATACCAATTAAGGGGCAAAGGTAGTTCGACAGGTTAAATAAAATGTTGAAAAAGGATAATTAATTTTAGAATTAATAAGGATCATTTATAGGGATAATGAAAATAATAAGTATTGCTCTTATAACAAATAGCCGCAACTTAGTATAATATGCTTTAACAAGATTCGCAGTGCTATTTTTCAGTCGCTGCTGTGCACATGAATATATGACGAACAAACCATGTAAAAACTACAAACCTTAAAACAGATAAAACTAAAGTTGCAAATAACTCTCCCATAAACACTCTGAAAAGCAGAGCATGTCGGTTTTAATATTTCAGCATCGCGATTATTTTTTGCAAAGCGAGCTGTTATAAAGAATCTTCAACCGCTTTGAATTCGTTTGTGGCGCTGGAAATCTGTTTAAAAATCGCCTCTTTACTTTGCACTGTTTGCACACCGGTGCAGACTTGTTGGTGCAGACGCCTAGACTTGTTTAATGTCCGTAAACTAGTAACGGAGTCTCCGTTACTAGTTTACGGACATTAAACAAGTCTAGGCGCTGAATACATTGAAAACTTCACACGTTGTTCCGATGTTGGCACTGTCGCTGCTTCGAGACGCTGCGTAAAGGGAGTCTTTTCTACACGGGTTCACTATTCATAAAGGAAAAGTGTTTTTTTTCCGCGTATAGGGTTATTAAACGTTTTTGTATAAATGATACTTGTACTGTACTCTAAAAACTATGCGAATCGCGCTACACTTCATATTATTGTAATATCGGGCTACGAATTGCCACGAGCTCTTGAAATAATGATAATAATAATTAATTTATTTGTGTCAACATTAAAATAGGTATTACTAAATAGGTAAATACTTCATTCTGCCTTTAGGACCGCGTACACATATTATCTTTTCAGTAGGTGTACGTCAGCCATTGTAAAGTTCTTGTAACTTATGAGAGCCCGTCTGTCTTACGTGTAGTGGTAAGTGACCGTACGTATAAAAGAGACCTTATGTCTTTCACAATACACCTTCAAATACGAAAGAACGTCACAAAAACTGATTTTTCGCGTGACGTAGTTGACTCGCGCTCGTGAGTTGTAAATACTCGTACTATAACAATGGTATGCGTAGCATGATATATTCGCAAAATCCGTAGGTCGTGCTACGAATTTCTATGAGATTCCTACGAGTATATGTGTATTTATAAGTGTGTAGATGTAAAAATATTTTGAAATAATGGGCTTAGCTGGAGCATACATAAGAAGTAATTAAAATTAGAAAATAGTCTATTCTTCTTATCTACTAAAACCCGTTGGGAAGAGAAAGGGAACGTGTCAATAGTTATCTTTCAACTAGATATCGCATTAGTATTGTTATAATGCTAAGATATTCACTACCGGACAGCGGTTCTCCAATAGCTTAGCTGTAGTAATTCGATAGCTCAGACGCTGTCTTTTTCAATTCCATTGTAAATTTCAAAGAGTCTTACGGCTGCACTCTCATTGATCTTATCTGACTTGTACATTAAAATCCTTTTTGCTCCGGTGAAAAAATATCAATGAACCAATATAACCTTGTTCGACGTATAGGGAAGGCTTTTAGGGCGGGTAAACATCATTGACGCATCAACGTAGGTTGAAACACCTGTACATTTTTGTTCCACCCTTTTTGTAGTGAACAGGCGAACTCGTTTCAACCTTCCCGGATATAGCTGTAGTATGCGCTGTGATAACGTTATGGATGTTATAAAAGATTTTTGCGACTTTGGTCATGTACGTTTTATGTAACGTATAACAAAGTGTTATAGGTTAAATAAAAAATAGTTTTATAACAACGTGTTATGAGGAACGACAGTAAAGTTTGATGATTACGGTATGAGCACGAATTACGAACATTAATTTATGATAAATTAGCCTTAAGTGTAAGGTCGAATCCTAATCATTAAAATCTGTTATAAGCCGCGCTGGGATAATGAAAAATAAAGCAATTTGACATTAATTTGTTTATTTCGGTTTTGAAAATATGTTTAGAACGATGTGATGGAATACGATTGGGCTTAGTGAAGGTCTGGGAATTGACCCGGTGTTTGTGTACCAATCTTAACTAATTTCCTGGTGATGAACAGACGGTAAGACAGAATCCGGTTCTGCAGCTAGACAATTCGGATAGGTAAGAGGGTAATTCGGTTAGTCAACAAAATTAATTACATAAATTTTAGAGTAATAATAAGCAGACTCCCCTGCATACAACTTGCCAGCTTACTATGAATAAAGGTAGGGTACAATAAAGCTTTAAAAGATAATAACGAAGATAAACAAATTGAAATAACCCGAATTAAAACTGATGAGGTATTATGACAAAATGAAAAAACGCAATGAAATATTTAAACGCTCCTCATTTCAATTACATTTCCTTGCTTCGTGTTGATCTAATGGGTGCTCCTTATTTTGGATAAACTCGCCCTGGTATATTTACATAATTATTCTCAGAGTCATAACGTCGGCTCGAGAAATGGCAGGAGTGAAATTTTAAGTAACCTTTTTCGTTGGAAAGCCTTGATGACCGCATTATTTATAAGATGCCTCCTTTACTTTATGTTCATTTAATTTGGCCCCCTTTTTTCTCCGCTAACTCCGAGGTGTAGTTAAATATTTAGGCACTTGAGTGAAATATTTTTTTACATGAAATAAAAGCATCTGTCTTTTATCGTAGTCCTGTTTGTGATAATGAAAATCCTTTTACGTGAATCTGTTTTTATTATTAAAGTACAAGTAGGTCTACTTGTATATCGTACATAAAACAAGGTACAAAAAAGGGAAACAACGAAATTTTACAAAATAGTGGCTGAATACAAATAGTTTATTTTTATCTATTTACTTAAACTTCATTGCACAAGTAATTTTACAAATGGCGGACTTAACGCCATATGGAATTTTCTACCAGACAACCACCAGATCAAACAGAAATTGGGACGCGAGTGCAATTTTGGTCCAAACGCAAATACACAAATAAAATAATATTTCAATGTACCTACACATCTACACACAAACACTATACACGATACACGACACACAATACACGAACTTGTGTGCGTAATATTAATAATACATAGGATAGCAGGGAACTTAAAGAAATCCCAAACTCTGAATCTTTAATGATTCTGAAGCATTTTTTTTAAAGATCGTTTACTGGGTGCCTTTCTAATTTCAGTGGGAAGCGCGTTCCAGAGAGTTACTGCTTGAACAGCGAAGAATTTGAACACAAAGCTCGTACGGCGAGAAGGGACGTACAAGGAAGCATTATCGTCAGAGCGAAGATGACGATTATGAGTATGACCCTGAAAATGATATTTTCATTTCAGGTATTCAGGGACAAATGGATCGTATAAAATAGAATAAAGCGTACACAATATTCTACTTCTTCGTTGTTTAATAGGTAATCACTTAAGCTGTGAGCGATAAGACAAGATATGATCATACTTACGTAAACCACATTAGTGAATCTTTAACCTTTTATTGGATGAAATCAAATCATTCAACTTTAGACTTAACAATGTTTAAATACGAATTTTATTACAAATTTATACGGTAGCTAACCTACAGTGAGTTATGCAAGACAAGGCATATAATTTGTGAGAATGTATTGAAATAAACTAAATCGAACACCACCACACTAATACTCGTATATAATAATAATAGTACAGATACAAGTACAGATACAACTATAAAGTACATAAATGCGTCAATAGTAAGGAAGTCGATCAAATAAAATTTATTAAATTATATTTCATCGCTATACAAAGTTGGTTTACATCAAATCAATTATTCTGTTAGTTTCTCGTGCTAATTTATTTATTACAATCCACCACAATTTAGACTGCTGCAATAATGAAAGATAAATTTTAGAGATTTTTATTTATTTTTATGCGCATCTGAATTAAGGAATCTGTCGGAAATATTCAATTATACCCGATTTTGCATTTTCAAAACAATTCAAGGAAAAGGTGCTGGTGAACATCCGTAAAACACGGAAAAAAAAGAACAAAATAAAGATCTACTTTAATTGACATTGGAAATTCTATCTATGCTATCCCTCATCATTTTCCCAAGCCAGCGCAGCGGTAGGCGTGCCAACGTTTGTGATTCTGGACTGAAGTTGGAATGTATCTTGGATGTCCATGGGTGACAGTATCCACTTGCCACCAGATACACTGTATGCTCGTCTGCCGCCTTTTACCTACAAAAAATATATTCACCTATATCGATTGAGGTAACTAGAAAATTTATTTGTACCATTGAACTTAGATATGATTTCTACTTCTGGCAACCATTCTCTAGATTGCGTTGGCGATGAAACGAGAACTCGTGTAACGGTCATGTTATCTTATGATATGGGGTTTCAAATTTAATCTGAGTGGATTTGAACGGAACTAAAAATATTTGTTTAAAGAATGTACCAGGAGTAATTTCGATCAAAGATAGAAGCTATAAATTAATAGGAGGTATAGAATTAATTCCTACAGTGTAGCCTGGCTGTCTCGATCATTATCAAGGTCATGTTTATATAAACTATTTAATATTTATCACACTATCATAATGATCACACTGTGAGCCTGGTTACCAAATAAATCAAAATTGGCTTTTCCCGTAACGGTAGTTATTACTTTGTTTATTAGGTTCGCAAATGACACACACTTTCATTCTATACAAACATGATAAACATTATAATACACACATATGGTAGCCCCTTACAGGAGAACACGGCATTCATATCGTAACGTGTTAAATGATCGAAATACAATTCGATAAACCGGAGTGCGTCACGAAATCACTCCAAATGATTAATATTTAACTTTAATGATTTTGACAGTTGAGAGGTTAAAAGCTATGAAATAAAAAAGAAAATATTTTCAGAATTTATCAAGACTCATTCGCAACTAATTTCCAAAAATACCAAAAGAATCTTTACACATATCTAACCCAGCTCCAAACAATAGTTCATTATTAAATTTACAAATCTGTGATAACGGAATATTTTCCTGCATTAGTTCTATGTGTTTTCATAAAAAGAAAATAGATTCCCAAAAACAAGCGGCCAAACAGACGCATTTTAAGGATTTCATTTTATAGTACATACGCGCGTATGGCTGTGTGAACTCGTCAACCGGCTTGGCCAGAGTGGCATTTGAAGATCATGTGTCCCTCAAGCGCAAAAGGAGGCACAAAAGTATAGAGTTCTTAGTGGAAATTGAATCTTATCAAACGTTCTCACGTGTTGGCGTTCCAATCTCCCCAGAATGCAACTACGACGTCTAATGAACGATTGGCGGATCACGATCCGTGGATAAATCACATTTTTCCCTAGTTGCACTGGCGGAATTTACTCTTAAATTATTTCGGCACGTTCGATACGCCCGACGCCAATGTAAATGTACACACTGTGAAAAAGGATGGAGAATTGCAAAGCATTGGCCAATCGAGGGTTAATGTTCATTTTCATTGCTTTAACTGAATGTAAAGGTTTATTCTACAACGTTATCTTTGGTGTTGGCGCAACCTAATCGCTTATTCAATAAGTTGTTAATGAACTTCAAAGGAGTTTGTAATTATTCGAACGCTCCATTTACCGATTCTTTATGTGAAAATGATTATACAAATAATAGTATGATGGAATCAGTTTCTGTATTTCTTGATTGGATTAATACTTACGAAAGTTAGGTAGTTTCTTCGTTACTTAATACAATAATTATACAAGAAATTAACGAATCGCTACTCAAATCGATCTCTGATCAACCTAAAGGATGGCTGGAAGTGAATGCCTTAAGACATTAAGTTCGTCTTTTGTACAATAATGTGCAAGGAAGTGTATAAATAAATACGAGTAAAATATAGGACGGATTTACACACAATATTTAAAAAAAATATTATTGCAATTCCACAGGGGTGTTGTCGTGGATAATATCTTATCTTGTTATATAAGCAGTATTTTTCGTGTAATTGTACATATGTGTAAAATTGAAAGCTAGTGAGGTCTTGGTTACGCCAAGTTATAGCTGTGATAACAATAATCTTTCGAGTATTGTCCTTTACAAACCTTCTTGCTGCTAAATCGTAACCACTGGCCGCTAATGAAAAACCTAAATTAAAATTTACTTTAAACTCTTTGACTCGTTTGCTTTTTGAGTCATTCTGCTGTCTAACTTTCGATCTGTAAAGACGTGCCCTATTACACTTCGGTGAAGCCTTCTGTATCTGTATATTTGTGACATCGATTTATTTGTGAATATCTCATAAAAGGTTCGTACTTGCGCATGATACTTAATTTCTGCTGCTATATCAAAATTAGTCGAAAACACATTTTTAGGTGTTTTTTATTATTTTAATATCTTTATTGATAATTAATTAAATTGCTGGAATGAACACTGGGTGTCATTTATTTCCTAAGAACCCTTCTACCGTCTGAGCAGACGTTAAACGTGGGATCTGGTTTCTAGTACTTACAAGTACAACATTAAGTAATTAGACTTAATAGATAATTAATTCGATTTTAATTAGAATATTGTTTTTCATTTCAAAGATAGATTTTTGAATTGCTGCTTAGTACATACAAGTATGTCTCTTATCTTATTCCGTTACGCTTCTCATTAAGCAATTTAGGCCGCTCGTGATATTCAAAAATGCCATTATCGGTAATTCAGTGACGGCGCTCGGCAATTGCAACATCCGTGTGTAGCGTTTGTAAATTGGATACCTGGAGCGGTGCTTGTTTCGCTTACACCAACTTTTACGAGTACAATAATTTCTATAAAATACCCGGAATTTCTTGGAACTAATTACTTGCGCTTCATAGCTTTAAATTATTTTAGGTTGTGTTTAATAAAGATACACAGATATTGTTTATCTCTTCTAGGTTTTTCCTTTACAGCCGCTGGGCGCACTTGACTAGCCACGTTACCCCTCTCTCACAGAAGACTACCTTGAAATGTACTGCATTTCTTACTTTATCGTATTTCCCAATGTACGTACGTGTTTCGGTAGCGAGTGAGATATGCCAGAGCCATTCCCATCCCACCCTCTCCCTCCTCATTTTCCAAATCCATTCCTTAATCTGCAAAGGTAGGCAGGCGCATCCGATGGGCGTGCCAACGTTTGTCATTCTGGACTGATGTTCTCATGTATCGCTGATGTCTATGGACGACAGTATCCACTTACCATCGGGTGGACTGTATGCTCGTCCGCCGCCTTTTTTCAAATCGATGCCAGCAAATTTAAAAGTGGGTTCGATATAGGTTCTCTGATAGCAATAATTAGGTCTCTGGGACTCCGTCAGCATGGTAATAACATTTTTTGTAATTATTATTTTTTACTTTAGTTATTCAGAAATAGGTTGTTTTCTTAATAATGATTTGCTGCTCTTTTAGTATTTCTTGCTGCTCATTAAAATGCAAGTCAACTTTTGCTTCTTCATCCATTCAATTTAGTGAATGAAAACAAGAGGTTGTGCAGATTCTCCTTGATTCTATTTTAGAATATACAGCGATTTGCGTATACAGAGTACACTTATGACACGAGTTTATCCGTGTTTAGAAAGAAACATTGTCTTTACTCCAATTTCAATACCGCACTGTCCGAATGAACAACTGTATAACATTTTTAATGCTGCCTGTGTGCCGTCATACATAGTTCAATTCAGCTTCGCCTGTGTCTCGGTGAGGACCCACAGCGCTGACTTTCAGCTGAAACTTAGTGATATTCAAAAGTTTGCGACAATATAAACAATAGAATATAGTAAATTTATTTGATACGAGAACGTAAATAAATAATATAAATATAATAATAAGAATCGGGAACAGTACACAGTAGTACCTAGTATGTTATAGAGTAGTTACAAAGATACGATTTATAATTTACTATTTTTTTTTCGAGAAAAATGCATTTCTTACAAAGTACTTTACGAGTTTTAAAAGAAGTCCTTGCGAGCTGTTTCTTTTAAAAACGAAAATTGCACATTGACTGTCTCATCTGGTAGGTTATTTTGCTAAAACTCACCTCCCAGGCGTAAATCCGATCTGATACGGTGTGCCGTTCGTCGGTTTAAATCGACCCGAGTACACACTCAACAGACGGACGGATGTAAAAATAGTTTGCTTCGAAGTTGGAAAATTTAGTAATGGATTTGTATTTGGATTTGTGGCGATCTATTTAGTGTGGGAAATAATACGAACAGGAAAACAAAGTCAATTAACGTAAATTTTTCACTCAACTAAAATAAATAATAATATAATAAATAACAATAATCAATATAAAGTTTATTAATTTGGTGAAGGAGCAGCTAATCGATGTAGCAAATTTAATCGTCGGTTACGTTTTGTTTCTCTGGTGACAATAAAAATATAGGAGGCCCGGCCCGTCCACTTGGTGATTCTTATTAATTTAAATTTATTCAATAATAATAATTATTATTGAATGATTATATTATTGATTATATTATTATTGAATAATAATAATAATAGTTATTCAATGACTAATATAGTCGATAATTAATATTAATATAATATTATTTCTGAACTGTTACATGAACTGTGGTGATGTTTCATCATTTCATGTAACTGGATTGCAATCGCAAGTAAAACGTCCACATAACTATTATAAGGAATAGGCATTTGTTTAAACACAAGAGTTTGTTCGGAATCTGATTTTTTATCGTTTATGTGTATACAAACAAATATTTACATTGCCTGCCACCAATCGAAGCCGGGATTTTTAAGCAGTAGCCAGGGACACTACTAACTGGATAAATTGGCTGACGAAGAATACTAATAGAGTTCTAATATATAGATATTATATTTACTTGGTTCTTAACAATTTATAAGGTGAGATAATGATAAAAAGAATACTACTTATTGAAACGATCTCGAAAATAAAGGCTTTTAAAAATATTATTCGCGTTACGAAGATGAGCGCTGATTTCTCGCAAAAACTTATTTGTTTTACTTTGAGTCCTGCAGCCGGGAAGTTAAGTCAAACGAAAAACACAATTTAACAACTTCAATACAAACTTATCTAACTTTTTGTTTGTTTTTGATCGTTCATTTCGGCTTGATTAAAGTTCTGTAAATAATGTGGCTTTGAATTTACACAGTCTTTGGGTAAACAGTGAATTTATATTCATTACTGAAGGATTTTTAGGTAGATTTACGTACTCGTTACTCGAATTTGTATTTTGAAAAATTAGATGTTTCTACATACCTTCTTGTTCAGTCAAATCGTGACTACGGCTCCTGTACCCTGTGCCGAAACGTCGCGTTGAAATTAAAGGTTTAAAGGTGAAATTTACCTTTAATTTTAATCGTTCATACCTGATTTACAGTATAAAATGTGTATTAAACGCGAAAGTTTAATAGTTATAGTTTAAGACTACATATATAATATACCCTCTACGCTAATTTTTTATCCGTATGTTTGTTAGTATGCCGCTACGGGCTTCGGATATAAACCAACCTCAGTGAAGTGGGCGGACGAGCAATCGGTCCCACGTGATGTGATGGTAAGTGTTACCGCTGGACACCTGCAACACCAGGGGGCATGTGGGTGCGTCGCCGACCTTACAAAACATGACCTTGCGACCTTTCTTTCTTTTTAACTTTTTAAATTATTTATTTAACAAACTTTAATGCACATTATTGTACAAAGGTAAGCTTAATGCTTTAAGGCATTATCTAACAGCTAACATTCGGGTTACACAGAAAGATTCGTTGGATGTGTACACTGTCGTCTTCAATGTAAACAAGTGGAATTACCCTTTTTTTCTAATTTTCTTTCTTACTCACTACGGAAACGTCATCCTGTATTAAAAAGATTGTGGCTTGTATACCATCCGCCAGTCGTCAATGGGACCGTGTGAAGGATCAGGGCCTGAAAGCCTCCCTCTGACTACTTATTATACACAAATATATTCTGTGCTCGCGGTATCTTAGGAAGTTAGGAGAGGAATATCTAACAAAGGAAAGATAGGCTGAGGGTATGGCATAGTACCCAATAGAAGTTAGCATGCGATAAGCTATATGGCTAATTCTATACACGACGACCGAAGATAAACTAAAACATCATTATTACTGCTTGCTTACTAAAATTAATGTTTGCAATATTCAGTGCCAATAATTAAAACGCTCTAATTAAGTTCAAGCAGTATCAGTTTCCCAGCGTTAGCGAGATGCACTAATTAATTTAGCAAACTACCGTATCTCGTTACAACGGGCCCGAGTCGAAGTGAGTTTACCGTACATACAGTTTCATAAACTGTCTACTGTCAGTATATTGATACTGCCAAAGAGGGAAGAGAGAGTAGAGAGAGTTGAGCGCTTGAAATCATGCTCTGCTGCAGTATCAGGCAGATAGATGTAGGTTATTTTGCTAACTGCGAAGATGAACACCGTGATCGAGTGAGAATTCAAAACATAACACGATCACCATAAGCGAGTAAGATTTAGAATCAACTGTCAAATGCCACATTTAACATATGAGATTTGCGCGTTCTGCTGTCCCACTGTGGGGCACAGGGTTCCGCTAGTAAATCACTGGGGGGTTTCGGGTCGTAACCCACCACGCGGGCCCAATGCGGATTGATGGATACACATACTGGAGTATTTTTTTAATTTTTGGAGCATGCGATCTTTTCTTTTTTTTTAATTTGTCGTTATGGTTCGGTTATCATTAGAAAAGTGCTGACAGTTGTGTATTTAATTCATTTCGTGTAACTATAGTTTCTTTCTTAAGTCATCATAACATAGCACAATAAAATAGAAAAAAAAATCATTTTAAAGAACTATCGAGTTGTATAATGATTTTTACTACATGTTAAAGATTTATGTTAAGATTTATGTCAGCTGTCAGAGCTCTTCCTATAATAAACGGACTATTGCGCGGCGATGAGAGGTCATTGTCAATGGCAAATTAATGTTCCATGGCAATCAAAATTATTACTCCCGTGGCAATCAAAATCTACAATAACATTCCTAACTCGTTTTTAAAGGCTTACCTTTAAATATATTTATGAAACTATTATCAAAATTACTTACGACCAAATTATGAATAAACTGCATAGTGTATTTCTTAATTGATTGAAATTAAATTTGGCAAAGAAATACTTTGAGTCTCATAAAGTCAGTCTCAGACCTCGGTTAAGTTCGTAAGTGAGTCAGTTTCAAAATTGCTAGAATAAAAATTGTAAAAAAAACTAACGACAATATAGCCAATGTGTTGCTATTTCAACAAGCCATATGTTGTTCGGGAAGGTTCGTGATGTTCTTCAATTTATTTCTAAACATTTTTTTCCTAAAACGTATCAATAGAAAATATCGTAAATACTACCATCTGTGGAATATATCGAAATTTACCTTTCGGAACGGTGTGTGCCGACAGCATTTTTTTAGATTTTTAGTGTTCAAAGCCGATACAATATTGAGCTGGCTGTGATTTGATACGACGTCGAAGACTGATATGCCTAGATATACTTTCTATTTGTGGAACGAAAGGCGTCAGCTGGTTTCAATAGTTCGGTAGGAGTTCGTTAGAATATTATTGCTAGAAATGCTTTATTGTGAGCATCTGTTTTTGGCGAAAGAACCCATATTTCAACATCCATCATCAGGAGCATCCCGTAGGCACACTACGCTAAAACATCGTCGCTCAAATTCTCATCTTCCACATTTTAAAGCGCGCCCATAACTTTGATAGGCGCGCTGTAAAAATGTGACGCGCCCAAATCTGTCATTTCCTTTGTGGACCATTTATGAAACGAGCCCACAAATGACAGTTTGAATATTCTTGGATTATAGTCATGAGCCTTCTTGCCTTGTTAATATGGCGGCTTATGATAGAATGCTAATTGGCATTATCGAATTGGATTAACTTAAGCCGATTTTGAGGTAGCTTCCGTGTTACTGGAATGCTAATGTTTCAATATTCGCTGAAAATGTACTTGAATAGCAATATCGGCCCTGTATTCATAAATCATACATGCTGCGGTTGCTAAATTGTATAAAATATGACAAGTATGACTTAATGAAAAATTGTAGTTTAAAAAGTGGAAATTGACTGTTAAAAGAATATTTTTATAGCTACGTTTTGGCATTACCGTTCAAAAATATTGAAGAGATTTGTAGACTACCAAATTAGTTATAGAGGCGTTCTCTTGTGTTTTTAAGTTAATTTTGTGATTTCAGCGCATACGTAACTTTGGGATTCAAACTGCATATTCGATTAGTATTTCAAAACAATAAAAAATCGGAATTATACTAAGAAGTTACCGTGGATCTTTAGAGAGAAATTTTTAAAGAGCAGAAGTACCTAAATATTTAAAAGACCCCGATGCACTATAAATTTTAGAAACAAACGTTAATTTTCTAAAAGATCGCGGCTCGTTATCAAGGCGTAATCTTTTCACGAATCGATTACTGATTACAATCATGGGACCAATTTACAACGAGTGATCGGTATACTCCGCTACAAATTGCTATGACGAACAATCGACTATAGTCTTAAAAGTAACAGCGATACGGTTTTAGGTTGCCATCTCGACCTGTCGCCAGCGTAGGCGTAAGGTTTTTTCTAATCTCCTGTTTTACTTTTGAGTCGGATCTATTATTGTGTCTTTGTGATTCGGGTCACGCTCAGACCTTTTTATTAACTCTGTTGAGTAACTCAATTTGCCGTTGAAGGGATGACGAGAAGGTCTCCCGTACGTGTTACGGTTATTTTTGTATTGCGACATTATATAAACTGTATTGGAGATATAATGCGGGTATCATACCGGATACACTGACTTTTATTAAGGAATTCGAGGTATATGACGCTTTCGTCGTTTGATAGCATCTATCTGTCGTTTATTGCATTTTTTAAGAAACTTCATTTTCAGTCCATGGCGGCTATTTAATAATAATCTTGTAAGTTGAGAATAGGAAATATTCAGCCCAGGGATGCTCAAATTTATTGCATGGGCGCTTTACAGCAATAAAATTGAGCAGCAAATGAACGACTAAGCTAGGCAGGAATAAAGACGATTTGATTAAAAAGACTACTTACACATACGATCACTCCTTTCGTACAATCAGTCCTTTCGCACTATGAACTGTCACAACACGTTAAGTAGAGAATGCCATAAGGCATTGAGTCCGTTTTTTGTACAATAAAGTATGAATAAATAAATAACTAAGTTTTAAAGTAAGACTACCTTGAAATGTACTGCATTTTCTACTTTATCGTATTTCCTCAATGTACGTACGTGTTTCGGTAGTGAGTGAGATATGCCAGAGCCAATTCCCATCCCATCCTCTCCCTCCTCATTTTCCAAATCCATTCCTTAATCTGCAAAGGTAGGCAGCGCATCCGGGGCCGTGCCAACGTTTATCATTCTGGACTAATGTTGGCATGTATCGCGGATGTCTATGGACGACGGGATTCTGCCGCTTTTTTCTATAAAAAAAAAGTTTAAAATCGCATGTCTAGTAAGATATTTAAAAAGAAATAGCTGGTAGTGCGATATTGCAATAGGTAAGTGAACTATTGGTGGCATTCGCTTAACTTAATTCGCATTAACTTTCGTTGTATTCCACAATCTTCTATTCCGTGATCGACCATAAAAGCTCTCGCGATCAATCTATTTTTCTTATTTCGGCGATGACCTTACGGTCAGCGAGAGTTTGTAATTGTTTGAGCGTTCCATTATCAATACCCCAAAGAGAAATCACCCAGTACATAGTCTCTTCCGGCTGAAACAGTTGTTATTAATAAACATTATTTTTTTAACTATTTTACTATATTGTACTGTATATCGATAATCCTCTGTCGAGATTTGAACGCAAATTTCCCGTGTTCACATACGTATCTAACGCTCGGCTATCGGCGTTTTTATGTTTATTTTGGATTGGTACTAATGTGTTCCGTAGTGGGGTCAACACACCGGATGGCGTTTAAGTAATGTTTGTCCACACTAAAAGCTGAACCGTCCTATGTATGTATAAAGAACTGTGTAGGAATTTGTTCGATGTTGTTTGTCATCATATTGTGTTTTAGACAATATGAAAAATATCAAAACAAAATGAAAAGATCTTCATTGATCCAATTACAATGAAAAGGAAGCTGAAGTTGATTATCATCTCATGATTAATATAGTCATTTTAATATGACGTTATATAGTTCAAGAACATTTCTCTAAATATATACATAATAGTGTCTCACTGTGTACTCTCTTTCCTATGTGCCATTAGTAGACAGAGATTTGATTAGAAAGGCTAGGTATGTTCATCAATCGGGGTAGAGATCAGACACAATTCTTATCCACATATCAGTTTTTATTTATTTATTAAGGGCTATCTACTAAATACACGCAGAACATTGCTAAGACAGTCACAACATCATTCTTTGTATGAATTTACAAGTAATTACAGATATGCCAACATTCTCCTACAAAGAGGTGTGTATTCATTGATAATGATTTCACATAAAGTACATATAATATCATGCATGTATGTATGTTATGTTCGTACGTTTGTATGTTTGTATATAGTAAATAGATGCATACATATGCATCTATTTACTGTAAGCATCTCAAGTAAATGTGGGTATATGTTTAATTTATTTTAGTTGTATTATGTTGACATTATGTAAAATTGCATCACATCCTATCCCTCCCCATTTTCCCAATCCATTCCTTAATCTGCAAAGGTAGGTAGCGCATCCACGGGCGTGCCAACGTTTGTCATTCTGGACTGATGTTGGCATGTATCGCGGATGTCTATGGACGATTGTCTATGACGTCTATGATCCAGTTACCATCCGGTGGACTCTATGCCCGTCTGCCGCTTTTTTCTATAAAAAAAAACTATCTTTATTTGATATTGTTTTCTCTGTTATCTGTTTTCTCCTCACCCAAAGGTTGCCCGGAAGAGATTGTTTTAGCGATAAGGATGTCTGTTGTATTTTTTGTGTTACTTAATTAAATTGTCATTTTTCAACATGCATTGGTATACCAATAAAGAGTTTTTCTATCTATCTTTTATTATACATTATAGTTATTAAATAATAAATAATGTGTATTTGAAGAAATAATTTCTATTTAATTTTATTATACTCTTTTCTACAGAAAAGCCTACATTTGGGATGTTATCTTTTGGATAAAAGTTCCTTAAAAAGAAGAATAAAAAAAATCTGTTATATAGACGTTCAAATAGATTGTTAGTGAGCATTTGGCAATTCTCTTGCAAGTAACAGAACTTGAATAGGAGTCTGGAAAGGTTCTCAGGTAAATTGGTACCTAATCTCTACTTTAAAACATTCAATTCTAATACCTACCTTAAATTGGACTAAACATAACAGAATACGTTTGCAATCGTCTAATGGAAGTAGAAGCGCGGAGTGTATTTTGTTTCATTGTGAATAAATATTTTCAACTGAATCAGGCACTGCTATAAATCGATTAGGCAGGTTGGCTTTCGTCGGTAGCTCTCTCAGAAAGATTGTGGCGCATTATAATTAAAGAGCGGTAGCGGAATCGATAGTTTTATTTTATTGGATAAACAAGTGTGGCATGACAAAGCCAAGCTTGATAGGTTAATTATTTATTACTAGCTTGCGTTGATTAGTCGCTTTTGATTTAGTTGAGAAATCAATCCATAATACACATTATCCTACAATTGTCGTTGTTGTTGCAAATACGAATAATCAAAACCCATAACATACTGCGGTTACCCTATGAGCAAGTATATAATTTAATAGGGAAGTACGCACATTCTTTCCTTTCTTGTGACTAGTTATCAAATACAGTTTAGTGTCTTATACATCTAGCTCAATTCTGTTAAAACTCTCCCAATTGCTGTGCCCTACAGGATCCACAATGTTCTCATAGTATAAAATCACCAATTTCTAAACACATTGTATATAGTAAGTAAAGTATATAGCACACGCAATAAAGTATATAGTAACTTTTTTATAGGTAGAAAGCAGCAGACGAGCTTACAGTCCACCTGGTTGTAAGTGGATAACTAAGTATAGGTCGATAAAAAATGTTTGCAGTCTGATATAGCTTCGAGGTCATGTTGTAGCTAATAGTTTGCCAGTGTTGCATCAAATCATCAATTTATATGAAAATATTGATTTCATAAATACACCGTGCAAACGGTTTACTTAGACTCCGCGTATAGAGCTAACAATGAGTGCTTTAGTTAAATTAGCCGCTCAGTCGTAGAGCGTCATTTATTGTTTGGTCAGTCAGCACAGCGACACGTCCTGACCAATGAGGTTGTGTAATGGCTCACAGATTGCCTGCTCATAGTAAGTCGCTCACTCTTTGCCTTTATGAACACGGCCTTACAGTCGTTAGAAGGTTACCATCAGCCCTCGATCTGCCTGTAACTTACTCGCAGAATCGAAGCATTCGATTTCTGCGTACTGATGCCTTGGAATTCCTATGAAGTAAATTGAGCTTAAAGGATTGTAAAGAATACCTTCAGAAATAGGCTTCTTTCGACTCTGCTCATCCTTTTTCAATTTCCTAAGGCGCTTTTACGTAATTGAAATTTAATTTCATAATGTAAGTCACTTTTAAAATATTGTTATAGGGTTAGTATTTTATTGCATAAATTACTTTTTTGAGTTACTATATTTTTAAATGAATACATTTGAGGAGTTATTTATTATTATTGATAAAATATCTAGTTTTTATGATTGATATAAATTGATTTTTGTTTTTTTTATAGAGAAGAGGGCGGACGAGCCAGCGGTCTCACGTGATGGTAAGTGTTACCGCCGCCCATGGACACCTGCAACACCAGGGGGTATGCGGGCGCGCCGCCGACCTTGCAAAATCCTATTCACGGCTTTCTTGAAGAACCCCTTAGAGAATTTAGTATGTTAGTGGCAGTGGGACCTATAACCGATGTGTTAGACGAGTTCTCAAAAGGGGGCCACGTACCGAAAAGCTCAATGTGGGACGCCCCCCGGTCAGATGGACCGCCGACTTGAAAAGGTTCGTCAGTGGTGTCTGAATAGGAAGAACCGAAGATGGTGTCTAGTAGCAAGCCTTGGCAGAGACCCGTATCCAGTAGTGGAGAGACATAGATTAGGAGAGACCAATTAGATTTCAATTAGTTGTTAGAGCAACTAGTGCCGTTTGAAATTTTTCTACATTCATCAATATTAGAATGTAATTAGTATTAAGTTTAATAAATAATATGTATTTATATAATTACTCGCAGTTTATTAAAGCGTTACAGTAAGAAGTATGATATCTATTGCTATCCTAACTTCATGAAATTAGGATAATATTAAAATTGTACCATTAGAGAGCACCGGGCGACGAGCAAAGTGAGAGCGAATGAATAGAAAAGCGGAGCAGCTTGCCCAGACAACTCTAATTGGAAGATGTAGTTAGAATACTTTGTAAAATATGAATATAAAAATCAATAGTATAAAAATGACGATGTTGGTTATAGTAGAAATGTCCGGTTTAGCGAAAATCCGAGATGAATTTTAATTGGATAATCGAAAAGCGCTGACACTAATAAGAACAAGCTGTTTGCCGCGCACTTAATAAATTATTCTTTGTCTGAAGGCCGTTGAACTTGTCCTTCCATTACGCTCTGCATTAAATAATCCTGAAACAGCATTATCACCGTTATTAGAGCCTAAAAGTATTGTAATTATAGCACAGCCCAATGGCTACAAGTAACATCGCTTTGTCATAATTTATTAGGGAAGTTTATGTCGGATTATGCTAAGTGTATAGCAGTAGGTTATTTTTAACCAAGATATTTTGGTTGATAGGATACCAAAAGATGACATTTCACTCGTCCTTCCCTTTTTATATATTGAAGTAGGCGGACGAGCAAGCGGTCCCACGTGATGGTAAGTGTTACCAGGGGTATGCGGGTGCGCCGCCGACCTTGCAAAATCCTATTCACAGCTTTCTTGAAGAACCCTGTATCGTAGCTTAATGGAAAGACCTCTTTAGGCAGTTCGTTCCACAGCCTACGGGTTCGCGGTATAAAATGTTTCTTGGACCGAACAGTACGCGACACCTCCGTATCGAGGAAATGCGGATGGACCGCACTTCTATGAGCCGAGATGGCAATTATATTGAACAATTCTTCATAGCATTTCCCATTGTACAGGCGGTAAAACACACAGAGAGACGCAACGTCTCTCCGAATGCTGAGGGGTTCTAAACCGTCCGTGAGAGTGGGATCGTCGATATTTCGAACAGCACGTCGTTGGATGGAGTCAAATGGGTCCAATTGATATTTCAGTACGCCAAACGGGTAACAATAATATTTTTGATTAACATTGTGTCAATACTATCATTTTCGAATATCTTCGATATATGGACTCGTTTCATTTCTTCTTTTTTTTGCAGTGCCCTCTTTTAACGAAGTTTGACAAACATCATGGCTATTTGCAACTTTAAAAACTGCGACACGGAATAGTGACGAAGTGATCTGCCGTACTATTGGTTAAGTTCTTTAGCAAGGATATTCTTCGCCTTCCGGGCTTTTTCCTGCACTGTGGATCTTGCCTTGTATAACGAGTTGGAGTAGCTCATATTTATTGTTTCTCATTTGTTTTTATTATATAGAGAGGCTATAGAAATTAAAAAATAGCCAAATTTCAATCGTGAGGATGTATTTAAGTTGGCACGTACATGGGACCTAATGATTAAACTTTGCAAATCCAGAAAAGTATATGCGCTTTCAATCTAGCGTGTGTGTGGTGATATTGTTAGTATAGTTTGCAAGGAACTTAATCAACAGAAACAAGTTCAGTGTGAGCTGGTGCATCAAAAGCGAACACGACGGAGGGTAGACAGATGTGTCTGTCAATAGCAGCAACACCTTCAGCGGCGTCCGCAGTCTCGCCGCTATCACGGTTCATGTAACTGCACCGAAATATCGGCTATAATAAATAAATCATAAATCGTGAGTAACAATTATTATGATAGTTGCTTACTCGTTTGTTTATTGTTAATGGCTTAGTGTTGTGTGAATCTTCTTATGAAAAGTATAACTTTTGGTCAAAAGTATAACATAGATCCGACTGAGAATTCAAACTATAATAGCACGTTCATCATAAATAAGCGAGAACGAGTCAAAACCATCTGTCAAATGACATACGATTTAAACTGGTCCGAGAGGCCCGGTGTCTTGTTATAATATGTCCTATTATGAAACGGCTTGCAGTGTCCCTTGCTGTCACACACTTATAATAAAATTAATTATACCATGTCAAATTTGCCATTGAAAGTGTTGCAATACGTCCATAAGTTTGATAGTGTTCAGTTGTTGAACCAGCAAAAAAAGCCCGTGCAAAAAAAGCAATCGGAAACGCGAATTCGCTATGTTCCGTAAGTTTTAGAAACAAAGTGTTTAGATAAAAGTTGTGGAAAATTATAAGCCTTATCAAACGATAGACTATTAACCTTTTTTTTTTGTAATCCCACAGTCGCTGGGCGCACTCGGCTGACCACGTTACCCCTCTCTCACAGAGGACTACCTTGAAATGCGTCTCCCACTTTATACTATTTCCCCAATGTACGTACGTATTTCAATAGTGAGTGAGATATGCCAGAGCTCATTTACGTGTCATCCTATCCCTACTCATATTCCCAACTCTTTCTCCAAATACATCTTAAGTCTCCAAAGGCAGGCAGCGCATCCAGGCGCGTGCCAACGTTTGTCATTTTGGACTGAAGTTGGCATGTACCGGGGGTGTCTATGGGCGACAGTATCCACTTCTCACCAGGTGGACTGTATACTCGTCTGCTGCCTTCTCTCCATAAAAAAAGAAAAAGTAACTTATGCATTTTGATTCATTCTTTTGTTGGCATTTTTTCAGAAGTTTGCTCATGAGCCTTATCGTACGACATATACCTATATATATATATCGTTTATCGATATAATGTATACCAACATTTATATGTTGGTAGATTTACTGTCTGATTTTTATAAAAGTTTACACAGTTAAAGTTTTGTAATCGATGTGTTAGGTTCCCAAAATTCGATACACATATCATTGGGACTTCGGAAAAGTTATATCGAATACTGTAGGAATAAAAGATAAACGCGTTGAGACTGAATTTAGAATATAAATAATACTGTCGAATTCGGAACTTTGAATATGACAGTGTCGATTTTTTGTCTTGAATTTCGGATTTCGGAATTTAGATTTTCGGAGAAATAATAGATAAATTTCTCTAAAATCCTACTAAAAAACGAAGCTATTTTCTAAAAGACGGCGATTTTACACAAGTACTTACGAATGTACACATATTCCGTTTATAAAATCAAATGGTTCAATAGTTCTTGAATTATGCTCTACGGACGGACAAAAGAGTCCCTCTAAAAGGGCTTCCGTTCAATTACACTCGAGCATTTTGAATATCCATGCACTGATAAGTAAAAGCATTTTTCTTTTCAAAAAGCAAATTAATTTGCGTGACTGGTTGGGGCCTACTCTTATTCATATTTGATAAAAACTATTGAATTATTAAGTTATATTATGTGAAATTGCGCCATATACCTTTATATGATATTTTTATGTGTTTTCTCCTTGCCACTCAACAGTTGCCTGGAAGAGATCCCTTTCGCGATAAGGCCGCCTGATGTACTCAACTTTGTCTACATTGGAATAAGATCAAAAATACAAACGCACCTACCGCCTACTTCCGCTTTAACGCGCTCGAAGACTGGTGTCACTTGTCTTTTTGTAACATAGTGTACAAGAAAGAGTATTATCTATCTATCAAATTATTCAGTTAATAAGATCATTCATAATGTGATAAAGTCCTGCAACGAGATATGGAGTGAGCGAGTGAGCTGTTTGAAATATCTTTGCGGGAAAAAGTATGCAACAAGATTATACGTACATAAGTCATAGAAATCGCGAACCGTTTAGACAAGTTGAATCGACAAGTTGAAGGGACAATGGGCAAACCATGTGGCTCGTAAGGATAACTGGTCATTCAAAATCATCGAGTACGCCTATAGGCATCGGAGGCATGGCTTGGCTTGTACAGAAGGGAGAGATCTTTATCCAGTCCTACCTGTTAATGTTGATGAAATTAATTACAAAGAAATAATTTGTGCATAAACTATCGATATTACCGAAACTTCGTTTTACATAAAACTAGAACAGCCCTACTGGTCGTAGACAAAGACGCAGCCGTTTGCACTCTATTTTTACAACAAACTTCACGTAGACTCTTTAAAACATAATGCCTATATATTCAGTAAGAAGAAATTAAATGTTTCCCAGGGGATAATCTCCGGGGTAGGTAGAGTAGGTAGAATTAGTGGGCGGTCGGGCACTAAGTACATTTCATTAGTATTAATTAATTTTGTAGAGCTCATGAACTCTCACGACTTAACTTTTGCAGATTTATCAACGTTGAGTGGAAAACAGTTTGAAATTTTCTGTCAACGTTGCTTAATGTGTTCTTAATTAGGTTTGGATTATTATGATTTAGTTCACAAAAATTATTACATAAAAGGTAAATAATGTCAAATGTCTCTTGACAGACATACCTACATAATGTGTGTTCGGATTCGAACACAAATTTCTAAGTGAACGATAAAGGTTATGTTAGTTTGTTCAATCAAATATAGGCTGCAAAACATGGAGAGATCGATGTGGTTATGCCTTCTCTGGTGATCAAGTGGGAGATTAATATCTCCAGATTCCTTGTGTGTTCCCCGGCTGGCATTAAACAATCGACAACCTAACGCCGTAAGGGCGGTAATCTGACTATTTGACCTACCAGGACAGGTGCCACGAGCCGGGGAACCTAAATAACCGTGAAACAAGTGGACTCGGTGTTTTAAGACCCTCGAACGATACATTACAGCTTGATACGGAGCATTACAGTGTAATACAAAGTTACAGTGAATTAAGTAAATGCTCACTCCGAGCATATTGAGCCTAAAGCTAAACATGAACAACGGAGAAGGAAACGCGTGAAGAGTACCCATTACTCTTCACGCGTTTCCCGCTCCGTGCGACTTGCACTAGATAGAATAAAGAACAAATTTTTTTTTCAAGAGCAGAATTAATTAATTGAGCAGAAATAATTAAATGAGCTGAACAGGCAGCAGATCGGTGGCGGCAAATTTAAAGGTGGGTTAGGTTTAGTTTCTCTTGTGGCATTAAAGAAGTAGCCAGTCGACTAATTCCATTTTAAAATTATTTACAATAGTTATTCAAAAATAGTTTGTATTTTCGATCATGATTTGCTGCGCAATTAGTGTTTTTTTGCTGCCCGTTTAAATACAAGACTTTTTGGCGGGAACTCAAGCAGTGAAGTTGAGTTTATGTTTGGTTATTGTAAACATTGTATATTAGACGTTTTGTAGTTTACCAGTGATAGTTTATTATACTTAGTGTTTTTCGTGCGTGGAGTTTGTGATAATCAAATGAACGCGTTTTTCGTGTGCTTCCAAGGAGTCCTCTTCTGTCCTCAGTAAACCTACTATCACTTTACTGATCGACTCCTGACTTACTCCGACGGGACCGGATATTGAAGTTTTAGACTTTGAAATTGTTTATTACGAAGAAAACTTGACTGGCAGAATGTGCTAATTGCTAGAAAAAAAAACTTTTTAAATAAAGCAGCGTGACAAAATAAACAAAATAATTTGTGTTAAAAATGACACTTTCAGTAAACTATAATATAAAACTATTATAGTAATACCAAATAGATAAAATGTAAATGAGAAAAAAAATCACCAATCAAAATGATTTTTATTTTGGTTTAAGCTTATTCATTATTAATGAATAGGTACTTAAAAGTTCTTCAGATATTCCGTCACCTGTCAAGCGGTGACGGAGTTAACCTTTTTCCCTCGGGATAATTTCAAGATAAGAAAAGTCTGACATTGTCAGAGCTGCCAAGAAGTAAACAATATTGTTAAAATTTCATGCTAAATGTTTCTTTCCCAGAACTCACCATTTCAATTTAAATTTCAATTTCATTCCTTAGAAATAAATGGTGACGCTACAAAAAAAAATGTAATAATGAAAGAAAAAGGATGATTACATAAATAATAATTCGTGGAAAGTTTACTGAATTAGTTTACTGTGAAGTAATTTGTCGTGAAGTTTTTTCTTTTATTCAAATGTGATTTATATTAGAGACATTTTTTTTAAATGCACTTAAAAATAACTTTTATGTCTATACTTATTAACGTTATAGGAGTTAAAATATATATATATTACCTTGTCTAATAGATATATTTTTTCGCTAATATATATATATATATATATATATATATATATATTTTGCTGCGACGGATATAATATTTTTTTTGGTATTATTCAATTAGAACATTGTTAACTTAAACTAAAACAATTACGACTCCCAATGACGAACCCTATACTGTTTACTAAAACAATGTTGTGATTGAACAACAGTACTAAAACTAAACAATAATCCTAAAATCTAAAAATAAAAATAGTATATCCGTCGCAGCAAAAATATGTATATCTGTTAGCGCAAAAATATATCTGTATTTCATTACGTAACGTACTCGTATTTCACCGCGGAAAGAATGAGAGATTGTTAAGTTATACAACTTTGTTGAGATTAGGCAGTGGTTCAGATCAGTTAATGTTATATTAACGAAAGACGAACCCCATACCGACATGAGAGTTTTTGACTGAAATCCTCGTTTTGGCATAGTTAGGCTACGTGTCGTGACTGTGACGTTCCATAATTTTTGTTCCTATATTTGTGGATAATTTTATATATATGAATAACTTAACTCACACGAAACTGGTAAAATCGGCTTTAAGATTTTTACCAGAGGGTTTTAATCTGTAACCCTATAGCTTCAACGTCATCAAGATACTTTACAAGGTAAATAAATTCTTTTGCGCAAAATTGTGTTGAAAGCGTTGTATAATCTTATAGCGATATTGTAGCTCTTAGCACTATAGCCGACAATATGAACCTTGTAGGTTTGCTCTGAACAGCTTGTAGTTCAAAGAAGAAAGGAGACTCTTTCAGGTCACATTCACTTTGCAGCTGTCGCTGCTTGTCCACAGACTGTCGTGTAAGATCATGCCGCGTGCGAGACACTTACATTTTCCGTTTGGAAATCGCGATTTATTCACTATAATTTGTGGAGAAAATAAAAATAGTGTTATGTTTTTGTAATTAGATGCAATAAAATCTAGATGTATATTGTTTCTCTACGAATTGTCCAAGAATGTCCTTTAAGAATGAGCGTTAAATACCTAGTTAACCGTTCATAACTTTTCGTAATTCTATTTATAGAGATATACCTACGTAGGTTGGGTAAGAAGTATCACTTAAGAGTAGGTAAGTCTTATTGATCGTCGAAACAATAAATGTATAATTAGAAGTTATTATGAACTTTATTATTTTTGTAGGAACTGTGTATCTAGAGTTGTCATAAAAATCAAAGTAAAGAAATATGTTAACAAAATAACTTTGAACAGCAACGGGATATAGCGATTTTAATTCTTAGGTTGTAATGGTACTAACGGGGCAAACATGATCACGGGGTGTGTGCGGGCGCATTCCATAGGCTGATGGGCAGCATTGAATATGTGCCTAAAAACAGTTCGGATCGAGCCAGTCGTCGCGTCGGTTCAGCAGAGGTCAGGACAACCGCTCCCTATAGCTCACCGCGACTTTATATCTTTTCGTAAACTTTTATTTACGATTGTTGGAGTCGATGTGGTCAACCAATGGTAATAAGGTTCTGCTCTCCATCCTATGTACGATTGGGTATGTACGAACAGATTCCTAGCTTAAGCATTGCATTTTGAATATTTGTTGTAATCAGTTCATAACCCTTTAGCTGTGTTTTACGCCATGATCGTGTGCATAAGTATGTATACTTCCTGCCACGTGTTTTGGTATTGCATCAGCCATCAACGCACAGTAATTTTTTTAGTGTTTATGTGCATATTTAGTTATTAACTGCCTACTTATTTTTCTATTTGCTTAAAAATATTTACAATATAATTTAACTTAAATTTTAATGTTTATAACCTCAAATGAATCATAGTAGATTGCATTATTCAGCAAGTATTTCATTGCTTTGCAACTTACGTAGGTACTATTTTTTAATCTCCGGGTCTTTTCTTTCATTTAGGCTACCTAATTTTTTTTAATTGAAAATTACTCCGTTCTACCAAACTATGTTCTAATACTTCCTAATTTATTTCGGGGGTGTGCATACACGAGGCCACGTTTTCTGAAGGTCGCTTTAAGCCAACGGTCGACCATTTCCAAGGGGTGACGATCAGGCTTGCGACGTACGATTTTGCGACACCCTGGTTGCTACGTTGGGGTTTGGGCTTGCCTACACGGCCACTACGCCTACCGGCCCGACGCATCACCGCCATTCCCCCGACGACCAGGGGAGCATGTAGAAATATATTTGAAGCTGACAGGCTGGAACCGCGCTCTAGTCGAGGCCGATGAAAATTGTTTCGAAATATACAGATATATAAAAATGGATGTCGGTATATCTGATGTTAATAGACTTCGACACCGTTTGACCGATCACCATGTAAGTTGGCACATATATGTATGTTTTCATGGAGAAGGTTTTTATGCTATCGACTTTGTTGTAACTAGATTTCGCTGCAGCACATCAACTTCTATACCGTTCAACCGATCGCCATGAAAATTGGTATACATAGGTATTTGAGCACGGAGAATATTTTCGAGCTATCGACTTTGACTCGCCACTAGCTAGCGCTGCAGCACATCAACTTATATGGCAGGACAACGTCTGCCGGGTTTTGCTAGTATAATATAATCTATATTTTCTTTTTTGTTGTTTTTAACAATGAGCCTAGTACTAATATCAGCTAATGTGGCTAATATAGGCTAATAATGGCACATCGGCTACCAACGTTACAGCGTTGTACGTAAGAATCTTTGTAGAATATAAAGAACATTTAATGGCTTCTAAAAATTCCCGTATAAATCATTATTTAGTTAATAGATACACAGTGAGTTTTATTTTTCTAAAAGTGTATTTGTATTTGTCATTGATATCCACATTGAACTATCAAAAATAACGTCACACTCAATGACACACATTATCGTTCTTTTATGTCGCGAGTCCAGAGGCACATACAAACAACTCACCACTCAGACCAGAAAAAATAACTGTCTTTAAACAAATTAATGTCCGCTTTACCTTTTGCAAAGCAGCTTTTGTAAAACTATCAATTGGACAAATAGGTAGTCGAAAAATTGTACAAATGAGTTAGTTTGATCGTTTAAAGAAATCTTTAAAACTAGTTATTAAGGTGAAACGTTTACAATGTTATATAATTGGTTTTATCCATATTGTTCGGTACTATTAGTCGTGTGAAGCCGTTGGGCGCATTACTAGTTTGTTAATTAATACTTCTCACCACATTGTTGGCAGCGATTAAACAAACTTCATTACATTGATGTGTTTACTTAAAGACGTTAGACCAAACCACTTTCAACAGTGGAGCAATTCCAAGTTCCGACACTAACTTAGTAGCATTATCAAAACTTATGGTATTACGACTTCTCCTACTTTGTTAATTAAAGGGGTGCGACAGTGGCAACACTAATATTGTAGAGCGGTTGCGAGTTTCTGGTTATCTTTGTGTGTTTTCCGAAGAGTGGTTTTTTACTATCTATTAGTCGGCGATAGGGTTATTCTAAATATTCGCCAATTTTCATGGAAATGTCCTTTTCTAAACGAATACTCGAACACTAATCGAATAGTGAAAGCCCAACTTGAGTAATAGGTAAAAAGTTCTTTTTTTTAAAAGACGAAATCAATGTTTATTTAAAAATCTGTTATTTAAAACACCCATCTTTAAATAAACCTAAATGACATACTCCAGCCGAATATATTTCTTAAATGATGTTCTTTTTAAATTCGAATAATACATATTGGTAATACGAGCAGATACTTATGGTAAGACATGTGTACTTTTGAATTTGAATAATTTTTGTTTTCTTTCGTATGTGTCTCTGTAGTGAGGATATAAAAACAAATCAAAAATACAATTCCTAGCGTGAGTTATTGAGTCTAGACTTAGTTTATTACTATTAGGTATACGAGTATACGCTAGATAATCTAGCGGTTCACTTGATGGTAAGCTCATGTCTTTTACACGTTCGCTTTACAGTTTAAGTACGAAAATATTTCTATAGAAATCGACCCGACCGACCCGCCGGCACTTTTCAGTAAAATAATCGAAGCTGAAAGTTATTTTTGCGCTAGTCGTTCTTGAGAACTCTGTTCTAATTTTTAGATTCAATTTAATTCGTGCGGAACGTTGACTCGTTCGGTGGCTGTAATTTAATAAATATTGGCATTTTTTCCCTGGAAAGTGAGCCTTCTCTATGTTAAGACTATTAATTAATCTATGACATGGCTGTAAACTCAATGGCTGAATCTTTTGTGATATTATAAAAGTTGTCAAAAACATAGCAGCTCCTTTTTAAATGTCGGAGTGCAAATGACTTACTCGTAATAGGTCAGGTGTTTAATGATAGAGGGAGAGTTTGGAGAACTAAAAGAATACTTTCGAAGTTTATAGTGATGACTAAATATTAAATAATTCCGTTTTTTACTACGATTTTATTATTATGTATGGATAATTAATATGTATAGTTTTATTAATATGTTAAGCGTTGTCCAACCAAATGTTTGCATGATTACAATCTTTTTTGCGTTCGTATAGGGACTTCAACGTTACTGGTTGCTTTAACTGAAAAAAAGGATTGTACTATAACATTGTATTTGCAGTTAGTATGATCTAGCCGCTAACTGAATAAGTTAATAACAAGCTGTAAAGGAGTGTATGTTTATTCAATCACTTGATTGGCCAATATAGCAGATATAATTCCGTTCACAGAGGGTTGGAATGGAGTGTTTCACTATTCGTGGTTTCACTGGTATGGAGTGTACTTGTGAGTCAATTAACTTGGCGATAATTAGGTGACTACGCTTTGTTGCCATTGCGCGCACTAGGAAGCGTGTAGCGAATTGTAATGTTCATTGATTCGTATATTAATTAACAAAGGATATAAAGGTAATTAATAACAATATTCTTTTTTTGTGCTGTAAATCTACTGAGATTTACGTGACATCTTCAAAGTGAACACAAACGAACGGTTACCATACCATCGGCCCATGTCTCTGCACTGCAGGATATAGGCTTCTCCCAAAGCTCGCCACCACACACTATCCTCGGCTCTTCTTATCCAACCACCAGCAGCGAATTTGTTTAAGTAGTCGGTTGTTAAGTAGTTTAAGTAGTCGGTCCAGCTGGCCGGAGACACTAACTGTTAGCTATGTTAATTGTGGACTATATATTATAGAACTAATAAATATTACAACATTGAAAACTTGTCGTCACAGCGCACACACTTTTTAAAAAGTAATATCCTTTAACCTTGGTCTTTTCTCGAAATATTTACGAGAATTTTTTCTTGCGAACTGTTTCCAGTTCGCACAAAAATAATTTAATGCTTGGCCTCGCGGCATAGCAAAACGCTCCAAATAAATAACTGAAAACTTTTTCAATTTCATCCCGAGATCCACAAATTGTGTTGTGCGTTCGGTTAAATCGGAAAATGAATAACAAATTTCGGTTTCGACTAAAGAAAAGGAAATTAATTGCTTTTCCGTAAGCGAATTTAGGCATTGATACTGAAAAATATGTTTTCTTTTCTCCATGTAATATTGGAAGAATATTGTAATTGAGCGTCTGTTCTACACTGTTATTTGTGAGGTTGTGAGTTCCATTCCCGGATTGTACCACTGAGTTTCTATTTATGTACCGTTTTTCGATTATCGCTTGCTCGGCGGTGAAGAAAAAAAAGTCACTTTTTTTCTTACGCCAATTTTTGTCCTCACAAGGAAACCAGCATGTTCGTAAATTAAAACATAAAAAAAATATGGCCGCCAGCTTCAGAATAGCTCCACCCCATTTCTTTCCGGCGTGTGTCGTGAAAGGCGACTGAGCGATAACAAAGCGGTTACCACAAGTCCTGAGGTACTACACCACCTCCAAAAGAGTGGGCACGCCAATCTGTTTGGCCAGCGCGGTGTTTTAAGGACAAACATCTCTCATGCACAAAACAATGTGTATGAGGACGCTCATGTCCAGCAATGGATGAAAAAAGGGCTGGTTACGCTTTTACCACCTGTTCGTAATGAGCCAGTGTGGTACATAATGGCCCGAAAATCCCCTGTTAATTACTAGAGTAGGCCAGTGTTCTGTAGTAGAACATTGTAGGACGATATCGAATACTTAAATACTATTTGTATATTTTGTATTAGTAGGTTCCAAATACTCGTAATATAAAATGAGATAGAAATGTGTTTTTTTCTAATGATATTTATGCAAAGACTTTATCATTTATCTACAACAAAATTTATGGTTTCATTAAATATTACAAAGTCATCATGCTATTGTACGTAATCAATGTAATGAACAAAGCTTAAGATAAATACCGTTCCTTGGGCTACGACAATACAACATAATTAAAGGGAATTGTATTATTATCAAATAAATAATCGAACGTCGGAAACAATGGGGAAACAATCGAATAAAATGCTCAATGAGGAACAATGACCAGTTATGCATATTCATTGGCAAATAATTCGATTTTCACTGGCGGTTTTCACTCGGCGAGTTGATTTTAGTACATTTGTCATTTTTCACATGAATAATTTTGGAATATATTTATAGTGTTAGTTGTGTTAAACACATCACTTATTGATGTTTATTGTCGCAGAAGATCAAAATATTTTTAACTGATTTTTTAAAATAAATATATAATGCTGTATTCAATGGCTTACACTAGAATTCCCTATTGTCCAGCACATACACGGACGACAGATAGATAAAACTCTTTAATGCACACCAAAACAAATTATCGCTTTAAATTATTTAATTATGTTGAATTATTTATCGCCAAAAACGACCTCTACAAATTAATCTATCCAATCATAAACAATTATACATAAACTATTCAAACCTGAACTTTATACAAATGTGTTTCTCCAACCAGGAATCCAACCCGGGATCTTTCATACAGTAGAAATTTAGAAATTACGAGCATAGCTCTATCCATAGCTCGCTGAGCGACTTTGAACTTTAAGAACAGAAAAACAGGCTATTTCCTGTATAGGGTGAAAAATCGGAAGATACTTGTAAATACAAGAGTGACGAATTGGAAGATAAATACAAAAGAATGCGTCACTGGAACAGAAAATGGGTACCACAGAAATGACACTCAGTGTAATGCTGCAGCATACACTGCAGCGCTGATATTCTGTCAGGTCCCTATCACGGACTTATGGATCAGGCCTACCGTTAAAGACCACATTTCGACACTGTATATTATAACTGGCAGAACGCACTGTTTAAAGTATATTTGTTTTAATAAAGAAAGTTATATTTCGATTATTTCTTATTATTGATTATATAGTATTCATTATTGATTTTTGACTCCTTTTCAAACTGCAATTAAAACTTAATTTCGTGTTTTCAAACCACACATCTGTAATTTAAAATCCATTAGACGAATATCTAAAGTTAATAATATGGGTATTATAACTAGCGTAACCAGATCGTAAACAGTATGCAGTGCTTGATTAGGTATATCCGTGAGTAGGTATATATAGGTATAATACGATAGTTAATATAATATATTTCTATACCTACATTTTCTATTAATTTCCGAAAAAAACGATATTTTTTGAAGAAAAAAAAACATTTTTACGAGTATTTATTAAATTCTCGAATATTTTGCTGAACGCAAAAGTAAAAAAATTATATTTTTACAAAAGAGAAATATGAGTATATAACATTTTTCAGTAATTGTACGGCTACGACCTATATTTGCAACTGACCTTCTAAAGACCTATTCACAGCTTTCTTAAAGAACCCTCTGCCATTGCGCAGCACGAAGATCGTATGAAAGTGTAATTATTTTATCTTTGTTAGTACAGTGAGAGCATGTTACTTACTCCTGGCGGTCAATGCACTGCGTTCTTACATCATTATTTTCGTCTCCAGTGATATACGAGTATGTTGCCAAGGTACTTCTTGTTCGGTCAACAGAACTAGGTACAACAGAACTACTGGGAACAAAGTTATAAAATGATAGCGATTGGTGGATGGTGGTTACAGAACTATACCATTTTTTTATTTTAAAGGAAGCAGACGGGCTAGCGGCCCACGTGATGGTGCCCATGGACACTTTTTGCATGTATGCGGGCTGCAAAAAACGACTTTTGGACCGTACAGTGCGCGACACTTATTTAATAAATAACTTATTAATAGCCATATATTTTTTAATAACTATTATTTATTATTTATTTATAATAATAATATTTATTAATAACATGGTTAAGAAATAAGTTTTTATACACCGGAAATGAAAGGCCTCCTACATAATATTTTTGACCAAAAGTCGCCGTCCGCCGACGGAGCTCTTCCTCAGAATACATATTTTTGTTATATGACAAATGACTCGCATAAGTTTGAATGATGCGGGTCCTTCTTTGTCGTGCTTTTTGCAACAAAGTGGTTTGGCTTACGACGAAGTTCAAAATAGAACGTGTTTGTATATTACAATATTAATATTTGTGTCACATTTGAACTTTGATAGTCAAGGTGTTAATAGCCTTGATTTCATAAGCTAACTTTTACAAGTAAAATTTTCATAAACAGATTTAGTACCACTTCTATTACGTCAGCGTTGAAGGAAAACGACACTCATGTAGAAATTCATATGACGGACATGGAAATTTCTGACACATGTTTAGCCATGACGTACCTACTAAACGTAATGAACATGTGTGTGTTTCGGTAGTGATTGAGATAAATGCCAGACCTCATTCCCATTCCATCCTATCCCCAATCCCTTCTCCAAAATCATTCCTATATCTCCAATGTTAGGCGGCGCAAACGCGGACATGCCAACGTATGCCATTCTAGACTGAAGTTGGCATGTAGTGCGGGTCTCCGCGGGCGACAGTATCTAGTAGAATTGTATGCTCATCTACCGCCTTCTTCCTATAAAAATATAATATGTTGCAATTGTAATAATATTTAATTCTAAAATCGTCGTTTCATTCTGTTATACTTGAGTCAATTTTGAACGGAAAGAATTGATACAAAAATATTGATACAATGGTTATTGAATTCCTATAAAAGGCGTTGCATATTTCTTTGCATCAAGTTACAGTAGAATTCATTGGTCTATTTTATATTGGCTGAAGATGGACGACTGAACTTTTAAATATATTTATTTGTTTATTGTGGAACATAAAATAATTATACAACAAATACTTAAATATCAGGATAACTAGATTGTAATGAGTTATAATAATCGAAGTTAACTGAATTACCAACCAATCAGAAGAATCATTGTAATATGTGCAGCGACACAGTGTTGACACAGTGCACGTAGACACGCACACTGTCCACATAGTTCTCGCCAGTCGTCTCCCGCACGCCAACAACATATGTACTTTTAATTAATTCTTGTGAACATTTAATCAAATAGTTTGGAGAACAGCGCGGTCTATTATGATTTGATATCAGTAGGTGCTTTTAAAAATCTCTGCTTAATGATTTCTCACCTAAAAGTACAAGAAATTCTCTTCATATAAAACAAGCTTCGAACACAGCACTCGCATCGTCTGAGCGTCCTGAGCACCTAACAGGACATTCTACTCAATTAGGTTTGGTTATTTATTCAGATAGCTCAGACTTCCTAGGCATGGAATAACGGTTATGCAGCTCTAGATACCTAACGGCTATGCAGATGCGCTTAACTAGTGATTGCAGTAATAATCGTTAAGTTATAGCACTCTAACTTAACTGAGCTCTCACTTCAAATTTATGCATTGGCTACTACCGAGTATCCATTTATGAGATCCTCGTTATAACCATTTTGCTTTACTACAACAGTCTATGTTTCAGTATGTGTTATTTAATTTTCTGTACTTGTACAATATTTTTAAGGAATAATAGTGACATATATTTGGTAAGTTGCTTTTCGTCGGTTATAAATATTGATACCGGCCGACAAACTGTTTGACCGTTTTAATATGAAGCCATTTTTGGATTGCAAACTGCAAAGCCGCACTGAACATTACTGCATTACTAGCCACTGTAATTGACTTTTTCTTCTCTTCTGAACTCGTTAATTTGTAACCAACTATTTTCATTGATATTTTCAACTGAATTATACAGTTTTTATAGTCGAGGACATGCGTGTACCGTTCTCAAAACAAAAAAAAAATCTATTCATATCTATCGATTTTGTGCGCAGCATCGATATTGTGTGCAACACAAAGACATATAAAACATCTTTTATCCGGCTACAGCGATGTTTCCTTGTACCCTTCTTATACAATAAAATTAATAGACAGTTGCGGATTCATCACCTGACTGGATATCAAACTAAAAACAAAATCAAGAACTGGCTATTAAAACATGATTATAATGACACCGAATCGTTACATATACGAATGCCCTAAATCATTCTTAACAGCCTGTAGTCAACTTTTTTAGCATCTGTAACTATCATTCACACCCATACATGAACTCATACTCAATTACTAACATTATTGACTCTATGCTAATTTTTTCTAAAATCGGATATCTAAAACCACACTCGCACACATTCACATGCAGACATACATACATAAAACACATACAACGTACATATGATACACAATAATTACCATCTGAATAAACTGTTTTCTTAAATAACTGTAACTTAGTCCTAAAAATAGATCTAAGGGAAGGGAGGCGCTGACACCTGTAAAATAGATTATTCTATTACAGATGTCAGCTCACATTGACCGTATGAATATTTATTATCATGATTAAATAATGTTAAATAAATAGATAAAATAAATAAAAAATAACCAAGCTACCATATATTAAAAAAAAGATAAGAAATATTGCAGACTTACGTTGACCTTCTCTTTACGGCGAACAACACCCACATATTATTATCCTGGCGATACTACTTCGTTTAATCAATACCCATTTTATTCTATGACGTAATCATACATAAAACAGATGTAGTGCTAGCTACTGGTATGCGTTAGCATATTATGGCGTAATGTGGCTGATAAGTTGACTATCGTCAGGCTGCTAGCTGACGCAAATCGCGATGATAATGTAGCCTACACAAGTCTGCAGAAATACATCTAGTCATTATTGTTGTACGTTTTATTTTAATACAAATACAATTTAATATTCTTATTATAACTATTAAGAATTTATTTTTAGACTTGATACATATTACTAACATCCTACATCTTTTCTAAATGTACGGAAACATACTTCTTGTGGAAACATTCATACTGGAAATATATGGAAACAGCAAAGTCTTGTCAAATGATTCTAATCTTATTTGAAACGAGTTAAGGTGTGCGTGGGAATAAGATGATCTACTGTTGATTGTGCAGTTTTCCAATTTTAGCAGTCTGGTCATTGTTAAAATTGGATACTCACTATTTATAGGGACTATGTGGGTGGTTACCGAATAATCAAAAGCTTCGAAAGGTTTTATCTTTATTGATAAACTAGCGGTCCATACCTCGTTGAAACGTTTATCATAGTAGCATAGAGTTAAAACTATCAAGATATTGTTAGCGAATTAGGGGAATGAGTCCTATCAACGATTGCATATTTAACATTCAGTATTCTCCATACGAAATAGGTGGAAGACGTGGTTCCTATGGCCACCTATGGCGTGGCGTGGACGTGGTGGCGCAGTTATCGGTGGGTAATCTTATATATAAATTTCATGACCTCTTCTTACCATTCGTATCAACAGCTCTCGAGTCAGTCGCTCCTCGCTCCTCAAATATTTTTTTATTGACCATTTCATTATAGACAATTCGTTCGATTGTTGTTCATCTTCTGTATGGTAAGCTAAATAAGTTGGTGAATCGAGCGAGATATTTGTGTACAAGCATCACATTTCGAGTGTTGAATTTTTATTAGAGAATTGATGTGAAATATAATCTTATCACACACTACACACTACACACCCTCACACTGGGTACAAACTCACACACAACACACACAAACGGACACACCAACGCAAACATTATTAATAATAAAGAATCATACTTTACTTGCCCACAATCTACTAAATACTGTACTTAATGTCAGTGTAATCTGTATTGGCCATTAGCATTGGCAACATAATTGTTAAACAACATAAGTTACATAAAAGGCTGTAGATTACATAAACAAATAAATAAATAAATAAAAAATTATATATTATTGAGAAATCCAAGGAACCCTTTGATTAATCTTATTTCATCAAAATTTCAAAGGTTTCTGTTTTTAAATAGGCTCATTCTCTGAAGTTAACTTTAGACTGACAGAGAATGTCATAAAGCTTTAAATCCGCCTTTTGTAGACTTTATCATTGAAATTAAGTTTAAATAAATAAATATTTATTGTTTATAATATTGTTCATGTTTTTTGGTAGGAAAAGCAGATAGTGTGTTTAGTTACGAGCAATTACTGTAGTGCATGGACATCTGTGATAAATGTTCTCATATCTAAACATCCTAAGAGGAGCTTTTGGCGATTTCTTTGGGATTCAGGAATCGGAATTTGAAGGAGCATTGAATTGAATGAAGAATATTGAAGAATTGCAGGCTCCAATCTGGCTTCCTCGTCCCATTGGATAATACGACAAGCGAAAACTTTATTTACGTATAAAAGTAACCAACTCATAGAAACGTAGAACGTCATTATATTATCCATTCAGCATCAGTTGTTTTTGAAGTTATTTTGCACAAAGAAACATTGTTTTATTATACGAGTACCATTACAGAAAATACTGCTCAAGTTAATTTTGTATACTGTAATATTATCGAAAAACGTTTATCTCGAACATCACACGTTTGAGCGGCGTTTCTGAGCTAAATTTGAATACGCTCTCATTTAGAACGTTGTAGCTAGATTATCTTTTTATGAAAATGTGTGTTGGAAATCGAAGATAAAATATTAAAAGAATGTCCCAAAGGTCTTATAAATTTTATAAAATAGTGTATAATTTTAGTCTGTCGAATTGTAGAGAGTACCAAGTTTTATTTCATAGAACTCTACGGTAATATAACCACTGGTTAACTATTTTATAAGTTTACATTTACTTTTGTTATTTGAAGTGTACCAATTAACGTGTACCAATACCAATGAAACATGCAAGCATACTAATTGATCTGAAGACATAATTATATAATATTAACATATCGTATTAGGCCGGCAAACTTCTCCAAATGACCGCGTCGCGCGTTCGCTTCAACTGGTCAGAGCTCGTCCCACACTGCGTTTGTCGATACAGTGATCACCTTTCCAAGATATCGGTACAATGGTACATTTCAAGATCTCATCTACCGTACGTTTAATTTTCGATAAATTTTCCATACGTTTAAGAAAAAAACTGATTAAACAATAGTTGTAGATCGTTATGAGCCCTATTCAACGACATATACATAGTTTGTATGTATTGACGTCAAAATATTTTGGTATATTTTCAACTGTATACGGTCACTGTATTCGAATAGACCATCGAATAGACATGCAACATAAAATCGTCGTCTTTATAGGAAAAGATCAAATGTGAAAAATTTAAATAACGCAGAACCAGTTTGAAATAACTATTTTAAAAGTATAACGAGATGATAGATAGATAGATACCCCATCGGTTGTCGGTCCTGCAACAGCCTGCCCATAGCCACTTCAGTTTGTTAATTATGTGAGCTGCCGTTAGCTCTTTGTAGAATTTTATCTCATAAAGCAACTCCGAGCATAGCTCTCTCCATAGCTTGCTGAGCATTTCGGTATTCCTTTTCGGTTGCGTCAGTTAACCTCCTTGCTCTGAAGTTTAGCGATATACGGATAAGAAGCGCGGAAAATAGTATGTGGTGGCGGGCCTTTGGAGAGGTTCTAGAGCGGGCCTCGCAGTGGAGAGACATAGGCTAATTGTATGTTATATTAGGTCAGCATGCTGGATTATGACCTAACTTGTGATTGCAAAAGGAAACTAAAAATGTATTGTAAGCTGAGAGAACTAGAGAACTAAGTAGTTAATTTATTTACCATTAATTTTGTATTGACTTATTGTTAAAACTACCATGGACTTCAGTTGATTTAGTTATTTAAACCAGTTGGTTTGATTGGAAGTCAAAGGTCAGAAGTCGACCTTAACTTTTAACCAAACTTTTATGCCACCTTACCAATGGTAAGGTGGCATAAAAGTTTGGTAAGTTACCATTTATTTGGTGAAGCATAAATTAAATACGGCACAGTTATTCTCATTGCGAAATAAAATTATCATACAGCCTGAGGTAATTATTGCAAAAAATTTGCATATTAATGTGGAATTTCCAAGTAGCGGGAAACGTAAAAACGTCAGTTGGTCAAAGAGATTGTATCTCCACATTGCCCAAAGGAAATGCAAATATCATTTTAAATGGAACACAGAAGGCGCGGTCGCCCGCTAAACGAATTCAGGAAATGAAATTACGTGTTTTTTTTGCGAAGAAACACACGGATGCGCATTTATTTTTCTTACGCATTATATATTTTATCTAATAGAATATAGAATGTAGCTTTATTTTGTATTACTTCCTGGTTTTAATAGAATGTATCAGTGAAGAAAAAGTGTTTTTCTCGTATATTTTTCTTGAGTTGCAATGTTAGCTCAGGTAGTCCCCTACCAGAATGACAGCAAATCAACTAGAATCTTTTCAAACTTAGATATCTCTATACTATGGTTGCCTGGAAGTGATCGCTTAAGCGATAAGGCAGTCAAATGTATAAATTTTGCATTGTTGTATTAAGTATATTATGTAATGTTTATTTTTATACAATAATGTGTATTGCTATTATTATTATTTATTAAAATTTTCAGTCCAGCAATTTATTAGTAAACGTGAATATAATAAAAAAGTGAACTGGATTATTACTAGTAAAACCCGTCTATTATTAAAATACTTACCCCTAATAAGGTATTTTTGTAGTTTTATAAAACTTGTTCAGTTTTATGAGGACATAAGCATTTCTCTAGTCGTGAGTTATACAATATTTAGTTGAATATTGACGAATATAAGTTGTGTTGATACTGAAAGCTTTAGCGGGTGCAGTTGGCACACTCTTCAGAATCAAACGATACATAGAAAATGAGTTAAAATGCAGGCACTTGATGTTTGAAGCGAAATTGAATTTAGGTTTACATTGGCGGTCAGTAGGGGTTCTTAGGGAGTTAGTAGCAAGAAGTTCAGGAAAGGACAAAAGGACGACACTCGAAAAAGTATTGTTACAGGCCACGGTGACTACTATTAGATGAAATGGTACATGTGGATTATTTGTTTAGGGTGTATGGTGTGTTACTTTTGAAGATACCTTCGGAACGTGCAATAAATAACTTTCATTGTCTTCCATACTATTTTATTAAATGAACACAAGAATTCATTAACATTATGCATCTCGTGAGGCGTGCGGGGGCGACGGCCGAGAACTGAATACCGGAAATTGACGACAACGTAAAACACTGTGCGCGGTCTACGTGCACTGTGTTATCAGTGTGTCCCTATACACTATCACTAAAAATATTCCATTACCCCAAATAAATAAACTGAACAAAATTAAGAAAAAAATAAACACTTAATGATAGTAACAGATGTGTTTATTGTGTATTTCATTGTGTGATGATTATGACTTTATTACAGCTGACAAATAGTTTATCTATTATTCATCAGTAAATACTAGGTACAAACTAAACATTCTATATTTTTCAACTTGGAGAATTAAGTAGAAATAAGGCCCAAATGACAAGCGATTCTACGGAAAATATCAAGTAGAACAAAATAACAAGTATCTAAATGTAAGTTATGTAGACAAAGATCGATAACAAGAAAGGCAGTGCTATACAGTAATTTTAACACAAGTGCTGCTCAAATAATTGCATCGGCGACAAGATCGTTATCGTTTCAGTCAAATCACCAAATTAACCCGGCACATTGACCTAATTCCTCTTATTAAAGCTTTCACCTTCTCTTACGGTTATATTTGATCCACCTAGAAAAAAATATTTGAGTGTAAAGATCCAAAGTTGGAACCTCATCATAACTGTAAGTATATCGCTATTTGTGAATTAATAACCGGGTAGGCAAAATAACACTAAATATTACTCTCCTAATATTTTTATAAGTTATGTAAAATACCAAGTAAGTACTTTTTAAACGGGTAGAAAGCAATTACCAGTCCTCGTAGTTAAAATTTTGAAAGTCTCATTACAATGACTGCGCGAAAATTCAAAGAAAGAACGCACAAAGAGAGTTAAAAGCAGCTGCAGCGTGGCTACAGCTTTGCACTGCAAATTACTACGGAGATACAGTGACTATGCGCCGAGACAACATCGCTCCATCTACGCGCTACGTCAGTACGTAGCGACATCACGTAGCGAGCGGACGCCCGTAGCTCGTAGCATCTCGTAGCAGCCTACGTCGACGCGTTATGTACGATCCTGCAATACCGTGCGTGGACAAACATAAACAAAAAGTGATATGAGTGGCACGTCTCCAAGCGTAGTGCTACGACTGACTCTTCTAATATTAACTTTTTTAGTGTCGTGTACATTCATCGCCAGTGTCGTGTGGTTATTGCGAACGAGAGGCTTAGCTAGTCAATATGAAAATTATTACTTGTCGAGAATTAATATAAGCTCAGTTAAGAGTCACGAAAACAATAATAACTCAACGGCACCGGCCGTGTCGGACCATTACAAAGACTTGATTAAAATAGAAATAGCGATGCGGCGCGTTGAAGAGAACAGTCGAAGATTGAAAGAATACACGAAGTCATTGTTGTGGGACAATAAGGACAAGTCGCTGTGGTGTGTTTTGTTCAAAGATAGTGAGAGGGCGATGGATAATCAGATGGTGCGCGGGAAAAATAGACATTCGGTCGATGAAGACTACATACGAACATTGAGGGATCAAAAAATGAGAGAAGCTATCATTCATTTGAGGCATCATGGCAGTCATCACCATCGGAGGCCAGATATCCTTCCAAACATGCCGTATATACAATAAAAAATATGACAATGTATATAAACATGTATATCAAGCATAGTGTAAATTAATCATAACAATTACGTATGTAAATATATTTTTATATACATATAAGTGTACATAGTTCAAGCAGTTATGTTGACTTCAGACAATATTTGAATAAACCCTGAAAATGGATGGATACGTTTTATTTAAAAACTATGTATTGAGTGATATTCATTACAAGTATTTCCAAACATTATATGAACATAAACGTATTTTGTAGTAAACATATTGTTATGGTTTCATAATACAGTACTTTAAAATATAATGGTTTATTTAAACATTAAAATATTCCTTTGGTGATGTCAATATAAAATATATTTTTTTCCTCGTGGCCTGCCATTGTACACACAAAGGTGTGTACAATGTGTACTCCATTGTGGTGGCGGGCTACATCCAATATTGAAGAGACACAGGCTGAGGGTATGGTATAATATTAATACGGGTATTTATCGATCTTCTCTATGTTCTGTGACTTTTTTATAGACGAGATGGCAGATGCGCAGGCGAGCCACATAATGGTAAATGGTCACTGCCGCCCATGAATGCTTGCAACACCACGGGTCATGTGGGTGCGTTGCCGACTTTGCAGAATCCTGTTGACAGCCCTCTTGAAGAGTACCAGGTCGTAGCGGATAAACCTCAGCTGACAGTTAATTCCGCTACTTTCGGTTTCGCGGTAAAAATATCTTGATAACCAATGTGCACAGCCACTCTTTGTTACCGATATATTATTTATAAACAAATAAATATTATATTAAAAGAATGTACTACATATATATGTGTAAATACATATTTTATTATATATTTGTCAAGAAATAACTTGGCACAAAAGTTCTTTGAATTCAATTTAAGACTTCATCAAAAAAAATGATTCTATATAAACATCGCGAACCGCACAACGGAACATTTTAATGAAGAGAATCATAACAGGTCTTTAATTACATCTTCCGATTAATGATTTATAACTTCCGGCTATTACACATAGTACTTATGTTCTGCAATTAGAAAATTGTATGTCTAGTGTAACATAATTACGAGTACAAGTTTTCCTTACTATCTTTCATAATAATCTATTTTTTTAATAAAGGAAATAAGCAATTATGAAATTATATGTCTGTTGCCAAGCACGATAAAGCATGGCTTTAGTCAATAACTTCATGATTATATACGAATATTTAAAAAAACAATTCTTTAGTTTTCGGAAAACGTAATATTTCAGTTTATATTAAAATATTAACATAATATATTAACTTAGAATTTAAAACAAACTTTAAAAGTAGACAGCAATTAATGTAATAAATAATTAAAATAAATATAATTAAAAAGGTTTTGGAATTTTATAATTTAGATAGATTAATTTTATTTACATTATTAAACAAAATATTATTACTAATAAAATTTCAATTTTAATTTATTATTATTTAAAAAAAAAATTGCACTTAATCGTATAAAAGGAGAGTTTAATGGGCAAATAGTTGCAATTACTATAAACCTACTTATAAATAGACGATATTACAACTTAATACATACATAAATAAATTTATATATATATTTATAGATAAATACATGAACACTACTAAATAATACAAACAGAATAGCAAATTAACCGACAAATTCAGGGTAGAAAGTACCATGTCAAAAGTAATAAGTAGAGGATAATGGTAAAAGCAAGGAAAAAAATATACAAAACTACTCTAAGCCTGCAGTGATGACGGAAATGTTATTTAATGTACATATACAATATGTGAGCAGGTTAATTTTCATTTAATTTAACAAACTTTATTGCACATGATCGTACAAAAGGCGAGCTTAACGTCTTAGAGCATTATCTACCAGCTAACCTTTTGGTTAAACAGAGAAATACACTGGGAGGTGCGATGAGAGTTATTAGGATGAGGATATTTATAACTTAAATGACAGCGGTATATATATGTAATTCCTGAAACATACCTAATGAACTCATAACTACAGTTAAGTACATATAACATAAAAACTATATATACATACAAATATCTATATAAATAAAAATTAAATGCTGTTCGTTGGTAAGCGCATCACTTGAGAACGGCTGGATCGATTTGGCTATGTTCTTTTTTAAATGTTCATAATAGTCCGATTAAGGTTTTTAGGGAAAGAAAAATTGGAAAAGTTGCCCGGAAAATTGGAAAATTTGGGAAAGACTGTTTTTTTCTATGGGATTTTTGTATGAACTCAAGACCATAACTCACGATTCGAACGATGGATATGCGTAATTCTTTTTTTGTTTTGTTCGTTATGGTTCTGGAAAAATTTTCAGGAAAAAAAAAATATTTATTGAAATTTGAAATTATGGAATTTATTTATTGATATTTATTGAAATTTGGACAGGACAGCGTCTGTCGGGTCAGCTACAGGATCGGGTCAGGGTCGGGGTTGGATAGTTTCCCACTAATATTTTATAGGTACATATTTTTCTTTTCGTTTTAATTTTTCTTTATCTATCCTCGTTTTGGTAGAACAGATTATATTAGGACATAAAAGGTGAATGTATCCTTTTCCTTACAAACTGCGCGGCCGGAAATGTATATAATGGCCGATATAATAAAAACATGGAAAAGTTTCCTTATATTACTTACATTAAAATAAAAATACAATTTCAAATATAGTACATTCATTTACTAATGATACTAAACAGTTATATCAATACACTGTCTACGTTTTCTATTGTACATGCAAATACATATTTATATTGTTAATTGAATTGTTGATTTATTTTTGATTTTCCATTAATGTCATATAAGCAAGTAAATACGAATGCAACTGATGTAATTATTACTCAAATTTTTTTATACAATAATAAAAAAAAAACGCGAAACTCGAACTCACAAGTTACGATACTCACGATAACAGATTTTTTACATAAATATGAATTTTTAAAAAATATGGTACAGAATTTAAAAAAAGATCTGTATAATAAAATTGTAGTAATATGAACTGGGCCCAAGTGGTTGAAAAAGAAGGCTAAGATCAGTAGTAATATATTTTACATACTTTAGTAACGAGACAATTGCGTGTTAGGAATAAATTGAACGTAATTGATTAACATCCATTTCAGATGACACGACACAATAATGATTGATTGGATCGTTTTACAGAATATTTTGATATTCACTTATTTATCGCACGTACTTTTACATAATGGATTGTTTTCTTGTACCTATTTTTATATGTTTTTTTTTAATTCTTTTAAATTAGTTTGTAACTACATATATTTTAATCTCGGGCAAAAGTTATCTTTAATTACAGTAAGCAGTTATTATGGAAATTTACGATACAAATCTATAATATTACCATCAACCTATGGTCTCTTTGTTGTCTTATATAGGCTTCTCCCTAGCTCAAGCACAAGTTTTTGGGTCCTTTTTCATCCAGTCACTATCGGCGAATTTTTTTTAGGTCGTCGGGTTTCTCGGTTGGAGTGCGTTCTCCAACTGCGCTTACTGAGAAGTAGTAGCCATTCGAAGATTCGTCCATTTGATCGGTTGTCAATCCTGTAGCAGGTATTTATTACCTGCTCATTACCACATCGGTATGATGATTCTATGAGCTATATTGGTGACTGATTCTATATTCATTCTTTGGCGAATCTCTTCGTATCAGATCTTTTACAAAGAAATTTCGAGCATAGTTTTGATAACAGCAGATGTTTAAAGAGACTACACAGATATTTTTGAATTGAAGAGTTGTAAAGCTTTTATAAATAGTATAATGAATCTTATGTGACTTCTGTTATTTGTGACACTCAATGGATCTAATGGTTTTGTCTTTTGTGTTTCCCTTTTAGCGAGTGTTTATATTAAGTGTTATTTTATATTGTTACGAGTATTGTTTTAAACATTAGTTATAGTTTGTGTATTGTTACTGTGCCATTCAGGGAAAGGATGGAAAAGAAAGAAAAATTGACAACGACGATAGGTTTCACAACAATCTTTTGTAAATATTAGATAGTCGGATAAGTTCGTGGCCTTTTTATAGTGAAAATAATAAAGAATTTTTGTTGTGTTACATAAATATGTATTGAACGGAATATTGTCCTTTTAATTCGACTATCTTTCGCCATTTTTCTTGCAGAACCATTGTCCCATCGCTATACAATTTTTGGGGTTGCTGAGCGAAAAACTGATTTCAATGGTTTATACGGGCTTCTCTTGAATGTAATTTTACTCAATTTAGAGAATTTTGAAATGAGCGGAATAAATGATAATCTGAAGGTGCTATGTCTAGACTGTATGGAGGATGCATTAAAACTTTCCGACCAAGGTTAGTCAATTTTTGTTTAGTCATCAAATATGTATGCGGTCGAGCATTGTCATGATGGGAAACTACACCTTTTCTATTCATTAATTATTGGTGTTTTTCTTTAAGTGATTGTTTCAATTGTACTAATTGCTGACAGTAGACATCAGAATTAACCGTATGGCCCTGTGGTAAAAACTCATAATACACAATGCCTTTCCAGTCTCACCATACACATTAAACATGATTTTGTTCGGAGTGAGGCCTGGCTTTAGACTATTTGTGATGGCTCACCTCGCTTCGACCAAGATCGTTTTCGAACATTGTTATCGTAGGTATTCTACTTCTCATGGCCTGTTACCAACCTCTTCAGAAATGGATCGATTTCATTTCGCTTGAGTAACATCTCGCACATGGAAATTCTATTCACCAAGTTTCTGTGATGTAAATCATGCTAACCCAAACATCTAGCTTTTTTACAAAATTTAGTTTATGCGCGTGATCCAAAACTGTTAAGTGGTGAATGTTAAGCTCTTCCGCATTTTGGTGACTGCTTATGTGTCGATTTGCTTCAATTTTTTCAATGATAACATCAACATTTACCTTAATAGGACGACCACAGCGAGGAACATAATTCATATTAAAATTACTAGATCTGAATCAACTGAACCATATTTTGCAGTAGTTTTAGATAAAGCATATTCTCCCTAAACACCACAAATCTCTTTTCGAACACCAGAAGCATTCATACCCTTGTCGAAAAATAAATGTAAAACATATCTAATTATAAAATTGTTAAAAAATATGATAAGATAGAACTTTAAAGTTGTAATTTCAATTTGCTGCCATAACAAAAAAGTCAGCTGTCAAACGTATATCACTTTCCCGTCACTGATCAGTGTTGCCAGAAATAAAGTCATACGTTCAAAAAGGCTGCGTACTTTTCGACCACCTATTACATAAAATTTTGTTAAAATCAGACCTATAGGCAAGTTTGCTATATATTTATTTTAATCTAAGAGTGAAGTTAATCTCCATCTAATCTCATGGTGCCTACTTAATGGGCGCCTGAATTTTATTTTTCCCTGGCACAGACAGCTAATACGAATTAAACGTTATGCCTCAGTAAGTCGGCCGGGGCCTTTAATGTTTTTCATTCATTTCGTGACCTGATTTTTAGAAAAGTAGGCTATTTTTATAATAACTGCCTTGAGCTTTTAGTCGCCCAGTTCACAAAACGGCTACCGTTGCGGTATGTATGTACTACAATTTGATCAATAGTATAAAATATTTAGAATTTATGTTCATATCCACCAGTTGTTATGAGATTACCATGTTTTGTTATATTATCAGCCTGCTTCTCCACTGCTATATACAGGCATCTTCAAGACACACCACCATAAATTTTTTTCATTTTTTATGGGGAAAGGCGGCAGACGAATATACAGTCTACCTGAAGTTAAGTGGATACTGTAGCCCAGGGGTGCTCAAACTTGAACTGCTGGCGATCTACCTCAATATTGTTAGACTACGATCGATCGACTCTGATCACACATACTTGCAGTCTGCAAGTATGTGTGATGCAGGATTGTCGTCTAGGTAGGTCGTCTAGGTCGTCTAGGCATAGATATTAGTTTTAGTCACAATATGCATTTTTTTAGTCAAAGTAAGTCGGTCGATCGCGATCGACCATTTGAGCACCCCTGCTGTAGCCCATGGACATCTTCCATGGGCTTTACGGTAGCCCATGAACATCTGCCATGGGCTACAGCCACTACTGACAACATTCTGCAAGACGTCGATTCGATTATGACGTCGATAATAAATCGATTATGAGTATTTATAAATGAAAAATAATTAAACGAATGGCAGAATATACTAACTGGGGAGTAAATCGATGGCAGCAAATTTCAAGAAATAGTTGTCCGTCGACTTTGTGCTGACCTGATGAGTGATGACACTCTTAGCAATTTAAAATTATTTATTACAGTTATTCAAAAATAGTTTGTTTTGTTGATCACAATTTGCTACCCATTCGGTATTGTTTCTCTGCTCGTTTAAATACAACTCTTACATAATTAGGTTTACGATTTATATTCCTAAGTACTGTACTACTTGTACTGTACCTAAATATTAAAGTTTTTATTAATCTAAAAGAGTTTAGGTACCTTGTCAATAATAAATAAAATACAACATAGAAACCACTCTGTAATCAATCCATATATTATGTCCAAATCAGTCTTAAATAGATGTGTAACTTATTTCCATAAAACGCCTGGAATGCGACTATAATTTATACAATCAAAAAACCCCCTAATGTATCACCCACCTACATACTTACCTAATATATATACTTGTGTATCTCAAAATCTAATGAAGCCCGAATAAAAACTAGCACCTTAACTTATGTTATCGACATTCCATTGAGTTGGGTGCTGTCAGCCTGTGATGGATTGCCTTGATATTAAAAAGTAAATGAACTTCCTTTGAACCCGCCCTCGATGGACGGAAAAAAGTTACCGGGGTGACTCGATAAGTGTGTCATAATTTGATGGTTATTGTTTGTAGATTAAGGAAATACCTCTTAGAGTTATACCTGCTTATATACTAGGTAAGATCGTGTGCGGTAGCGAGCTTTGGGAGAAGTATACAATATACAGCAGTGGTGAAACAGGCTGATTGTATGATATGATATGGTTTGGTATATATAAAAAGTATTTTTAGTATCTTTATTTCACGAAAACAAAGTATTTTACAATATACCTTACAATAAATATTAAACATATAATTGTAAAGCGATGAAAGATCTATCAAGTTATAGGACTTTTGACCTACAATTGTTTTCTTTTGTGACCCTGTGACACTTTTGGTCAAAGCCGCATTTGATTGGTTAGTCAATTAAACATCGATGACATCACTGAAGATATTTATGATAGATTATGACCCGAAAACCCAGAGGGGGTTCGATGTGTGCTCTACAGTGGGACATTATAAGCTGTTATTGATCTAGAGTATTGAATGCATGACTTTTACAAAAACGTATAGTATACAAAAATGGATGAGGTTTTTTGAAGATTCTCTATAGAAATGTAAAATATCAGATGAGTCCTTATATATGTAGTAAGTAAATTAATGTATAAAATAAAGATGACTATTGATTTTAAATCTATCATATAGAGAAGGCTTTTCCGATACAAAAATATGATGAATTTAGCCATAGATAACATCTGCAGAACCTGTAGTGGAAGAGTCCATGACGCATCTTCCGTTCGAATGCGACGGCATGACGAGATGAAGACTGAGTCTTCTGGGTAACTATAAACCAGAACCAGAAGATTACATTCAGGTTTCTATGACTGCTAGATATCCTAAAGTATATGGATATCATATTCGGGGATCAAGAAGATAGAGTTTAGGGTTTCACAAAAGATTTTATTGGATCGAAATGGTTGGGAATCAGAGTAGCTAAGACAAGATAAGATGAATTTTAAATATAGCTATATTTTTACCTAAAGTATACGACATTCTCGAGTAACATGTTTATTTGTTTATATCGTACAACCGTGTGTAAAAGTAACCTGTAAGTAAGTGTTTGTTGTTAATACATATGTTTCTGTGAAACGCTGTTTGATCTGTTAAATTGCTTTGTAAACAGAAATTTTGAAGCATAATACGCATTTTGTACAATCGTTATTCATTTGTATTTAATAAATTCTTACATATGGAAAACAAACATGGCAACCCAAAACATTAAAAGGAAAGAGAAATTCACAATTTAAAAATTTTGAACAAATAATTGAAGAAGTTTAAAAATAACAGTAGGTACTGGTACTCTTTGAATATTTTAATTAATTTCTTTATTTCACTGCAAATAACTTTTGTTTAACAAAAAGTGCGATTTACGACTGTTAGACTGAACTTTCCAGCTGTCGCCCCTAACTCATCTTATTATCTTATACTCAACAATACTTAGGGAAGACTTAATCGAGACCCTTTTGGAAGTTAACAAGGGTTTTAGGTGATTTAAAACTTTGAAGTCTGAAGTTCGTTAACGCATTTTAACATGCAATTTTCGTCTTGTTGTTTTATAGTCGATTCATTTTAAATCTATATAATTTTTAAAGCTTTTTTCTTTATTAGTTTCTTGACATTATTTTTCATAGAGCACCGGAATATACTGAATGGGCAGCAAATCAATTGTGGCAAATTTAAAGGTGAGTGAGGTTCAGATTTTCTGGCGACAATGAAAAAATACTCGTAGGAGTTCCGCGAACTCCATCGAATAAAAAGTAATATTTACTCCAGTTATTGAAAATATGTTGTATTATTAAACATAATTTTTAAGTCTTTATTTTTAAATCTTCCATATTTTTCAAGTCTCATTAGAGTTTCTCCAGGACTTTGGGTGTAAAAGTCAACATGTTTTTAATTTAATTGATAGAGATATTTGTAATTCATTTATTACGTCGTTACGTCGCTTATGCAGCTGAATTTTGGTTTGTAATTCATAACAATTGATAGACATTAAATATTATTACGTACTCTAAAACTGTAGTTGAAAAAAAAAATAAAGTCGCCTATATCACTAACAATTATTGTTAGTGATATAGTGTTATCATTTAATACATTTTTATTAGTATTTACTTTATCGAAAAGCTATGTATAATTTATTTAGGACCTATACTAACGTAGTAATACAAAATTAATTTCGAGGGCATGTTTAATTGTTTAACTTTAAAGCAAGCCCAATAAACCTTTAATGAGAAGTTAAACAATAGATCTACTGGGCGAAATATAAAGTCGCTGCAAAAGTTATTTCGTATTTGTATACATACAAAGAAATTTGTTTTCAGCAACAACGCGTCACTCGTAGAAGGGGCTGATACTTAGTTAATACTTAGTTACACGACTCGATTTACCGCTTCAAATCAATAGGCGTATACAAATCAATAGGCAAATCAATTGGCGCATCCAATTGAATATTGGAAAATGTCAAACGATTTTGCAGTATGATTTATATAATATGTGACTGGCCATCAGAAGTGGAACTGAATTGAGAGATTATGTTCTCATTATGTAACTCTGTTATATATTGATGACTCCATGTCTTACGAAGCTGATCCATTGACGGTTTTGCTCGTCAAATGTAAACAGAATCGAAGAGCCACGAGTTTCACCTATTTCTTCGCGTGGGTGTCGACAAAGGCGACTAAGAGATAACAAGAGATAACCACAAGAGTTGACTCGCCAACCCGCTTGACCAGCGTGGCGTTTTACGGCTAAAACATCCCTCATGCACAAGAAAATGTGTATGAGGAGGTCCATGTTTAGCAGTGGATGTTAAAAGAGGTGAGGATATGGTTGCGTCAAATTTTGTATTCAATCCGCTGTCAAGTTTTTGAGTAGACCAGACCTGCTGTAGACTAATCGCTAGTGTAAGGGGAGGAGATTCAAAATTCTCTCAATAGAGCAATGATACCGCCATAATCTAAATGCGCCGAGCAAATAGTACACCACATGAGACGAGAATACATGATCTAATCCTTTCACCCTTAGGGGGAACGATTGATTGAAATTCAACACGATTTGAGAGATTTTACAAATCGGTTGCCATCGCTATCGCCTTTTGTTTGTACTGGGTTGGTTTATCACAAAGCCCGAAGCTATGGATTCTGCTTATGATTTTGAGTTCATTGATATATTATTATAATGTTACATATTTTAAAAAAAATGTTTTTTACTTTTATTTTGAAAATTGTATATTTTTTGAAATCCAAGGCTTCGGGTTTCGGAAATAGTCCTGACAGACCATATATACCACAACAATATCGACAAGTTTAGGATCTTTGATCATGATCAAAACACATGGGTTTTGATGATAATATTGAAGATCAGTGACAACGTAATAGCGATCTTTAAATCACCTACATGTACGGTTAGGATGCAGATGTTGGCTGTAGCCATAACACATAATTTTATTAATTAAAGTTAATGGATTAATACTTGAATTTTACCGAATACTAGTAGTAATATGAGTAGCACTAGGCACGTATTTGTGTTGCCGGCAGGCACTAAGTTTTTAGTTATCACTTGTTTGGTAACGAGGAAAATATAAATAAAATCGTTTTTGGGAATAGTAAAAATTCGCAGGAATGTTTGTTACGCATTGGGCTTGTGACTAGATTATAAAACCCTCTAGAGAATACTAGAGGAGGCCTACACTCGGCGTAGAGTCGTTATAGTAATGCAACTTTTTAAACACAACTCTTTCATTTACGTATTTTTTTCTATACATGCAGCGCTTGCAGCGAACATATTGCGATATTTAAAAACTTCTTGCAGAAAAAAGACACTAGATTAGTGTAAGATAGCTTTTGTAACCAAGAAAAACTTACGTGAGAGTTCAGGATCATAGTAAGCACAACGTACGATTGAAGATTTGTCTATGACGAGTTACATAACTTTTTGTTATTTGGCGATAGGTATACGTATGTTTATCGCAGGTGCACCTTTCTAAATTGCGAGCGAGATCGTGCTTTCCTGTCCCGAATACGACTGTCAGACCCTTGTCACGCTCTAATTATACATTACCGGCATCTTAACATAGATGAAGAACAGTATGGTATGTACTATTAATGTTCGGTTTCAATTGTTTAGCGCGAACGTAGCCGGCCGTGACGTAATTAAGCGCCATTACGTAATCTTACATTACGTATTATTAATATATCTCCACAGGTAATTGACTGGTTTAATAGTTACTTGAATGGGCGCCAGCAACGCATTTTGGTTGATGATATATCATCTTCATGGTGTGATGTCATTACTGGCGTACCACAAGGCGGTGTGTTGTGCCCTCTCTTATTTTCTATTTGCATTACTTCGATTACTCAGCCATTATCTTCTTCCTACCGCCTGTATGCAGATAACGTGCAGATTTATACCCAAGCGTCTGCAAACGAAGTTTCCCGAGCCATTGCTGTAATTAATACAGATTTACAGATCATTGGGTATTGGGCTCACTGTCAAATCCAGCAAAGACTCAATACATTATAGTGGTTAGCTCAAAACTCATTGCAAAGGTAGACTGGAAACTACATCCGCTGTTTTCAACGGTCCTTTCCATTTAAACTTTCCCTTTTACCCTTAAATAGGTCAAGTCAGGAACTTGGGAATAATGATTGACAGAAATTTATCATGTCCACAGGTTGATGAGGTAAGCAGGATGATGTTCGCTGCAGTGGGTATGTTTGAGTAGACCACGTAATTTCCTACCACATGGCACCGGAGTTATGCTTGCACAAAGTCTACTTCTACCCATCCTTGATTATCGTGACCTCTGTTAGATTATCTGAATGAGGATCAACTAGAGAAATTTGAGCGTCAAAACCATTAGCATTCGGTTCATATTTGGCCTTCGAAAGTATGATCACGTCTCTTAGTTTCGCCGACAACTCAAGTGGCTCCCCATCCGCCTACGATGGAATAGTCATATCCTTTCCCTCCTCTACTGTATATTCTTTAATCCTTCAGCTCCTAAGTATTTGAAAGAGCATTTCCAATTTCTCTGCTCTCACTCACTTCACCTTCGTTCTTCTAATAACCTTCTTCTTAGCGTTCCTTTTCACCATTCTACTTCATATTCTTATTCTATTACTGTGCAAGCGGTTCGTATGTGGACCCTCGACATAAAACGTTCTCAATCTTTATTCAGCTTTAGAAGTCAACTACTAAACACTATTTAGCTTTGTAATCATTCATTCAGTTACTGATATATATATTATGTATAATTTGCAATTTCCCGAGCCATTGCGGTAATTAGTGCACTTCATATTTGAATCATTCAGGTTTCAATATTCATATGTGTATATATACATATATATATATGTGTGTGTGTATCTATGTCTTATGTATTGATATATATGTATTGTATGTAATTATACCATCTATCTAACCATGATTAAAATTTTTATTTCCTCTACCCAAAGGTGGTCTGGCAGAGATCGCTAATAGCGATAAGACCGCCGTTTGTACAATTAAGAATTTTAATCAATCTATATCTTTTAAAAAGTGGCCAGATTCACTACTGATTATTTATCTCCGCTGCGTCTTCGCTTTCATTTGACCAGTCCGCTGGTAGTGAGGCGCGCTCAGATATTGTGGAGAAAATAAATTTTCTTAAGTGTCAGGTTAAGCGACGTTGTGACAGCGAGTAAACATGAAATTCTCTTTGATGTTGTGGTGTTACCGGTTTGTAGCTTTATTTAGAGATTGTTTCTGTCTATCTTTCTTAACCGTCATTATACTATATTTGATGCCATAATACTCTTCTATTAACGTAAAACATGGGTCTCTTTCCCTGTAATTACGAATGGGAGTCGAGCAATTAAGAACATGTAGGTACATAAACATCGGGCGCTTTACTTCCGCGTAAATTCCTCGCGTTCAATGTATTCAATGTGTATCGTGTGTATAATGTGTTCCTGTGATGTTTGATTGAGTTTTCGCCTAATGTTCGTTAAGCGCGCGTGCAGACATTGTGAGCGTTTGACGTGCGTATAAGGTTGTTTCACAAGAGCCAGCATGAACAAGTACATACATTAGTACGAGTATATACACAGAATAAATTGTCTGTATAAGACAAAACTTACCGATGAGTATTGACTGCAAAAGACTCTGATCATATAGGTATGGTGTATCTGTAGACTTTGCTTGGACCACATTCATTTCGTTGTTGAAATACCGAGGTAAACCTTAATTTAATACTGCCTTTAGGCAACTGCTGCTCGCATCCGTACCTTTCAGCACCCCACACATATCCCCTGGGTGGTGGTAAATGGCCAACACAACTCCTAATATCGGGCGGCGATAACTTGATCCCGTGGTTTTTAAGGCGGTAATTACCAGCCTTGGGACTTAAATAAATAAAAAAGAGTGGACTCGTCAGCTCTTAATGGAGAGCGCGGCGTTTTAACGCTCTCGCAACAACAAGCTGATATTGATTATTGAATGTGATACCTTTATTGTATACCTAGCTGTTTGTATAGTGATGATGAGTATATGATGAAATAAATGTTATAAAATATATTTTGTTTCCCATTTTCAAAGCTTTTCTAATTTGAGTCAATTGAGTTTGTGTATATTGATCGTTTATTAGATCTAGCTTTTGTTTCGTTGGTGTGGTCTACATGAATGGTAGGTAGTCTTAATTCGGATTACAGTCTTATCTATTTGACAAGTTTCAATGAAATCGGTTCAGCCGTTTCAACGTGATTGAATAACGAACATTCAAATTTTCGCATTTATAATATTAGTGGGATGTGCGTTTGGTAAGTGCTTGGTGTGGCGTGAGTAATTAATGTGTAAGGGAAGTTTATAAACACGAAGCAAAGAGCAAAGCACGTGTTTTTCAACGCTCGGTGCGTAGCTATTAACAAATAAATGATAAATGATTCTTATAAACCGTGGCCTGATTCGTTAGTTGTTAACAATGAGATTTATAATGAGAATTGAGTTTCATTAGCTCATTTGATCAAAAATTAATCCTTCCTACAAAGGTGCTGGTAAGCGATTTTCATTGAAAGCGCCATTGAAGTAGATTGAGTTTTGTAAGTAAATCCCAGATATTTGGCGACTAAAGGTGTATTAGTGAAGTAAGAAAGATTGCATATTTCTCGTAAAAGAGAGAAGGGTCTGAATAGCAAGTGGGGACAAAATGGATTTTTTGAGATATATTGAGTAATACTTGAAAATCTGGTAGAGAGTCACAATCACGGAATATATGAAAACAGATGGAAGGCTCATTTTGCTATCGTTGTATGGTAACCCGCTATCGCCGCACACAATCATTGAAATAATGATGTCATCAATAAAAGTATTCTCAATAGCTATTTATGTTTCACCATAAATAACCATTATAACATAAAAGGTAAACATTTCAAAATTATTTTATTAAGAAAACATCAAGTTTAATTTCTTGTAATATTTAATAAACATATTTTTGGAATCCCAGTCCTGTGGTCATAATCACACATATATAGATATGCTATCCTCTTACCTCGATGTTGATAAGTTGGACTTCCTTATTGCTCATTCTGATAGTTTTGTGGTTAGGCTGGCAGGTCCATCCGCATTTCCTCGATACGGAGGTGTCGCGCACTGTTCGGTCCAAAAATAATTTTATACCGAGAATCCGTAGGCTGTGGAACGAACTGCCTCAAGAGGTCTTTCCATTAAGCTACGATATGGGGTTCTTCAAGAGAGCTGTGAATAGGATTTTGCAAGGTCGGCGGCGTGCCTCTAGCATATCCTCTAGTGTTGCAGGTGTCCATGGGCGGCGGTAACACTTACCATCACGTGGGACCGCTTGCTCGTCCGCCCTTTAGGCTATAAAAAAAATCATACTTATATTATGGCTAATAGTATGATGTTTTTGTTATAGAATAAATGACAGACGAGCGGGCAGGCCACGTGATGGTAAATGGTCAGCGTCATTCACGGACACCTGAAAAACAACGAGGCATGCGGGTGCACTGTCGACCATGCAGAGTCTTGTTTACAGTTCTCTTGAAGTTTCTGGCAGTTTGTTGCACAACTTTCGTGTTCGCGGTATAAAGTGTCTTTTTTGAGCAAACTGTAAGCAACGACTCTGTGTCACGGAATTGCGGATGAACCGCACGACGATGACGACCATCTATTGATTATCTACCATCTACCATCTACATACTACTGAGGCGTCTTCAGAAATACAACAAATATTAATATAAATTAATAATAATATAATTATTAATATTAATATTTAATATAAATTCGGCATTCTAATCTTCTCAACCAGCATTCTTTAAGTCCAAGTTCAATGACCGGATGACATCTCACGTTGTTTCTGAACGTCTTTAAATCAAACTCAACTTAGTAATGTGGTTTGTTAAGTTAGAGTGTGGCGGTTATGTAGCAGTCATATAATAACTTCGTAGAGTAATATTATGTAGCTGTAGAATCATTAGCTGTAGAATTTACAAAACATAGGTTTAATTTCAAGAAAACAAGACGACGTCTTTGCCTGTAGATTCTTAAGCTTCGAAGATCTTTGGAATGTCTCCAGGGAAATTCAGACGGCGCGAGGAGACGGGGCGCGCATCCTCCCAGATTGAAGCTATTACTTCTAACACCCCTCTGTTTACCGCCAAATAGTTGTACCCTGTCCTAAATTATTAGCTAAATACACTTGAAATTGATGTACCACAGTAGTTATATAAAAGGTGTAAAATTAAGCAAGTAATTATTTATTAACATAAAATACGAATTGTAGCAATTCTAGCTAATTATTTTGTAATGTTAACAATAAAGACCGTGCGATGTCGTGGATGTCGTAAAAGGCGACTGAGGGATAACAAAACAGTGGACTCGCCAACCCGCTTGACCATCCTGGCGTTTTAAAACCATTCATTCCTCATACACAATACAATGTGCACGAGAAGCCCGATGTTTAGCAGTGGACACTGAAAGGGCTGGTTGCATTGCATTGTTAAAAATAACGACTAATTATCTTGATTAAGAGTATATCCGAGTACAAATTATGGCTTTTAAACTTATGCAAATCATACGTAAAAATTGTGTAATTTTCTTCGAAGTTCAAAATACTACTTATTTTAACAGCTGTATGAGGACAAATGGAATAAATATTGAATAATATTCAGTCCTAACCCACCGTAATCGCAATCAACCCTTCTCTTCCCGTCCACTGCTGGAAATGAGTCTCCTCGTGCTCGTTGTCTTCTGAATGAGGAATGTATGGCCTTAAAACGCCACGCAACCTAATGTTCGTGGTTACCACTTCCCATCAAGTGGGTCACTCGTCCGTCTGCCATGTTTTCTATAAATAAATCGTTATTTGCGACATTTATAATTTGAATTTATAAGAACTCATGATATCTAATTGAATACTTTTAAATAAATAAACCGTATATACGATGAAATGTCTTTGATGACGTCAGTAGACGTCAGTCAAATGGTTACGTCAATGATTTAAGTAGATACTCTTTTGACTAAGGCAGTTTGTATTAATAATAATCGTATTTAATATATTTTCGAGGATTATGGACGCTGACTTGTTTGGTTTTATCGAAGTAAATTATAATAATATCAAATCACAACTCTAATGTGATGATATTTGCAAGTTACCATTACATGTTTAATATTAGGTATGTGCATGCAAATGTTAACGTAATATTTTCTTAGGTTTTCGCAATTAAACTTTTAACAATTAAACAATTTCTTAGCAATAAAACAACTTTGAACGGTTTAAATCGCGCTTATTTAACATTATTTATATCCCGACGTTTCGAACACTTTGCAGTGGACGTGGTCACGGGGTGACTAATTGATTTTATTTGTCACTTGAGTTATTAAGAAATTATTTGAACTATCGTCTGAATTTTTTTTTTAATCATAACATTCCCTTTGCACGCAGTATTCGCTCACGGTGTCCAGAGGTCTTGCAGTATTGCATTGGCCTTGGGATTTAATTAATTTAATGACTGGATGCCAAGCCGGTGGTACTTGCCAACCATCTTCTCTATTGAAATTTGGGTGTTTCTTGATTTCAATAGCCTTGCGTAACATTCTTGGCATGAACCGGGTCTCTCTAGCGAGGATTTGTGGATTATCAAATCGAATGTAATGGTTGGGTTTGTCCAGAACATGTTCACAAACTGCAGACTTGGTCGAGCGTCTGTTCTTCATGTCAGCTATGTGTTCTTTTATCCGGATACCGATGCTCCTCTCTGTTTGCCGAATGTATGATAACCCGCATTCACAATCAAGCTTGTAAACACCTGCATCTTGTAGGGGGATATTGCTCTTGACAGGTCTTAAAAATTGGCTAATCTTCTTGTGCGGCTTGAAGTAAGTTTTAATTGAAGCTCGTCTTAAGATATTGCCAATTTTGTCAGTGATGCCCTTGATGTATGGTAAGATGGCAGGTTGTCGCTCAACTGTAGGAGGCTTGGGGCGGCTTTTGTGACGCATTCGTGGGAGTTTGTGATTGTTGCTTCACAGTACTTGTTTCACATGCAGAAGCTCTTCCTCGAGGTGGTCAGTGTCACAGATGCCGTGTGCTCTCTGTAACAAAGATTTGCCTACGGTAGCCAACTGACATGGATGGTGATGGGAGTTACCATTGAGATATTTATCTGTATGGGTGGGTTTCGTATACACAGTATGACCAAGAGAGTTGTCAGGATTTCTGATGACTAGAATGTCAAGGAAAGCTAAGGATTTATTGACCTCAGACTCCATAGTAAATTGGATTTTATCGTGTAAAGAGTTTTAATGATTTAGGAATGCAGAAACATTACTTTTGGGGAGGACGGCAAAAGTATCATCTACGTACCGTTTGTAGATCTTCGGTATAGCCACAGCTCTGGTGAGAGCTTTCTCCTCGAAGTCTTCCATGAAAATATCGGCGACAACAGGGGAGACTGGAGAGCCCATTGCTACACCATCGATCTGTATGTAGAATTTATTATCCCAGAATAGGTAGCCAGATCTTATGCAGTGTTCTAGTAGTTCTGCATATTCTATGGGTAGGTCGTGCTCAGTTAGTTTTTTCTTGACAGTTTCAATGCAATCATGTATAGGTAAGCATGTAAATAACGATTGTACATGAAAGCTGACCATTATTTCATCATCAGTCAATTGTAGATATTTGATTTGGCTGACAAATTGGTAAGAATCCTTGACATGCGCACTAGTTTGACCGCGAAGTGGAGACAGTATTTTAGCAAGACGTTGAGCTAGTTTGTATGTCGGCGAGTCAATTTGGCTTACAATTGGGCGCAAAGGGACGTCATTTTTGTGTATTTTCGGTAATCCATACAGTTTTGGTGGTTTCACACACGAAGGTACCAGTGCCGTGACGTCTAAACCAAGTGTGTCGGAGTGTTTACTAACCACCACCGGCCCGTACCACCGGCTTGGGATTCAGTCATTAAATTAATTAAATCACAAGGCCAATGCAATACTGCAAGACCTCTGGACACCGTGAGCGAATACTGCGTGCAAAGGGAATGTTATGATTAAAAAAAATTCAGACGGTAGTTCAAATAATTTCTTAATAACTCAAGTGACAAATATAATCAATTAGTCACACCGTGATCACGTCCACTGCAAAGTATTCGAAACGTCGGGATATAAATAATGTTAAATATACGCGATTTAAACCGTTCAAAGTTGTTTAAATGTTAACGTGATCGATATTATACTCTCTGAATTCTAATAACACTATCGACCCTAGGGATAGCCATTAGTTCATACAGCACATTAGCCTAGCAAATTCAGCGTAATACTGCCGCCAGCATGCTTACATCATTAGTTCGTATAGAGCAATGGCCTAGAAATTCAGCGTGATAATGCCGCCAGCGTGCTTACAACATTAGTTCGTATAGAGCATTGGGCTAGCAATTCAGCGTGATAATGCCGCCAGCGTGCTTACAACATTAGTTCGTATAGCGCTTTGGGCTAGCAATTCAGCGTGATAATGCGGCTAGCACTTGCCACAGGTATCAATTTTGTACAACCGTAAATCGTAATTAGCTTTTAGTTTCGGTTACTGCTGGACATGAGCCTCCTCATGCACCTTAAGGAATGCATGGCATCAAAACGCTACGCTGGCCATGCGGATTGACGAGGTCACTCTTTTAAACGTGGTGTAGTTCAATAGGGTTTATGGTAGGGGCTTTGTTATCCCTTAGTCGCCTTTTGCGATAGCCACGGGAAGAGATGGGTTGGTGCTACACTAAAGCCGGCCAACACCACACAGCACTCAATATAAGTAGCTCAATCACCCAAATGTATTAATAATTTTTATTTGGTTTTAAATTCCAGGATCAGCCGTGTTAGTATAAACTGAAATAATTTTGTTTTCCCTTATTAAGTTTTAACTTGTTTCAAATATTCCAATGAAAAAGTAATATTATACAGACTTTATAAAATCTCAAATAATATTTAAAATTATGTCTAGACACTCCAATCTTCACCCGTTATTGGATTTAATCAAGTGCTAGAAAGGATGCTGAAAATATAAGTAGTACGTAGAAAGGATAAGTGAAGATAATTCGCAATATTCCTTCCTCGTTTGATGTCAGAGGGTTAACAAGGTGCCTCTCAAGTAAGTGGGCCCGTAGAAAAATAACGATCTTTCACTTTGACCAACAAAACGGACAGGGGTCGAATCGGTAGTTGTTTTATTGTATTTTCTATTATTATGTATAGAATTTTATCGAAAATAATTTACCATGTTTACGTTTCTACCTAATATTAATTATTTTATTTAATTGAAGACGAAAAAAGATACAGATAAAGTACTTCCAGTACTCTTTATTACAAAATAAAAAATGTCTTGAGCGAGCTAGGTTATCACTGATCTGATTAGTGATTTACTGGGGAGGCTTGTGCCCTGCTAGTCAAGTCAATGGCTATTACGCTAAATACTAGTTATTCTGCGGATGTCTAAGTCCAATTGTCACTTAAGTACGCGAAAAATCATAAAAATTATGATATGTCGATTCTTTTTATTAATAGAAGGCAATGGAGAAAGGACGGGACTAAGAATTTCAAGTGTCGAGTAATATTCTTTTATTAGACTAAGCTTCTTATTAACTCAACTAGTAATATTATACAATATTATATGGTGTATTTTTTTCTTTATTTCTTTTTCTCGTGAGTAGCATGCAGAGGATAATTATTCCGTTAGAATCTGTTCGGGACAACCGATGCGACAATAGTTTTAAGTCTTTGTTTGTTTGTTTAATTCCATAATTTTATTATTTAAGTTTTCCTGTAGTGTTTATTGATTTAATAGTTAACATTGTTATTGTTTCATTGGTTATTACGCAAATTACATTTTTTAGTTAATATTATAATTATAAGCCGTAAAGTACAAATTGTTTAGTAAATAAAACATCAAAATTTTGTCATTTTGCTCGACCAATCAGAAAGCCGGAATTAACAGAGAAATATAGCCGCTGTCATTGGACGACAGAATTAAAACAAGCTCTCTGATTGGTCGACATACTAAGCGAAAATTATATAAATATAGGAACAAATGTCCGTAGATTCATTCCGAGTTGTACAGTTGAACAATAAACAAGAAAATAGAAGAAATGTTTATATTGGCATCCTGAAGAAAAAAACAGTATATACAGCAAGCAACAACCGTACCGGCAACCACATCGTTACATACAGTCCACTAATAGGAAGCCGGTGCGGTACAGAATCATTATAATATAATACCATACTGTAGTTTTCAAAATACCGTAACGGTTACCAAGTGCATTGGCGAGTCCATTCTTTTAGAGGTGGTGTAGTCCCTCGGGGCTTGTGGCTTTGTTATCCGTTAGTAGCTTTTAACGACACCTTCACAATTCACAATACTAAATTTAAAAGAAATAATTGCCTTCTGTATATATAATAATTCAGTATTTAGGTACATTCATACATACATTTCAGTATTTTCTGTTCCCCTTTTAAATCTTAAATTATTACCTATTAACTAACTAGCCACATTTAAATGTGTATAATTTGCATAATCATTGTCTGTTTATACAGTACCTACGACTGGTTATGGAACAGACTATGAATTCCGTATCGTTATGCCTTTAGAGCTTCATTGTATATACGTCTGTGTGATATTATTCTCACGCGGTATGATTTAAATGAAGTATAATTAATTTTATGAAATAGCAACGGCCTGAAATAGCCGCAGGACAAGCAAAGGGATAGACGAGTCCTTGAGTGGAGACGATGTACTGTAAAGCGCAGTGTGGGACACGCTATGATCTGGTGGACAGAAGACTTGAAGAAGTTCGCATGTAGTCACTGGATTTATTTATTTATTTTTTAATATTAAGTTTTGCGTTAGGTACATAATTTAATTTTTTGTGCTCGGAAATCATTACTAGTTCATAAGAGTCGGACATTTTATTAAAAATACACACATTTAAATAAGCCAAAATAACTATATTTTACAAAACTTGTAATCGTTTACACATTATGTATATAATATATTTTTCAATTGACATTATAATTAACATTGAATTGGAATTAGGCACCGCAGGGCACGTACAGGTACGAATAGAGAGTTACGTAGTGTTCGCAATACGATACGATACGAATGAGAAGGGCCAAAGATCGTGGGTAGTGGCGAGATTTTAGTGGCATATATTCAGCAGTGGATAGAAACAGGCCGAAGGTATGTTATAGTAAACGTATCAAGTGAAACTTGTCTTCTGTGACATATATGATTCGTTTCATGTAATTTGTATGAAAATAGGTAAAATTTGGTGTAATAATAACGCTCAGCATACAAATCACCCTCATTAAACTCATATTTCTCCCGTTGAAATAAATAGCGCGGTGCGCGGTTGCGTGAAATAATGCGTAAATGTACATGTATTATGATATATTTTAATAAGTAGTAGATTATGAAGTAGTAGGTACTCTGGCATTACAAAGTATTTTGTATTATATAATACTCGTACATCACTATCATAAAACAGTTTGGATATTCATTCGAAAGATTATTATTATTATTATATTAATTTAGCTCTGGAACACTGCCCTTGACCGGTTGAAAGCAATCGCGCAAAAGGACGCTTCCGGCTATTCTGTTAAAATATATAAACTGCTTTATAGAAGTATTATATTAAATATTCGTGAACTCGTTGCTAATAGACACAAATATTTATATTTTTTCTGTAAATATCTCTTGTTTTGCTAATAATATATTTCCTTTTAATAACTAAGTAAATCGCTTCTCATTCCATTGTAACACATTAACATATTCCTTCAGCAAATTGGAAGACTTACCCGGATACGAATACTTTTCGCCTGGCTATCAGCCTAAGCAGAGTTATGTTTCGAACATAGATGTTCTAATGGCAAGGATGTCGACTGATTGAGACATCATGGTCTGTACTGCCTGTTGAGCGCCCGTCTCTTCTCACGCCATGTTACACTTAATTATATCATAAGGACTGGCGCAGAGCATTCGAAGCGAATGTACCTACCGCCTGCGTGCGCTTTAACGCGCTCGGAGACTGGTAGGTGAGTTGGTAAATTTTTGATCTTATTCCAATGTCAACAAAGTTGAAAAGTGCGGTTTTCATTAACAACCAATTTTCATTGTTGTTAATGAAAACCAACAGGTTGTTAATGAAAACCGCACTGCAAAGCTCATCGCCTGGTCTGCGCCAGCCCTACGTCCTTTCTTTTGTCACCGTCAACATACCGACCATATTTTGTTAATGTCATTGACTGTACTCTTGTCATTAGACTTTATAGAAACTTTGGGTAAAATCTCGCAATATGTGTACTTCTTAGTAGATTCGCATGCAAATAGTTGCATACAATTTTATTTTTTAATAAATATTTAATGCTATTTTTCTTGTGCTTTGTGGCCGTTCATTAACAGTCACTCGGTTTCCAATCTGTATTGGATTCTTTTTGTAGAGGGTTCTCAGAGATTGTGGCTGATGAGAAAGTTGCCAGCCACTTAGAAATACAAGAGTCTTTACTCTTTACCCAGTAGTAAGACAAAAAAGAGGTTACATAAAAAATGTTATTACAACTGTTCTGCAAAGGATAATCACGTATATGACAAAATCTGATTGTCAAAAGTAAATTTACCTTTAGGCAATTAATCTTATCCAATTTATAACACCTAACGGAGTTGATATTCAAAGGGGAACACTGAATTATCACAGTGCAGAGGAATATCTGGTGCATAAATTCTGTCGGCCATTTTCCGTTACTAGGCTCACTGCTCACAAACCTGCATTGCACGGGGTTTAATCTCCCATGACTCTTTCCTCCCGCACATTATTACATGCACACATACGTCGGTTATGTTAGATTTTCATGCGTGCTATAGATGTGCGTCTGCCTGTAGTGCGGAATTCATGATTCGTGAATTATTTTCACATATATTCGGTACAATCTAAAACTATGAATACTACAAACGGGCGCGCCATAAAGTCATAACGAACTGCTTTCAACGGCTACACAGTACAGTTGTGTCAGCGAATTGCGTGTAAGATTGTACATACTCGTATATTGGATTGTTTTGAGAATTCACGTTTTGTCTAGAAATTAAAATTTATTCAAAATCCACCCTGAAAAGTACTTGAGTGCTTATATTGAACTGTTTGTATTTCTAGCTACTTCTTTAGGAATTGTTTGAGCATCTCCAAAAATTCGTATAAGACAAGTAACCTTAGTAAACAAAATACAGGTTTAAGAAGACATTATTGTTGGTCTTGACGCAAGTAGGCAGGTATATTTACGTATATTCGATGACTCAGTTAAGTATGGCACAAACAAAGAAAGTTGATGACCTCAAAATTTCTCACATCTACATCTCACACTTCAGTTCATACACAGCTATTCCAATATTTCAGAATGTAGTGTCGCGTACACTACAAAACAGTTAGAAAATATGGAATATCGAGTTTTATCCTCGCGTTTCAATGAACGAGCTTTTATTTGTTATTCGCCAAAGATTCAATGGTTTGCAAAAATGCTTTAGCAGTAAAACATATTTGAGCAATTGGTTTTCCGTATTATATGTATTTTTTAAACTTAAATTTACTTGGAAAATAGTTTGTATAAATAATATTGTTAAAAATAAACCAATTAATATGGACAAGTTTGGTGAATTAAGGCCCCAAAATCCAATTGTGCTCGAAGGGGAGTTCAAAGTATGTGCTGTTAGGATTGCCAACGAAAGATACAACCTATGTCAACCTATGTCACTCTACTGTTGGATATAGACTTCTTATAAGCCTCGCTACCACACACGATCTTGGGCTCTTCTCATCCAGCCATTACCGACAAACTTGTTCAATCTGTCAGTCCATCTGACCGGAGGACTTCTCACCCTACACTTAAACCTATCCTGATGCTTAGTGCAACTGATGGTATCGTCTATTTGGAAATTTAGAAGTGGATTGGAAAAGATTTGGAAAATAAGGAAGGATAGAATAGGATGAGATGAGAGTGGCACATCTCACTCACTATCGAAATACGTACGTACATTAGGAGAAAAGGATAAAGTGGGAGGTGCAGTACATTTTACAACAGTGCACCAGCGCGTGTGGGGTTGCCCTATCCCCTACCAATTTAATTAAGTGTTTATTATGTGTGACAATAGGCGAGACTGGAAACAATTCAATAAATTCTAAGAAAGAAGTTTATAAGTGAATTATATTTAACTGTGATAATTAGGTCATCTTTATAGGAGTTGATTTTCTAAGAAATATTTTCAGAAATACAATTTACTAGTAAAATCAGCCGTTTCATCTTTTAAACCAGCATCATCTGCAGGATTAGACGGCATTTCACCACAACACCTCAAAGACCTTTCATAAACCTCTGTTGGGGAAGCCGGTAATCGCCTCATCGCTTCCATTACATCTTTAGTTAACGTCATGCTCATGGGAAACATTCACAAAAAAATAGCCCTATCTTATATGGTGCAAACCTCATCGCCCTCACTGAAAAAGAGGGCGGAGTCAGACCTATCGCCGTTTGTTCTACTTTCCGCCGTTTGGTTTCTAAAATCTGTGTCAGATACATATTACCAATGCTACAGCTAAATTTCGAACCCATACAACTTGGATTTGAGACGAAAGACGAAAGACGAATAAAGACATTCGGACAACCTTTCTCTAGATTCAAAAATTGAAATAACTCAGAAGTTTAATTTTTTGGCTCCTTAACATTAAAATAGTAAATAAGAATACGCTTAACTTCCTAGGATCCTCAATATACGATGAACGTCTCATACCATTAATTCAAGACAAAATTTCTAAATTCAACGAACATTCAAATCGCTTGTACAATAAGTACCAACGCTCATTTAGCCATTTATGTTCTTAAATTCTGTCTTTTTGTTCCAAAATTCACTTACATTCCTCGCTCTTGCCCTGTTTGGAAACATCAAAATTTAACTGCTAACATAAACAATCTGGTAAAAATTCATTTAGAAGAAAATTTAAATATTAAACTGAACGAACAGTCCTGCATACAGTGGTGGGCTAGGGATACGCAAAATCTGTAGTGTAGCCCTACCGGCATTCCTGTCCTCCATCCATAATACGATCAGCCTCAGAGGAAAAAACTTAACATCCGCCACAAACTGCGAAGTTGCGGGCTTGGTGGAGGCTAGGAGTGTTTGGAAAATGGTTTCGCCGGATGAACCAATTCATCCTAAATTTCAAAGGAGCCGGGATGATGTTTTATGCCAACAAACATACGATATTCTATTAAAAAATAAATATGGAGCTGCTAATACCAGACTGAGGGTAGTAGCGCAAAAGGAGTTTGAGTATTGGTTTCAGGTTATTCCTTCAGCAAACTTGGGGACTTACCTGGATCCCAATACTCTTCCCCTGGCAATCAGACTTGTATGTGTCCAACATAAATGCTCCTGTGACAAGGATGTCAACCAGTTAGGACATCATGGACTGTCTTGCCTCTGTCTTGTCTTGTGAGTCCTGGCCGCTTCTCACGCCATGCCACACTTAATGACATCATACGTCGTTCTCTTCCCACCGTTAATGTATCGGCTTTACTGGAGCCGAACGGTATCGTGTGTGATGATGTTAAGGGACCCGATGGGATGTCATTGGTGTCGTGGAGGATGGGTCGTCCCATTGTGTGGGACGCAACGTGCGTCGACACGCTAGCTCCGTCTCATCTCCACGGAACTAGTACGAAGGCTGGGGCAGCGGCAGAGGAAGCGGAGTAACGTAAGAGAGTCAAATATCGAGATATCGGTCCTGATTATATTTTTGTTGCCTTCGGTGTCGAGATCGAAGGTCCGTGGGGTCCTAGCGCGCGTTCGTTTACAAAGATCTTTCTAAGCGCCTGGTCGAGAGCACTCGCGACCCTGGGGCTGGCCTGTATCTCGCGTAACGCATTAACCTTGCCATCCAGCGAGGTAATGCCGCCAGCATAATGGGTACCTTGCCACAGTGACCAAATTTGTACAACATGCTCAATATATAATCCTATATTTTGAGCATTTTGTATAATAAACACTTGTATAATAATCATTTTTAATATTTATAAGTAAGTTTTAAGTTATTTTACAAATAAGTTTAGATTAGTTTTTAGATTTAAGTATTTTCTTTTTTTTTCTATCATTTGTCATTTCTTTATATTTCAATAAAATTTTATTTTTATTTAATAAAAACGACATGAATTTATATCACCAATATCACTCACTATACAGATACACATATCACTATAATCTATGTATCTTAATACTTATATTATAAATATTTATACTAATGCGTATATACAAAATGGTCGAAAAACAAATGAAATAGATTTACTGGTAAATAAAATACATAACATTTTCAGTATATAACTTAATAATACCTGCATATAGCTACTTGATAGGTACCTGTGGCTAGATACCTATCAAGCTGGAGGTATTATCTCTGAATGGCCGTTATGACGCGTTATGCTAGGTAATTATCGGCCCTGAGGTTACTTGTGCATATTTCTCAGATATACGGCATATTTACGAGTATATAGTAATTATCCACTGATAATCACCGTACAAATATATTTAAACAAAGGAAAACTGGATGCAGATAGTTAAGTAAATAGAATAAACAAAATATACTTTATTAAAGAATAGAATAAAATGTTTTGCGTAGCGCAACGTCCACTGAAGAAATGTTTAAGTTTCTCGTTTTATTTCACCTCACCTTTGAGTGCTATTTGTAGAAAATGTTTTACAGCCATCGTGCAGCTTTCATGACCGGTTAATTGCGGCGCCATTTTAACAAACGATATTGCACTGTTACCGCTATAGACAGATAAATGAATAGAGTGGCCAAGTTCCTATAATGGAATACCTAGATTCGGTGATACACACATTGCTGTTAATTGTAAAGCGGTGAGATTTTTGCTTTTACGCTGTGCACTATTTAAATAGTATATAACAGTTAAATTTTATAGTGGCCTTATTCCAAGGGCGATAGTTCTTCTTACCACCAGGTAGAATTAAGAACACTTTATATTCTAAGGATATAGGATTATATCCACTCCTGGATATAAGCCAGCCTAAGCCTACATACGGTCTGTTGTTCTCACCCAGTCGCTACAGGCGACTTTCATGAAGCAGTTGAGTCGCCCTCGGGCCGGATGGATAAGAAGATAATAATAAAATGTTCCTTAATGGCATTTTTAAGTTTTTAAATAAAAATTGACATACGATCTAGAAATAAAATAAACGTTATACTTATTTAGCTGTCTATGGTTACTAGGGAAAGCAAATAATGTGAGAGAGAAGTTCCCCATAATTACAGGTAGTTTTAATGCACCAGGGTAATTACCGGCGTTAAAACCTATTATTCACATAAACTTGTATTAGATTGAGAACATGTGATTGCAATATAATACTTATATAACTTAAGCTGGTAATTCATTAGCAGAGGTTACCCATAAAATTTAGATATCTAGTTAGAGAAGTCCCTGCGTCGCGCTTAACTGTGCTTTTTGTGTCCTTTTTTACTTTGACTTCTAAGCTTTAAAATCAGTCATTTTTCAAGATTTAAAGATTTAATTTTGTCTTTACGGACATTTTTTTATTATCTTCAGCTATTTAATTATATAATGATTTAATTTAAAATGAGTAAAATAGCCTAGTGCACCGTTTGCTGAGTACTGTTTACTGGTGTGCATATATTTTATTTACAAATAAAATAAATAAAAAACAAATAAACAAATAACAAATACAAATAAAATAAATTACAAATAAAAGTCGCGGTCCATGCTTTTTTTTTATATAGATATCCGCTATACATGCCAACATTAGTTCAAAATGACCAACTTTCGCACGGATGCGGATGGATGCGCTGCCCACCTTTGTTGATAAAAGAATGGATTTGGAGAAAGGGTTGGAGACGTGGGAAGGGATAGGATGGGAATGGGCTCTGGCATATCTCTCTCACTACCGAAACACGTACTTACATTGGGGAATGTGATAAAGTGGGGAATGCAGTACATTTCAAGGTAGTATTCTGTGAGAGAGAGGTACGTGACCAGTCGGGTGCGCCCAGCGGTTGTTGGATTGCAGCGTGCACTCTCCCCCTTATTTTGCGATGTGCCGTTAGTGCTGAAGAGCAAAATCATGCCACTTTTTTGCCATCAAAACATGCCATGCAAATTCAGCTCGGCACAAATAATGTCTTACAAGAGCGTGCACTTATCTGTTATGTGTATAATATTTTAGAGGCGAGTGTCGCTAAGTCTTCGAAGACCCATCGAACGGACCCGAACCTGCGCTCCCGAAAACAAACATCTACCTAGAATTCTAAAAAGCCATTCTATGAGACTAATTTTATTTTAATTAGTATTAAGAAGCATGTATTTCTTGACAGTTGATTTCGACTCTTACGGTTTTGATGATGATCTTCGCCTTTAGAAATAAAAATTCTAAGCCTATGTTTTTTGTTGCGCAGTAGAGGCGACGTACCGGTTGTATTATAGTTCATTTTATACACTACTTACGAGTATATATAGAACTATTCCAACTGATTGTCAGGACACCACTCTAATAAATTGAAATGGCATCTTCCCAGGAGCCATGTATCAAGAATACGGGAATTATTTGTGACAAACCATTTCTACTCACCTGTTTCCATGAAATATTTTATAGAGTACGAAATATTCTAATACGATACCTGCCATCTAGCCCACTTCGATGTCTATCAATAAATTCAAAGCGTGCGCTATCAAAAACAACCTAATAAACTGTTACATTGAAATTGAAAAGTTCCTCAAAGTAAATGCTCTGCTCGGTTTTGCTCGGAAGATTAATGACTTTGAAATTTCTCTAAGGATGTAAAGTCGATGAAGCCATTTTTCTAAAGTCCACTGCCAGAAAATGACATGAAGATTGATGCTTGGCAGCACTCTATTGAACGGTCAAGTGTGAACTGCGATAACTAATCGATTTTTTGTAATTAAAGCTCTAAAAGGAAACAACATAGGGCCTCTTTTGTCATGCATTAATGAAATGAGTTCGTTTGTCTATTCCTTGGCCGTCATTAATTTTGTGATAATAAGGAGTGGATTGGATAATAAATTGACTATATAATGATAGTGTCGACATAAATAATAGGACAACTATTCACCATAATTAATGAAGCCTTGACATGTAACACACCACAACTAATTAAAAACATGTAATCAGTGGTATAACACAGAACTGGCGAATCGTATAATATTTTTCTCCTTTTTATTTATATATATAATTTGGTTTGCCAAATAATTGGACGTATAATTAGAGTAGTTCAAATTTTCTTGATAAGATCAGCAGTTTCAATATAATCAAATCGTCAGAGCAATTTAACGTTTGACAAATATTTGTGCTTAAATAAAAAAATGTATCAAGTGTGAGGGATTACTGTATCAGATAAGGGTTCCGTGTCTATGCTACTTTACTCCAGATACACTAATAGGCAATAGGCAATTTTGGAAAAAGTTCAAAGGTAACGCTACTAAATCTTCTATAATATTATAAAATCTTAATCTATTGTATAATATATCTTAATCTATCTATGATATCAATAGCCCCGAAACAAAACAGAATTAGAATTTTAAGTTAGGGCGCTTATTTATGCTATACTCGTATGTATATTATATATGCTATATCCCTTATATGCTATAGTTAAATAATAATAATGATATTACTTATCTATTTTCCAAAGAATTATCTAATCAATTCCAATAGCAATTCTGTAAAAAGCAATATAATTAACCTGTTTTTTTTTTTCATAGAAAGAAAGTGGCAGACTTACAGCAGTACATCAGTGAATGTACCGCACTTCTGTGACGGGAGGTGTGGTTCTAGAAACCCCGCGTGAGAATTGTGTCGAACAATTCTTCAGAGCACTCCCGCTGTACAGGCGGTAGAATAAGTAGAGGGAGCAGCATCTCTCCGGACGCTCAGGGGTTTTAGTCCGCCTGTGAGAGTGGGATCGTCGATAATTCGAACAGCGCGTCGTTGGATTTAGTCAAATGGGTCCAATTCGGTGCGCCGGCTCAGAGATGTGAGCACAACTCTGTTGATCTTCATCCTTCTTCTCATTCTTTTTCGGATAGGATAGGATCCATCCCATTAATTATAAAGTATACATTTTATTAGTTTTTATTCCATGAAACACAATGGAATAAAGGAACAGTATGCTATTTGATGGAATAAGATGAGATCGGAGATTCGATTCCAAATCTGTTAAACTTTAGATTATATATGTGACTATAGACACACAAGTTATGTTTTTAAGAATCATGTTGTTGTGTTAAGGGCGACAAACAAATACGTAAATGAAAATGAGAACAATAAAATATCGTCCGAACCCCTCCGTTTGAAACTCTAAAAGTATAAGATACAAATCTGAACCTAATAAGTTCTTTTATAAGAAATTACTAAAATGATTACCCTCCAAGATGTCACCAACATCAATTTAACTTTCGACGAAGTTTTATTCCTTTAAATTAGCTTTATAAATTAATTTATTAGACACTGTTCAAAATATTTTGCAAATTGCAAAAAAATCTTAATGAGGATAATGAACTATAATATTCTAATTTACCATCCTCATCCTTCTGTACGGTGTAGAATCCTGGACCCTCACCCAGACTATGTGTAAAAGGTTACAGGCATTCGAAATGTGGGTAAATAGAAGGATGTTACTAGTATTACCAGTGGATCGGGTGAGAAACACAGAGAATGGTTAAAGGTTTGGAGGTCATTAAAACAGTTAAGATAAGAAAATTATCATATTTTGGTGATAAATAACATCTTTTGCAATTAGTAATGCAATTAGTAATTAATACACGGTCGCCGTAAAACGAACAGAAGACGCACATCTTGGCTCAGAAATCTTAGAGAATGGTTTCGGGATGAGCACCCGGCTTTGATTCCGAGCAGCAGTCTCTCGTGTGAGAATAACCATGCAGAGCGTCAATCTCCGTTGGTCGATGGTACCAAACAAAGAAGAAGAATTATAATTTACGCGTACTAACCCGAACTAATTTGTATTGGCCATGTGGTGTCTACCGGTTTTAGAACAGCACTACAGCATCAAGATTTAGAGATGATAAAATTGCTAATACGAGCTCCGAGGTACTCCACCAACCAAAAATAATGGACTCTTCAACCCGCTTTGCCACAGTCTTTTAAATCTAACTTCATTATGATAACTCTCCCTCTCCCCTACAAAGTTAGATATTTGCTTATGGCCACTACTGTTTATCAAGTTTCAAATCAAGAACTGTATAATATTAAACTTACGATTTCTCTGATAAATATTAACAATGCCTATCTGTCGCAACGCTCTGAAGGTTGTCTGAAAGATATTGCTCGAAACCGATAACACGCCTAGCTGTATTCTCTCATGTAAATTTATTTAAATTGTTTAACGGGATTTTATGCAATAATAGTACATTACTGTCCAGACCCGAAATAAAGTAATTGACGACCGAGTAATATTGGAAGGACGAGGCGAAGCCGAGTCCTTTTTAAATAAACGAGGCCGTTAATTGCTATTTCGGCCGAGACTTGTATAGTATTTTTCTCTAATTTGCGAGGAAACAATAAACAAATTAATTCAAGAAACAGAAGTTTGCTTCTTCAGTTATGTCTGGTGGCGTTTAATCTAATTCACCTTTCCAACGACCTAGTACTCATTGTTTATTAGAAAATTTAAAATTGTGATAAACTTATGAGAACATAACATCCACTATACAGAGTAGGTATCTGATATTCATTCCCGCCAATTCGACTGAACTGAAACTGTTTTTATTGGGGGTTTTTATTGTTTTCTTAGTAATTCGATTATCTAATCCAAGACCTGACGGTCAGATTAAATTCATCAATTAATTATACATTTTAACTGTTGCAGTAACCGATCGTCACTAATGTCGCTGACTGTACTGTGGATTTTTGTTACACGTAATTTAACGCGTTCCTCACTAACATTTGCCTAATCCGACATTTTCATTTAGTGACAGCCGTGTAAACCCTCCACGTTTCAAGGAACCCTTTCGCTGGGTGATAAATGGACCATACTGGTATTGACTGATGGATGCGTCGGAATACATACAGATGTGTAAAACGGTACCTACGCCTTAAATTGATATTCTGCAGCTATAAAATAGATACATATATAGATACTTTATTGAACTCCATTGTACAAACACTTGGTCTTATCGGTAAAATGATTTCTTACAGGCTGTAAAGTGTGGAAACCTTTATGTGGTATTGTTATTGGACTAAGAATATAGTAAAATGTAAAATAAATTACAATATATACTGTCTGGTTTTCCAATTTATGAATAAATAAATAAACATTTAAGTGCCAAAGAGGCAATTTATGACTAATAAGTAACTATACATAATATCAATATATGTATATTCAACAATAAATACATGTATGAATGCATCACTTTCTATCTCAGAAATAAACGTACATATCTGATTTGCTAAGAAAGAAGCAACAGAAGACGATTTAACCGATAAAAATAAATAAGATATACATTCGCGTTAAGACCCGTTTAAATAGATAAATCGTGTTATACAGTAAATCAAAAAAATATAAGAAAATATGTTAAATTTAGTATTAAAATTTGGCTTTTTTTATTTTCATAATGTTACACCAAGTTATATGTACGTTTGACTTATGGTACATAGCTAATAGGCTGCACTTTTGTCTATTAAATGGCATTTGTTTTCCAAAGATATTGCAGTTTAATTTCACACACCTGTAATACGCCGAATTAAAAATGTTTGTCATTCAGACGCGGTTGGTTTATGGCCCACATATAGGGGGGGGGGGGGGGTATATTTAGTGTACTACTTACCCTTAGAATTTTTACATATCATAACCAAACACACTGTATATCCAGGTAGTTCTATGGTATATTTGGGATAATTTGGGGCAAACAAAACAGTTTATTAGGCATGTTTCTAGAAATAAGTCCCTAAGTGTAGTAGACTAGTTTGTTATATTTAGTTCTTACTTCCGATTAGTCAATCGGAAATGAGATCTAAATATAGCAAGACTCAAATAGGAATTATTGTACTTGTTACTCGAACGGATTTGGAGCAAAAGTAATAAACATTTGAAGGCCGTTGTTACTTGATATTCTGTAAAGAGTATCTAAAGTACGTAAATAAACTTCTGGCGATTGAGTTTCAGACGGTAGCTTAATTTTAAAGATACGGTTCAACTTGAACGCACCGCTTAAAGAAGCGTACAGACTTGGGCTCATTTTGAGCTAAGTTCTGGACGCATTTTAAATTCGCATAGAGCAGGTTTTAAATAAATTGTGTTGGTAATTATGACTTATTATTATTTATTTATCCTTAATGTCTTTTTTTAACGTCTCTGAAACATTGTCACTTCTATTCATGTTTTTGTTATCCATAGATTGCGTTAGAAAAATAGTATATCTATGTTGTCATATCAATTGTGATCTTTGACCATATCATAATCATATCAGTGTGATATACTGACTTTATGTATTATTAATATTTTTTTAAATCTGAAAATATATAGAAACTTAATAGTATGGGCCGATGATTTATGGTATAACTTAACTATGTATTTGGGTGGGACTGTTGGGGCGCTGGGGTGAAAATATACTGGTAATGAAAACTGGTTTTTCCTTTTGATTATCCGACGCCGAATACCTGAAAGCGAGGTACATATATTTATCCTAATAAAGAGTAACATTCCAAACTAGTTAGTATTTATTGGTCGTTAATGATAAACGTCTTGACAACTGTTCTTTGACAAAACTGAATAAACAATATTTTCATATGAATGAATTGAAATAAAACATTCTTTTAAGTTTTAAAGAAAAAGAAATTTGAAAATTTAACCGATACCCAAGCCTTACTCTTTAGTATTATTATTGAATGGACTCCCAATCTACCTCTAAGTGCGCATGTTACCATATGTGATGTATTTCTACAGAACAAGGACGGCCTTTTACGATATTTTGGTCCTACATTTCACGGATGATATTGGATATAAAAACATGACATCTTATTAATAAAGTAGGTCATGTAACGTCGACATAGCTACATATTACTGAATTAATACTGACTAACAAGCCCATAAATAGTAGTGAATTAATAAGCCATATACATATGTACTACTACATTGAATTAATTGTTTTAGAAATTTCATTTAGTAGGTAAATGCAGATTTTTCGTTTGTTTTACACATTGAGCTTTACGAATTGTATTTTATAATAAGTACGTGTATAAAATTATTATATTTTCTGAAATAAATAACGACACGCTCAACGGCTCATAATAGAACCCCCCGTGTCGTGGGTCCAGAGACACATACAAAGAAGAACTCACCACCCAGACCCGAAGAAATATTTATTTTTAAACAAATTAATTTCCCACTGGGAATCGAAGCCATGACCTTTTGCACAGCAAGCAAGGACACTCTTAACTGTGCTAATCGGTTGTCTAAATATATGTTTTCTTTTAAAACAATTATATTTTTATGTGAACATTTTTAATACGTAAAGAATATTTGAGCAATTGAAATTCAGATAAAAAAATAATCAACTTATTCTTTTATAAACTTATTTAACTAATTCTTAATAAAAGAATAAGTTAAAAATAAAGCATTTCACTTTTTTTTTCTATCTTTTCCAAATCCCATCAAAGAGTTATGGAACAATCCCTTACTATATCCTTCCTCATAAAGATACGCCGACAGTTTTAATCAAATGAAATATTTTAATTAAGGAAGTAAACCTCGTTAAAATTCACCCCGGCTTGCTGAAACCCTATAAACACAAAGTGTGCAATAAATATCTTTAAAAGCCTCCTCAAGTTGCTAATTGCAATCTTTTTCGAATTATAAGCAGATATAGTAATTACCTACAAGTTTTTATTTAACTTCACATGTTTGTTAGTTTGGTCAAGTCAAATTTTGCAAGTCGATTTTAACCCACTTCCATTTGTACTACGCCTTGAAATTTTATACATGTATGACAATGCATGACATGTATGACAACCGATGTTACAGTAATCTGATGACCTTGACCTGATACTGCAGCCAGGAAGGCCAGTGCACTGTGGAACTCCTGAACAGTGAATAGTAGAGGCGTCGTGTTTGGGCTAGTTTTGATGTGTTTGCAATTTTGATGACAAAAAGCAAGTGACATGAGCTTAACCGTCTGGTTCGGCGAGCTGAGCATCGTCTGCAACTTAGAACAATAAAAAGGAGTAAAATAAATTAAACGTAATAATACTCTTTAAAACAAGCATTTATTACAATTCATTCAAAAATAAAAAAAACATAGAAATCATTGATTTAAATGCTTGCGCAAAATTTTCGTAGCAATTTAATTAGAAATTAGAATTAGAAATACATACAATCATTTCAAATTACCAATAACAATTTCAAACTTTTAAATCAAATCGAATAATAGTTCTAAGTTTATTTTCTTAATATGAGTGCATTTTAATAAAAGCTTGTTTTTAAAATGCTTTTTTTATGTTATTTTTTATTATCTTGAACAAATATTGTCATATTATTTTGTGGTTAATTTATACTCAAAAGGTTCTGTTACTATTTTTTGAAGATGTGCAGTTCTAGTAACACTTTCTGATAATCTCATTTATTTCTATAAAAAGGTTGCGGGGCATCGCGATAATTAACCCCGGATTCGAAGCGAATTCTGTTCACCATATAATCACCAGCGTTGTATTGGTAAGTCTTATTGCGTCGACATAAAGGCGAGGATGGAACGAAACTTACGCTTAATGTGTTGTTTACTGTTGGCTGACGTAGATTTGTTTCTTTGCTGCCCGCTGGCCATAGTAAAACGTAATTATCAGTTGATGCAGGTCTGACGGCGACTAGACAAGCCTTGCCTTTTATTTGTCCAATAAACTGACTCTTACAAACATTGCAATTAGGTGTTTTGTTTATGCAAATATTTATAGTGCTACTACCGTAGACAAGGAAATCTACTATTAAAACAGTTTTTATGAAGTTATCGGCATTGGTACTTAATGGTAAAGCTAATTTACGTGTTTGTACTTGGTACAAACTTGGTACTTGGTACGCTAATGTTTTTACGTGGTACAAAATGACGAGCATTGATTTTGCGACTGGGTAAGCAGTATGGTAATGGTAGTGGTAGGACGAACGTGTATATACCGAAATACATTTTGTCACCAGCCAAAGTGTGTCAGTTTAAGTAACGAAATAGACATCGGTTTAGAAGAAATATGATTTCTTTAAATTCAATATTAAAAATCTATACGAGAATTATTTTTTGCTTGCGCCGTTAGAATGACTATGCCTTCCTTGTAGAAACACAAAAATTGTAATAAAATGATTTATTTTCTCCTTTTTAATCCCAATGTGTCCTAAAGTGATTCTCAGGTAAATCATGAAATTTGGCTCATGACAAAAACTATTCCGGTATAAAGATTGTGTTTAACTGACTAGATAACATTAATAGCAACTATACACTCCCAATTGAGTAATAAAATACCTATACTGATAATAGTTGAATGATAAGCTTGTCTGTACAAGTACAAGTAAATAACACAACATACAAGATTGTTGAGATTCATACTTCTCTTATATTTTATTGTAGAATCAGATTCTTAATCAACATGTGCTTCATTTAACAGAACAACCGGCTTATCAGGATGTTAAGACACAGAAATTAGGTAGCTTATTTGATGTCAACATACAGTCGTGGGCCGATGCTACAGTCCCGTAAGCTGACAAAGTGAGACTGGGTTTTAAACGTTAGACGCTTTGTTGTTTTTATTACAATATTGTTTCGTTTAGTAATTAATGTTCACCTATTTGACGATCACTTATGGATGACAGAGTGATGATAATCTAGAGCAGTGGTTTCCAACGGAGGCGGTATAGATCTATCACGGCGGTTGGCGTTATACCGCCTCCAAGTGGATTAAGGTCTATCACCCAGAGGCAGTTACGAAAATACTTTTAACATCTTAATATGCTTTCTTCATATGTAGCAAGTGAATTATCTACAGTAAAACATTTACTCCACTAAAAACATTTGTTTCTTGGAAAGCACTGTTTACATTTTCATAGTAAACTTCTTTCAAAGAAGCGATGAGCGTCTCCTTCGTGTCAAAGAGCACGCGCCCTTTTGCCGAAACTGTTTTACGTGAAAAAGACATAACTATATTTTGTTCCTTCGGCGCCTACTTGTATTTACCTTGTTTAAAATGTTCAGTTTTCTACCGAACTAGTCTGTTTGTTCACCGGATCCTACCTTTAAAGGTCAACGACAAGAAGAAAATAAAAAGTAGAAAAACAACAAACTTTTTGGGAAACTTTTTCTTTTATTAGATAAAGGATGTGGAGTGGATAATTTAATATAATAGGTCGGGGGAAAGTCTTTTCGTAGTTTGCATGTATGAAGTTGTTATCCAATATCTTGGATTGAACTATTTGTAGCTGGCTGGTTATGATACCATTAAAAGGTAACATTTAAAAAAAAAAATTGTTTCCCACCACTTTTCAATTGTTTTTCTGTCCAAGAAAATGAGTGAAGCTAACGAAGAAATTCGATACATTTTAAAGTTTTATTATAAAAAAGGGAAAAATGCGACACAAGCCGCGAAAAAAAGTTGTGCCGTTTATGGACCTAATGCAGTGTCAGTAAGAGTAGCACAAAGTTGGTTTAAGCGTTTTTAGTCAGGAAATCTTAATGTTAAAGATGCAGTTCGCTTCGGTCGCCCTGTTACCGATAAAGTTGATGCCATTTATGAAAAAGTGCAGCAAGATCGGCATATAGCCTAGACATAGCGAAAGCTTTTGACCGGGTATGGCACAAATCGCTGCTTTCCAAGTTACCATCTTTCGGGATACCCGAGGGACTATGCGAATGGGTTGCCAGTTTCCTGACTGGACGGAGCATCAGAGTCGTTATCGATGGTAGCTGCTCCGACACCATGTCTATTAACGCTGGTGTCCCGCAAGGCTCCGTGCTGTCTCCAACTCTGTTCCTTCTGCATATCAACGACCTGTTGCAAATTGGTGACATACGTTGCTATGCGGATGACAGTACTGGAGCCGCGCCAACATCCCTCGAGTCGGAGTGGAAGAGAGTCGCGCCAGGCTTGTGTCTGAAATCGAAGACTCTCTAAATCTAGTCTCGATTTGGGGTTCCCTGAACCTAGTGGATTTCAACCCCAGTAAGACGCAAGTCTGTGCATTCACCGCTAAAAAAAACCTTTTGTCGTAGCACCTCGCTTTCAGAGCATACCTCTTAAGATCTCGGAGAGTATTGGGATCCTTGGTGTCGACATTTCCAGCAAAGTCGAATTTAGGGGGAAAGTAAGGCCAAAATGGCCTCCAAAAAGCTCGGTGTGCTGAACAGAGCGAAGCGGTACTTCACCCCTGGGCAACTCCTAATGCTTTACAAAGCTCAGGTGAGGCCCCATATGGAGTATTGCTCACATCTCTGGGCCGGCGCACCGAAATACCAATTAGACCCATTTGACTCCATCCAACGACGTGCTGTTCGTATTGTCAACGATCCCACTCTCACGGGCGGTTTAGAATCCCTCAGCATGCGGAGAGACGTTGCATCTCTCTGTGTGTTCTACCGCCTGTACAATGGGGAATGCTCTGAAGAATTGTTCAATATAATTCCCACCTCGGGTTTCTACAACCGCACCTCCCGTCACAGAAGTGCGGTCCATCCGCATTTCCTAGATACGGAGGTGTCGCGTACTGTTCGGTCCAAAAATTATTTTATATCGCGAACCCGTAGGCTATGGAACGAACTGCCTCAAGAGGTCTTCCCATTAAACTACGACATGGGGTTTTTCAAGAAAGCTGTGAATAGGATTTTGCAAGGTCGGCGGCGCGCCCGCATACCCCCTGGTGTTGCAGGTGTCCATGGGCAGCGGTAACACTTACCATCACGTGAGACCGCTTGCTCGTCCGCCCTCTTCTCTATAAAAAAAAAAAAAATATAAGTAGTTACGACATTGCTGATGAACTGGGCTGATGACTGGATGAACCACAAATTGACAAAGTCTGGATTCACAATAAAAGCTCGACATTTGGGTACCACACGAGCTCACTGAAAGAACATAATGAACCGTGTACTCGTTTGCGAATCTTTATTAAAATGCAATGAAACAGAACCATTTCTGAAAAGATTGATCACTGGTGATGAGAAGTGGATCATTTACGACAAGAACGTGCGAAAAAGATTATGGTCTAAGTGCGGCCATGCTCCACAGACTGTGGCGAAACCCGGATTAACGCGCAATAAGGTGATATTGTGTGTATGGTGGGATTGGAAGAGCATCGTTCATTATAAGCATTTACCGCCGGGCAAAACCATCGATTCACATCTCTACTGCCAAGAGCTGATGAGACTGAAGCAAGCAATTGAGAATAAACGCCCGGAATTGATCAACAGAAAGGGTGTAGTCTTTCATCATGATAACGCCAGACCACACACATCTTTGGCGACTCAGCAAAAATTGAGAGATCTTGGTTGGGAAGTGTTGATACACATGTAATGTAATGGATTTCTACGTTCTACGTTTTGTTTAGCAAACTCTTATTGGATTATTTTATATATCAAATTGCCAATTGAATCATGGCCGTGTGGTGACGGCCGGTTTAAAAACTGCACCACCGCGTCTCTAAGTGGACTAAAGGATAACAAAACCGTTGCCACAAACCCTGAGGAACTGCATCCACCGCTGAAAGAGTATATTCGCCAACCCGCTTTCCCAGCGTGCAGTTTTAAGGCAATACATCCCTCATGCACAATACAATGTGTGTGAGGATGCCCATGTCCACCAGTGGGAGACAACGGGGCTGGTAACCGTCACATATCAATAATTGTAATTATATTGTTTACATTTCGACCCATACGTCTTGGAATAATTTGCTGAATATTTTATTTTATAGTTAATTATTTTTAATCAGCAGTTCTAATATATTTTTTATTTAAGACCTAATTTTCAACATGTTTGTCATCAGCTCATCAGCTAGCGATAAATCTCTGATCAAGGCGCCTTGTTTTGAATAATGGTTCGCCGCTACTTTGCTTTTAGGTAGCCTCTTCTAACATTATTACCAATGTTAACTGGAATTGGGACGTTTACTCCTTCAGGGATTATTGTATTGGACGAGGCGGTGGGCCGAATAGGCATTTTATTACCCAATTGGGAGTGTTTAGTTGTTTCACGAACAATATTTTATGGCCATTGTTTGGTTCTTGTTAGAGTTGTGTTTACGACATGTGGGAACGCACAGCAAATGGCAAGTTGTTAAAGTTAAGACAACTCACCTTTGAAGTAATAGACAGTTGCTCACATTTTATGATTGAGGCATGAAAATGGTTTAATTCATTCGCTGGGAGCCCTTAATCAAAAAATGATATAAAGAAAAAAGGTCTTAAGTTGAATGACTGCTCGTCACCGTATGAACATTTTCAAGCGACTGCTTATAACTCCTTTCAAGATCTTGGTCTGTTGGGTTTTTGGGTAGTTAAAGATTTCATTTTTACCTTTATTGGAGAAAGTACCTATCAAGTTCTGAAAAAGGTCGAACAAAAGTTCAGTGTTAAATTTAAATTTACAAAATGGAGCATCTTCTTTAATAGAAGAAAATTATCTGTTTTCATGATCATACTTTTGTAATTTTAATAACAATTACGTAAGTAAGTAGTTGTAGGTTAAATAATAATTAACTTATATTTTAATAAATGTATTAACCAATTATTTTACTTTTCTTAACTAGTTAGCCCACGTTTGATTTGAGAACAAAATGTGGACCGAAATGCACTTCGACATATTGATATTGTATTTGTGTGCTTTTTCGCTATTAGTTATTGCAATTATACATGTTTCGCATATATAAATATATGCTATAGGTTGCACCAATTTATATTCGATGTAAATTGGTATAAGGCGACTAGGCGTATTTTTAAGAATATTCAAATATGGTACGTTAAGTTAATATATAAGTAATGTTTATATTTCCGTATATTACATTTAGTGCCTGCGATTTCATGTAAATGCTCACAAAGTCTCTGCAAATTTATGGATAAACTAGCATTGTATCTATTCCGTGATGTAGTCCGGCGAACTCGGCATGAAATACAGGTATTTCAGCTAGTTTCAGTGCAGCGAGGTGAATACTAACACTGTGTCCGGACTTTGTACATGAACACTACAGTAACATTGAACCTAAGAGAAATCATCAAATTTGTGTGCCACGATTTTTGGTACAGCGCATCTTCATCTTCATTCTGTTAGGTTTGCGCATTTAGTCGAGCTCAGCGACGTTTGTGTGTGTCCCATTCGTTCCAGTATGGATGTCCGGTGATATCGGCTACGCTAGCCACCCCAGTTCCCTCCAGAAATCCAGAGGCTTTTGACTTCCTGAAGGCATCCGGAAATATCTGTGCTGATGATGTTTGGCTTATGTGCGGTCACACCCTCGCATCACAGCAGCACACGGGATAATGTCTCTTCAGCCTCCATAGAAGCTCTACAAAGAGGACTGTCGGTTGTTCCGACATAAATACATTTGTTTAATGGAGTTTCCGCTAAGTGTCTCTATTAATATAGGTAAATTAACCTCTGTCTAGTTGAAGAAGTTGTTTTGTTGGTGCAGAGCGTATTGACATAGATCGATGGATTAATAACAGTATTTTTAAAAACTTAATAGTTTATAAAGTTACATTCATTTCAGACCCCAGAATTTTTTTTCACATATTATGAGCGGTTTCAGATCATAATTCATTTAGGATGGTTTAATGAGGATTGGTGGATATTACACATTTATTAAGAAATGTATAAAGTTTAGTTTAGTTGTATAAATGTATAAAGTTTTGTATTAAGAAATGTAAATGTTATAAAGAATTTATTAAGAAAATTATACTAAATGTTAAATCTCCTTAAATAAATTTGATGATTATGGGACCGGGGACTATTCTTCTCCATATTGGTCTTTTCAATCGAGGTAAATGTATATTTACCTTACTCTTATACGTTACTTACTTTTATTTTTATACACTTACTTTTATACTGATAGCTACGGGAACACAATTGAAAAACGTAACTTGGGTTTGACGTGCTTTAACAACTGCCCGCCGTTTGAGGGTAGATGTGTATACGTAGTTGACATCTACCCTACTTGATATCAATACATATCATATACACTTACTCGTAAATGTTGTTTAAATTTAATCATTGTTTAAAATCTCTTGACCTCTTATAGAAATTAAAACTAAAAATTAGTTAGAAATTGATAATAAATTCGAAGCAATGACTAAATGTTAAATAGCGTTTATGAGTAATTATCACTGACATTAATTAATACGAATGGTTATTTAAAAAAGCTATAGATATATCATCGTCACTACATGTAATTTTTACTTCGGCCATTAAAGTGTTAAAGTACTATACGAAACTCAGTAATGGTCAAAATTACAAATCTTAACCAAACTGAATCAACTCTGTCGAAATTGATACATAATTTCCAACATAGGCTTTGCAGCCAATGTTTACCTTCACAGTGGTTCCATGTCACAATACGGATGCAACAAACAGAATACGCGCTGTATTGTTATTGTTAGTGCAACAAGTTTCGCCTGGTTGCATCCACTAGGTAGGTACTCATTTCGAGTGCGCGAAATGTCTACTTGTTGTAGTAAACACTTGTGTTTAGAGCCTATTTTCGCTTAAATTCTGTTTACAATTTACATTACTGCTGCTTTTGCGTTTATTGAACCATTAAGTTTTTAGACGCTCAAATTCAAGACTCGACGTTTTAGAACACATATTTTGGGAGTGGATTACTAAAATGCGCTTGGACGTTTTACAGAACAGAATGTGATTGTGCCTTTTGGTATAAGGGGGATCTCAACGCGCCACGGTGCGCGTTCAATTGAATCAAATGTCGCTCTACTCTATATATAATGGATATATTATATATAGTCATACTGTCAGCGAACATACTGTCCGCGCGCGAGCTCCGAGGACGTGCCTATATATATATATATATATATGTCTACATACATAATTCGCTGCAATATCAAAAAATGCCTTATGTATTGGAAAATGAGCATATTTTGAAAATTTTTAATACAGTTGTAAACAAGTTGCATTTGTGCTTTTCTCTATTAAATTAGTTATATTTTCAAATATTTCAATAAGAAATTCACTTAAATGTTTTTACGCAAAAGGCTGATATACGTAACTCTAAGTCTAAACTATCAGCAAGTAGTAGTGGGCAGGCTATATCTATCGCAAGATCGGTAGCCGATAGGGTAGTTCTTAAACGAAGACAGAGAAACTTAGTGGAAAACACCCTTTAGATAAATGAACCGACGATTTAAAATAAGTCTGCGGTGGTGGCTGAATGAGAAGAGTGGAAAATCGTGTGTGGTGATTCACTTTGGGAGAGGCTTATATCCAGCAGTGATGCAGGTTGATGGTACGTGTATATGGTATAACATAACATGGTGATTATAACATGGTGATATAACACGGTGATTACTCGTATATGGTATAACATAATTGCGGCATATCTTAATAATACATCAGTGATACATTTGACAAGCATCTATCTCTTTTTACTTTAATATCTTTACCTTGTTTAAAGACATTTTCAGTTTCTAATTTTCATTACAATTTAAAAAAACTTTAAAAATTTAAAGAAACAAACACATTAATCTTGCATTAGCAAAACGTATCCGGCTCATACCCGGTACCGGTTACGGTAACGTACCCGGTAGCCAGTACCCGGCTCTAATGTAAGTATTTTCTCTATAGAAGGCTTTGCAGTCCGAATGACCGTCCTTTCAAAACTTTTCATATTCGAATTTTAGTACAATGTTGCCGCTTCATCACCGTGTAGTGCGTGTTAGACGAATACATGAAGATTGTCTGTATATTTGTATATTTTGTCAGGTTGTATATTTGTATATTTTGTTTTTACAGGTTGTATATTTTGTCTGAAGCTGCGATTTAGTTTTGGTGAAATAAATTTGGAGTCATAATAATGGAATGTAGGTATTAAGAATTTCCAAACCTAACTTTATTTCACTTTTGTTCAAAACAGGAACTTTGACACTAACTTTATACTTTACTAGCAAAACCCGGCAGACGTTGTCCTGCCATAAAAGTTGATGTACAGCAACCCCACCTAGTGGTGAGTTACAACACAGCTCCAATTTTCCAATGTTACCCAATTTATACCAATTTTCACGACGATCGGTTGAATGGTATAGAAGTTGATGTGCTGTAACGCCATCTAGTGACGAGTTACAACAAAGTCGATAGCATAAAAACCTTCTCCATGAAAATATACATATGTGTGCCAACTTTTATGGTGATCGGTCAAACGGTGTCGAACTCTATTAACATCAGATATACTAACATCCTCTTTTATATATATAGATTAGTTGGTCATGCACACATGGATTTGCTTCAAGTATTACGTTCAACTTATAATTTCTCGTAACAGCTCAGTCGTTATTCATATGTTTCAAAATTTACTGATCGTTAAGATCAGTCAAATTTGTATTAGACCATCACAGTTAAGCAATCCAAGCTTTTCATCTCAAAAGATAATTGTTATGTATGCGGATTCACAGCTTTAATTGTATGTTTAGTACGAATAGTGCGTTGACGGTCAGACCTTTTCTGTCACAAGCAGAGGACGATTCAATGTACCTACCAATAGCCCGGTACACAAACATTCGGCCAATACCAAGCGGATAGAGAGTTTTAAAATTGCATTTGGCTCCTTACTTGTGCCTACTTTGTGTAATGCACTTACAGCAATACGGTTTTCGTTATCACCCCACTCTATTTTAATATTAAATATTATTTAACAATGATTGACGCCAATATGAGAAAAATATTTATTTTTCATGTGAGAATGACAGATTCCAATTTAAAATAATAATTTATTTGTTTTTCTTTAATGTATTATATGACCTTTATTTTATGACCAGACTAGGTATATAATAATATCGTAACAGCAGTTTCTATACATGAAATATTTTTTGAAAAAGGCGCTGCGGATTATTGTATCAATGATATAAAGTCAAAAACATCATTTTATTGAAATTTTGACGATTTGAACGCACATCACTCAAAAACCACTGAAAGGATTTGAATAAAACTTAGCATAAGTTAATTTGCAGGGTTAACATTAAGCGTACCTTTTACCCACATACATTATAAAGCTCCCACGGGAATCAAACCTACTATACATATTCTAATATTTACACGAACGAAGTCTCAAGTACAAACCATTGAGAAATTATATTCTTTTTACTTTACATGGCACGTTCACCGGCCATTGCGAGAACGTAAACTGTGGAACGTAAACTGGAACGTAATCGTTTGTATACGACATCCCCGCTTCACTGAAAAATCCGGGTATGAACGGTCTGGTGAGATACCGTTATGAATATTTAGCTTGAGCTGCCGTAGAACGTAACGTGGCTTTGACATGCTCATCACGTAAACAAGTCGCGACAAAGGAATAGTTAACGAATATTTACCCTGTCCGCCTACCACGGGAACTCATCTAACTTTAGATGCGAGATTTCGCGCTGAATGTTGATAGTGGCAATTTGCAAATTAAACACTAAAGTTGATAATTAGAAATTTCGATGTTTTAGTTAGATGTTGAATAGATAGATAGATAAAACTATTTATTCCACACCAAAACAAAACAAGACATTGCAACATATGAATTGCACAAAAGGCGGTCTTATCGCTATTAGCGATCTCTGCCTGACAACTTTTGGGTAGAGAGGAAATAAATATTCTAATCACAGGTCGATGGTGTATTGTATACATAAATTACATATAATACATACATATCAATACACATATACACACACTATATACAATATATATGTAAGAATATTTATAGGAAAAGACAAGCGATTCAACCTTATGATGCTATCGCATGAAGATACAATACTAGGTCCGAATAATTTCTTTACCATTTATTCATTCATATACGTGCACCATCTTAACACAGAACTTATTCATTCATATACGTGCACAATCTTAACACAGAATTAAAATCATTAAAACTAACATGTTTTGTTCTACCACATTTTCTGAATTTGATTTTATTCCCAAAGAAGAGTTATTTTTTAAAAGAAGTCTTTGAATTTGTTACATTGCAACTCAATAGCACCAGCCCATCTCTTCCCGTGGGTATTGTAAAAGGCGACTAAGAGATAACAAAGCCCTGGGGAACTACACCACCTTTAAAAGAGTGGACACGGCAACCCACTTGGCCAGCGATAGCTGCTTATGAATGGAGTGTGCGGGAATTGTCGCTCGTAAGCTACGTATACAATGCAATGCCCTTAGCCCTTTCAGTATCCACTGTTGGACATGGCCCTTCTCATGCACATTGTTTTGTGCACGAGGGATGTAAGGCCTTAAAACGTCATGCTTTTTAGAGGTTAAGTAAATCCCCAGGGTTTGTGGTAGCCTTGTCCCTTTAGTCGCCTTTTTGGACACCCTTGGGAAGAGATGGGTTGGTGATATTCTATAGCCAGCAGACACCACACAGCCAAATCATAATTGAATAAAAAAACACACACATACGCACACACAACACACACACTCAATAAAATCATTAGATAAATATCAATGACATACATAAATCAAATCTGTTATTCTGAAAGAACATAAACCCTTGATGTTAAGAGCTTGAGTCTGAAACGATTAAGGTTAAGGTTTTTGAGGTTAGTTAGCGCCGGGTTATCTCCGACTTAGTCCTCCAGCCGATTGAGTTATATATTATTCTACAGTTGTGCATAGAACCCAAAACACATTGCTAGCTGCAATACACAGATAATTTTTCAAAATCTGTTTTCACGTTACCGGAGATACAACATCCAGTCATCTGAGGACGTGTTTACATTGAAATGCTGAACGCATGAATAATTCTACATTCACTAAGTCTGCAAAGTGGATTCCGATCACGTTCGAATACTTTCCAGGGTATATGAACTGCGACTTCATGACCTTATAGCTGACAGAGTACAGACATAAGCAATAGAATATCAGAAGTATAATTAAACTTTCGGAATTTATAATCGAAAAAAAGTAACTAAATTAATGAAGTTATTGTTCTCCTTCTATTTGACAAACCTTGAAACCACTAATTACATTTGAGATTTTTGGGTCATTTACACATACTATTTATAGATTAAGAGCATAATTTTTACCTTTTTTATGTTACTAGACGTTTCAACTGGGTTACACCATGGATTCCGTTCATAATTCTGAGTTTATTGACTTTTACCACAGCTTATTTAACGCTAGTTCATTATATTTCGTTCCAATCCAACTTGTCCAAAATATAAATAAACATGGCGACCCGAGATACCGGACTCGGCTTTAAATAAAATAAACATCTCAACATTTAGCTTTAAACTTAAGGCAGACTTGCACTCTCAATGAATCAAATTATGTATATGTAAACGATTATCATTATTTAATTTATGTCTGTGTCAGTTACCCCAGGCCGCCATATTTGTTTGCATTTTGGACAAATTGGATTGGAACGGAATACACATACAAATGATTTAACGCACACACTCACATATATCAATAACATACGAGTATATCCCGCCAGTAGGGTTTGCGCTATCGGCCGAGCTGTGCACGATACGTGTATTGATTCAGTTCCGACTCACTTCACCGTATTTTGTGAACGCCAACATGACAAGTATAATTAATGTGAATGAATGAAAAAGTATATGTCTAAAAACGATACTGCATTATTTTTTTCCTTAGAAAGTTGCTTCTTACATTACAAAAAATATGGATTAAATAGCACAAAAGGAAGTTTGGTAATACCACCAGATGCATTGGTTGATTTTCTCGAAGGAAAAAAAAGGTATGGAGTATAAAGTTCAATGAGAGCATACTAATATTAAAATTTTGACGGGTTTGTTAGAGGTATTGGGTTGTTTAGGAGGGGGAGCAATCCAACAGCCGCTGTGCGTACCCGACTAGCCTCGTTACCTCCTCTCTCACAAAAGACTACCCTAAGTATTCTTGACCTATTCCTTCCCATCTCCCTAATTCTTACTCTAAATACATACTTACAACAACAAAGGTAGGCAGCGCATCCGAGGACTTACCAAATTTGTAGTTCTGCACTACAGTTGGCATGTACGGCAGGTGTCCATGGGTGACAGTATCCATTTACCACCAGGTGGACTTTATGCTCGTTTGCCACCTTCTTTCTATAAACAATGAGATATTGGAAAAAATATCATTTTCCTATGTTTTGTAATTGGTTTTCAATTTTATATCGATAGAAATTGTACTTACGACTGATAATAGGTATATTATACTTTAAAATTAATGAAATTCGTTCAAAAAAGTAGCAAAAAATAAAAATATCTTGTGGTCAATAATTCATGATTGTTATAAAAATGAACATTGCATATAATTTCTATCATTATTTTCTGTGAATTATTTAAGTAAAATACACGTGTTTTCCATTATAAATACTACTTGGACTACTCAAGCACGAATGTTATATAATAATATGTATACTTACTTATATAATATACATTACACTGGGTAACAGCCAAAAAATCGTCAGGGGTTTCTCAGCATATTTAGACTAATTTTGGTGTTCTGAGTCCAAAAATCACCTTGGTTTTGCTCTATCAGGTCAACTTTTTGAGATACAGCCATAGGCCTACCTGACGAGCTATACATATGATAATTATCATATGTATAGCTCGTCAGGCTGTATCTCAAAAAGTTGACCTGATAGAGCAAAACCAAGGTGATTTTTGGACTCAGAACACCAAAATTAGTCTAAATATGCTGAGGTTTTGAGTTCAATCCTATATTTCTGGAAGAATATAGCGAATTATTCATATATAAATGGTTGCTTCTGATGTGTTTCTGTTTCAAAATGACTAATTGAAGAAAGAGTGGCCGGCGCGAGAGCAGTTAGTACCTGGGGCCAGCAACATCATAAACGAACCTCTTGTTGACCGGGAAAAGATTTTGTTCCCACCGCTTCACATCAAGCTTGGGTTAATGAAACAGTTCACGCGCGCTCTGGACAAGGATGGGAGGTGCTTCAACTACCTGTGCCGAGCCTTCCCTGGAGTCACCATTGAGAAGCTGAAGGCCGGCATTTTCGATGGCCCACAGATACGGCAGCTCATCAAGGACACAGAGTTCGAAAACTCCATGAACACGCTAGAGTGCGCCGCCTGGAGGTCGTTTGTGCAGGTGGTGAACAACTTCCTGGGGAACAAGAAGGCAGCAAACTACGGCACACTCATCAACAGCATGATAAAGAACTTCCAAAACCTCGGGTGTTTGATGAGTATAAAGATGCATTTCCTGTTCTCACACATGGAGAGGTTTCCTGAAAACCTTGGTGCGGTCAGCGACGAGCAGGGAGAAAGGTTCCATCAGGACATGCGTCAAATGGAGGAGAGGTACCAGGGGAGGTGGGACGCAGTCATGCTCGCGGACTACTGCTGGTCGCTGAAGAGAGACAACCCAGCAGCTGCTCACACACGGAAATCGAGGAAACGGGGATTTACACCGTGAACTCTGAACTTTTGTGTCACGTAACGCTCATGTACACGTATTAAACTTATCAAATGTAATCGAGTATATAATAAATGAATGAATTTGGATACGTTGACTTTTATTTACCCAGGAAAACGGAAAAACCGAATGTTTATGATCCTCAGGAATTGGGTTTTTGGACGAAAAATAGTTTTTTTCTTAAATGTCTGTAGCGAACAAACCAGACCTGATTGAAAAAAACAAAGGGCATTTTCGGACTCAGCGCATCTCAAATAGTCTAATTCCGCTGGAAAACCCTGGACGATTTTCCAAAAAAAATTTTTTGTTACCCAGTGTTATCATAATAAATATAGCATTCTGTACAAAACATTCCCATAAAAAGTATTAATGTATCAATAATAGTGTAAATATAATTTTATTTTATATAACAATATATTAATTAACTAAAATATGCTGTGACAGCCCTGACGCTTTACTCGTAGACCTCGTAGTAGACATCTATCGCCGCCACGTGGCTACGTAGTACTATTATTTATTCTGTGGCGTGGTAAGTTGTGCTGTTACTAAACCTTCATTTTCCCAAAAAAAAAATAGTTTTTTTAGTTTGTGCCACATTTTCATAGATAAGTAAATACGAAGAAAATTTATAGTTTTTGTAACTCCGAATCATGTGCAGGATGCATGATTTCCGGCTTCGGGAATTGTTCGGGCATTCTGTATAATATATACTGAGGATGCTTCGCATATATATGGTGGAGCTAGTTCTTAAAATAAATAAATAAGTTCCATTTTTAACAGAAATTAAACATTCAATTTACTTTGATTAAAGTAAGTGATAAAGAAAAAAATATAAAATTATATAGAATATTTTTATAACAAAGGAAGTAGACGAACATGCAGCAGATATGGTGGTACCACCGTCTATGAACACGTACAATACAAAGGGGGACACCAACCTTATAAAGCTCTATTTAGAGTTCTTGAAGCACCTCATACCATAACATATCATCAGCCTTTATCTTTCCACTGCTGAATATAGGCCTCTCCGGAGGCTCGCCACTACACAATCTTCGACTCTTCTCATTCAGTCACTTCTTCAAGGCATGAAGCCTCGTAGCGTATTTCGCTAAGTTTCGTATATTGGTGGTTAATTTTTGGAGTTACCACAGTATATCTACCTTAAGTTTTCAGATTCGTATTCTGCCGTGATCTTAGGTATACTCACATTTGTTTTGCTGTCAAATTGTCACGTACAGTTCCTAGTACGCATATTATCCTATTCGTATTGGATATTTGAAGAAAAGATTTATTCAAGACATTGTGTTAGTTGTTTTCGCCAGTTATATAGGGGTTGTACAATGTATAACAAAGTTAAAAGTAACAAAGTGGGTCTGCCGGTATGTTTAGATTACTATTCAGCGGTAAGTAAACTAATTTACGGAGTGAAAGGTTTTGAGTTAGAATTTCGATTTAGTCACTGATCATTTTTTTTAATAATTTCTATTCTCCGAATTCTTTTACTATAATGGAGGATTAGGGATTCTGCGAGTCCCACTACAGCCTCGTATCACTGCGACCATTGCTGATTTATTGTGATGGCCACATTCCTTATATGTAGTTCGCTGGAGAAGGTTATTGGCTACAGATATCCTACGGATATTGTTTATCTTTTGTACATTAAAGGGCCACATTCGTAATGCAGTATATTTCTGAAAAAGGGTAGTACTGAAGTAACAAATCTTTTACTAAACCTAATCCACACACTAGATCAATCTAGTTTGGGGTTCTAGGTATAAATGTTCTTGTTAACCCGCCCCGCCCCTCCCCCTGAAAACAAAGAAATGAAGAATTTTCATACATATAAATCAGGATGGTGAGAATCGAAGAAAGTGTTGAGCATATTATAATGTCAGCCAGCGTCTCTCCATTATTTCTCTCACAGTATTTCCGTCAGAGAACCTTTCACTTTTCCAACCGTTTATTAAAGCCATGTATGTAGAAGAAACTATGTTTGTTAATAAAATAATTCGGTCATAAAGAGAACAAGCTTTGGCCATCTTGTCTTGCTTATGTTAAGTTAATCTGACTTTTACTTCAATGCAGCAGTGCGTTTTGGTATGGCCTCAATATGGACAAGTTTGTAAAAACTTAACAGGTGATGTTAAGCCATAATTTCAAAAGTGTATTTGTGTAAATGCTGCTCACGACATGTAGCTTATGGTTATGGTACGTCATAACCTGAAGGTAAAGTTACTTATGAAATGAGCTCTTCTCTAGATACTTATGGAGATACTTAAGTTACGACACGAATAAAATTATTTACCAGAGGAAAGTACCTATTTCGTTACAAGTGTAAAATATTATATCACAGGTACATAATATACTTTATATATCTAACATATTTTTTATTACTTTAAAAAATCGAATGTTAGAGCATGTCTATTTAAGTTTAAGTTAAAATCTTAACCAAATAAATCCAAGTCGACAATAAGGTCCCCTAGCTTAGATAACATCATATATGAGTATGTCTAATTTATATTAGTTTATATTTGTTATCATAATACCGTAACCAGTCCTTTTAATATTCACTGCTTGACATGGCCCGTCTCACGTATTAGGCATGAAGCATGCCTTGTCATTAAACGCATATATATATGTTACATGAGGCATAACATTATTGTACATGAGGCATGTATGTATGTCATTAAAACGCCACGCTGGCCAAGTGTGTTGGCGAGGCCAAGGCGAGGGTTGGGTTGGTGATGTAAGATCTCAGAGCTTATGAAAGAGATTAATATTCCAAAGTTGATTGAAATCACACGACTTATGTTTTTGTTACATACAGTATATTATTGGGTCTACATAATATCAATTTCGCACCTTTATTTACCTTCAATTTTCTCCTTACCACACAAAAATTCGCTGGAACAAATCGCTTTAGCGATATGGCCGCCTGTTCTACTTTTTATGTACCTACTTGTTTTATCGCTACAAGTGTTGCTGTAGGAACAATAAAACGTATATCTGTTTATCTATCTATAATCTACGAGCCTAATATGGTTATGTGGACTTTTCATATGCATTCGAATTTTATTTTATCTAAGGTATGTGTGTTTTCTTTTATGTACCACATTTTTTATTAATTCATTACAATATTTTACCGTAATGAGGAGAGGTTCGTTAGAGAAGAGTTAGAAGAATTCTGTGGTATTGATGCCAGCGAACTTCCCAACAAAAATGTACAAAAAATGACACATTGCCTAAAAATTGTATTAAATTATTGTGATGGGTGATCTTATACTTATGAATTGAGAAACCTAACACCAAACTATCACAGTAATATAGACTAGTGCATATCGAAACATATTACGAGAGAAGCATTTAACCAATTCCGTGAAAGTGAAGTAACAAGCACCGAGCCTCTGTAGTAGAGGGCTAAACGTCGAGAACGGAATCATGTATCGGATCAAGTACCCTCTTGGTTCTTTGAAGATACCTATACTGTAGAAGGTAGGTCACGTTGCGGGCGTATTAATCAAAGGAGGATTATGTGATTTCTGGACATGTCGCTTTAGAACTTTATTGAATTACAACACAGGCAATCTTCTTCTAAAAGGGACGTTTTTAGCGTTCATACGATGCAACCTTCTATCATATGTATGTAAATGACACTGAAAATTTGAATACTACGTCACTTCACGCCGTAGCTCTCCAATCCACTCCATACCAAGGTTCAAGGTCCGCCGCCGCAAAACATGTTTATCCGCTCTTCTCATCAATTAATACCGACGTAACCATTACAGTTACCAGCCCTTTTAACACCAATTGCTGGACACGGGCTTCCACAAGCAAATTGTATTGTGCATAAGGGATGTACGGCCTCAAAACGCCGCGCTGGCTAAGCGGGTTGGAGAGTTCACACTTTGGCAGATGGTGCAGTTACTCAGGGCTTGCGGTAGCAGCTTTTGTTTAAGTCGCCTTGTACGATACCCACGAGAAGAGAATTCTAAAGCCGGCCGAAGCGACTTTGTAGTAATTTTATACATAATTTATTATTCACAATTTCAGAGTGCCCCTTTGTACAAACTACTCTTTCAAATCACCTATGTCTGTGACACAATTACTTGAGTTACAGATTATGCATGAGGGATCCGAAAGACGCATGTGTTTGACAAGGTTCCAGTATCACGTGTAGCACGTGGCAGTGACAAAGGAATACCTAACGAATGTTACCTTTGTCTTTCGGAGTTAGAATGCTGACCGTGATTTAGCCAAGTATATTATTGTATAGTAGGCTTCTGCAAAGGGCTTTATTTCTGGATATGTTTGTATAGACGAAACTCGTATGACAAGTATCCTTTGAAGCGGAATATGCGTCATAAAACAGTGTAAACTAACTGTATTTGCTGTCCAGAAGCGACGATTTTGACCTCTGAAAGCGTGTTACAGTTAAGAATACTCTATTGATTCATCTTAGAAATATTGTTTTAGCATTTCAAGTGTTTGTATATGTATTGATTGTATTGTTGTGTTCTTAATTAAACGACACAACGATGAAGACGCAGTGTATTTATTATATTATTAGTTTTGTACAAAATCTTATTAATTAAATAACTTCGTTATTTTACGTATGCGTACAGGAATCTATCACAAGGGAGAATGCCGTGGTTATCCTGCGTGCAGCTGTCACCAATGACAATCACTTTTATGTTTTAAAAGCTGTGTTTCAACACTGCTACAATAATACAGATTTATCATAAGCGATTAACTTGGTATTGTTAAAACAAGCGCCGAACACTTTACCTCTCGAGCGCTACAATGAGATCAACGAGACATAAGCTTTGCCTTTGTGTGAGTGCACACCAATAGTATACAGTCGAACCATTTCGACAATCGGATTGGACAATTCGTCACCCACTCACACGGATGCAAAAGTCATGGCTGGTTGATTTCACTGTACCATGTTATGTTACTGCCATTGAACATTAACTTTAACCGTTTTAGACTCGAACTTATAATTAGATGGGTTTGAGACCATCCAACTATATGATTAAACATTAAACATTTGGACTATATCTCTCACTAGTCTTTGACGCTTACCGTCTTAAAAAATAATTAGCGCTCACTCAGCGTTCGAGGTCGAGTGCTCAACGCTCATTTTTACAACACTAATTTAAATACAAATGTTAAACTAGTGTTGTAAAAACGTATTCGAAAGTAGTGTTTAAATACTTTTTTTTCGTATTGTATTTTTGTATTACTTTTTTAATTATAGATACATGTATTAGCGTGATACGTAGGATTAAGAAACAGGACGTACCTATAATATAAAATTATCTATTGACATCACGATGAAAATCGATCTTTTATCGGAATATCACTCGGCGGCTAATGTAAGCGTCTGAGGACACCATGTTGTCGGCTAGAACTTCTGTAATATGCGCCGTGTTGCGCAGAAACTTTTCTAGTGGGATGGAGAAGTTTGGAATCGAAAACCATTTCACATGCGACCGATCTTTCCTATTAGTGGCATGTGTGTGAAGAACAGTAACATGTAACATTGCTATGTTGCGTATTGGTAGTATGAGGTATTAAGGAGTTTTAAGGTAAACAGTAAATAAAATACGAGTATAACTGTACTAAACATATCGATACATTACGTTTATTCATACATACCTAAAATAAAATCGCAACAAAGGGCAACGCCTGCGCATTAAATTCGAACTTTGTGAAAACAGTTCTAAAGGTACATAGTCCAAAAAAACATTATTGGGTATTTTTTTCTCTCTGCTTGTATGTCATTTTGAATGTGAATCCATCTGAACGGGAATCATTTATTTATTCATTGTGATAAATACAGGTGAAGATAGGTTACAGATTTCTTTTATAGAATAAGGCAGCAGTCGAGCATACAGTCCACCCGACGGTAAGTGGGTACTGTCGTCCATAGACATCCTCCATACATGCCAACATCAATCAGTCCAGAATGACAATTATGCAGTCATGACAATTATAACAATGATGCAGATTAAGGAATAGATTGGGAGAAAGGGTTGAGAAAATGGGGAGGGATAGGATGGGATGGGAATGGGCTCTGGCATATACCTCTCTACCGAAACACGTACGTGCCCAATGGGCATATCATTGTACAAGTGCAATGATATCCTCCTCTGTAATATACCCCATGGGCGTACAATGTTTTGTCATTAGTAATAAAATTACAATTATATGACATAATGTGACTATTATGAAATATAAGCGTAATTAAATGGAATATCCTTATTAATAATCGATGGAATGGCATAGCGTAGAATGGGATATGATGGGATGAGACTGAAAATGAGTAGATTGAAGTGCAATGAGTGAGACAGGATATAATAGGATAATGGGAAATAAAGTTTGACAATACTCACTCACTCCCGAAACATTTAGTAATCGCAAAAGTAGACTTCTATGAAAGTAATTAAACTCCGTCAACCAATCCGACTAGTTACCATCGGTTTATTAAAAATGTTAAGTATATATAGTGCAATACCTCTAATCTTATTAGGAATTGGAAACTAATAAACAATTGTGTTGCTCTGAAAACAAAGTTTTTTATTTTAGTATTTACATAGGTAGGTACATACAATAAAAATTACACTAATTAACTTAAATCCTACCTGAAAACAAAGAAACGACATTTAAAGTTTATTATTTAAATTGCCAATTCCTTTTTATTCACTTTTTACACTTAAATCTAACATTATAATGAATGATGAGTGACTTCTGTCAAAACTAAACATCAGCTGCTCTTCCAACCGCGAGGGCCGCCATTACTCACAGCGCCCTCTACAGAGTACCGTACATGGTCACTGTTTACAGATAGAAGAGCGCTGTACGAATTAAAGAAATATAAATTTCTTTACATCTCCCTCCTTAAAAAAAAAAATTCACCAAAATTTTTATTTATCTATACTAAAGTAATCAAAATTAAATCTAAATTTTACAATATTATATTAAACTGAACAAACTTTTGCCTGTCTTATTTCTGATTTTTTTTTGTAGGTTGGTATTGGTATAAGTTTTGTGATATGAAAGAGATTTGACTCCGACTTTTTATGACCTGTGTCAATTCTATATACTGAATTTGATATCTTTTCAATAATTTTAAATGGACCAATCTTCAGCTCATCTAATTTATTTCTATTTAGTTTGTTCCCATTTTCTACATATACCATATCCCCTGTATTGAAATTAATTTGAGTTCTATTTTTATCAAATATTTGTTTATTGTAGTTACGTGATTTTATTGAATTTTCAAATGCTATTTTTCTATCTCTAATCCATTCAACTTCTGTTTTATCTCTTTTTAGTTCTTTTGGCAAAAAAGAAACATCTGTGCCATCCAACAGGTATTTTGGTGCAAAGCCAGTAACTGTATGTTCTGTATTATTATATTTATCTACACAGTTATGAGCAATGGTTGTCCATGCTATTTTATTACTTTTTTCGTTTATTTTACATCTGATTTTGTTTACAAGCGTTTGATTAAGTCTTTCATTTAAGCCATTAGAAAACGGGGCATTTACTGCAGTGAAGATCACTGGTATTGATTTTTCATTTAAAAATGTTTTGAATTCTTTTGAATTGATTCCCGGGTATTGATCGGTAAGAAGCATTTCAATTGCGTCAGAATCTGTTACGTTATTGATTAGTTTAACAAAATCATTAGCACTTTGTGTTTTTGAGGTAACAATATAAGCATGTCGTGTAAAGTGGTCCACTAGAAGGTGTAAATATCTTTTCGTTGATCGTGAGCCTCCAAAACCTCCAATCGTGTCTATTGAGACTATTTCAAAAGGTTTTGTGGCAGGACCTAAATGTGACATTAGACCATACTTATCCTGTCCTCTCGTTTTATTTTTTATACATATCTCACAACTTTTGCAATGTTTTTTTATATTTATTGTTAAATTTTTTGCTGTATATAATGTACTAATTTTGTTTTGCATTTGTTTTATACCTAAATGACACATGTTTTCATGTACATCTTTAATAAGTTTTTTACTGAAATTTTCTGATAAAATAATTTTTTCACGTTTCCTAACCTTTTTATAGTAGACATTGTGTCTTGATATTAATTTTGATTTATTATTTTGTATGTCCTCATTGTTTTCCTGATCTGTAACTATATCATTCAATTTTATCATGTTTACAATTTTCAATTGTTCATCTGTATCCTCACTTGCATCCAATACTGGGTTCCTACTTAAACAATCTGCTTCTATATTTTCTTTTCCCGGAGAGTATTTAATTTTAAAATCATACTGTGATAAGTAATATGTTAAATACCCTAGTTCATCATCTGTCCTAGACTTAATATTTAAATTTTCCAATGGTTTATGGTCAGAGTAAACGACTTACCTATTAGCCAGTATTGCCAGTATCTTATTGCTTCTTTAATAGCTAAACATTCTGAATAAATTGCATTTTTTTTCTTTTGTATTTGATTTAATTTTTTTGAGAAGTATGCCACTGGCTTATCTTTTCCATTTGGTTGTGTTTGCTTTAACACTGCCCCAATACCTTCTAAAGATGCATCTGTGTGAATATTTATTGGCAAATTCTGATCAAATATTTCTAAGATTGGTTGCGAGCACAATAAGTTTTTTATGTCTTCAAAAGATTTCTGACAATTTGCAGACCAAATAAATTTCTGATTTTTCCTAAGTAAATAATGAAGGGGTTCTAAAATTACCGCACTTTTTGGTATATACTCATGATAGAAGTTAATTTTCCCCAGAAATTGTCTAACATTTTTCTGAGTTTTCGGTATTGGGAACTCTTTTATTGAAACTAAATTATCTCTTACTGGCCGTACTGTATTATTATGTATTATATGACCGAGATATTTCACCGAACCTGAAGCAAATATACATTTTGTAAATTTTAGTCTAAAACCCTCCCTTTTTATAGCTTCTAACAATTGTGTTAGATGGTTAATGTGCTCAGAAAAAGTCTTAGAAAATATTAGGATATCATCTATGTAGTTAACTGCAAAATCGGTAAGCTTATACTTTCTTAAGATGTTACCTAGTATCCTTTGAAAAATAGCTGGTGATGTTTTCAAACCAAAAGGTAAACATGTCCATTGATAATGTCCTTCCTGCGTTACAAAGGCAGTTTTCTTCCTATCTTCAATTCTCAGCGGGATTGACCAGAAGGCTGAATTGATGTCCAGTGTTGTGAAATATGTTGAGTTTCTTGTCTTAATCACTAGGTCGTCGATCAATGGAAATGGTTGAGCTTGAGGTACCACCATTTTGTTTAGATCTCTAAAATCTATACATAATCTTGTTTTTTTGTTGTCTTCTTTCTTGAAAGCCAAAGTTACCGGTGCCGCAAATGGACTATAAGATTCTTCTATAAGATTTTTGTCAAGTAACTTTGCTATTTGTTCTTCTATTTCCTTTTTGTCTTCAACTGAACATCTATAAGGCCTTTTACTACAATATTTGTCCATGAGTAGATCAATACGTGCTTCATATTCTCTGACCGTACCAATGTCATATTTGTCCCTTGCAAAGATTGATTTGTAAGTGTCTATCAGTTTGTATATTTCTGACTTTTGTTGAGTATTTAAATTACTCATACTTATTTTGAAATCTTCTTCTTTTATGTGTTCATTAAAATTTATTGGACATGAGTTTGTTTCATTTTTCACTTCCTTAGAAGTGTTGTTTTTATAGTCATCCTCATTCATAGGATCCTTTTCTTCTTTTATTTTTATTTCTTCTCTTTTTTGAGTGATTTTTAAATTCTCATCTTGAACTAGTCTAAATTGTTTTATGGTATCCAGTCCAATTAGAAAATCGTATTTAAATTCTTCTCCATCAATTATATAAACATCGGCATTTTCTTCAATATCAAAAATTTTTATTTTAATAGTTGTCAAACCAATTGTCTTTTTAACACCATTAATTGTGATTAAATTATCACTTTTTGAATCATCCTCTCCTTCTCCTTTCAGTCTTATTAATTTGGAATTAATTATAGAAACATTTGAGCCTGAATCATATATTCCAAATATTTCTAATTGTGCATTTAATAATAGTTTGACTTTAATTAATGGTGTTATTATTCGTTTTTTTTATCATTATATTTGAGTTCAACATCAATCACTGAATTGTTTATGGTTTTACTGTTGTTTCTCTTATGATTATATTCTTCTGTTTGTTTGAACCAGCACTTTTCCTCAGGATGGAACCGAATACCTTTGTTTAAATTTTCACAAGTTTTACATGGTTTTATTTTATCAGGCTTTCCTTTATAATCATTTCTTTTATTGTAGAGGCTTGCAGTTGATTTTACAGTTTCTTTATCAATTTTATCCATTACATAATCTGGTAGTCCCATTACAATCAGATTTATCATTGTTTGCATGTCGATGTGCTTGTTGACCTCTAATAACAGTCTTTCCTTTTTTGTGGCATATTCCAGTAGCGATCCAGCTTGAAATCTAAATGTAAATGCATATTTGACTTGGGACCAACCTTTATTTCCATATGTTTCACAAAAGTTGTCCTTCCATACTGCCCATTCGGAATTTACTGTAAATTTTATTAACATACTGCTATACCAATCTAGGCTCTGTTTTTCTAGGAGATGTTTTAAAATTTCAATTTTCTCTTCATCCTGTAGAATCTCGAATCTTTCACATTCCCTCTCAAATTCACTAATCCATTGGTTAGCATTTGATGTTTTATTTGAAAATTTTTCTATCAAAAACCGTTCAGCAGTTTTTCCTATATTTTTTTTCTCTGGGGCATTGCTATTAGTGTTATTGTGTGAAGGCATTATCCCTCCTGTAATCTCATCTAAATACTGGTCACCAAACTGTAAATTGTCACCTTCATCCAGATATATTTTCCTTAAATCTGTATTTAGAGGGATCCATACTGCACGTGTTTGGTGCCTTTTTTATTAAGCGAATTTTTGATTTTCGTAAATACGTCGGAAGAAAATATGGCAGTGTGCTTACTTACGGGCTTTAACTCATCTGGGACCCCAAAAACACATCCGTCTGGTGTCTCAATAGAGGTTATGCATATTACATTTGTTTTTCCGTCCGTTGACCCCAATACTACAAATTTAAATCGTAATTTTTCCATTTTTCTTGATTTTAGCTAGAAATGTCGTTTTATAGTGCAATACCTCTAATCTTATTAGGAATTGGAAACTAATAAACAATTGTGTTGCTCTGAAAACAAAGTTTTTTATTTTAGTATTTACAAAGGTAGGTACATACAATAAAAATTACACTAATTAACTTAAATCCTACCTGAAAACAAAGAAACGACATTTAAAGTTTATTATTTAAATTGCCAATTCCTTTATATTCACTTTTTACACTTAAATCTAACATTATAATGAATGATGATGAGTGACTTCTGTCAAAACTAAACATCAGCTGCTCTTCCAACCGCGAGGGCCGCCATTACTCACAGCGCCCTCTACAGAGTACCGTACATGGTCACTGTTTACAGATAGAAGAGCGCTGTACGAATTAAAGAAATATAAATTTCTTTACATATATAATAACTAACCATAGAATAAAGTTGCGGGCACACCTAGTACCGAATTTGTCTTGCCTGTGTTTTTATATTATTGTATATCTGTTTCTTTTAATACCCGCCATCATAAACGATCTTAACATGGATTCTTATCCATTCTTTATGTGATATTTACTTATTTGTATGTAATCCTCATACAAGTTAACTTTCCAATTTAACCTACTTTAGAATCAAACATAAAGAAACCTCATTACTTTATAAGTTTATGGCATTGACCGACCGAGCATATGCACGATTATTTTATGTGGGCGTCCAAGCAAAAAGGGTCCACTACTCGGTTTCTAGTTTACGAGATATTCTCCTTTTTCCTGAAGGTGAAAAAACGATACTTCTTAATTTGAATCGTATGTTATTGTACGGCAATGTATTGTTCTACAATTTCAAGTCACCAATATCTTTATATGACGTTTCTAGCTCACATATTTTAGAATACTGAAATGTTGGTCGTTTTAACTAAACTTAGATCGTTTATACGTTAGTTGTTTCAATGTGTTATAAAATTGTAATGATTGAGGGTAAAATTGTGAGAAATATGTTATAATTTCATAATAAATCATAATATATTCTGTAATGAACCTGTGGTAAACAAAAGTCTGGGATATAAATCACCACTTTATAAAGTGAAATAATATACAACAGTGATAAACGACTACTTTGATGAATCATCAAAACGCTTGATCGGCCAATAGATATTTATTATACCTGGTCTAGCCATAAATATTGTTACAAAGAAAACATTGATAATTTTATACATTATAATTTTACTAAAAGAAATTGTGTTATTTTAGAAATAAATAGATAAGCATTTTATAAATAGATCGTTTATTCGAAATGGTCAGCATTTTCTTTTATACAATCTTTCTTAAGAAGTTCACGTTGTGGTCAGTTTTCGAATGAAACATGCATTCATGGTTATGGAATACGGTATTGTAAAAAGCCTTTACGACCCTCTCAAGAATTATATCTTAATACATTTGAGCAGACGTTTTAATACCTTTTTTACAAAAATATGATTCAGTCACTCCTTAATAGCTAACACCCTACCAAACCATCACTAAGGCCGGATAATGGCCACGTTGCATCCTATTGACCGACTGAGCAGCTTTTCTAGAACTATGAGCATAAACTCGATCATTCTGCTTGTGAAAATGTCCCTCAATGGTGAATATTTTCTGCTCCGCAAATAAGATTCATCTGTGAGTACTCGTTGCGTGCCGCCGAAGAAAATTTGTCAATCCTATGTTTTATTTTCTTAGGTTTTCGCGATTACTATACATTGCAATTAAACAACTTTTAACGGTTTAAATCGCGTATATTTGACATGATTTACACTATATAGATACAGATAGATACACCATATAGATTACAAATACTAGAACAGGGCCGTCTTAAGTCTATTCTGCGCCGGGGTGCGGGAGTGTATCCTAAGACAGTCAAACATCCTATTGTGTATCCTATGACAGTCAAATATCCTATTGTGTATCCTATGACAGTCAAATATCCTATTGTGTATCCTATGACAGTCAAATATCCTATTGTGTAATTGTTTACTATAGCGTTATATTTTTTCATTACCTTTAAAAGGTGGGCGCCCGGGGTGCACCGCACCCCTTGCACCCCCTGGTAAAGACGGCCCTGTACTAGAACACTGCCTAACATCTGGCTACCTATTCTGGGATAATAAATTCTACATACAGATCGATGGTGTAGCAATGGGCTCTCCAGTCTCCCCCGTTGTCGCCGATATTTTCATGGAAGACTTCGAGGAGAAGGCTTTCACCAGAGCTGTGGCTATGCCGAAGATCTACAAACGGTACGTAGACGATACTTTTGCCGTCCTCCCCAAAAATAATGTTTCTGCATTCCTAAATCATTTAAACTCTTTACATGATAAAATCCAATTTACTATGGAGTCTGAGGTCAATAAATCTTTAGCTTTCCTTGACATTTCAGTCATCAGAAATCCTGACAACTCTCTTGGTCATACTGTGTATAGGAAACCCACCCATACAGATAAATATCTCAATGGTAACTCCCATCACCATCCATGTCAGTTGACTACCGTAGGCAAATCTTTGTTACAGAGAGCACACGGCATCTGTGACACTGACCACCTCGAGGAAGAGCTTCTGCATGTGAAACAAGTACTGCGAAGCAACAATCACAAACTCCCACGAATGCGTCACAGAAGCCGCCCCAAGCCTCCTACAGTTGAGCGACAACCTGCCATCTTACCATACATCAAGGGCATCACTGACAAAATTGGCAATATCTTAAGACGAGCTTCAATTAAAACTTACTTCAAGCCGCACAAGAAGATTAGCCAATTTTTAAGACCGGTCAAGAGCAATATCCCCCTACAAGATGCAGGTGTTTACAAGCTTGATTGTGAATGCGGGTTATCATACATTGGGCAAACAAAGAGGAGCATCGGTATCCGGATAAAAGAACACATAGCTGACATGAAGAACAGACGCTCGACCAAGTCTGCAGTTTGTGAACATGCTCTGGACAAACCCAACCATTACATTCGATTTGATAATCCACAAATCCTCGCTAGAGAGACCCGGTACATGCCAAGAATGTTACGCGAGGCTATTGAAATTAAGAAACACCCAAATTTCAATAGAGAAGATGGTTGGCAAGTACCACCGGCTTGGGATCCAGTCATTAAATTAATTAAATCACAAGGCCAACGCCATACTGCAAGACTTCTGGACACCGTGAGCGAATACTGCGTGCATAGGGAATGTTATGATTAAAAAAAATAATTCAGACGGTAGTTCAAAAAATTTCAGACGGTAGTAATAATTTCTTGATAACTCAAGTGACAAATAAAATCAATTAGTCACCCCGTGACCACGTCCACTGCAAAGTGTTCGAAACGTCGGGATATAAATCATGTCAAATATACGCGATTTAAACCGTTAAAAGTTGTTTAATTGCAACCCTATGTTTCTTTAAATTATCAGTTAAGAAATGATCCGCACGTCTTTTGTAAGCAGCACTCCAAAATCATCTTTTAAAATACGTGACACGGCTCTGGGTGCTATATTCATCTCTCTGGATAAAATCTTTTGCTTCCGGAAGCTATTTCTTCGTATTCTCTCCTTCACATCTTTAATCGTCTGTTTAGTACGAATAGTGCGTGGACGGCCAGAACTTCTTCTGTCACAAACAGAGGACGTTTCAATGTACCGACCAATACATAAACATTTGGCTAAAATCAAGCAGATGAAGAGTTTTAGAAATGGCATTAAAAAATACTTTGTGTAATGCAATTACAGCAATACGGTTAACACCCCACTCAATTTTAATATTAATACATTTAATAGTGATTGGCGCCAAATTCAAGAGACAGATTCCAAATTCAAGAGTAATTTATTTTTCTTTATAACGGTAACGGTATTTATGGTCAGACTAGCTATAATAATTAATGATGTTTTCATTTACAGATTTTTAATAAACTCCTATAATAGGTCCTACATAACACAATTTATTCTCTGAATTTATACATTTGGAAAGTTCCCAGACAATACTTGTTTAGTTTATAAACTAAATAATTTCATTTAGCGCGCTTATTCTATTTTGTTTAGTTTCACTTCAACTTTATTAGTACGATATTACAACAAGTTTTGCATTTAGTGATTTAAAAATTAGTTGGAGGTTTTAAAAAACCTTTAAATATGACCCTGTTTACCTATCTGTGATTTGTTTATATAGTATGTAGGTATGTTACCTATTAACACTTCAATAAACCTAATAATGGCTACGACAGACATATTTAGGTGCAGTTCTTGAATTCTATTAACTTGTGGTTTATAGTTCTTAGTTAAAATTGTTATTCTTAATTACACGCGTGCTTATCTGCAGGTAATAGAGAGAATAGTATATGTTTTGATGTACATTAAAGTATAAATCTATCTATCTATCTATATTTACTCTAAAATTAAATGCACCAAAACCGATATTAAAAAAAATCTCAAGTATTATGTAGAGCTTCGTTAAAGTTACACTGATGTTCCAATACGTATTTAAAACATTTCTTAGTGTAGAAAATGTAATAAGTCCATATTTGTAATATTATTAATGTCTGTCAAAGCTTAGAAACACTTATAAACTTTTCTCATTGTCTACTAATTTCTCCACTTTTACATACGTACTTATTGTATAATGAAATGCTTTGAAATGCCACTTAAGGTTTATAAACACTGAGGAATAAACGTTTACGAATATTGAGTAAGGTGGAATGTGATCCAACATGCAATTGTTATCAAATATACACGTACATTAGGTGATAGCAGCTCTAGTAAATATAATATAGTAAATAGCAGTGACAAAATTGTATTATCTAATAAATGTCCTCACATCTACTGAACATAATATCTCTGAGCCCTTTCTGCTTTAGATGGGAAATATTAAATAGGTCCTTTATGATTGGGAAAAAGCTTCGATGATTATTAGAACGATGAGAGCCCAGGAGTGTATATTCTCGATTCACATTGTGAGGTTGTGAGTTCAAATCGCGACCCGTACCACTGTTTTAAAATTCATTACCTTTTTCACAGAAATCACACACCAGCGACACGTAGGTACGATCGCATTGATTTACATAGATATTTACTCGTAATAGTGTGGTTCCATTAACAGCTGTTTATGAATGGAGTAAAACTGGAGTTTCTTAAACTTAGTTTTAAGGATAGGAATTAAATAAAAGGATAATGCAGGTATTATTTTTATTTAATCCTGTATAAACATGCAAAATTATAAAGCATCTTAGTCAAGCCATCTTCGGGTAAAGCTAGAATGCTTTAAAATTTAGTATTTATATAACTATAAGTATTATAGTTAGTATATTATAGCATATGATGGGATTGATATGTCTACTCAATGAGGACAAAAACCCATGTTTAAAGAGAGAATAAAAAATAAAAACAAACGGACAGACAGACGGACGATTGTTTTACTTGTTTATATTCAGAGAGATGTTTATTATGTGTACATATGTATGTATATCAAAAAATCATACCATACCCATACCATCAGCCTATGTCTCTCCACTGCTAGATATAGGCCTCTCCCAAGGCTCGCCACTACACACGATCCTCGGTTCATTTCGTCCAACGACCACCGGCGATGAAATTCGCCGGTGGTCGTCGCACACTGCGCACGTACTATGTCCCACACATATATCTAAAATCATATATTATGTAAATGGATAAATGGATTGAATTCACAGGACCTTGAAAACCTTTCCCGAAAGGCTGACACGAAATCCCGTGATACAGCACTGTCGCTATATAAAGTTAGAATCAACATTCGTTAGGGCTTCGCAAGCCTCATCTTTGTCAAACGTGACCGGCCTCAGTGATGGATTGTCTCTACATGTAATAAGTAGATATGAGAATATGTATAACCTGAACTTAGGTACTAGATACATTGGTTTACAGTTTCTTTCACATGTAGACTGAGTTATGCCGTGAGCAGGCACTTGTGAGCCATTTCACAGGCTCACTGGTTTCAGTTAGGCGGCTTAATGTAAGCTATTTTGGAAGCTGATTAATATTAATAAACTAACATTTCCCGGCATATATATTTTTGAGGTACCTAGTTTAATTTTTAAGAATGCATTTAAATATATTCAAAAGAACTAAAGATACACACCACATGAACCCACGACAACTACACAGATTAGTCCTAGAATTAGTATGTGAAACTAGACTTTTTCACAAAAAATACTATGACATATGTATCAAAGTATATAATGTGCTACAGAAGGAAATTAAAGACCTCCCAATGAAAATGAAAAAATGGTTATTAAGGAAACGATTTTACAAAATTAGTAATTGAAATTCTGCCATAATATTCTGTAATATCTTATTATAATATTGTATTTGTAATTAATATTTGAAATGCCTAGTTTAACTTCGACGAAAAAACATCTCATGTAAGTAAGCCTATTAAGTCAGAACCCATTGGGCAATGCATTCACATTTTTACCTGTGTTTTGGCAAATAAGTAATTTGTATTTGAGTAAGCGGCAAACTGAGCTGAGTACGCGCTCAATATACTTACTCAAAAGATTAACCAAATCTATCTAACTAATCTAGCAAGCTAGTAAGCTAAAGATTTAGAGCAAAAATTGTAAAAAAATTATAAATGCCACTAATAAACATTAGATTATTTATTAGAGTTTGGAAAATGAAAGTTGAGGCTAAAAATGCGCTTCATATAAAAAAAAACATAATATGTTTCCACTTAAAATAGTTGGAATAATGATTTTATACTTGAATTCAATGCTATTATTTTTGATTCCGAATATCAAAATTATTTTTCCATTTAATTTTTAATGATAAACTATTAAAAATCTTAACTTTCATTTCCCAGACTCCAGCAACTTCTTTATTTTCAGAAGACTGAAAATGGCATCTTGTCGAAATTCACTTGTGTCACATTTAACAAATAATTATTAGTTTTGACGAATTCTATTAAACCAGTATTGTCTTAAACTCATTTTTTTATTAATTATACTATTAATTCTTCAAGTTAAATATGGTTTTAAACAAATGAAGCCGAGTGTGAACCCAAATAAATAAGTTTTATTCGCTGTGTCGATACTAATGCCTGGTCAAAATTATTTAGTATGTGTGAGAACGAAATTTAATGCAAAATGAAAAGTGACTTGAGTTGTCGAGTGTAAAATAAGATACAAATGGTAATTTTAAAAAGATTTTCCGTCAACAAAAATGAAATAAAATTATTTTTTTAGTATATTAAAATAAAATCATATCCCGAGTTAAGAAAAAAGGAGTGTTCAGACACACATAATAACACACACACACCTATAATAACGATGATATTTTGTTTTTTAAAAGAAAGAATATTAGTTTTTGTTACTATAGAATGTACACAAATTCATTTAAGCAGTAATTATATAATAATATAGTACAAAGGGTTGTTGCTAAGGCAACAAATATAAAAATATTCACCAACCTAGGAGAAGAGCTGATATTTGGGGTCTTTCGGGCAAAAGTTGGGTTAATTTGTATTATTTATTAGAAGTACTTGTGTAACGTTTTTAAATTACCATTAGATTATTTTGAAAATAATTATAAGTTTTATTAGTATATGTTCCAATAATAATAATGTTTTAATATTAAAATTATAAATGAAATTGTACTAAAATAAAATTGTCCGCTAATAATAAAATAAAATATACGACATTTTCAGTATGAGGCTTTAAAATTCCTATATACCGAAAACGCTCTCCAAATTTGGTCCTTGTGGCAACTAAAACGTTGTGCAAGGTAATTGCCGGCCCAGGGTTAATACGTGGTGTTAATAAGACGCCTTGATAGGTCCTTAAATAGGGAGTGAGCACTGGGACCCCGACCCAGATTTTCGACACCGAAAGGAACAAAAATGTATTCGTTGTCGATACTTCGGTATTTAATAGTTCACCTTTCTACACCTTATGCCCCTGTCCCAGCCTTCTCGCACGTTGCATGAAGGTATCGGCACAGGTGGCATCTCATACAGTGGACCATTTTCCACGGCACTAAAGACATCCATACCTGGTCTCTTGTCATCGTCACGGACGACGCCACTCGAAGCTGAAATAGACGGTAAGTTGACGATAGCAAGAGCTCGTCGTAAAATGTCATTGAGAGTGGCATGGCGTAAAAGCCGGCCTTGTCAAAGACAGTAAAGTCCATGGTGTCTTAGGGGTGCAACATCTTTACCACAAGGATATCTGTGTGGGAAACAAACCTGGTTACCGAGTCTAAGGTTCCCAAGTTAGCCTTGGATAGGTTGTAACTAATACCCAGACTCTTTTTGGGTGTCTACTCTTAGCAATTAAACAACTTTGAACGGTTTAAATCGCGTATATTTGACATTATTTATATCCCGACGTGGTCACGGGGTGACTAATTGATTTTATTTGTCACTTGAGTTATTAAGAAATTATTTGGACTACCGTCTGAAATTTTTTTTTTTTTTGAACTACCGTCTAGATTTTTTAATCATAACATTCCCTATGCACGCAGTATTCACTCACGGTGTCCAGAGGTCTTGCAGTATTGCGTTAGCCTTGGGATTTAATTAATTTAATGACTGGATCCCAAGCCGGTGGTACTTGCCAACCATCTTCTCTATTGAAATTTGGGTGTTTCTTGATTTCAATAGCCTCGCGTAACATTCTTGGCATGAATCGGGTCTCTCTAGCGAGGATTTGTGGATTATCAAATCGAATGTAATGGTTGGGTTTGTCCAGAGCATGTTCCCAAACTGCAGACTTGGTCGAGCGTCTGTTCTTCATGTCAGCTATGTGTTCTTTTATCCGGATACCGATGCTCCTCTTTGTTTGCCCAATGTATGATAACCCGCATTCACAATCAAGCTTGTAAACACCTGCATCTTGTAGGGGGATATTGCTCTTGACCGGTCTTAAAAATATATAAATAATGTCAAATATACGCGATTTAAACCGTTCAAAGTTGTTTAATTGCTATGTATAGTAATCGCGAAAACCTAAGAAAATATTATGTCTACTCTTAGTCTGGCAATGTCAGCCCCAGAGCTGTTTCTCAAGCAATGTGTTGAGAATTTCTTTATAAAGCAAATCAGCCCCACTCCTTTGGTGCTCTGGATTACATGGAAAATTATGTCTCGGATAAGTCAATTTCCAGACGTTCTTAGCCTCCTCCAAGCACGCGACATCACAGTTTATAGTACATTTTCTTTAAATTTTCCCTGTGAGGTTAGACGTACTATGAACGGAAGATAAAGTTTAATTTTACAGTAATTGTGTTTAACAGTAATATTCAAAGCAACTAACTAAATGTATGCATTCTAATTTGTGTAAGGTCGTGTTTTAACGCCCGTAACAATGAAACGATAACAGCATGAATGGCCAATTGGGTTAAATGGTTATTCCCTATGCCGTTGCGTTTACGTGTTGTAGGTAAATAAATATAAAATCTTATGCATATTACAGCTATAGATAATATACATGTAACTATGGATAGGCCACAAATATATATAACATATTAAGTTACAAAGGATTCGGGTACGACTAGATGACTATGCCCATTGCTGGAACCGTTCTCACCCAATAATAATTCTCAGGTATATAATGTTGAGATTGGCCGCTATGATCTGAACTATTGCAGCTAAACGCCAATAAAATGCAGCATTATTAAATTCCATAGAACAGATTTTTCAATTCTAGCTCTGCTAGCTCTGCGATGAAAGGAAACATCAGGAGGCTAAGAATAAAAATCTGGGACATACCAATCCACGTTGGTTTCACGTGGTGGAAACCCTTTTGCAAAGGAAAGGTTATGCCCTGCAGAATGACGTTGTAGTTTGATATTGAATCAGTAAAATGTTGCTAATGTTTCCAACTAAACTAATATAATTTAATTGGTAACCCTCACAGGGAAGCACACCCAATTATCGAGATGTCACTCAATTATAAACGCAGACGTAGTACAAGTGACAGCACATCAGACAATACAAAGTGTTTCCATTTTAGCCTAAAGGTTGATTCACACGTCATTGGCTGTAACTCGAACGTGACAGGGACAAACTGGAACCGCTAGAAATTAAATATAATAATCATCTTCACTCCTGCTTTCAGTGTTTTTTTTAACTGAACATGTTTAAAGAAACCGAAGTGAGAACTCGAAGGTGTCCATGTATTTACCATTATTTTGCCTCCATTGCTGGATATGGGTTTTTTCATGCACATTGTCTTGTGAATGTATGGCCTGAAAACACCACGCCGGTCGAGCGGATTGGCGAGTTCTTTTTTTTTTGAAGTGGTGTAGTTACTCAGGGCTAGTTGTAGCGGAAAACAAATTCCTCAGTCGCTTTTTACGATAACCGACATCACACGGCCTTAGAGTCCACATACAGTCGTATAGTCCTATGTGTGTGTGTACAGACAATACGTATGACATATAGTGAGCGAGAAAGAGACAGGACACTGAATTGAGGGACAACATTACGTTGAAAGAGGATTATCATCAAGAGAATAGTTGCATTGAGAAATTAGCAATATAAAAAAAAAATCATAATATTTTCATGTCAATTTACACAGAATCATAAAGTTCGTTAACACCCAATAAAGTCGATACATATCTACTTTAATGTGAGACTGAAAGACTAGAGTGAGACTAGCTTAGCCTAGTTAGACGGAAATAGCATCTCTCGCCTTCTCAGTTCTGAGTGCGCTAGGTTGAAGTGAAAGAAAGCGCCGTATGTGGTGCGTGGCGCTTATTGTATCGAGATGGCCTACTGCATGTTGCTACGGCTACAGTAGAGGTTAAATAAAGTAAAGCATATTGACTTTTAACTCCGAAAATACGCTCAAGCTTGACTACAACTAGAATTTGTAGTCGAATGGACATGGTCTTGTGCATGAGGGATGTGTGGCTTTAAAACGCAACGCTGGCTAAATAGGTTGTCGGTCCACTCTTTTAGAGGTGGTATAGTTCCTTGTGGTAGCGACTAGTGGCTTTGTTATTAATGATCGATAAAACTAGGAAACTATATTGGTTAATTGGAATTATAATAGGATATGCTTGAAATTGATGCGTATTGGAATTAGAAAAAAAGATAAATCCATAACGAAAAGAATTTTGGAAATCATTAGAAAATTAGGTTAATATAACCTTGAATTTTTTTAGGTAGAGACGGTGGTAATTGTATTATTAGGTATTGGCTTATACAAAAATATTACAAATTGATTTGTAAGGCTTATATTACAAAAATATGATTCAGTCACTCCTTAATAGCTAACACCCTACCAAACCATCACTAAGGCCGGATAATGGCCACGTTGCATCCTATTGACCGACTGAGCAGCTTTTCTAGAACTATGAGCATAAACTCGATCATTCTGCTTGTGAAAATGTCCCTCAATGGTGAATATTTTCTGCTCCGCAAATAAGATTCATCTGTGAGTACTCGTTGCGTGCCGCCGAAGAAAATTTGTCAATCCTATGTTTTATTTTCTTAGGTTTTCGCGATTACTATACATTGCAATTAAACAACTTTTAACGGTTTAAATCGCGTATATTTGACATGATTTACACTATATAGATACAGATAGATACACCATATAGATTACAAATACTAGAACAGGGCCGTCTTAAGTCTATTCTGCGCCGGGGTGCGGGAGTGTATCCTAAGACAGTCAAACATCCTATTGTGTATCCTATGACAGTCAAATATCCTATTGTGTATCCTATGACAGTCAAATATCCTATTGTGTATCCTATGACAGTCAAATATCCTATTGTGTAATTGTTTACTATAGCGTTATATTTTTTCATTACCTTTAAAAGGTGGGCGCCCGGGGTGCACCGCACCCCTTGCACCCCCTGGTAAAGACGGCCCTGTACTAGAACACTGCCTAACATCTGGCTACCTATTCTGGGATAATAAATTCTACATACAGATCGATGGTGTAGCAATGGGCTCTCCAGTCTCCCCCGTTGTCGCCGATATTTTCATGGAAGACTTCGAGGAGAAGGCTTTCACCAGAGCTGTGGCTATGCCGAAGATCTACAAACGGTACGTAGACGATACTTTTGCCGTCCTCCCCAAAAATAATGTTTCTGCATTCCTAAATCATTTAAACTCTTTACATGATAAAATCCAATTTACTATGGAGTCTGAGGTCAATAAATCTTTAGCTTTCCTTGACATTTCAGTCATCAGAAATCCTGACAACTCTCTTGGTCATACTGTGTATAGGAAACCCACCCATACAGATAAATATCTCAATGGTAACTCCCATCACCATCCATGTCAGTTGACTACCGTAGGCAAATCTTTGTTACAGAGAGCACACGGCATCTGTGACACTGACCACCTCGAGGAAGAGCTTCTGCATGTGAAACAAGTACTGCGAAGCAACAATCACAAACTCCCACGAATGCGTCACAGAAGCCGCCCCAAGCCTCCTACAGTTGAGCGACAACCTGCCATCTTACCATACATCAAGGGCATCACTGACAAAATTGGCAATATCTTAAGACGAGCTTCAATTAAAACTTACTTCAAGCCGCACAAGAAGATTAGCCAATTTTTAAGACCGGTCAAGAGCAATATCCCCCTACAAGATGCAGGTGTTTACAAGCTTGATTGTGAATGCGGGTTATCATACATTGGGCAAACAAAGAGGAGCATCGGTATCCGGATAAAAGAACACATAGCTGACATGAAGAACAGACGCTCGACCAAGTCTGCAGTTTGTGAACATGCTCTGGACAAACCCAACCATTACATTCGATTTGATAATCCACAAATCCTCGCTAGAGAGACCCGGTACATGCCAAGAATGTTACGCGAGGCTATTGAAATTAAGAAACACCCAAATTTCAATAGAGAAGATGGTTGGCAAGTACCACCGACTTGGGATCCAGTCATTAAATTAATTAAATCACAAGGCCAACGCCATACTGCAAGACTTCTGGACACCGTGAGCGAATACTGCGTGCATAGGGAATGTTATGATTAAAAAAAATAATTCAGACGGTAGTTCAAAAAATTTCAGACGGTAGTAATAATTTCTTGATAACTCAAGTGACAAATAAAATCAATTAGTCACCCCGTGACCACGTCCACTGCAAAGTGTTCGAAACGTCGGGATATAAATCATGTCAAATATACGCGATTTAAACCGTTAAAAGTTGTTTAATTGCAACCCTATGTTTCTTTAAATTATCAGTTAAGAAATGATCCGCACGTCTTTTGTAAGCAGCACTCCAAAATCATCTTTTAAAATACGTGACACGGCTCTGGGTGCTATATTCATCTCTCTGGATAAAATCTTTTGCTTCCGGAAGCTATTTCTTCGTATTCTCTCCTTCACATCTTTAATCGTCTGTTTAGTACGAATAGTGCGTGGACGGCCAGAACTTCTTCTGTCACAAACAGAGGACGTTTCAATGTACCGACCAATACATAAACATTTGGCTAAAATCAAGCAGATGAAGAGTTTTAGAAATGGCATTAAAAAATACTTTGTGTAATGCAATTACAGCAATACGGTTAACACCCCACTCAATTTTAATATTAATACATTTAATAGTGATTGGCGCCAAATTCAAGAGACAGATTCCAAATTCAAGAGTAATTTATTTTTCTTTATAACGGTAACGGTATTTATGGTCAGACTAGCTATAATAATTAATGATGTTTTCATTTACAGATTTTTAATAAACTCCTATAATAGGTCCTACATAACACAATTTATTCTCTGAATTTATACATTTGGAAAGTTCCCAGACAATACTTGTTTAGTTTATAAACTAAATAATTTCATTTAGCGCGCTTATTCTATTTTGTTTAGTTTCACTTCAACTTTATTAGTACGATATTACAACAAGTTTTGCATTTAGTGATTTAAAAATTAGTTGGAGGTTTTAAAAAACCTTTAAATATGACCCTGTTTACCTATCTGTGATTTGTTTATATAGTATGTAGGTATGTTACCTATTAACACTTCAATAAACCTAATAATGGCTACGACAGACATATTTAGGTGCAGTTCTTGAATTCTATTAACTTGTGGTTTATAGTTCTTAGTTAAAATTGTTATTCTTAATTACACGCGTGCTTATCTGCAGGTAATAGAGAGAATAGTATATGTTTTGATGTACATTAAAGTATAAATCTATCTATCTATCTATATTTACTCTAAAATTAAATGCACCAAAACCGATATTAAAAAAAATCTCAAGTATTATGTAGAGCTTCGTTAAAGTTACACTGATGTTCCAATACGTATTTAAAACATTTCTTAGTGTAGAAAATGTAATAAGTCCATATTTGTAATATTATTAATGTCTGTCAAAGCTTAGAAACACTTATAAACTTTTCTCATTGTCTACTAATTTCTCCACTTTTACATACGTACTTATTGTATAATGAAATGCTTTGAAATGCCACTTAAGGTTTATAAACACTGAGGAATAAACGTTTACGAATATTGAGTAAGGTGGAATGTGATCCAACATGCAATTGTTATCAAATATACACGTACATTAGGTGATAGCAGCTCTAGTAAATATAATATAGTAAATAGCAGTGACAAAATTGTATTATCTAATAAATGTCCTCACATCTACTGAACATAATATCTCTGAGCCCTTTCTGCTTTAGATGGGAAATATTAAATAGGTCCTTTATGATTGGGAAAAAGCTTCGATGATTATTAGAACGATGAGAGCCCAGGAGTGTATATTCTCGATTCACATTGTGAGGTTGTGAGTTCAAATCGCGACCCGTACCACTGTTTTAAAATTCATTACCTTTTTCACAGAAATCACACACCAGCGACACGTAGGTACGATCGCATTGATTTACATAGATATTTACTCGTAATAGTGTGGTTCCATTAACAGCTGTTTATGAATGGAGTAAAACTGGAGTTTCTTAAACTTAGTTTTAAGGATAGGAATTAAATAAAAGGATAATGCAGGTATTATTTTTATTTAATCCTGTATAAACATGCAAAATTATAAAGCATCTTAGTCAAGCCATCTTCGGGTAAAGCTAGAATGCTTTAAAATTTAGTATTTATATAACTATAAGTATTATAGTTAGTATATTATAGCATATGATGGGATTGATATGTCTACTCAATGAGGACAAAAACCCATGTTTAAAGAGAGAATAAAAAATAAAAACAAACGGACAGACAGACGGACGATTGTTTTACTTGTTTATATTCAGAGAGATGTTTATTATGTGTACATATGTATGTATATCAAAAAATCATACCATACCCATACCATCAGCCTATGTCTCTCCACTGCTAGATATAGGCCTCTCCCAAGGCTCGCCACTACACACGATCCTCGGTTCATTTCGTCCAACGACCACCGGCGATGAAATTCGCCGGTGGTCGTCGCACACTGCGCACGTACTATGTCCCACACATATATCTAAAATCATATATTATGTAAATGGATAAATGGATTGAATTCACAGGACCTTGAAAACCTTTCCCGAAAGGCTGACACGAAATCCCGTGATACAGCACTGTCGCTATATAAAGTTAGAATCAACATTCGTTAGGGCTTCGCAAGCCTCATCTTTGTCAAACGTGACCGGCCTCAGTGATGGATTGTCTCTACATGTAATAAGTAGATATGAGAATATGTATAACCTGAACTTAGGTACTAGATACATTGGTTTACAGTTTCTTTCACATGTAGACTGAGTTATGCCGTGAGCAGGCACTTGTGAGCCATTTCACAGGCTCACTGGTTTCAGTTAGGCGGCTTAATGTAAGCTATTTTGGAAGCTGATTAATATTAATAAACTAACATTTCCCGGCATATATATTTTTGAGGTACCTAGTTTAATTTTTAAGAATGCATTTAAATATATTCAAAAGAACTAAAGATACACACCACATGAACCCACGACAACTACACAGATTAGTCCTAGAATTAGTATGTGAAACTAGACTTTTTCACAAAAAATACTATGACATATGTATCAAAGTATATAATGTGCTACAGAAGGAAATTAAAGACCTCCCAATGAAAATGAAAAAATGGTTATTAAGGAAACGATTTTACAAAATTAGTAATTGAAATTCTGCCATAATATTCTGTAATATCTTATTATAATATTGTATTTGTAATTAATATTTGAAATGCCTAGTTTAACTTCGACGAAAAAACATCTCATGTAAGTAAGCCTATTAAGTCAGAACCCATTGGGCAATGCATTCACATTTTTACCTGTGTTTTGGCAAATAAGTAATTTGTATTTGAGTAAGCGGCAAACTGAGCTGAGTACGCGCTCAATATACTTACTCAAAAGATTAACCAAATCTATCTAACTAATCTAGCAAGCTAGTAAGCTAAAGATTTAGAGCAAAAATTGTAAAAAAATTATAAATGCCACTAATAAACATTAGATTATTTATTAGAGTTTGGAAAATGAAAGTTGAGGCTAAAAATGCGCTTCATATAAAAAAAAACATAATATGTTTCCACTTAAAATAGTTGGAATAATGATTTTATACTTGAATTCAATGCTATTATTTTTGATTCCGAATATCAAAATTATTTTTCCATTTAATTTTTAATGATAAACTATTAAAAATCTTAACTTTCATTTCCCAGACTCCAGCAACTTCTTTATTTTCAGAAGACTGAAAATGGCATCTTGTCGAAATTCACTTGTGTCACATTTAACAAATAATTATTAGTTTTGACGAATTCTATTAAACCAGTATTGTCTTAAACTCATTTTTTTATTAATTATACTATTAATTCTTCAAGTTAAATATGGTTTTAAACAAATGAAGCCGAGTGTGAACCCAAATAAATAAGTTTTATTCGCTGTGTCGATACTAATGCCTGGTCAAAATTATTTAGTATGTGTGAGAACGAAATTTAATGCAAAATGAAAAGTGACTTGAGTTGTCGAGTGTAAAATAAGATACAAATGGTAATTTTAAAAAGATTTTCCGTCAACAAAAATGAAATAAAATTATTTTTTTAGTATATTAAAATAAAATCATATCCCGAGTTAAGAAAAAAGGAGTGTTCAGACACACATAATAACACACACACACCTATAATAACGATGATATTTTGTTTTTTAAAAGAAAGAATATTAGTTTTTGTTACTATAGAATGTACACAAATTCATTTAAGCAGTAATTATATAATAATATAGTACAAAGGGTTGTTGCTAAGGCAACAAATATAAAAATATTCACCAACCTAGGAGAAGAGCTGATATTTGGGGTCTTTCGGGCAAAAGTTGGGTTAATTTGTATTATTTATTAGAAGTACTTGTGTAACGTTTTTAAATTACCATTAGATTATTTTGAAAATAATTATAAGTTTTATTAGTATATGTTCCAATAATAATAATGTTTTAATATTAAAATTATAAATGAAATTGTACTAAAATAAAATTGTCCGCTAATAATAAAATAAAATATACGACATTTTCAGTATGAGGCTTTAAAATTCCTATATACCGAAAACGCTCTCCAAATTTGGTCCTTGTGGCAACTAAAACGTTGTGCAAGGTAATTGCCGGCCCAGGGTTAATACGTGGTGTTAATAAGACGCCTTGATAGGTCCTTAAATAGGGAGTGAGCACTGGGACCCCGACCCAGATTTTCGACACCGAAAGGAACAAAAATGTATTCGTTGTCGATACTTCGGTATTTAATAGTTCACCTTTCTACACCTTATGCCCCTGTCCCAGCCTTCTCGCACGTTGCATGAAGGTATCGGCACAGGTGGCATCTCATACAGTGGACCATTTTCCACGGCACTAAAGACATCCATACCTGGTCTCTTGTCATCGTCACGGACGACGCCACTCGAAGCTGAAATAGACGGTAAGTTGACGATAGCAAGAGCTCGTCGTAAAATGTCATTGAGAGTGGCATGGCGTAAAAGCCGGCCTTGTCAAAGACAGTAAAGTCCATGGTGTCTTAGGGGTGCAACATCTTTACCACAAGGATATCTGTGTGGGAAACAAACCTGGTTACCGAGTCTAAGGTTCCCAAGTTAGCCTTGGATAGGTTGTAACTAATACCCAGACTCTTTTTGGGTGTCTACTCTTAGCAATTAAACAACTTTGAACGGTTTAAATCGCGTATATTTGACATTATTTATATCCCGACGTGGTCACGGGGTGACTAATTGATTTTATTTGTCACTTGAGTTATTAAGAAATTATTTGGACTACCGTCTGAAATTTTTTTTTTTTTTGAACTACCGTCTAGATTTTTTAATCATAACATTCCCTATGCACGCAGTATTCACTCACGGTGTCCAGAGGTCTTGCAGTATTGCGTTAGCCTTGGGATTTAATTAATTTAATGACTGGATCCCAAGCCGGTGGTACTTGCCAACCATCTTCTCTATTGAAATTTGGGTGTTTCTTGATTTCAATAGCCTCGCGTAACATTCTTGGCATGAATCGGGTCTCTCTAGCGAGGATTTGTGGATTATCAAATCGAATGTAATGGTTGGGTTTGTCCAGAGCATGTTCCCAAACTGCAGACTTGGTCGAGCGTCTGTTCTTCATGTCAGCTATGTGTTCTTTTATCCGGATACCGATGCTCCTCTTTGTTTGCCCAATGTATGATAACCCGCATTCACAATCAAGCTTGTAAACACCTGCATCTTGTAGGGGGATATTGCTCTTGACCGGTCTTAAAAATATATAAATAATGTCAAATATACGCGATTTAAACCGTTCAAAGTTGTTTAATTGCTATGTATAGTAATCGCGAAAACCTAAGAAAATATTATGTCTACTCTTAGTCTGGCAATGTCAGCCCCAGAGCTGTTTCTCAAGCAATGTGTTGAGAATTTCTTTATAAAGCAAATCAGCCCCACTCCTTTGGTGCTCTGGATTACATGGAAAATTATGTCTCGGATAAGTCAATTTCCAGACGTTCTTAGCCTCCTCCAAGCACGCGACATCACAGTTTATAGTACATTTTCTTTAAATTTTCCCTGTGAGGTTAGACGTACTATGAACGGAAGATAAAGTTTAATTTTACAGTAATTGTGTTTAACAGTAATATTCAAAGCAACTAACTAAATGTATGCATTCTAATTTGTGTAAGGTCGTGTTTTAACGCCCGTAACAATGAAACGATAACAGCATGAATGGCCAATTGGGTTAAATGGTTATTCCCTATGCCGTTGCGTTTACGTGTTGTAGGTAAATAAATATAAAATCTTATGCATATTACAGCTATAGATAATATACATGTAACTATGGATAGGCCACAAATATATATAACATATTAAGTTACAAAGGATTCGGGTACGACTAGATGACTATGCCCATTGCTGGAACCGTTCTCACCCAATAATAATTCTCAGGTATATAATGTTGAGATTGGCCGCTATGATCTGAACTATTGCAGCTAAACGCCAATAAAATGCAGCATTATTAAATTCCATAGAACAGATTTTTCAATTCTAGCTCTGCTAGCTCTGCGATGAAAGGAAACATCAGGAGGCTAAGAATAAAAATCTGGGACATACCAATCCACGTTGGTTTCACGTGGTGGAAACCCTTTTGCAAAGGAAAGGTTATGCCCTGCAGAATGACGTTGTAGTTTGATATTGAATCAGTAAAATGTTGCTAATGTTTCCAACTAAACTAATATAATTTAATTGGTAACCCTCACAGGGAAGCACACCCAATTATCGAGATGTCACTCAATTATAAACGCAGACGTAGTACAAGTGACAGCACATCAGACAATACAAAGTGTTTCCATTTTAGCCTAAAGGTTGATTCACACGTCATTGGCTGTAACTCGAACGTGACAGGGACAAACTGGAACCGCTAGAAATTAAATATAATAATCATCTTCACTCCTGCTTTCAGTGTTTTTTTTAACTGAACATGTTTAAAGAAACCGAAGTGAGAACTCGAAGGTGTCCATGTATTTACCATTATTTTGCCTCCATTGCTGGATATGGGTTTTTTCATGCACATTGTCTTGTGAATGTATGGCCTGAAAACACCACGCCGGTCGAGCGGATTGGCGAGTTCTTTTTTTTTTGAAGTGGTGTAGTTACTCAGGGCTAGTTGTAGCGGAAAACAAATTCCTCAGTCGCTTTTTACGATAACCGACATCACACGGCCTTAGAGTCCACATACAGTCGTATAGTCCTATGTGTGTGTGTACAGACAATACGTATGACATATAGTGAGCGAGAAAGAGACAGGACACTGAATTGAGGGACAACATTACGTTGAAAGAGGATTATCATCAAGAGAATAGTTGCATTGAGAAATTAGCAATATAAAAAAAAAATCATAATATTTTCATGTCAATTTACACAGAATCATAAAGTTCGTTAACACCCAATAAAGTCGATACATATCTACTTTAATGTGAGACTGAAAGACTAGAGTGAGACTAGCTTAGCCTAGTTAGACGGAAATAGCATCTCTCGCCTTCTCAGTTCTGAGTGCGCTAGGTTGAAGTGAAAGAAAGCGCCGTATGTGGTGCGTGGCGCTTATTGTATCGAGATGGCCTACTGCATGTTGCTACGGCTACAGTAGAGGTTAAATAAAGTAAAGCATATTGACTTTTAACTCCGAAAATACGCTCAAGCTTGACTACAACTAGAATTTGTAGTCGAATGGACATGGTCTTGTGCATGAGGGATGTGTGGCTTTAAAACGCAACGCTGGCTAAATAGGTTGTCGGTCCACTCTTTTAGAGGTGGTATAGTTCCTTGTGGTAGCGACTAGTGGCTTTGTTATTAATGATCGATAAAACTAGGAAACTATATTGGTTAATTGGAATTATAATAGGATATGCTTGAAATTGATGCGTATTGGAATTAGAAAAAAAGATAAATCCATAACGAAAAGAATTTTGGAAATCATTAGAAAATTAGGTTAATATAACCTTGAATTTTTTTAGGTAGAGACGGTGGTAATTGTATTATTAGGTATTGGCAATAATTATTATATGAGTTCGCTTTTAATAACATTGTTTAGGAAGCACATTTTTTTTTCTATTCGACTACATTTTAGGAGTTGTCGTAAAGAGTCTATACTGTTTGTTTTATATATTGTTCTACAATGTTGGCTTAAAGCCAAGAGGTTGATCAAGCCTATTTTCACAATGTATGCATGTAACCTTTAACCAGATCTGACCTCTTTGAAACATAATTAGTTTCATCAGTATGCCCACTTATTTTTAGGATCAAAGGTAAAATTTGTTGTCGGTTTTAAATCTGTCTGTTTATAACATAAATACCGTTTGTAACAAAAATTGAGTAATATTTTTTCTAATCTTAGAATAAACCGATCAAGATAAGGGTCATTAAAATGTAAGTTAAGGATTTTCTGTCAAGACACAGAAAATGTCGCTTACGAATGTCTGCTTTGTCGTTTAGATATGAACAAATACATTTGTTGGAAAATGTATCGCCTCAAGTAATTATAATTATAGGCAAATACCAATTTTTTTATGATTCGTTAAATACAGCAAATGAGTGAAAACCCTCGGGAAATTTTAAGACAGCATTTTGAGAAAAAAATGAATTATGTACCTGGTTTTTTATAAGAAGGAGGCGGCAGACGAGCATAGAGTCCACCTGGTGGTAAGTGGATACTGTCGCCAATGGACATCCGTGACACATGCCAACTTCAGTCCAGAATGACAAACGTTGGCACGCTCCCGGATGCGCTGCCTGCCTTTGGAGATGTTGGAATGGATTTGGAAAAAGGTTTGGGAAAGTAATGAGAAATTTATTACGATTTATATTGATGTTTGTTTTTTTTAACTATGTTTCGCCGTTTCAGCTATGTAATATTTTATATGTTGTAGCTAAGTAAAAGACGATTATAATAGATTTTTAGTCGGTGTCACTTAGTAACAAAAGTTGTCCTTACATACAATTTTTATATGAGAAACAAATATGAAAAAATATGCAATATGGAGCTATATGTGAGTAAATACGATCAATATTAATATAATTAAGATATCTCAAATAGTTTCGAAGATATTCAATTTCAACCATAACCATAAACGTTACCACCCTCATATCTCATATCCCCTTTACGATTGAGAGTAGAGGTCTGAAAGACACGGAACAATAATTTAAAAGGCAACTACATGTAAATTTATTTATTTTATTTAAAAAAAATTAATGTACATTATCGCGCAAAGGGCAAGCTTAAATTGACCCCGAGGCACTTTTTATATACCGATGTTTAACCGGTTAGAGTCTAACCGGTTAAACATCTAACCGTTAGACCATTTGATGGAAACAATTTTGGTTTCCGTAAAGAGATCGACTTTCCAAATAAAATGACCTATATATACGCTCAACTCTGCTAAGGTGCGAATTTTTGAATTCTTCTTAAGCCGCTTATTTTTGAATGGCTTGTATTTAAAGCATCGGAAAAAAAATACTAAAGTGATAGCAAATAATAAACAGCGAAACAAACTATTTCCAAATAACTGTAATAAACAATTTTTAATCACAAAGAATGTTTAAATCTTTATTGTCGCCAGAGAACCTAATCTTTAAACTTGCCGCCATCGATTTGCCATAATTTCAATACTTCCAGTTGAGACTACCTAGTTGAGATGCTTTTTTTCCTTTTTGATTTTTTCTACAAGAAATAGGTTCCAATTGAGGATAAGTCATTCTCTAATAGAATGTCTTCTAACCTTCAGAAACTCTATGAATACGAGGTAAGAGAAATAAAAATAAAAGATGCTCATTACCAGATTCATGCCATCCAAATGTCGGAACAAAGACATTTGATGTTGTCGACATCAAACAGTGCGACGAAACACAATGATTCGCGATAACCGCTCAGATTTATGATGCTTTTGTGTTTTATTCTGTGATGTTAGAATGTTTAACTGCACGAGTACGTTTGTAATTCCTTTAGCTATTATTTACCGAAGTTACTGGTGTATTGACTCAAGCGTTCTCTTTGGCAGTCATTCCATCAGCCTATGTCTCTCCACTTGTGAATATGGAGCAATACTCTTTCGAGTATTGTTCTTTACAGTACTTCTTGCTCCTAAATCCCTACTCGCCGGTAATGCAAATCCAAATTCAAATTCGCTACAAACGTCAAAGCTTTTTGACTTATCTGCTATCTATCTTTTGATTCGCACGTACCTACTGCAATCCAATTACTACCACTACCGCTACCACAAACACCACTACCACTCACTACCTGCAAACTTCTTGAAGTCGTAGGTCCACCTGGCCGGTATTACAGGTGAGCATGGGCGACGGTGAAGATTTACTATCGGGTGTCTCCCACGTCCGTCTCGTATCATTTGCGTCGCTATTGATTTACTATTAATTGATTCTATTGCTATTTGTTGCTGTATATTTGTTATTCATATGGATGAACATTGATAACATTAATATTAACAATTAATGATAATTGATTAACATTAATATTGATAATGGTATGGACTATATGCTAATGATTGGGTGGTATAATAAATACAGTACTTATAAGTACTAAACAGATAATATGGTTTTTATTTATATTTCTAACAAACCCGTGTCTGTACATTTAATATATTTTTAAAAAGATTGTTGTGACTGATACAGAGCCCAAAAAACATTTTTTATAATTTTTGTCTGTCTGTCTGAAAACGTACCACGCAAAAACCACGGGACAGATTTTAATGAAACTTGGCATAATTATAAATTATGTGCCGGTTTAATATTTACGGTACTTTTTGATCAGATCAATTAAACATTTTCCGCGGGAATCATAGTAACCATACATACATGAGTATGTATGGTATGCATGAGAGTATGTAACCATACATACTCATGCATGTCTTATAATAGTCATAAATATAGATATTATAAGTACCAGTATATTATGTTTATATTTACTAACAGTAGTTCTTTTTTCTATCGTATATTTGTTACGTTTATTAATCCTCTCCCAGTTCATGTCCTGCATAGCCCAAAGGTTGACTGGGAGATAATCCGCCTTTTGTAGCAATTTACAAAACAGAGTAAATATTCCACAAAAAGCTTCCCGTCAGCATGGAACGTAGCTCATGTTCACCCCTTACCTAAAAAGGATGACCGCACAAACCCGGCCAACTAAAGGCCAATAGCGATCATCTCCCTCCTGTCCAAGGTAATGGAGTGTGTCATAAACATACAGCTCCTTGGGTACCTAGAGGATCACCAGCAGATTAGCGACCGTCAATATGGATTTCGCTATAATCGCTCGACGTATTTAACACACCGCTGGGCTTACGCCATTGAGAGTAGAGGCGAGGCTCTGGCTGTATGTTGGCCTAGACATTGCGAAAGCTTTTGACCGGGTATGGCACAAATCGCTGCTTTCCAAGTTACCATCTTTCGGGATACCCCGGGGATTATGCGAATGGGTTGGAGTTTCCTGACTGGACGGAGCATCAGAGTCGTTATCGATGGTAGCTGCTGCGACACCATATTTATTACCGCTGGCGTCCCGCAAGGCTCCGTGCTATCCCCAACTCTGTTCCTTCTGCATATCAACGACCTGTTGCAAATTAGTGACATACGTTACTATGCAGATGACAGTACTGGAGACGCCTTGTACAGGGGCCGCGCCAACATCCCTCGGGTCGAAGTGGAAGAGAGTCGCGCCAGGCTTGTGTCTGAAATCGAAGACTCTTTAGATCTAGTCTCAATTTGGGGTTCTCTGAACCTAGTGGATTTCAACCTCATTAAGACGTAAGTCTGCGCATTCACCACAAAAAAAAACCCTTTTGTAGTAGCACCTCGCTTTCAGAGCATACCTTTTAAGATCTCGGAGAGTACCGGGATCCTAGGTATCGACATCTTCAGCAAAGTCGAATTTAGGGGTCATCTGGAAAATAAGGCCAAAATGGCCTCCAAAAGGCTCGGTGTGCTGAACAGAGCGAGGCGGTACTTCACCCCTGGGCAACTCCTTATGCTTTACAAAGCTCAGGTGAGGCCCCATATGGAGTATTGCTCTCATTTCTGGGTCGGCGCATCGAAATACCAATTGGACCCATTTGAATCCATCCAAAGACGTGCCGTTCGTTTTGTCGACGATCCCACTCTCACGGGCGGTTTAGAATCCCTCAGCATTCGAGAGACGTTGCGTCTCTGTATGTTCTTCCGCCTGTACAATGGGGAATGCTCTGAAGAATTGTTTAACATAATTCCCACCTCGGGTTTCTACAACCGCACCTCCCGTCACAGAAGTGCGGTCTATCCGCATTTCCTCGATACGGAGGTGTCGCGCACTGTTCGATCCAAAAATTATTTTATACCGCGAACCCGTAGGCTGTAGAACGAATTGCCGCAAGAGGTCTTTCCGTTATGCTACGATATGGGGTTCTTCAAGAGAGTTGTGAATAGGATGTTGCAAGGCCGGCGGCGCGCCTGCATACCCTCTGGTGTTGCAAGTGTCCATGGGCGGCGGTAACACTTACCATCACGTGGGACCGCTTGCTCGTCCGCCCACTAGTCTATAAAAAAAAAACTAACGTCTAACACGTACTAAGTCGTGGTTACGGCTAGTTTCACGATAAATCTGCTAGTTTGATATCTAGATACAACATACAATGTTGTATTTATACATAACTATTTACTAAGCAATATTCCACAGTAGCAGCTGAAAAGTATGTCTTAAAACATGAATAAAACTTTGTAGTGACTAGCAATTTATTTGTAGAATCTAGACAATTCCTTGGTACTGGCGTTATTTCCAGTTTGCATATAAACAAATGTTAGTTTCTCGCGTACTTGTTGCACTGTAGTTTCACAATGTAGAATGTTGGACTCAGGTAGTATCTTTCCGAGTATTGCATTAGGAATAATTCATAAGGTACATCTTTCTTGCCTTGTAGCTTCGCTGCTTTGTAGCTTGTATAAATTTTAATTTTGGATTAAATTTTGGGAATAGATTTTTATGTCTTTAAGTAACTATGTGTAGTTAAGTGTTTCTGTAACAATTACGCTAGAGTTATTCAATTCCGTTTCGGCTAGGTTACACACTAACCATGGTCACGAGGTGTTCGTGGTTAGTGTGCCCATGGTAAATGGTAAATACCATGGTAAATAGTAACTATGTGCAGAAATCTAAAATATTACAAGTAAAATTGACACTGTTCAATATTCAATAATCAGTTTACAAAATCCTGAATTTCTAAAAAATTAAGACACCTCATTTCAAGATTTAATAAGGTTGGAATTATAAAATGGCAATTGTTTCGATTTCGAGTTTTTAGTACTGATTACTTTGTCACAATGCAACGTCCGCATATTGTTTGGTTATTAATATTATAAAAATTCTTTGTTTTCATTCTTGGTAATAATTAGCATACCATACCATCAGCCCGTATCTGTTCACTACTGAATATTGGCCTCTCCCAAGGATCACCACCACACACGGCCCTCTGGCTCTTCTCATCCAGCCAATAACTATCTATGCATTATTTAGGTTCATTGTATCTTATAATAATTATTAAAAGACACTGTTGACGACTAACGCTCATATGTTGACGTTATTGCAGACATTATATTCCTTCATTTTGTAACACGACATTTTCCAATGTTTAATATTCCAATAACGAAAATTATTTCAAATTGATTGCGTTCCGAACAAGGTTCCAAATTAATGTTTACTTTCAATATTTCCACTCAATTTTCTTACGTCACCATTCCTGCGTCAACGTTCCTGTCACAGGGTCTTTAGTGTTGCGAATTCAATATCAAACGTGATTTCCTTTATCAATCATCTGACGGTGACTTGACAAATTTACCTCGTCTGAAGGGTTGATCGTCATGATGTATGTAGGAGGCTGTCACTGATATGCCAATGTCAGGAGCAAAGGCTGGCAGTAACAAGGGTATCTCTATGACTAATGATTTCGCCTATACATTATGCCTATATATCGCATACGTAATTGTCAGATAATATACATACAATGACGTCATTGCAAATTGTAATTGAACTAAGTGGTTGTTATTGTGTTAATTTGATAACTTGCATAATTGTGGTCTAATATACACATCGTATAGTTATTAATATTCAAATCGCAATTATTATTCGGCTAAGAACGAACGGGTAGATTCATAGGTTAGATAATTATCTAATTAGATACATGAATAAATTGAATACACATATATACCATCAGCCTATGTCTCTCCAGGACTGACACCGCACACAGTTTTTCGCTCTTCTCATCCAGTTACTACCGACAAATTTCTTCATGTTCTCTGTTCATCTTGCCCGAGGGCGTCACACGCTGTGTTTTCCGGTACATAGTTTCCATACGAGAACTCATCTGACCTATCGGTAGTCGGTTTTGTGACAGATATGACCCGCATCTGCCTTTATAGCGATCAGAGACGTGACGATAGATTTTCATCGTTTGTAAACGTAAGTCGTGTGGTGTCGGCCGGCACTAAAATAGCACCACTCGTCTCATCTGGTGGGTGTCGTAAAAGGCGACTGAGGGATAGCTAAGCGGCTACCACAAGCATTGAGGAACTATACCTCCTCTAAAATAGTGGACTCGCCAATTCGCTTGGCCAGCGTGGCGGTTTAAGGCTTAAGACAAAGAAGAGTAATGGGGAAAGCATGAGGAGGTCCATGTTCAGCAGTGGATACTGAAATGGCTGGATACAAACGTTACTATCGCGGACGCGTCAAGTTTGTTTTATACTGTATAAACTTTTTAAGTTTCTCAAGTATGTTTACTAGAGAAGCTGCTTGATTCTCTAGAAAACAAACACTTTATGCAGACTTGGGATACAGCTAGTTTATGTATTAATATTCTATGGTGATTTAAAGTTAGTACAATCAATGCTTTTAAAGTTAGTGAAGTATCAAAAATATCTACAACTATATTGTTGTATCTACAACAATAAGAATATTATGTTATTTTTTAAGATCTCACTAAAGTCTCAATATTTTGGAAACATTAGCCGATAATAAGGGCGTTCCTCTCGGATAGTGTCAAAATCTATTGTTAGAAGATACTAAAATTCAATGCAGAATTTATCACTCATCAATCTTTGCCTTCCCTCACTCATTGTGCCGTAGATTCAAAGGACATTTTATTTAATGTTCCTTTATTTGCGGTATCACTGTTCACACAAAGATAAATTGTAAATTTTAAAATGTTGTTTGTGCTCATGACACATGGTTGCGGGTTACATGGAAATTGTCGATTCAGATTATACTGGAACGTTTTTCGCTTAGTATATTTGGCTTGCATAAAATTGTACATTTTAAATGAATATAAAACGTTTAACGTTATGAACGAGTATTTTTTTCATATTCTCTTCATGCAATGCAACATATTAAAACGAAACTATCCAATAGTTTTTTAAGTTAAAATGCTTTTGGTCTTCGTAAAACTACCAAAATATTTTATTATACAGAAAAAAGATAGCAAACTGTCGTACAGACAGTCCGCATGGTGGTAAGTGGATACTGTCGACCATGGACATCTGAGACATGCAAATATCAGTCAAGATGAATGAACGTCCACACGCCCCAGGATGCGCCACCTTAATGTATGCCTTTATCTCGTTATACTTTCCGTTTTACTTTTGCATGGGATGGAATGAGCGAATAGTGGTACAAGAGACTTCGCTATTCTATTATAGTTCCTACTGGATGGGATGAGAGATGTCCTCTGGCAAATTTCTCTCACTCCTATATATATTCTATTTCAGTCTTTCCCGATAAGGCGTGCCTAGTTGCTGTGAGATTGCAGTATGCGTCCTACCCTCAAAATGCTTCTTTATAAAAATAAATAACGTATTGAAACTTACGAATATCCAAATATATCCTAACTGATAGACAAAAATGAAATGATGTCTGTTTGCTTGAAATGTTTTCACACATCGAAGGATTGAAGAATCGAACTGAAATTTTCCATGGACCTACTTGGGGACCACGAAAAGAGTTTTCAGTGGGATATCACGCGTTTAAGAAGCGGGATACGCTAACACATATAAAAATAAATTAAAGGTAAGTACTAATACATAGATATATCGGTACAATTTATATTACTATGACTAGCACTGCCAGAGACTTCGCTCGCGTGAACTTTTGTGTGATTCTGCAGGAACTCTATAAATGATCTAGATAAGAAGTATCCTAAATGTTAACCCCGCACATAGTCTATAATTATGCCAAGATTTATTAAAATCCGTCTAGTAGTTTTTATGTGAATCGCGTTCAGACAGACAGACAGATACACAAAAATGTCTGTTTTGGGTTCTGTATCGTTCGTAGAGTATACACTGCAATGATTTTTTTCAAAAATATTTCTTATACAGACGCTGCTCTGTTACTATTTCATTATATGTATAGATATATAAATCTCGTAATCTTAGTTGTTATGAATATGAGGAAAGCAATAAGTGGGCTGAATGTGAAAAGAGGAAAGCGAAGAGGCTCAAGGATACAATGGCCTACATTTTTTTTTGATATTTACGAAGCCTTACAGTTCAATGAACTTTCTCGCGGATTTTCTCGGCTCTAGGGCTGCCACCTAAGGAATATCCTAAACCCGGAGATTAAACAACTGGGACAATAAACAGGAAATTTAGTAGTACGTTTATAATAAAAAACTTTTAGTTGCTTTAAGTTATATAACCTGTTAATTAATATTCTCGATAAGGTAAAATTAAATTACGAATAATAAATAATTAACACAAGAAAAACTTATACTGTCTTTGATGCAAACAGCGACGCTTTAAATTATACCTTTGCATTTGTAACAACAATAATCTTTGAAATAGTCTATATAATAGTTACCTATGTATGTTTAATAGAGTTTACCACTAGTTTATTAAATGTTTACTAGAGAATTTTCTGAGATTTTTTAATGTTTTACGTCACAGCCATGTTGTCCGTCGATTTACGATGATAATCCCTAGCCCGGACAAGCATTCTCGCATAAGGTGGCAGCCCTTTAAAACGAAAAGAGTTAAAACTCTTTTTATTAAGAAAAAACGTATTTGATACTTTATATTTAGGAATTTGAGTTTACTCCTTTAGAGGTTGTGTAGGTAGGGAGTATAGTACTTGTGGTACCGGCTTTGTTGTCCCTTAGTCGCCTTTTACACTCCCCATGGAAAGAAATGGGGGGTGGTGCTATTCTAAAGTTGGCTGACACCACACGCTCATACCATAGTTATTTAAACCTATACTATAGTTATTTCAAACTTATACCACAGTTATTTAAACTTATACCACAGTTGTTTAAACTTATACCACAGTTATTTCAAACTTATACCACAGTTATTTCAAACTTATACCACAGTTATTTCAAACTTTAGTGCTTCAGGTTTTTTTATATTGTGAAATTGGTAATTTCTATAATGTTAAATTATTTTGTTATTTTGTTAAATTACTCAGTGGTTTAAATTACTCCTAACTTTCGGTAGGGGGAGAGTGCATACTGCATTCCCACAGCCGCTGGGCGTACTCGACTGGCCACGTTACCACTCTCTTACAGATAACTACCTTGAAATGTTTGCATTTCCTACATTATCGTAGTTTCTTCAATGTACATACGTGTTTCGGTAGTGGGTGAGATATGCCAGAGCCTATTCCCATTCCATTGGATCCTATCCCTCCCCATTTTCTCCCAATCCACTCCTTAATCTGCAAAAGTAGGCAGCGCATCCGGGGGCGTGCCAACGTTTGACATTGTGGACTGTTATTGGCACGTATCGCGGATGTCTATGGACGACAGTATCCACTTACTATCGGGTGGACTGTATGGTCACCTGCCGCCTTTTTCTATAAAAAAATCTTAATTTCAGCAATTATAACATTTATTGTGCTATATGTGTATTTGAAAACCTATACAATTATTAGGTATACTAGTACTATCCGTTTCAAATACTAAGCTTAAGGAACCTTGAATTGTTACAAGTGATTAACTTCATTCGATGCAATTTAGTACCGTCCGTAAGAATAACAACAATTACGAACATTTTTTTTATATAGTGCAGTGCAATAGAAATGTTTAATTTTTTTAGTAATCAAATTATTTTATGGAATGGGTAGCAAATTTTAATCGTATAACAACTACTAACATAACAATTAACAGTAAATTCAAACTTTATGCGTAAATTAATAAATAAAACTTATCGAGTTATTTTTAACCCTACTGTTATACGCGTGACGTCATATTCAGTGTAGTATTGACACGCATAGTAAAAGAAACACCATGTAAAGAATTTCGATTATAACCTTGTGAAGTATTCAATTTGTCAGACTAATACATACGTTTCTGTATAATTTATGTACTAGTTACGTAGAAAACTTTGTGTGGCATTTGTCATAAAACAGTCGGATAAGTTTTGAAAGGAAAGTTTATTTATTTGGGTATTGTGACCCGAGCAGTTGAACTCACATATAAAGTGAATGAAATATTTATGAGATAAAATGTGGAGCTGTATCGAATTAATATTTTTTATTATTAAAATGTTTTAGTTGAATGGGACACAGAGTAATGAAATAATTATAGTCTACTAAATTTAATACAAACAAGAATATACCCTATATTCGGATAATCACATATTATGCCATTCTTGATAATAATATAACAATCATAGTTACATTCTTAAATAGGTGATTTTATAAAAACGATAATTTTATCGTTCACTGCTGGACATGGATTGTGCACACTGTCTTATGCATGAAGGATGTGTGGCCACTCAGGGCTTGTGGCAGCCGTTTTGATAAACCTTAGTCGCCTTTTACGAAACCCTCTTTTACGAATAGATGCGGTGCTATTCTTCCGCTGACCGACACAACACGGTGATTTTATATACATTTTGGAAATAAACGCCTACCAAGAAGAAATATTTATTGTAATAATATAGTATTTTTTAACTCATAATATTATAAATATTTATTAATAACATGCGGTTGGGTCGTTATGTTGGTGGAGATCAATAGGCATTTGTTGGTTCCGAAAATTCCATTGTTTTAAATTTAATACCCTTATAATATTTAATTTCGCAGCAATCCACCGTCCAGACTTAATTAATTGGCTTTCTCTCAGCCTCATAATAATCCCTAGAGACTCGAAAGATACCAGATTGATCATTCCTCGGGGATTGCTTTAATTTAATTATGAAATTCGTTACACAAAACGTCTGGATGAAGCTGACCTGGAGTAGAATTATTTTTTAAGCAAATAAATATTAATGAGTATGCCTTTGTGCTAATGGGTTTCATAAATGTAAAAAGTATTTTTCAGAAAATAACCTATTTTTATAAGAGATATGTATCTCTACCTCTTATCATACGGACATACAAATAAATTCGTACATATAACTTCTATTTCTTATAGAGATATGTATCTTAGTAATGTTACTAAGACATATTCTTGGCGGTTTTGTAATAAGAGGTGATAAAACGACGAAGGTGTACTGTAGACGCTTCAGTCGGAATTAATTTTGGTGAAATTAATTCTATACGAAACGTCAAGCTGAGATGGCACGACATCTGCCGGTGCGGGGTAATTCAGTGTCAGACTTTGTCTCTGTGGACCACTAAACTCTTACTAGCTATACATAGAACAGACATAGGCCGAGAACAGACATAGGCCGTAAACATACGGCAAAAATTGAATTACATTTTTACACATAATTCGAGAACGATGTTTTTATTATAGTGTCTACTAGCTGTTACCCGCGATGCCGTTCGCGTGGCCTACATGAAGATTAGTATTCTTTGTTTTAATTCGGATTATAATATATCTATTTGTCAAGTTTCAACCGAATCGGTTCAGCCGTTTTGACGTGATTGAGTAACAAACATCCAAACCCTTTCGCATTTATACTCGTATATATATTAGTGGGATATTACCAGTGATATTATTTAAAAGACTGTTTTTTTGTTTATACTCGTATGTAAGATGCGAACTCAAAAATCACGTAACCGATTTCGAAATTCTCACACTTTTAGGAAGGTATACTAATGCAGGTAAACGACATAGGCTATGTCTGGATTCTTAGGAAATTTGCGAGGCTACCTGAGCACCTGAGTGAAGCTAGAAGGTTCTCTAGTATTTCATAATCCGCTGTCGCTCGCAGGTTCCCTTGCGTCTAACAGTTTATATGTTCTTTAGGTCGAGTTTCTTCCTTTGACCGGAATAAAAACTACACGTATGCCAAATTTAACATCGCTTCGTTCATTCGTTGTAGACTTATTTTCATTTGTAATATTACTAGCTATTGCCTGCGGCTTCGCCCTCAAAGAATTAGGATAAGAAATTATCCTATATGTTACTCTTTATACAAACTTATGCTATATACGAGTACATTGTTTTGTTGTGTATAACATTAATTAAGGGTAGTAAGAATGACAATTAGTTACAATTAGGATTAAGACTTTCTGTGTGTTTACTAGGCAAAAACCTATTACTTAAAACTGTGTCATTTTATTAGGACCGTGACATGTTTAATTGAGTCATTAATTTTATTGAATGACTTTCCAAAACTCCTGGTTGTCATTTCACATCGGCCCTAAATTACACTTTTCATTACTCGACTCTCATTTCTACAGTAAATGTTGAATAAAGAATAATTGCCCTTAATACGGGTATTATCCAATGAAATCATCATCTGTTTAAATATCGTTTATTATTAAGAAGAAAAGTCTATACAAGCATGAAAGCAAATTACTGCTACAGAATGAATTTGTCAATTTAATTGGCGACTAGTCTAGACCGAGCCGCCATAATCCTCACTTTGATAAAATTATATTTTCATTTGAATGACAATGCGGCAATCATTATATAAAAGCTGTTTTATACAATTGCCTCATCCGTGAATAATTAAATAAACAGCAGAAAATACTGAATGGGCAGCAGATTTAAAGGTGACTTAGATTTTCATTCTCTCACGACAATAAAGAAATAGAAGTCCCGCGAAACGGATTTCCGTCGACTTTGTGATGACATTCTTAGTGATAGAAAATTATTTATTTCAATTGTTCAAAAATAGTTTGCTTTTTTGAACATGATTTCCTGCTCATTTGATATTTTTTTCCTGCCCCATTATATATTAGCCATAGGTACTTATACAAATGCCGTAGGCAAATTACTTTATACAAAACAAATGAGTGTATTGACACTCATATCAAAGTTGACGACGGTTCTCAATATATTTTATTTAAGGTTAGGGAGTTCATTTAATTTGCAGATCACAGTTTAATATTGGAAACTTTCCTGCCTCACTGTGAAGTTACTTCAACGCGTACCGAGGGGTATTCAAATTTTAAGCATTTCACCAGCTGCGAAAAGCAGTCTCTCGGTCGCAATTTCAGGAAGCCAAGAAATAATGAAGCGCATTCCTTGGCACTGTCTTAGTTAATGAGTAAGTAGTCAAACATCTGCGCCTCGAGATTAAATGTAATTAGTGTATTGCGTTTAAAATTGCTTCAACGCAACGATTACAAACTATAGAGTTAGACGATTTAGCTAAACCTTTAAAGCTAAAGCTAAAGTTACCTGACGCATTCAGAATATCCCCAAATTAAATTCTAAATTTAAGTACTTATACGTGGATAGATCAAAGCATTCTGACGTCGTAAATAAATGTGTATTATCTGGAAAATTATTCTCTATGGTGGGAATTTGCAACCAGATGCGAACGCAATAAATTTTATGCTCTCATAATTCTGTGGCATGATTTACAACATGATTTTCAGCGACACAAAACAGTTTGGAATATTCCTCAATTAAGCATTTTCTCGTGTAATTTATTTGAATTGAATTTTCCATCAACAGTTTTGGTGATGTTGCTGTAATTCTACAATATCATTAATAATGTCAAAATATTCTAGCTCAGTAAATTGGGCACCGGTGGGCGCTGCTTGTTGCGGTTAATAAAGATATTGTATCGGGTCGTTTAATTTTGTTCACATGGCGTAGCGCAGCATTCGCCGAGCACTCACGTGGTCGCAGCGACCACACTAGTATTGTAATGAGTGCTGAGCTCTCGATGCTCTACCGCTGAGTGAGCGCTAATAAATCTTTAAGACTTGACCTTTAAGGGTGTAGATCGTGAAAATCACCGAAAAGAGTGTTACGATTTTTCATATTTAACCTATTTACATATGATTGATATCAATGATAATTTGTATATATTACAATCAAAGACCAATAAGTATGTTCATGCTTATATTAAACTCTTAAACCTAATAGTTGTTATATAATAAACGTCAACAAACGCACAAAATTGAGTAAAAATGCAAAAACATGACTTCGTATTTTTCAGATTTAACCCCATAAATCAACACAAATTGATAAAAAGAAACACTTTTTGAACACTGAAGAAACCAATAAGTATAGCTGTATACTTCTTTTTATACCTTTACAAACAAAGACTTCCTCTTTTAAAGCCCTAAAATCTAGATATATTTTAAGGTAAATTTTTCATACACAAATGTATGGGATAAAACGTTCGTTTCATTCGTGCAATCTCGGTGGTCTGCAGCGGCAGTTCCTTTCTGTAAGTGAACGCGACACCACGCTTGTCGGCTGCAGACAGCAGAATTACGTATTGTGAATTTGTGTTTTTTGTAAAAAACTGTAAGTATAACATTTTTATAATTAATTTATTTTCAGTTAGTAGAAAGTATCGATATAATGAATGTCTGAAAGAAAACCATGATGGAACTAGATATAAATCGTAAAAAATACAATATCTACACTAATAGGTATTATAAAGAGGAAAGATTTGGATTTTTGTATGTAACGAATAAACTCAAAAAGTACTGGACTGATTTTAATAATTCTTTTATCATTCGAAAGCTACATTATCACTGAGTAACATAGGCTATTTTTTTCGCAGGACTGATTGAATTTGAGTGGCATGCCAGGGAAAAGAAAGTTTTGTACGCATTATAAAAATATGAAAGCCAAAAGATCTCGGAATAAAATGTAAGTTCCTCCCTACTTATTTATTATCGCATTTGAACAGGGTACATTACAAAGCTAATACAATATGTCATATGATTTAGATCGCCCGATTCAGACATATACCTACAATAACATGTAAATATTGGTTTGTATTATCTATATCTATACTGATAAATAAAATTGAAGTATCTGTATGTAATATCAAAATAATAGGATTTTTAAAAAAAAAAAAAGGCGATACGGAGTTCGCCGGGTCGGCTAGTATTGTCTAAATATCAAATTGTGGAAGTAGGTAGGCGACAGCGCAACTTTGTCGACATACCTATACCGCCAAACAGACGCGAGGCGCCTAGCGTCTGGCTTAGGGTTGTACAAAATAAATAAAAAGTGGATAATATTGATGAATAATATTTCCAGTATTGAAAATAAAGAAAACCTTGGGGCCGAGACTCTGAGCAACAATGCTACGCGCTGTATAGAGGTAAGTTGTTATACGTAATTCTTGTAGACTTGTTACATAAATAAACAAACTACTTAGTTAGTGATGGGCGAAGACAAAATCTCAATACCTACCTATAGATTTTTCTTGCAATATTTATTATTTTCATCGAGAGACAAACACCTTAGTACCGAAATACTTCTCAATTACTTTCTCAAAAGAAAATTTACGTTCAAATAGGTGACGTCATAAAAAAACAATACCTAATGCGTAAAGAAATTATAATTTCTATTCATCAGGAACCTAATATTGTATTAATTCTTTTGCATTTTTTTAAATTTTTAATTATTTTTTATAAAAAAAATCAAGCCATTATCTTTCTTTACAGGAACTAGTTATTGAAAACGACCAAGAGGGAAAGGTGGATGAAATGGAAGTTGGGCGTAGAGTTGTAGACGTTTCTTTTTTTTTTAAAGCTCTTCAGGCCATAGGGGACCACGGTCCAATGGATTGTAAGTTAAGTTACCTCAGTATAATAGGTGAAGTAAAAGTTGGTCTGGACTCAAAACTCATCATGAAATGTAGTATGTGTAGTATGAAATTTACTGTGTGTTTGATTGAAAAGAAAGAAGATAGAATGGAAGTGAATCATCAAATTGTATCTGGTATCATATCATCTGGTGGGAGCTACTATCAGTTAAAAACATTAACTGCCGCAGTAGCCCTACCAATCATGTCACCTTCATTATACAATGAAATTAATAATACGGTTTGCGATTGGTGGGAAAAGACAGCAGCACATTCCATGGCAGAAGCTGTCAAGGAAGAAGCGGAGTACGCAGTGTCTATAGGTAGTGTTGATAAAAATGGTACACCATTAATATCTGTTGCTGTTGACGGTTGTTGGAGCAAGAGATCTTATGGTAAGAATTTTTCCGCCTTGTCCGGCGCAGCTGCGATAATTGGCATTAAAACTAATAAAGTATTGTTTTTTGGAGTTAAAAATAAATACTGCGTAGTTTGTGCACGAGCCGCAAAGAACGACAGTCAGCCCTCGGAACACCGTTGTTTCAAGAATTATTCGGGATCATCTACCGGTATGGAATCGACCATAATAGTTGAGGGGTTTAAACGTTCCATTGTTGATCACGGTGTAATTTATAATAAATTTGTAGCAGACGGCGATTCCAGTACTTATAAAAAAATATTAGATTCGCGACCGTACGGTAATTTAACAGTAGAGAAAATTGAATGCAAAAATCATCTTTTACGAAACTACTGCAATAGCTTGGAGAAACTGTCGAAAGACACTAAGTATCCTTGCGAATTGCGGAAATTCCTAAAAGAAAGGTATTTGCGTTTAAGAACGGGTGTAAAATGCGCTATTAAATATTGGGGCGATCAAAATCAGTCACTCGAAGAAAAAATAAAAAATCTTAGTGAAGATATCCTAAATGGTCCACAACACGTATTTGGTAATCACCAATATTGCAAGGAGTATTTCTGTAGACCTGATACTCGTCGAATAGAACCTGTTGGGTTGCTTCCAGCAATTGTTGGATGCGGATTAATGGACGCGGTACACATTTTAAGTAAAAGACTGTCATATCATTCTAGAAGTTTAATTCATAATTGTACAAGTAATATAGTTGAAAGTTTTAACGCAGTGATTGCCAAATTAGTAGGGGGTAAGCGTGTAAATTATTCTTCCCGTGGTTCTTATGCGGGCCGATGCGCAGCTGCTGTTGTGTCTTTTAATACAGGATCGATTCATAGTAAAACTCATGAAGTAATATTTAAATCTAGTCCTAATCCTTTGATCGCGAAAGTGGAAAATTGTAATCGTAGAATCCGTTTAATTGCTAAACCTAAATTAAGATTGAAAAAGAGCCACAGCGCTGTATCGAAAGACGCTCACTATGGACCAAACTGCGAAAAACCTGATCTGAGTCCAGAATTATATGAGAAAGCCAAGTCATCTTTTTTAGCCGATTTAAAGTTGTCTTGTGCTGAAAGAGAGGAGCTTGAAAGGTCGACCCATTTGCAAAGAAGTAGTTCTGAGTGGATGAGTACAAGGAGAAAATTACTAACCTCATCATCGTTCGGGGAAGTTTGTAAAAAACGAGAGAGCACAAGTTGTGCTGTTCTTGTTCGTAAAATCGTTTATGGTAGTAATATCTCCAGTTTGCCTGCTGTACGGTACGGTATCGAAAACGAAGAAACCGCAATTAAACAGTTAGAAATTCAAGAGAATATTAGTATACAAGGTTGCGGTTTGTTCGTCGACGATCAATATGAATTTCTTGGTACTACACCAGATGGCATTTATGCAAACGGTTTAATTGAAATTAAGTGCCCACATTCTTTAGCTGGCATGACTCTTGATGAAGCAATGGCCAAACATACCTTTTGGGTTAAGGACAAGGCTTCCAAGGGTTATGTCATAAATAAAAATCATAACTGGTATTTCCAAATTCAGGGACAGGTACATATTACTAAAAGAAACGTTTGCATGCTTGGCATCTGGTTTGGTGCTACTGTACCTATGAAAGTTTATATTATAGAAAAGGACGACAAATTTTGGGAGGAGAAAATGGAGATGAAATTAGTTAGGTTTTATTACGATTGCCTACTTCCAGAATTAGTTGATCCTCGGCAGTCACGAAGCATGCCCATTCGTGACGCGCCCAGTATCATAGAGGCTATGAAAGAGAGGAAAGAAAGAGCTTTACGTGTTATGAAAGAGAAGAACGCCTAATGATTTTGAAAGATACAGGTAACTTAACTACCCAGCCAGTCGATTCACGTAAACACGCCAGTCCAAAAGTCGTTTTAACTTAGGAACTTAGAAATCGCCTTTTGGTTTTCTGTTTTAAACGCACTTACTTATCTAGTCTTGGATTGTCATAAATCTTCCAATAGCTCAATTACTATACAATTTCTGAGTTACCTGGTGTAAAGAATCATAAAAATTGGTTCAAAAATACAGCGAATTGAGAATTCTCCTTTTTTTAAGTCGGTTAAAAGGGCTAAATTTGCAAAAAACGAAGTGACGTCACTGCGCTACGGTTTTTATTACTTACGTGAATCGGGCAGCTGGTAACGTTTTCATTCTGATAGGTTTTGTGATAGCCATTGATTTTATCATCAAATTAGCAGAAATCAGAACTTGATCCGTAATCGAATGAAAAACCATTAGAATTTTGAACTCATATTTCGTTATTGTTTAATTACATACTTTTAATTAGTATATTAATAATTTACAAACTTCTGTTAAAATTAGTAAATAAATGAATTATTTACTAATTTTTGTACAACCCTAGCACGCTTTTGAGATAGCGAGTAATGGCGACTCATATTTGTTATTGTGTAGTAAATAAATCATTTTTATACTTGTGTTTCATTTATTGACATTTTTTTTAAAACCCTAGGATTTTTTTTAGATATCGACGAGGTGATCGTAAACAAAAAGTAAGTATTTGAGTTTACGCAATAGGCACATTTCCTTGCGTAGAGATAAACACACTTCCTACTGAATTTGCAATTATTTTATTGAATGAATATTTTACGAATTAGAATAAATTTTGGTAGTGAAATTACAAATAAATAAATAGTTGGAATTTTAGGTAAGTAGAATACAAAAATGTCAGATGTCAAATGATAGAAAAACATAAAAATTGTGTCTCAACTACTCTTATTAATCTATTAAAAAGAATCAACAGCTAGTTTCCAAAAATTCAACGTTATTGTTATGCTGTAAATATTCAAGTTCAATAACAATTTCTCAACGTGGAACGTTTGTTGCAAAACATTTTGAAAATCGCGCTCTCTATCTAGGTCATTCATCCGCCCCGTCGGATGTTACATTAAACTTTGGCGCTGCGGTCGCTCGAAATCGAGATCTCAGGCCAACAATCTACACCCTTAAACGCTCCTACGCATTAGGGTCCAAATTTTTTAATGTTCGATGACTAACCCTTGGATTAAAAGATGCAGTCTAATAGAGGAATATTTTTAAGGCTTTATGTGTCACTGACTTAGGCACCAACCACACGAGCGAGTCTCTCGCGGTGAAATCTTTGTCTGTGTCATTACTTTCCATAGTAACTATATAAATTGAATTATCGCCGAGCAATCTACACGGGCGATTATATCGCCGCGAGCGACTCGCTCGTGTAGTTGGCGCTAAAGAGTGTGGTAAAACCTAAATAGATAGAAAAACCTAGGTAGATTTTCGAGAAGACATTTATTTTATGTTTTAATTAAAATAAGGACGTGCATTTTGAATATAATGTTTGTTATTTTTTCCTTTTGGCCCGATGACTATTTTAGTTGGGCAAAAATTAATATTTATTTGTTACAAATCGTTTAATCCATTAGTATCGTTTAATATTAAGAGTAGATTCATTCTATATTCGGAAACGAAAAGATAATTATTAATAACGTAACGTGTTTAATTTTGCCTTAAAGTACTTTTCCTAAATGTAAGTACCAAAAAAGTATTAAATTTTTGTATTTTTGTTTTGTGAGAATGCTATCGAAGGATACATTTGCAGTTTAAAATATGTAAATAAATGCCTACCAAGTATGTTAATATCTTTTATACTCAAATTCTAATTTTACTGGGCTATTTACGCATTATCAAGACTTTATACTCGTAATTCGAGAACTCTCAAAAATGAAGTGCGAGCAAAGAATAGTTTTCAAAGGAATATTTTGCTTTGTCCGTTTGCTATTTCCGATATTTTCTATCGGACCGCTTAAAGTTTAATGGTTTGTGTGGGAGATCGATAGCAGCGCCAATATATTTTTATTTTAGCTGAGAATTTTCAGTTCGTTTGCTTTTAACCACAGCTATAAGGATAAAAAGGTGGCAAACAAATTGGATCTTTTAGAGAACTTTTTTCGAGGAAGTTTGATTCATCCGTATATTGTAAGTTGACGTATTATCGGCGAAAAGAGTAGTTATTTTTATTTCATATCTCTAGTAATAACGATAATCGTCTAAAAAGAATTTTAAGGCATGATTCGTAAAATCCATTTAGATCACTGAACAAACAACCTCGGGTTTCCATTATCGTTTAAAATAAAAAGGTTCATTAACAAATGATCAAATCATGATTATTTCCTAAAAGGAAGTTGTATCTCGAAATTTTTGAAAGCCCGTGCAAACTTGTCACTTAATCAAAGCTATTGAAAAGATCCTTTGAACTTTTTAATTAAGTAACGAATTTTTTCGCGGGCCAAATCAAATTCCTAAGGAGACGTGCGAAACTTTTTGCACTCGAAGAATAATTTATATTGCTCCAATGAATTAAAATAGACGCATAAAACTTTGTGAAACATTTATTAATTACGACTGAATATAAAAGCTATCATTTACAATGATGGATGGTCACAATTCATCATTTATGTCGAATATTAACATAATTCTTGCTTCAACATTTCAATAGGCCTCCGGGCCAGCCTTTATTTGTTCTATTGTTATTTCTATATATGTTGTCGATATTTATTTATCTTTATTTGTAGTTCTTGTATTGTTATGGTTCATCCTCTTTGTGGTCTTCATTGAGTAAAATAAGACTTTCGCTAGCGGTAGGCGTCTCCAGCAGAGGTAAATTTTCCACCTCGCCTGAAAAAAAATGATATTATTAATAAAGTTATTTAAAGATATTGTAAAGCTTTATACAATATCTTTCAATAGCTTCTATTAAATATTGGTATTAAAAAAAACTAGAGAGGTAACAAAAGAAAACGCTCTGGCTGGGCTATTAACTTAACATTATCTTCTTTAACTTAGTTGTTTTCTTTTATGGAAAAAAGTGACAGACGAGCATACAATCTAGCTCATGGTAAGTGGATACTATCGTCCATGGACGTCCGCAATACATGGCAATATAAGTCCAGAATGACAAATGTTGGCATGCATTCGTATGCAGAGCCTACCTTTGGAATGGAATAGGAATGGGTTTGGAGAATGGGTTGAGAGAGATACGAGTATGTCATTAATTTTAATATTCCACGTGTCTGCTAAGAACAATTAACACAGACATTTAACTAGAAAACAAATTCTTTGTAAATCATTATCAACTTATACAATAGATGAGTGAACGTTCGAGCGCTAAGTCAGCGTTAATGAATCTTAAGAAGCTTAACCGTTTTATACTGGAGCTTTCAACTTCAAGAGTTTAAGAACACCGAATGTTAAAATATTGGACTATAACGTTCACGAGCGTTTAACGCTCAATTCTCAAAGGTTCATTAGCGCTCACTCACCGTTTGAGCACCGACCGCTCTGCGCTCAATTTACAACTCTATAGATGGCGCCAACTGTTAATACAACGTGGTAGAACAAACTTGTTCATTCAGTTTGTATAACAAATATTAAAGTCACAATAATAAGTCACTTATAAACACAACAAAAAAAATATAATCCTGCGAACACTTGGTTGGTCAATATTTCGAAATAATAGTCACGTTTAAAATATATTTGAAGGTAATATTTTCTTAGGTTTTCGCGATTACTATACAAATTCTTGAAATAATCAATTAAACAACTTTGAACGGTTTAAATCAAGGCCAACGCAATACTGCAAGACCTCTGGACACCGTGAGCGAATACTGCGTGCATAGGGAATGTTATGATTAAAAAAAAATTTTCAGACGGTAGTTCAAATAATTTCTTAATAACTCAAGTGACAAATAAAATCAATTAGTCACCCCGTGACCACGTCCACTGCAAAGTGTTCGAAACGTCGGGATAAAAATAATGTTAAATATACGCGATTAAAACCGTTCAAAGTTGTTTAATTGCTATATTTGAAGGTGTTTTTCTATTAGCTCTTTAATTAAAATTTCAATTAAATACATACCAATTCTAACAGTAAAATTCATAGACTCGCTCTCATCTAACATAGAAAAAACATTTTCTACAGGAATGTACACGTTCTGCGTGTGTTCTAAGAAATCTGCATCCTTCTCGCACTTGCAAGGACGTCTGAAAACAACCAGAGAAATGTTATTAAAAATATATTTCTTCAACGTAACATGCATACCGTACAATGTTTATTTTTTCAAGAAAATTGCACAATTTGTAATTCTCCCTCAGGAAATAAACATAAATTCGTACCAACTTTGTAAACGACGCGATATCATTTACGAACGGAAGATTAAGCCATAAATTTGGCGTCTTCATTTCTGGCATTACCTTCGGAGCGTTTATTAAGATTTTGTATATTTATACACGTATAACAAATACTCGCCTGTAAACAATCCTTTTGCTTGGAACGTTAGGTAGGAATATGTCGACTTCAAAATAAAATCTTTCAGCGTGGTCGTCGTTGACCAGAACTGTCCACATCATTCTACCTGCAACAGAAATTTTTAATTACACAAAATATAAGGATGGATAGTCCAGCCTAGCGGTGATAACCTATAGATATCTATCTATACACGATTCACATTCGTTTCAACATAAATACGGATTTTAAAAAAAATTACACTAACCGCCGGGTGAGGGAAAATATCATGAGAAAACCCGTATGCAAAATAAATAAAAAAAAACTGAAGTATGTGAATCCACTAATCCGCGATGGGCGCGCGCGGCCCGATACTCCCAAGTATAGGGGGTTTACTAGGGGAGGCCAGTGCCCTCGTTATAGGCTGATATCAATAAGAATGGACATTTTTTTGTAGTAAACCACATAGACGGGCAATCGGCCCACGGGATAGTAAGTGACTACCACCGTCCATGGACATCTGCAATACACAGGGGGTAAGCGGGTGCTCTGCCAACCTTGCAAAATCCTATTCACGGCTTTCTTGAAGAACCCCATGTCGTAGCGTTAATTCAGAAATTGGACGCCTTGCGCCACGGACGTTAACCTCCGCAGCCGTAATTATAAATGTAATTATAATATATTGATAGAAGTTTGTAATTAAGTTTCGTTTCGCTCAGCAAGTAGATTCTTAAGAATAGTCAATATTTAAGCGTAATCACTTGTTGGTTTCGGGCCATAATCCACCACGCGAGCCAAGTGCGGATTGGTGAATATATAATTACACATACCTACTCCAGGTTTTTTTTTAATACTTGAACACATGTGCACTTTTTCCTTTACCGCCGAGTTAGTAAAATTTTTTTAAAAATACATTATGCATTTGTGTATAAAATATACATAATAGATCTATAAAGATATACATAATACGTTATTATGTAAAACAATTCACAATATATTATGTATATAAAATACAATAACATCTTTATATTTTGTAGTAGCACCATTTTTCATTCTTCATATCCGATATATGTATATTGTCAACTTTTATTCGAATAAACAAGCACAAAACTGAACGTGGATTTGTCTGCCATGTAGTTACAAAGACTTTATAATCAAAATTGCCCATGGTGTTCGTATGACTTACAATTATTATTATATTCTAGCAAATGATATCTTTACTGACATGGATTCACCAACCTCCTCTCTTATCATAAATCTGGTAAACATTGAACACTTTCTCATAGCACCGCAGCAGGAAGTAATTGAGAACCGGTTCGGTCCTCTTCGGATCCCATTTGTTTTTAACAGTAATGAATGGGAGCTCAGTGACCCTTTGCGTGTGCTCCACGAAACAGTGGTCCATCCACTCTCCGGCTTTCCCTTCCCATGCGCACTCGCCTGAAAAACGATAGTCTGATATAAGAGGTCGTTTCTGATCGTCGATTCTCTTGTTTTTGAAGTTTCAAGACGGTGACGGGGTCGTATATTCTGTTTCTTTGTGTAATAGCTAGAAAATTCGATTTTGGAAAAGATGGAAAAGGCGGGATTCACATTCTAATATATTCTCATTTATTTCTCGGGAGGTTGGGATAGAATGGAGAGTGGAGATTATAGTAGAATAACGGCTAACCCTAATTCTATTACACTAATAATGGGATGAGGGAGGATTGGATGGGAATGAATATGAACAGATCCAGCAAAATTAAGATCGCTTATGACAAAAACATCCTTTTCTTCGTACAGAATATAAGTCAGACGGTACAGTGAAATAAACGAGACACGAGCTTTGCACCTGTGTGGGTGGGTGCCGAATTGTTCAATCCAATTGTCGCAACGAGATATGAGTATTGCATCAGTGTAAGTGGGTGCCGAAATGTTCAATCCGATTGTCGAAATGGTTCGCATTCCGATGGTCGATTGTCGAATGACGCCAAGCTCTCATGTCTAGTTGATTTCACTGGATCTGGATATAAATAGATATATACTTTGGATAACACCTCCTTTCACATTAAAAAATATAGCATAATAATTTTAATATTTCTCCAAATAAGACTTTTTTAGACTTTTCTTACTTGTCAAGACTTGTCATTGCCCTATTTATTCTACTTATACGTCAGGTCGTTTGCTCCAGTTTGTAGGTCAATGCCGACAACTTGTACTAGTTTGAGCACATTTACTGGCTCCTTCATCCAAGCTTTAGGACGCTATGTTGGATACGTCACTCCACGTTGATTGACATATTACAATTTTTAGACATGTTCAAATGACATTGCACAATCAGCATAGAAATGCTTGAAACCGTTCACACTATTGCGTTAATACGGCGTAAAGCGTTGACGCGGCGATATCGCAACGTTACCTACCCGCTTAGTTGTCACCGTGTCTGAAATGGTGTTGACTGCTATTCAGATGGTTAATGAAAACTGATTGCAGCTCTCGCGATAAAATTAGATATCAAAGATGAATGAATGAATGAATGATTTTTTTATTGCATTCCTGTTGTATCTAAGTTAAACATTAAACACACATATCATACGATCAGTTTTCGTTAATATTTATGTGATGTTAGTGAGTTTTTGTTAAATTTTAATATTTATTTACGACTGCTTGACTATTTTTAAAATAAGTATTAAAAATAACTTGCACAAGTAACTTGTTAGTATTATAAAAGTAATAGGCTTAAATTTAAAACATGGTAGTACCTTAAAGTGTATAAATAAATTGTACTTAAAATAATAATATAAAAGCCATCTTTTCCAGGCAACCAAACAGTGAAATGACTCAGTGGAAGAGGTAGGTTATGCAATAAAGTAATACAAAATAATGCTAATCAGAGATTATTATCGAGTTTAAAGCTGTGTGTGTTCACACGTGTGTTACGTCGTCAACGATTTATCGCCGCGTTAAAAACGCGTGTGTGAAAAGCTTCTACGAGCATCAGTATTCGATTTTACAGCTCGCGTATTTAGATTCATAATAGTCACTATTTAGACTGCATTCACGTTAAGATTCAAGTGACTTCTTTATAGATGAAGCTTTATGACATAGGTTTAAATTTTTTTATAGTTTTCAATTAGAGTTAAAGGAGAGAATATGAAGTAAATCCACTAGTAGGAATGATGAATAACTGAGTAACTACTGTAAACTTAGAACAGATTTTTTAAAAGAAATCAGTTACTTTGTTATATACTTTCATAGATTAGAATAAAAAATAGTAATTACTTGACTATATTAGAGTAAAAAATAGTATGACCCAGAGTACTTAAGAGAAAACTAATTAATTTTGGCCGACGCTTCCCGAGACATGTACTAGCCGACCGCCCGCGACTTCATTCACAGGAAAAGATTTAAAACATAGAGCCTAGAAATCAAAAGAGAAGAAGAGACGTATAACAAATATATCGATGAAGACCTCTTCAAAATCTAAAAGCGTTTGGTACTGTTACTCAGTTTTCTTCTGGGCATTCTGAATAGTTTCAATAATTACTACCATAAACTCGGGCCATAAAGCAATTGATGATGCGGTACTGGCAATGCGGCGTGTGTTTCTCCAACTGGGAAAGAACAGCGTGTTTCGGGCATCCGGAGTTGGTGCAGGGGAAGAGAACCTTGGTCGCGAGCGACTCCAGAGCCATAGGTCTGACGAGAGAGAACTCTTTCTGGAAATGGAATTTTATGTAAGGTCTTGTGATAATAAGTGTTTCTAAAATATTCTAAAAATTTATAAACATTTTAATTCGCATGTTATCCTACCTATCAAAATAAAAATAATAAAATCCTACCAAAGCCGTATCTTGTACATGAAATATTTTTTGAAAAAAGTGTAAAGTACGAATTATATAGAGCCCAAAACAACATTTTTTGGATTTTTTGTCAACCACTGGATTTTAATGAAACTTGGCTCTTGAGCCGGGTTAATATGTAGGATATTATAGAGTTCTCCGGGAATCATTCTAAAGTTCATGGGAACGATGCTAATTATTAATTATTATAAAACTGCTACTGCTTACTGCCACTGATAATTATTATAAAAAAATCTATTAAAGTATTACTTATTACCTTACAGACATGACATTGATAGTTCTTCTCGAAGCACGGCCCGCATGTGCTGTGTCCGTCCACGCACAGGTGGATGGGTAGCTTCATGTATTTGTTGCACTTGGAACATGTCAGTTCATTGATCAAACTGCTGTAGTGATCAGTTTCGAGTAGTGTGCTGAGCACCACTGCAAAAGAGAAAACACATTGAATTTATACAGATTTCTTATTTAGAGAAAAATACAATAATTAAAGTTTTTAAATTAGATTTTCCTAAATATGTTTATATATACTCTATTCAGTTTAAGAATAAACTGACATTAACTTATTGCTGTGAACAATGTAATTCTACCTTATAAATGTCCATTTTCAATGCGTTACGTACGAGTATATTGTGAATTTGTGATCGATATTTGGTATACAGACAGAATTGTGACAGAGTAGGTATAGTACGGTACATAATAGAATTTACTCATAATTTTATTTATAAATTATTATTTTTTTATGAACGAAGGCGGCAGACGAGCATACAGTCCACCGATGGTAAGCGGATACTGTCGCCCATAGACAACCGCGATACATGCCAACATTAGTCCAAAATGACAAACGTTGGCACGCCCCCGGATACGTTGCCTACTTTTGGAGATATAGGAATGGATTTGGAGAAAGGGTTGGGAAAATGGGGAGGGATAGGATGGGAATGGGCTCTGACATATCTCACTCACTACCGAAAGACGTACGTACATTAGGGAAATAAGATAAAGTGGGAAATGCAGTACATTTCAAGGTAGTCTTCTGTGAGAGAGGGGTAACGTGGCCACTCTTGCAACGTGTGCACTCTCCCTCTCAAAAATATTAATAACACGGGTGTAATATCCGCTTTTTGCATTTACTGGTCAATTTCGGTAACCATAAAGTGGTGTCTATTCGTTGACCTTTCTGAACTCTCATAAATGTTACTTAAATGTAATTATTGCATAAAATCATTTATCATTCCCTAGCAATTAATGTAATTTAGAACTCGTTAAAAAGTGACAAAGAAATTTAAGCTTTTAAACAGTGTTTAAAAGTGGATTCTAAACATATTATTAATTAGTTAGATAACGCAACTTCGTGAAATTGTATGGAAACCAAGCGTGTCAATATAGTGAGTAAATTTTAGTGATGGAAAACCGCTTAGATACCAATAAAACGAAACATCTGCCTTAATTGTAGCGCAATTGCAATCAACGGGTCGCTAGCGACACGGGTCGTAACACAGGGAGAGCAGTGCGAGAATTAGGAGCTTAGCTCCAGCTTCAGGCACGTAGCGACGGACAGTTCTCTATTCCTCTATATCTATGATAAATCCTGATTTATTACACGTTCACCAGATTCCACTTTTGCGAGATGTTAATTTTCGTTCACATTCGTCAGAATCCAGACATGTTTTTGAAAATCTGGCAAACAGTGGAATTGAAGGAAAGATTAATTATTTTGATTAGACGTTATTTTTTACAGAAAAAAATACAGAGCATAGAGTCCACCTGATAGTAAGTGGATACTATTGTCCATAGATATCCGCGATACATGCCAACATCAGTTCAGAATGACAAACGTTGGCACGCCTCCGGATGCGCTGCCTACCTTTGCAAATTAAGGAATGGATTGGGAGAATGGGTTGGGAAAATGGGGAGGGATGGGGTAGGATGGGGTAGGATGGGATGGGAATGGGCTCTGGCATACTGGCAGACTGGTGAAATAAGGTAATAATAGTAATTGTCAGGCAAATAAGCTTTTACACATAAGTAAGTGGCCAGTGAGTCAAGGAAGTACTCGGTTGTTGATACTCATACATCCACATAAATGCGAAGTACCCCAAGTAAAAATCTGTCCAAAGTGGAATTCCATTTTTGTTATGTGAATGTGCAATTCTGTGAAAAGTGGAATCTGGTCAACTTGGAATAAATCATCTCATCACTCTCCCAAGGAAGAATAACGTATATAATGCGATAAAAGAACATCAATTTCAAGTCATTTTCCGAATCTACTCCCGAATCTCTATAGATAGGCGACGCATCCGGTGGTATGCTAGTGTTTGACACTCTTGACGAGTGATCTGACTGCTCGTCTGACACCTTATTTCTATAAAAAAAATAATAATCTGCTTATAGGTAAGTATTTTTATACGCTTGAAATCGACATCATTGTACTGAAATAAAAAGACTTTCCAATTTAAACAAAGTATTCGTAACATTACTGTATAATAGCGTTCATTGATGAGGGTAGCCATGTGCCAATAAAGGTTAGACAAAACCATTCGAAAGTTTTCTAAGCGGTTTGAACAGATAGGTTACATGTGTTTAGAAACTAATTTCAGTTATTTTTACTTGTTTGAATTAAATTTAAGGTTTTAGCCGCATTCTAGATGTAAATATCTCTACACACAAATTTGCACATATTTGCATATGACTATAGATAGTTTTCCCAACTAATCGCATTGCCCGCGACTTCGTTCGCCTGCTCTACATGAATAGTAGTCTATATGTTATCCGGATTATAATCTCCCTATATTTTCTTATTTTTCATTCGGCCCGTTTTTTATGAACGATGAAATACGAATAAGTAGGTAGGTACCTATGTACAATCATGTGACCCAGTTATTTTCTTGTAGTATGAGTACGCAGACATTCGTAAATAAAATTGGACTCGTGTTATGTTCGCAGTTACATAAAAGCGGTAACTGGGCAAATCGGCGTTCGTAAGTGAACGGACGTAAAGAAATGACGCATTATTATTGATACAATCTACCGTTGTTGAACTATTTAAAAATAACGCACATATATAGGACAAGGTAGGCAGCGCATCCGGGGGCGTGTCAACGTTTGTCATTTTGGACTAATGTTGGCATGTATCACGGATGTCTATGGGCTACAGTATCCACTTACCATCAGGTGGACTGTATGCTCGTCTGCCACCTTCGTCCTTAAAAAAAAAATATATATTGCATACAAGTTTGTAATATACATGTGCGTTACTTACATGTGTCATATACACAACAATTGTGTATATGACATATTTTAAAAGGTGTTATATTTGGTACCGCTCGCGCTGTCAAGATTTCTAGATAATGATTAAATGAAACTAAATCTATTTTTTTTTCATTCACAAGTCATAAAAAAAATTGTGAAACAATTAAATTATATACAAATATATTGTATTCGAATTCTTAGAATTATCTTATCCGCTTTAACACTGTGAAATATGTTTGATAATATTTCATTGCATTAATCTTTCGTTATTGGAACAAGTAATGTACATAAAATGTTATCACATCTCTTTGGTAATGTAATAGCGGCCTTATTTCAAAAATAATTAAAATTCAATTTCCAATTTTAATTTTTACATACATTGAAAGGTAGAATTTACTCTACCCAGAAATGTTTATAAGATAACAGTTCAATAACTAGGTCTTTGTATTTTATAATAGAACCGTATTATGTCACAGATCACAATTAATTATTGTTAATTTTTAATTGTTTATTTAAACAGAACACAGAGTTTAAAAAGTAATGCGTACATTATTTTCTCTAAGCTATAATGCTGTGTCTAAAACACTTTGTCTGAAACGATGCACTTGACCTCTTTATTACAGTGCAGCGTAAAATCTGTACAAAAATAAAAGGCAGAGACGCAAATTACACATAAAAAACTAATAATAAACTAACGCTTCCTCCCCGCCGGCGACGACGTCGACGACATGCTGAAAATAACGCACTACGCACTAAAAACGTATTAAACCACGTCAAACACAATTTTACACTTAGTAAACACTGTTTGATTCACACTGATGAGTGTAAAGCCATTATGGTGTAATCGCAGAGCCATTTTGATAATGATAAGGCAAGTGTACGCGGGCGTGATTGTCGGGCAACGGGCTTGCTGGCGACAGTGCGACACGGGCTATTTTAATGCGGCAAGGCCGTCACAAGGGCCGCTCACGATTGGTTTGACCACTCGTGGTTAGGCACCCAGTCATTAATACAAAGCGCACTTCTTTGTAAAAATATGAAACACAGCATGATTTTAGGTAATGGAGTTTGATTTAGGAACTTTAACTGTGTAATGCATTGTTAATATTGTACTAAGTACTAAAACACTATATTCCAAATCACCCTATTTTAATAAGAAAAATGCGGCACAACCGTCACAAGGACCGCTCACGACTCGTTTGACCACCCGCGGTTAGGCACCCAGTCATTAGAACAAAGCACACTTCTTTCTGAATGAGCGAGACCCTATTTCTATTTCAACAAATAGACAAACAGAAAGACAGACAGACGTTGCATTTTATAAAAGACAAACGCAGTCAACTCAAAAGCAAAAAAATTCAAATATGTAAAATGTTACGATTAAGATTTAAATTTGGATATACAAAAATAAAAAATATTTTAAAGTCAAATTATTTTAAAACACGTGTAAAATCACAGTGTAGGATGTTCTCGTATGTGTTAGTTCAATTAAAAGTCCCAGTGGATTGTAGTCTAAGACAGAAATAACGAACCAAGTAGCGTACGTCAATATTCCTAAGACATTTACATCATCTTTGACGCTATATTACGAAAGGTGGAAGGAGAGTCTGGAATAAGAGAGAAGAAGTCTATTGGCAACTTTTAGTTGCGGAAATGGTGGTGAAACGTCTATTCCGAAGCCAGAGGGGGGGGTGACACATTTATGTTAAGATGTTATTTGTCAATAACTGAATTGCAATGCAATGCCACCAGCCCTTTCGGTATCCACTGCAGGACATGGGTTTCCTCATGCACATTGTCTTATGCACGAGGAATGTATGATTTTAAAAGCCACGCGGGGCAGCTGGTTGGCGAGTCCACTCTTTTTTCTGTATTATTACTAAAGCAATTATAAAATGCATGATTATTATGCAATGCAATGACACCAGCCCTTTTAGTACCCATTCACTGTTGGACATGGACCTCTTTATGCAACGCCTTAAAACGCCTTGCTGTTCAAGCGGGTTGGCAAGTCCACTCTTTTTAAGGTGTGGTTCTTCAGAGCGGCTTTGTCATCTCTTAGTTGCCTTTTACAACGCATACGGGAAAATATGGCGTGATGTTTCTAAATCAGGCCACACACGACACGTCATTATTTAGGTGTGTTAATATTGATCAAACAAAGATCTTGATAAGTTACCGCAATCAGGCCCTCGAAAATGCCGCATTGAATTTACGTAGATGTCTTATTCATTATCATATTTTATCGAGCGATTAGATACTCAATGCTGTCATGATATCATAATTAAATATTACTTGACAATATTTTAGTTAGGGTATTAACTATAACCGTTCCTCACCTTTTCACCTCACGCTGGTGAAGCGGGTTGGCGAGTCAACTCCTAAGAGGTGCTGTTGTTCCTCGAGGCTTGTGGTAGCCGCTTTGTTATCCCATAATCGCGTTTTACTACACTCACAGGAAGAGATGAGATAATGTTTGCTACTATAAAGACTGCTGACACGGCAAACTGTAAAAATAAAAAATAAAAAATGATTTCTATCTATAAAACGCATCATAAAAATAAAACGCGATAAATGTAAATAAGTTCCTATATCGACCAACTTTTTACTATTATAATGGTTATTAATTGCTATTGACAACACTAGTGTGCCATCTCGGATACCTGGCACTTCCATTTAGTACCTGTCGTACAACAAGTTAGTTCAAACATGACTTATCGATTCACAATAATTATATTGTTACGAGTTTAAGGTCAGTAAAATAATTGGTGTGGCATTGATTTATTCTAGCTTTGTTTTAAATAATTTACCTGTCATAGTATTGAATGTTACACTACATTGTTCTCATTGAGAGTCGTTAAGTAAATAATTTAAAGCGATAAATAAGGATTGTTGAAAAAAATGAGTCAGAATTCCGAGAGCCCTATTCCCAAATCATCCCATTCCATCCAATATGGAGTATGTGATAAGGGAAGTATTTTATTATTGAAGGGATGGCAGACGAACGGGCGGGCTACATAATGGTAAGTTGTCGCCGCCGTCGCCCATGGGCACCTGCAACACCACAGGGGGTATGCGAATGCATTGACGGAATTGCAGATGTCTTTTATATGTTCCATTATATTCCCTAATCCTCAACCTATCCTATTATTGAATAGAAAGTACAAAGACATAAAAGAAGACTCTTATTCCATTATGCCCAATTCTTCGTTATTAGGAGTGTAAATAGATCAGAGTTTTCCACCGCCTTTATAATGGGAAATGTTCTGAAAAGCTGTTCAATGTGATGTCAACTTCGGGATTTTACCGTCATACTGGACGTCATCGTCGTGCGATTCATCCGCACTTCCTTGACACAGAGTCGCTGTGCACTGTGTGCTCAAAAACACTTTAAAGCGCGAACTCAAAAGTTGTGGAATGGACTGCCAGCTGATGTATTTTGGTTACGTTACGACATGGGGCTATAAAAGAGAGCTATGAACAGGATTCCGCAAGGTCGGCGCTTACCTGCAAGCCCTCTGGTGTTAGGAAAGTCCATGGGCGGCGGTGATCAATTACCATCACGTGCTTCGACCGCTAGTCTACTAGCTATTCAATAAAAAAAGAAAGGAAAGGAATTGGGAGTAAAATGGAAAACGCGTCCAAAGTTAAATTTCCAAAGTTAGATAACTTCATCAAAATTCGACATTCATTAACGTTCATCTGAACTGAACTGACGTCATGTATCGCGGATGTCCACGAGCAGTAGTTATATTTCTTTATAGAATTTTATAGACCTTGCAGAATCCTGTGCACAGCTCTCTTGAAGAAACCCATATCGTAGCGTAATGGAAGAACCTCGGCTGGCAGTTCGTTCCAAAACTTTCGGGTTCGCGATATAAAGTGTATTTTAGTAAATAGTATTTAATGAACCACCAGGTGGATTGTATTCCACGTCCACGAACCGACAGTTCCACGGACAGTATTACATTAAAAATAAATACTAATAAGAATATATTAGTATAACCCATTACTTTGGTACATTTAACTTGATCAGGCCAGTTCAAACTCGGTGACCTAAAAGCTCGCGAAGGCTATGTCTGGCAATATTGTGAATAAAGTGCTTTATAAACACCCACTAAGAGAAACGCTGTGTAAACGTTCCATTAGGAGCTCTTAAAAATAATATCGTCAGTGTACCCACCTAGTACTTGATATTACACGTTAAATGAAGTTGCGAAAATTTTAATTAATAATTTTCTCTAGTACTCAATCACTAAAATATGTCGAAAAATTGTATACGAAATACAAATATTGACTATAACTAAATGTTTATTTATCGACTTTATAGTTAATTTATAATTCAATAATTCATAGATATAAGTAAATTTCGATGAAATAACAGCGTCACTTTTATTTAAATATTTGGAAATATCAATGAGAAAAGACTGCCTGCTCCGTACTTGTAAAACGCACACACATGCAAGCACACAAACTGCTAAATGATTACGAAGTTGCTGCCACAAGCCCTGTGGAACGACACAACCCCTAAAAGACCGGACTCACACACCCACTCGGCCAGCGTGGTGCGTTAGGGCCATACATCCCTCATGCACAAAACAGTGTGCATGAGTGCACGACCAGCAAACCACTCTCACCAGCAAGTGAGGGTGATGATGACGGTTGTAAGAATACATTAACCTATTCAGCTATATGACCTTTGACCTACAATAAATAAATTGTTTTCTTTTGTATTAGCGGCCCTTTTGGGACTTGTCGAATTTGAATGGTTAAAGAAATCGCTTAAGATTTTTATATTGTACATAACATCAAAATTTAAAAAAAATGAATTACATACTTATTTAGTTCACAGTGTAACACACGCCTTACCTTCAATAATAAAGTGTATTCGGTATTCGTTAATTTCGTTACTTACCCAAAATTGTTTTAACCTTAATGTTACAATAGTCGTGACCCCATTTGCACAGTGGCCTAGGCCTTACCTTCGTCAATAAGGTAATTTCTGACTTGACAGGCCGGTGTAATTGAAGCACGAATGTCGAGTCATTCGTCTTTATTGGATGGCTTTTGCTAATTTCGTGGTCCAAGATTTATGCCAGGCTTGACCAATCTTCCTGTCGGATGCTCAGGTTACCACCATGTTTGTTTGACAAGATTACCTAATCACATTTGAAGAAGTACGTTTATAGATAGGTAAAATTTATCTCTATTTTCGTAGCTACTAAATAATTATATATAGATAACGATACTAGGTTGATCAATATATTTTTGGAAAATTATTGTAACTTTATGAAACGTATATCTAAATTGTATTTATTTTTCAACGGAATCACCTTCTAATCTAATACACCTCGAATAACGTTTTGAAGGTTGCTCAATTCCCTTTGAAAAAAAGGCTTGATCCTGGGTATCGAAAAAAGACTTTACAGAGCACATGACCTCATCGTGAAATTTTATACCACGCAAGTGTTTCTCAAATTGGTAAAAATCACTAGGAACTAGGTCCGGAGAATATGCGAGAATATGGAGAAGATGCGGATGCTGCATCAACCGAAACCCAGCCGTTCGGATGGCAGCGCCTGCAACATCAGACCGATGCGCAGGTGCATTGTTATGATGAAAAAGTACCCCGGTAGGCAATTTTCCACGTCGTTTATTTTTTATTTCCTCGCCTAGTTTTTTGATCAATGTTGCTTAATACTCTCCAGTTATTATCTGTCCTTTAGTTAAATAATCGATCATAATGATACCTTCCGCATTCCAGAAGACCGCGGCTATTATCTTGACAGTGGACGCAGATACCTTGAATCTCTTGGAGGACGATCTTTTCCACACTTTACTTTGGTTCTTCGTCTCCGGGTCAAAATGGTGAACCCATGTTTCATCAAGGTCACGAAACGTAGTCGAAAGGATTATGGGGTCTCGGTCAATAATTGCCAAATTTTGCTTTGAAATGTCTACTCTTGCTTTCTTTTGTGCGGCTGTTAACATTCGAGGAACCCAACACGCGGCCACCTTTATGAATTTCAAGATATGAGTTAAAATGAACTGAATTGTCCCGAACGAAAGCTTCACTAAATGCAGCTAAATGACGAATAGTCACACGTCGATCTGTCTTAACATTTTTTTTAATTTTTTTAACGTTGTCTTCAGTAGCAGCGGTTGTTGGGCGCCCGGAGCGAGTCTCGTCGTTACAGACGGTTCTGCCGCGTTTAAATTCCGCGTACCAGTACTGTAGAATAAGACAGAGCATTGTCTTCCAAAGTAGACTGCAATTCTTTAAAAACACATTATGTAGAAAAAGATTCGGGCAGAAATATTTAATAACCGCACGAACTTCGATTTTCTCCATTATAAAATTTCTGCCGTAAACAACGAATGTAAAATATTGGTGACAGTTTTCTCTTTTAATTCTTTTGACACTGGCTACTGGCTACACGCCAGAGATAATTTCCCATCCCATTCTATCAAATGAAGAATATAATGGTATTAATTCCCTATACCATTGCATCTCCTTAACCCTTTGAGTAGAGGGTATAACAGGTTAAAGGAATGTACTAATCCCATCATACTTTTAACTTCCCAAACCTCCCTATGGAACAATGTAAGGTGTAATTAGATACGGAAAACTCCCCGTTCCGTCCGATCCTTACCAACCCTTTTACTCGTAACCACATCTAAATCTACAAAGGTATGCGGTGCATTCGGCAAAGCTAAGGCAGTTTTATCAACTTTGGTAAACAACTCGCATAGCAACTTACCTTTTATCAAACACTAACTATGTCAAATTTGACCTTTGACTATTAATTGTATTTGTTCTCTCTTTTGGATTTGTTGCCCAATTGCTCAAGCCCCGCTCGAGTGACCAACAGATACCTTCTGATACAAATACATCTAAGTAATTGAGATGTACTTGGATTAGTAAGTGAGTGTTAGAACGTTTCGTAAGTACCTACTTTTGTAAATAATTTACTTTTCTCACTTTAGCATTTATTATTTGATAGAACTTTTTATAAGAGAAAGTGAAAGTGAAACAGGTCTTTCCCTTATGCACGACATGTGGTTCTTCAAGAAAACTGTGAATAGGATTTTGCAAGGCCGGCAGAGCACCCGCATATCCCCTGATGTCTATGGGCGGCGGTAGCCACTTACCTTCACGTGGACCGCTTGCCCGTCTGCTTCCTATAATATAAAAAAAAGAGAAATTAGTTTCAGAAGAGAATGAATTTATATTTTCTTATATAAATCCACGTCTTTCAGAATTAATGCCGTCATCGTTCCGCAAATTTCCGTTTAATAATTTTGTTTGAGCGGAGACAATTTCGTTGTAATTATGATTTGAATTTTGTTAATAACTTAATTATTACAGGAGAACACTTTATGCGACAATTATGGTAACGTTCCATATTATTTTGAATTGATATGAGATGTCATACTTCCTTGTAATATTTCTTGTGTTGAATTTTGTTTTGAATGTGTTGAATGTTCCTTGTGTTTCTTATTGAAATAAATGGGTGTGGCGTCATTTATTATTATTATTCATTTTATTGTCCAACAGTCCACTAGAACCAAGAAATGAGTGTTGTAAAAAATGAGCACGAAGTACTCGAGCGCCAACTCAAGGCTAATGAACTTTAACCTTTTAGAGTCGAGCTGTCAAACTTAGGACCACCAAAAAATACATAAAAATATGTAAAACAATATAATTAACAATATTAAGTTATTTGAAAACATTTATTTGTACAGTGTTAGTTATTTGAAAACAAAAAAGTTATCATAACTTTTTTGTGGCCCAATCCATAAAACAAGTCGTGAGGTTATTTACTTTATTTACCGCTAAAGCGCTTGAGAAACGATAACCTAAACTTTTAGTTTAATGTCTGTCGACTCTCTAGAAACAGTTGAATGGGGCAGTCACCGGTGTCCGACACCACCTGAACTAAACAATCAAGTGTCGCACTCACCGTGTCAGTCATGTCATAACTTGAACCGAAAGGTACTGTTTTTTTCTTTCGAGGTTCAACGTGTTAAAGGTCAATTAGCTCTCACTCAGCACTCGAATGTGGGGCGCTCAGAGCTCATTTTTAATTTCGAAGCTAATAGAATAAGAGCCAAGAGCCCCACACCTACGTCATTATAGCAAAGCTAAAATTTTTAGTATAAATAATAAAATATGTATAGGTGTTGATAAAAAGCTGAAGCCGAGCAGCATCAACTATTCCCGCAACATTGTATACATCGCAGATGAATTTTTGTATCGCATTTTGTTCCGTGTTTTCATCACTAAATAATTGAACCTCACCGAAATTGAGAAACGCTTCCTGATACTCTGGACTTTTTTTTAACATTTTGAAAGGTCCTCGTTTTCCTCTCTTGAAGAAAGCTGGATTGTAATCACACTCTGTGATAGCATGAACAGAGTAGTCCATGAGAATAAGAGAGAGAGATCCATCCGCACAGTACATCTCACACTCGCACTCAAGCACGTGAATAAACTCCTCGCGCTCATACTCACAGCGGAACTTTTATAGTGTCTAGGGGGATGTATGGCCCTTCGAAATGGTCTGTCTGCTTACAAAAATATTTTAAAATAGTACCCCAAATAACATAATATATAAAATTTAGGCTTGCTACTATGACGTAGGTTAACTAATTTTTTTACGAGCCTTAAAGCGTCTGGCGGAAGCTAGGGCCCACGGAAAGTGTCTGGCAATAACGAATATTGGTTTTTAACAATATTCTATAAAATATATTTAAAAACCCGCTATCATACTTTAACGTAGATGAGTAAGGTTTTTATGTACCTTTTGTACCTGCTACCTGTGAAAGGGCCCCGCTTTCAAGTTAACAAGTATCCATACGTTCATAAGTAGTTATGAACGTATGGATACGTATGGATATTATACTATTTATACTAAAATTTTTAGCTTTGCTAAAATGACGTAGGTCTGGGGACTCTTGGCTCTCGGACTATAATCGTAATCGCAGTAGCGCGTACAAAGTAGATCATATTCCAACAAATGGCATCGATATCCAAAATACATTGGTTAATCGAATTCTAATGGTAATTACATAAAAAAACGTAACTCCAATCACACAATATCCACTGATATCACACAAATGCTTATGTACGAATAATTCCAAAAAATAGAACAGAATTTAAAAAGCATTCCATAGTAACATGTAACAAAGCGAATTGAATTGTCCACTGCAGTTTTTCGCACAATGGCACCCGAAACCATTTAGATGCATACATATTCGGAAATTGTAACGTTCGGATGAATCAATAGGATTCCAGGGGGGATTCAGAACATTCCCGCCTGGATCAGTTCTAAGGACAGAGTGACAATGCTGAGATTTTTTATCCACTGCAATTTTGAGAGCGATCATGTCTTACAATGTTTTTTTTAAATTGCTTTCCTCGTAATTGATGTATTCTATATCAAGTGGCATGCATTAGTTTTAAAACTTAATAACGGACTGATCTGTATAATCACTATTCGTATAGATATCTGTATACGACCTAGTGGTCGTATACAGGTATCGGCTGGAAAATGTGAACAGCACTAACAACGCTACCGATCGCCCTTGTCTTCAACGACACTAGCGTAGGATTAGCGTAAATAAGTGATAATTAAATGGTTAATATCTGCTTACTCGTTTATAAAAGATGCTCGCCCCATTTAATACCAGGGCTTAGGAGTCTTCTCTATAGGATAAAGCCTCTCCTATGGCTGCTATCTTCTATGTCGCGACTTCCTTTGAATCGTCAATTCACCTGGATTGTGTACATTTTACGCGGTAGGTGAATTCGCTTGCACTAACTATAGTTTATAACATATTGCCCTATAAATGATAGTAATTATAATGGCAAGCTGCAGAGCATCGAAACCACCTCCAAAACACTAGTGCATTTCTAGAAAGATTGTGAAAGAGCCTGCTCTGACTGGATTACTCGATGGTAATGCACCACCTTGAAAGTAATATATTAGTTTATGGTATTTAGTTGATGGGAATTTTGGTTGATGGTAATTTTGGCTGATTTCTCAGCCAATTGGATCGCTATGTCTCTCCTGTTCAGTGTAAAACATAGTAATTTGAATTTTACCGTTTTAGAGTTATATAATTATTGATTTATCCTTTATTACACAAAGTGACTAAAGGCGGGCTTAATGATTAAAAATATTATCTCCCAGTCAATCAGTGAATTCAATAAATTCTACTTTTCGTATGCTAAGTGCCAGTATGTTTTTTCTGGTAGATATATCTATTTTATTATCCCATATATTATATTATGAGCTCTAAAAGAGAGTGACTTAATGTTATTTAACTGCTGTCGACTGTGTGTGGAAAGTGTTGGAAAAACTATGTACTTTGTTGAAAATAAATGCTACATCAAAATCTCACTAATACTAAACAAAAAATTGTAGTTACACATAAAAAAACCCATTTTTTTAAATCTACACAATGAGTGAAAAAATAGGTACTTCCAAAAAAGACAAAAGGGAATGGGCACTGTGGGGTCTACAAGCAGAATAATGATAGGGATTTGAGGGTTGATAATAAATCATTGATGGGGTGTCAAAACCCTCATTAAAATGCCAGGTATCATAAAAACGCACCCTCCTCTGTAACTGAGGATGGCAACATTGAAAAGCTGCATTTTACGTTTTGGTCCCTTGAACGATTCACATTTAAGTGTTTGGATTCATCTCTTCACAATGGCGTTTAAAAGAATTTTCAAACCGTATTTAACGGTTTTTTCCGTCGAATTTTGTGGAAAGAGTTATATTAATGATAAGATATATGATAAGCCTTGATGGAATTACATCAATATTTTTTTTTTTAGAGATAGAAGATGGCAAACGAGTATACATACAGTCCACCTGGTGGTAAGTGGACACTGTCCCCCATAGACATCGGTGATACATGCCAACATTAGTCCAAAATGACAAAGTACGACACGCCCCCGGATGCGCTGCCTACCTTTGTTGATGAAAGAATGGATTTGGAGAAAGGATTGGGGACATGGGAAGGGATAGGATGGGAATGGGCTCTGGCATATCTCACTCACTACCGAAACACGCACATACATTAGGGAATATGATAAAGTGGGAAATGCAGTACATTTCAAGGTAGTATTCTGTGAGAGAGGGGTAACGAGGCCAGTCGAGTGCGCCCAGCGGCTGTTGGATTGCAGCGTGCACTATTAAGGTATTGAGTCCACTACTGTACTACTGTAGTGCAAAAAGAAAAAATAAATAATACTAAATGACATTATTAAGGTAATTAATAAATAAAAAAAATGTGAATAGAAGCCTAACTTCTATTCGAGAATGTTCAACAAAGAAAATACAAATAGATATGTCCATTGAGCATGATGTGAAAGACATACTTACATTTGTTTTAAATTTTAGGTTTAAGTTTTGAATGTAAACTCATAATATGTATTTTGTTTTCGTCAAATATCCGAGTTAAATATTTACCAGAGAAGAAAGTTTTTTAATCATTGAAACCCAAAAAAATAAGTCGCAAATACTTTATACTTTCAAATTGTTCTTATTAAAAACTGAATATAGTTCAAACACAAATATTATTTTTTATTCATTGAAGCATTCAACTTATGGAATATTTAGACAATTGAATAGTTTATCTTGAACATTTTGAAAATATTTATTAGCAGTCCGAGGAACAAATGCAGAACAAAGAAATAATGAAATACTAATTATTATGCCCAAAAGTACTCCTTATATTGTAATGTAGGTGTTGTACCTACATGAAGGTTTATGTTCGCGGATTTTTTCGAGTAACCTTGTTGACATATAAATGGATGCTCAACAAGTTATATAATTATATTACTCGCTACATATGCTCGAATTAGTTTTTAGCAAATCTCTCTGTTTCGGATCTTATCCCTCAACGAAACTCCAAGTATAGCTTTCTCCACACCTCCATAGACTCTGACGGTAGGTCTGATCCATAAATAGTTCGTTACATAGTTACAATGTTACATGTCGATAATGACATGCAAATATTAAATTGCAACTGAACAATTTATAGTAATAATAATAATAAATACTCTTTATTGCATATAAATAGTTATTACATGTGTACAAATAATAAATGACAGAATACAATGGGCGACCTTATCACTAAGGCGATCTCTTTCAGGCAACCTTGGGATAGAGAAAAATAGAAAAATAAAAGGGATATAGGTAGGTATGTTCAATATATACTCGTACCTTCTGACAATATCGATAATAAATATAGTTATAATACTTATAATAATAAATAACTTGATAATACATACATGTATACATACATACATACCTACATACATACCTACATGTACACTGCACCAAATATCTAATCGCAAATGAGAATCAAAGTTGAGGAGGATAGAAAAGTAAGAGGGAATTGAGATCTCCAAGGGACGAAATAGAACAGGTTAGAAACAAAATGATGGCGAGAGGAAATCATTTGGTAAAGAAAGAAAATAGAGAACCAAAGGAACTAACTAATAGAATAATGATTTCTAACTTGCCTTATCTAGACAGCGATTAAGCACGTCTAACGACAACTGGTAAGCGATTCCGAAGCCTAACTATGTATTAAATTGTCGACCGATTGGCGCCGTTGGTAGTGACCCTGCTTGCTGTGCAAAAGATCCCGGGTTCGATTCCCGGTCGGACATACATTTGTTAAAAAAAAAGACAAATGCATGTTCTGGTCTGAGTGTGTGTTTCTGGTTGTCTTTGTATGTGTCTCTGCACCCACGACACAGGGAATCCTAGTGTGGGCCATTGAGTGTGGCTATTATTTATATATATATATATATATATATATTTGTTTTGCAATGAGACTTTTTAATCACTTTAATAATAAAACGGAAAGAATAAGAAGAAATTATAAGTGTTTATACTGCATTGGACATCTTATCTACATATTACAAGTAGATTTCTTTTTGTGGAAAGACGGCTGCAGAAAGTCATACAGTCCACCTGGTGGTAGGACATGCCGATCATCAGTCCAGATTGAATTTTGTGGAGAAATGGATTTTAGAGAAAGTGTAAGTGAAATAGAGAGGGAACTGTCGCCTGTTATTTTATAGAAAGGGCACATCTGTATAAAAATATATTTTACGGAAGTCTTCTGTAAGATCATATATAAGGACATTATCATATTAATTCTTAAAATTACATCACGATTTTGTTACTAATTGTGTTCACGAGCTATAATGATCCCATTAGCACAAATGTTACTAAACAGACGTTGGTACATTTCATATTAGAGGAGAGTACCTGTCACCCGTTTATCGTTTATCACGCTCAAGTAGACAGTGTACTAATGTATTCGGAAGTGGCATACATCATGACACGGCACTCGTGTCATGGCAATACACGGTTACGTACGACTGGAGCGAAAACTTATGCGAAAATAAATTTCGTGTTTGGACACCTACTTAGGCGCTTTTTGTTAGTAAATAATGCACGGTTGTTGAACCTACTTTTTGTAGAGGAGAGAGTACAAGAGCGAGTGATATAGCTAAAAAAACTTTAGGAACATTCGATGATAGTAGTATAATATTTCTCATCGACTCGCGATCCCGCGGTACCCTCCCAAAGCAACGCCCTAAGCCGATGTCCGTTCCTTCCGCCGGTCTACCGGCGGGAGAGCCCTTAGGCTCGTTGCTACACTCACTCTTTCCTCCTGGCTGAACGCCTTCTGCGCTCGCCCTAAGCTATACACTATAGGTACATCTCCGATGACTATTGAAAGGCCATTAGGGCCACAAGAATTTAGCTATTCCGAAAAAAAAGTAGTAATATGTCCAAAAGTATTAATTCACACATCCATTTCTTATTTTTGTCCAATCTTATGCTGTTACTTTTATGAGGGAAAATGAGTGAAGATCTAACTAAACAATTTATTTATTGAAATACACTTTATTAATGGCAAAAAAGTGAACATAATACCTCGAAGTCTCTTCCAGTTAAACTTTGGGTTGAGCGGAGGTGGGTTGGTTGGAAGGCTATATGAAAGGTATACGTATACGTACATATATACTCGCATAAGTAATTTAAACGATCCTTACTTAGTATATATTTACAGATACTTCCATTATCACAACATTATACACATGTGCTCAACACTTACTGGTGCCTGTTATTGACTTGGGAAGCCCCAAAACAAGTTTATCTGATTATATTATATCTGTATATTCTAATTGGCTCATTGATATATTTGTAACCTTTTACCCTTCAAGACAAAAGCGTTAACCGAAGTTAGTTTATAAATACAGTAATAAGTTAACTAAAGATTTAAAAGCAACTACAACAAATGTTGTCTTAGTACAAATCCAGCTGGTTTAATCCTTTGTTAAACAACTTTTGTGTACTTATTAATCGCAACTCTGCCCAACTTGAGCATTTCGCAGCTTTGGACATTCAAAAAGTTTTAATCTATCTGTTAATTCTACGGATTGAGAGTTGCCAACAATTTATTGTTTTATGAAATGCAATGTAATTTTCTTTTCTTTATTTGCTTTCTTCGTTTTAAAATTTCGTTAGAACCTTGTTTTCATTTACTCGTAACAACACTTATGGTTTTGTTCGGCTCTGGCCATTCGAAGTGTTTATTTTTGGAGATCCCTCGTTAAAAAAAGAATTAAATTATTTATTGATTGTCACCCAATAAATGATTGACAACCAACCCTACAACTCTCATGCACGATTCAATATGCATGAGGAGGCTCATTTCCTGCAGAGGATACTGAAAGGGCTGGTTGTATTGCATTGTTGCAACCAACAAGCAAGCTCTCGTAAAAGTAGTTCCACTAAAACTACAACTAAACGACTCTTGTGAACAACTTTTTCTCTTTCGAACATGCTTAGTCTGTTCTGTCTATTGAGTTATATCCGTATTTTTTATTTTAGAATAAAAGTAAATATTAATAAAACTACGGATTTTTTCAAATGTAATTAGGAAAGCCATGAAAAAGGATCCCGAGAAAGTTGTCACCAAAATATCCGTAAATTAAAAAATCGGGGAATATATCGATATTATTCGTACTGACTGACCATCGTTATGGATTGTGCACGACACATATGTTATTGTACACATATGTCGATTAAATTTAAATTTAAATTTAATCAGTATCCCCCCCCCCCCCCGAAGAACAATCAGATTAATGATAATAAGTTATTATTTGCTAACCACAAGCTCAGTTAGGTAGGTATAATTTTAGTACTTTTTGGTATCAAGAAACAATGTTTAAATAAGATACGACAACATTTTTGTTAATAAAAAAGATCATAAAGATAAAACACATGCTAATCTATGCCATGAATACAAACAACAAAGGAACATCTGGAAAGTTCCAAGAAACTGCTATTGACTCTCAAACTCATAATATTTGATCAATCGCAACTGCAGACATATTTAATTAAACCAATACAAATAGAACCAGATCGATTTTGTTTGCGTCATTATTGTTCGTAATTAAAAATCTTCACATAGTTCAAATATTTATCTAAATAATGTCTTAATATCGTCACGCAAGGGCTTATAGGAACTGAGAAATGCAAGAAAAGCTGGCATTAAAACTGTTACAAACGGCGCGCCGGTGTTTAGAAGTAAATATTAGAAGTAAATATCGTGCCAAAGTCCCGTCTGCTTGAATTTCATAGTTAAACATAGAAGCACGCTTAGCAACTAGGCGATAAACGAAACAATCAGTTTGTCTACAGAATCTCAATATGTTTAGACAATAGTAGTGAAACTTGCGATTACTAACGGTTATTCGTGCATACAAACAAACACGTGCCGTCTGCTTTACCGTGATAAGACGACCGATTGACCTAGTCGATTGTCTCTGAATTTTGTGCAAAAGATCCCGGACTTCATTCTCGCAGACAAACGTATAGATGTTTGTTTGTTGAAAGTGTTTGTCATTGTTTGTGTCTCTGGATTCATAGTCAATCCTGGTGTAGGCCATTTAATATGGCGTTACTTAGTAATTTAATAATACCTATCCATTGAAAATTTGAGTGGAAAATGGGATCCTGGGTTATTGGCGGTTGGAAGAGAAATTTTGAAGGGTGTGTTGGTGATATACGATAGTAGAAGTCACACTTTTGGGCATTCACAATGATACGAAATCATTAATAATTTGAAGTAACATTCTGTTCGAATTCAAAACTCGTGCCGTCGAAAACAAGTCTTAAGGTTTGTTACTGTTTAAGTTTATTTACTATGGCTCTATATTGTTGGTTACTTGTGTAATATTTAGGTGAAATGATATAGATTTATCAATTGTCACGTTATGTTTGTTGTTATCTTATTTGACATAATGGCGTGACATAAATAAACATAATTATGTTATTTTTAGCACCATCTGTATCTTGTACGTTACTAAAAGCACATAGGTGAATTATTACAATTATTTTATAAATGTCTAATTAAGATTACCTTATAAAAATGTAGCCACTCGCCCGTTTTGGGTTTGTGAAAAGCATGCAACTTTAGAAAAATATCTTCTCTTCATAGAACACTTTTTACTTTTGAACAGACGTATTATTCTTTTATGCTTAGGTCTGAGTGACATACCCCACATAACAACACTACGCTATATTGGCCATTCGCCAGGATTCCTTCGCTTAAATAAAAAAAAATTATTAAAATTATAAAATCAATAGCGCTCTTCGGGCACCTAAAATATTTGATTTACGAGTATTTATTAGACTGCTATTTGTTACAAATGAAATGCACGCTGTGTTTACAACTAACGAACATTATGATTATTACTTATGAAATCGCCGTTTTATATGGAAAAATTCAATTTTTTTTTTTGTATGAAATTTAATTATTAATTAATCGAAGTATTGTCCATTATTAAGTCGTTTGAAGGAAAACAAATGGATAACTGATTTTCAAAAATAATATCCTAGCTTTAAATTGAAATTAATTTGAATTTAGAATTCGAATCTAAACTCAAGATAACTAAGTTCAAAGTGGCCACTGAGAACAAACAGCAATTTCATAGGTAAGGCCCTAATATTTCGTTAAATATCGATGTAAAAATAGCCTTCAGTAATTTACCAGTTATTTACCGAATTACCGACGACAAAAGGTGATCCGGTTTAACCGGTGTACTGGTTTTCGGTTAACCGATATTGCATGTCCTAGGTATTGCATATTTTTTTATTTTTTTTTCATATATTATTTATTTTTAATTTTCGAACATGCGATTTGCTCACGAATATTGGATTTCACAACCGATTTAGTATTTTTTTTTTTTAATTTTGTACATAAATACAAATTTAATGGCACTTAATTGAACTTACACTACGGCTTCTTGAGATCTGGCACCACTATTAATGCAGATGTGTACTGTAAAGAACTGCAAATGATGATGGACCAGCTCGCTGTCAAACAACCGAGTCTGGTCAATCGCTCTAATCCACTGCTTCTCCATGATAATGCTCGACCACACACTGCACGACAGACAGTTTCAAAGAGCTTCGACTGGAAACTCCGTTCCCCACCGTACTAGCCAAACCATGCCTGAACTAATTTCCATTTTTTCGGAATTTGCATGACTTTTTACAAGGGAAGAAATTTAACTCCAATTTGGCAGTGATAAACGCCAACCGAGAATTCATCTATTCCCGTCCCCACGAGTTCTATAGCAGAGGCATCAATCAACTTCCATTAAAATGGCAAAAGTGCATTGATAAAATAATGGACAATACTTCGATTAATTAAACATATAATTTTCATACAAAATAAAAATTGAATTTTTCCATGTTTTTATATGGAAAAATTACATAGTTGATACACAGCGTATATGCTGCATGGATATTGCAATGTGTTGACAAATGGAACATGTATCAAAAACCATGAAAACAATATATAATTTTGATATGTCCCATTTGTAAACACACTGGAATAAAATTAAATAAAAAATGAAATATATCTCGACCATTGAGGCCTTTGAGTTTGAGACTTAATTTGCTATATCCCATGTTTCTATAGTTATTAGTACTACGGATTCATTATTTTAAGAACTATGATGTAAAACATTTCTACAATTTTTAGACCTGATAGGTCAAACATTAAATTTACTATTAAGCAATATTCTCCCGTATTTAACTTTTAATGTGTATTATTTGCAGCAATTTAAAACGATTGTATCTCTGAATATATAGCGACCCTATATCAAAGCGCGCCGACGCGACGCGACGTTCGGGTCGCATTCTTCACAACAACATGTCACGTGAAAAATTTAACTACATTCGTGTTTACAAGCGAGTAACTTTTATAATATTTACGATGGGTTAAACAGATACATGCTATTGCTAACATAGGATTAATAATTATTTATTATTATAAAGTTACAGGCAAGAACAGATTTCCAAAGATGAAGATATCAAAAAAGAAGACACGATCAAAATCGAATCCCTCTTAATCCCCTATAACTTAAAAACATAAACATGGAGGCTGTCAACAACATAGGTGTCAACAATTTATTTTACAAACCTGTAAAAAGCAAGCATTGAAATGGATAAATGGGTGAAGAGCTATCCATCGCATATCCGTTCTCGAGCAACATCAAAAGTTTGGTGTCAATGTCGAGATGCCAATACACTCGATGAACGAACCTTTGGAAGACTCCTCTCATATTTCAACGGTTGCAAATTCAGCGCGTTTGAAATGAATAGGTATCCAATTTGTGTCGATGTAAAATTGAGGAAATCACACTGAGCGCCCTATGAATATTCTATGGGTCATATTTTTGCTGTGGTCATATAAAAACAGCTATGTATCTTATTCAGTCGTACTAAGTACTAGTCAGTCGAAAATCCGGTTGTTCTCCTACGTTCAATCTTGTTGTACCGGTTGTTCAATCTCTTAGTATAATTAACTGAAATTATCTCATTTAAAAAAAAAAGTCTTGTTCGTGCTCCAGAAATAAAAGAAATCTGGAGTATGTGATTCACCAATACACACTGGGCCCGCGTGGTGGATTACGGCCCGAAACCCTCCAGTCATTTATTAGGGGTGGCCTGTGCCCTGCAGTGGGACGTTATAGGCTGATCATATGCAATACAGTTTTTTCAAAATGATGATGGCGTCAGACAATCGATTTTTCTACTAAGGATACGATATTTTAGTAATATCGTACAATAAATAATATTTACAATTATGTATGATTCAAAACGAGGTCATTTGGCCAACGTAAGTGGGCCAATCACAAAAACGATAAACATAAATATATCTAAATTCTATCACGCGCATTCTCTTGTCATTCTTTACTTTTGAACAATGAAGTTGACTTGTCACGGTTATTGGCACTGGCATACAGGCCCGATGATTTATTGTGTTGCAAAGAAAAATGGGCTATGTTACAGAGAAATCCCTTTTTTGTCCGGAAAACCTTTTTAGATCCGAAAGAAAAAACACGAGGATTAGCTTCCATCGTTCTAATAAGATTTGCTATACGTTAATTTGTTATATTAAAAGGAAAAATATTAACATACATAGTTCACAAAGAGTTTTAATAACGAGGGCATTCATTCAGAAAGAGCAGTTAATGAAAATAAGCGCACTGTTTTTGGTGTTAAATTCAACTTTCTGCTTTGATAAAGTATGTTTGAAGTTAAACATGATAAAGTTCGTAAAGCAGCAGAATCCATGATGTTGTTCAATGCCTTAAATATGACTTGTTATTTTAAAAGTTTTGACACTGGCGTCGAATACACGACTGGAAAAGGGGTCACAAACAGTGAAGTAAAACAAATACGTTGTATTCATGTCAGGTCATTTATAAAAAATCACAAAAATATTGTTGAAATACAGAAATTTGTCTCGTTTGTACGTTTGTGATGTCCATGCAATATGCATATCATGCAGTAGTTTTTTATAACACACCTTAATTACAAAATTATAATTAAGATAACTTTATAACATTTTCTAGTACTGAAGTATATTTATTTATATAAATAAATGTATTAATAAATATGTTTACATAATATAACATATCATTAGAATCATGAACATAATATTACTGTTTTCGTGTTATAATATATTAGCGCAGATAGGAAATACTAATTAGAATGCCCTTCATTAACTAAATCATGTTTATTTTAAATTTCAAGGGGCCAAAGGTGATATAATACAAATAATAATTAGTACATGTTTAGGTACGAGCTAAGTACATTTTAGGTACCCTCGAATACCTTTAAGTAGAATATATTATTATTTTGTTATTATTATACAGATAAATTAAGCTCACTGTTTAATTTCTATAGCACCTACTATAATTTATCGCTTTTTAACCAACTGTCGACAGCTAGAGAAGGCATTAAGTCCGTCTCTGTATATTATAGTGCAAGAACAGTAAATAAATATAATAAACTTAATTAATGCGACTTTTATGTTAAGTCATGAGTCATAAGTAGTTAAAATTTCTTACGACATTTTAATCAGTTACGTAACAGTATTTGATAGTATGTTCATCAAATTGTTTGGTAAATTACAACGCGAATTGATAAATATTTTACGCAATGTTTACTGGTAAGTATTAAATAATACGTAGATTCGGTGTTGCGATTATAGATATGCGTGTTGTATATTAATCGGCATTTTATAAACTTTGACAAATATAACGCAGCACAAGAATGGAAGAGCAAATTTAGAAACTTTTAAGCTGAATTTCTTTCTAAATTTCTGTTTGAATACAATTATGTTTAAGTTTCATACTAATTTTATAACGACAAATATAAATTATAAAATTATGTTTTAGAGAGATTTCGAAGACTTTTGAATTTCGAAAAAAAATCTATTTTTCGACTAAGGGTCCAAAACACCAAACAGATAAATTTGGTGAGTACCTACAAAATTACGATAGTGTCAAAAAAATATTCGACATTTATATATAAAAAGATCTAGATTTTTGTTTAATGCTACAAAAAGTCTTCCAACATAAAAATACAAATAAGCACCACTTTACAAACAGACTACTAGTTCTATTAAAGTACACATGCCGGCCGAAAGTTTAGTCTTCGGATAGTGTAGTCTCTTTCTACAAGCCGATGTGTATTACTTTCGGCCGGGAAGGGTACATATTTTTTTTATATATCTAAGGGCACAATACAGCATACATTTTTACGCGAATTCAACCTCATATTATAGTTATTATCAATATATTCTTGTTTTTTTTTATTTATAGCAAGAAGGCGGCAGACGAGCTGACGGGCCACCTGACCGTGAAGTGGATACTGTTGCTCATTAACGTCCACGATACATGCCGACATCAGTCCAGACTGAGAAACGTTAGCACATCTCAGGATGCGCTGCCTACCTTTGAAGATTTAGAGTAATGGATTTGGAGGAAGTGTTGGGAAAATGGGGTGTGATAGTATGGGATGGAAATGGTCTCTGGCATATCTCACTCACTACCGAAACACGTTAATTGGGGAAGCTGGTTAAAGTGGGAAATGAAGTACATTTCAAGATAGTCTTCTTGTGGATACAAACACATCATATGAAGATAATACATGAAGATCTTATAATCTATTTTATTCTAATTAATATATTTGTTTATAAATAAGAATTATGATCCACTTAATTACCTAATTACCCACCTCTTTTATGAATTAGGAAAGCTTATGCGCGAATATATCAACATCTGAAAGATTGTTGTTACATATAAGGCAAAATCTTTTAACATACGCATTTACAGCACAATTTGTACTGCTTACGGGGACATAAAACGAATCTGTTTAACGTGAGGAGAGCCTTGTAACTCTGAGATATTTTTTTCCAACAATTCTAGCGAGACAGTGTAATTGTGTAAGATTTTGTAAAGAAACAGAAAATCCGACTACTTGGACTCTTTTCAATAGGAGGTATAATGTATAATGGAGGTATTGTGTGCGTAGAGAAGATTATTAAAACGTATTAGTGCATTTCGTATGAACATTTTTTTTTAAAACGTACGGAAGAAAAGTCTCTCTTCCGTCTGGCTTTGCCATCGTTTTTTTCTGATTAAAATGAGTGTGAACAGCCAACACTTTCAAATTTGCCGGTCTTTTGTTGTGCTGCATTTCATTTGCCAGACTTTATATTTTCCAGCGGTTTCTTCCGTTAACACTGCTAACACTCAGCTTCTCACGCAATCTATGTAACTCATTATAAGATAATATATAATCATCTAAATAGATAACTGTGATGGTTTCATAAAAAGGATTATAACTTCGAAGGCGAAACACGTTAGAATTTACAAAGCAGCGAAAATCGCAACAAAATCGATAAACACTCATAGATTTCGGGATCAGCGCTAACAAATGAACTGACAGACAGACGTTGTCTTTTAAGTAGGTAAATAGAAAAACAAAAGTAGTTTATTAATATTACTTTAGACTTATATTGTCTATAGTATAAAGATAGTTAAATGAAATTCTATTAACATTGAAAAGTAAAAACAGATAACAATATAAATGTTGGATAAAAGTGTTCTTGATAGATGTAAATGCAACATGAGTAAAACATTCATATAATGTATTTCATTCATACATTCATCGTAAAACATGAGTACATATAAACATATATGATTCGTTAACAAATCCTATTTATATGTATATCTCTTTCTTACTTTTTATCACATTCATATAGTACATAACTATTTGTTTCCAAACAAGTTAATATTACAGTAGATAACACATTATTAATATTAAAGTTACAAAAATATTATAAGATAAAATGTTAGATTGGAAAATTTTCCATGATATACGAGTCATTATTCTAGGCGACTGACAAGTATTTATAAGGATATAAAATTGATTTACTGTTCAATAGTTTTATTAGTTTATATTAGGTAGGCACCTAATAAAAACTATTGACTAATAAAACTAAAACTAATAAAAGCAATTGAACAGTAAATCAATTTTATATCCATATAAATGCCTGTCACTCTCTACGTAGGTATATTAGGCTCAGAATAATACTTATTTATTTCCACACATTCAAATTTACTAAATTACTTTTTATATGACTTGACTCCCTATTTGAAAATTTAATAAATTTTATTTTTATCGTCTAAATATTATATATTAATTACAAATGTAAACAAGACGGTTCACAAATATTTATCCGAACCCCACACCGAGAGTACCCTTTAAACAATTTCGTTATCTAAATCTATAAATAAACAACAAATAATTGACTTGGGCCCTGCCACATGTTGTTTTGAACTTATTGTGCAGTTTGTCACCATTGACACAGGTTATCGATTCTATTTATTGAGTGGCGCCGAGTATAACGGACTACTTGACGGAAGTGGCAGTCTCATACGGTCGACCGCAACTCACTGACAAAATTCCCTTCAAAATAAATCAAGAAAATGTGCCCTAGAAAACTTATGAAACTCTATTGGGTGCTCTATGCAATGTTCCTCACTAGGATACTAGATGTTCATTGCGAGGCTTTTCAACTCGACTCTGTAGTGAAGGATGTCTGTAGCAGGTCACTCTCAAATTTCATCTTCCAACTCTGTACTGGAGATGTTTCTATAGAGGATCTTCCAGTCTCCAATTTGACAAGACTACGAGGCAAGAGAGCAGCTCTGTTCATGACCAGCGAAAGATTCAAGAGACAAATTGCTGACCAGTGCTGCCTCAACCCATGCACTATATCTGAAATGATCGACTACTGTCCCGATGACTGGTGAAGTGATTTTTGAGGAGAGAAATTGACGAAAATACTTTCTTCATTGCCAATGTTTTTTTGGAAGAGCAAGAATGAAAGAGAGAAGAATGAAAAGGTGCAATGTAGTTCCTATAAAGATTGTTTAGAGGCTGCTTAGAATTTGGAGGGCTTTTAATTACTGCTCCTTTAATTACTGTTCATATGTATTACTCGTCATAACCTTTAAGGTACATAGCGTGTCGTAGCAAAATCTAAGGTGTTACAGGTGCTAATGTGTTTCTACTTCGGTAAGACATTTTATATTTTTTGTAGTATAGGCGCTAACCGTCATAGATCAGTGTCACAGTTTAGAAGTATGAGTATATTTGAATCCTTAAAATTTTGTATTTGCATTTATTATTTATGACACAAGAAATCGCTGACGGTTGTCGTTTTACTACAATATATGTATGCGTGTATGTATGAATGTATTTAAAATGTATATAATGTAGAAGTTCCTCTGTATGTGTGAATATAATTTTAATATTATTAGTTATATTTAATTAATTAGTGAAAATTTGGTGAAATTTGAAATAATAACGTTATTTTGTATTACTTTATCTGAAAAATCATTTATAAGACCATATTTATATTTAAACAGAAACTTGATTCAACGAAATTTTAAGTTAGAAAATTTTAATCACATAAGTCCATGTCGACAATAAGGTACTTTTTCTGAAGTAACGTCACAATTACTAGGTTTTATAAGTTTGACTTTAAAATGTAATAATACCTCATGTTTATTACTAATGTATAAGTATATTAATGTATTTTAATTAGCTTATAGTTTCCAAATTGAAGCCCTTATTAATAAAAATATTATTAATCTGTTCTATTATTTTTAACTTTTGTTAATATTTGTGTTAAAACTAATTTGTTTACATTTTATGAGTATTACTTATTTTTGTTAGTAAGGGAATGTTACAATTATTATTTAAAAAAATAAGTGTTAGAGATATTATTTATTAATGTCTGACTTAGACGAGTAATCGTTGATCTCAAAAGAATTGCATAGTTTTTATATACCCGAGCCACAATAAAAAACTGTATTCATTTTACAGTCCATACTTAACATTTCGATTAAGTGAAGACTTGAGTAATTTTATTGAAATAAGTCAATAGATTAAGTATTAATTTCAAACTGAAACACTGAATATGTTAATATATATCTATATATATATAACACGTTATATAATATATATATATATATATATATATGTTATATATATATATATATAACAAAATAGTTTTTTTTATTTTCAACTTTAAGCCACTGCGGAATCTATTATAGCTCTCTTTGATTCAGAAAGATCTATGCACAATAGAACAAATGTATATAAACTATGTGTAATATATTACCAAATATAAAGATTTTTATCATGAATAGTATATCACATCTAGAGCCTAATATTTTAAACTGTCCCCATATATTATAACCGCATGGTCATATCTCGGTCACATATATCGCACTACAGTCATATAATCGCGCTTAATTTGATTTGCGTGCGGAATGGACTCCCGATAAACCGCTTAGCCAAGGCAAAACGGAATTTATGGTTTCATGGATAACTCCCGCAAAAAGGCCCCGAATAAATCTTCCTTCTAACTTAATAAAGTCTTTGTTGAGGGCTTTATCTGAGCTGTGTCCATGGACAGGCTTTTTTGAATATCCCTTTTTTAGCGTGGTTCTCGTTCAATAAGCCTGCTATTGTTAGATGATTGAAATAAAATTACAGTAAATGTTTAAGTATAAAAGAAATTATCCCCGAATCAATAAAATAGGAAATTTGCTGTTAAATGTTGATACTGGCAGATTTACACGCTTTGAAGATATACAAAATAACAATGGCAAGTTGAACGCGAATGCATCTAAAACGCTTACACATTTGCAACAGTTATACACTTATATAATTTGCAGTTAACTCCGAAATGAAAATTTTAAATTGTTGTTAAATTGTTAATTGTTTAAATTGTTTAAGTCAAGGAAACATATTTATATATTTTGGTTATGCCATGCATCAATGACAGATATCATCTCTTGCAAGTTATGATGCATGGTGGTCGTGAGCCTGGCAGAAGACAGACAACTCGATCAGAAATCCTAAGAAATGATTCAGGATAAGCTCAAAAATAAGCAATCCGAGCAGTATAATTTCCTGTGAGGATGAAAATGTTATGCCAGAAGAAGAAAAAGAAGGGATTAATGAATATAGGAAATGATGTAATGTTAAATTAATGATTGTAGATCGGTTACAGTTAGGTACGTTGTTACCTATTTAACTACATGAAAATAAGAGTCAATGTTCAGTGAGTTGAGGTTTTTTAATTTTGTAATGTTTTGATGGACATAAAAACTATATCTTTAGCGGGTTGTTCTAAGTTATAATACCTTAAGGCCTTAAGTCTGCTACCTAATTTTACAGCTTATTGGTGCAACAAAGATTTTGTACAATAAGTTGGTGTGATGGGAATAAATGCCCCAACCGAGTTTCATTCGGTACAACAAATTGATCAGTTTAGTTGGTCGGAGTGAAATAAGGTAAATAAAAAATAACCTAACTCGTAACAAATACCACACCTGTAGTTATTCATACACACTAGAGATAGATAGATTCGTTGTTTAAAAGGGACTTTCGAGCTGTAATACCTATAAAAAACGAGAAATATAAGGTTTCGTACTCCCCCGTTTCCTTCTCTAAATATAAATTGATTTTTCTTTTCTTTTTGCACTAAAGAATAGTTTTTCCAATTTCAATGTCTGTACGTTTTGCTTTTTTAAATAAGGGTAGTTAAATTAACACACTGTGATTCTTTCGGCTGACGTTTAAACGGGATAATTCTTTTGATTTTTCGAGCGTCCTAGCTTATGTAAGAAATAACTAATTAGAAAAATCAAAAAGTAGGGACATGCTCATAGTAGATATCTGTAACATATTAAAAAATAAATGCTATATTGCCATAATTCAGTGAGAAATAAGTAAGCACGTTTATATGGACAAAACGCTGCTGTCGTTTAAACGTGCTGCGCCCTCTTAAAGCCTTTTCACATCGTAAAGAGTAGTGTGAATAGCAGTAAAAATGAACGTTTTTAATATTAATCTAATTTATAATATTAACGATTAAATAAAACTAAAACGATAACACGATCGTCTTATTGGAGTGGAATGAAGAATCAAATTGGAACGCAATCAGATATGTACATATTTGCAATATCCAATGTCGTTGTCAGATCGTTGGATATTTCCAATATATACGTATGCCTTACAGCGATAGGAATCTTATATCGAAGTGACGTGATTCTGGGATAGATAGGTAACGTATTACCTCGCCCTATGTGTTTCTTTCCTCGGAAAAATAATATGTCAACAAAATACCATTTCGGGCCGCACAGGTGACTTTAAATTGAATATTGATCCTCAGCACTGGCTTTATTATCAAAGGAACCTAATACTGTGTTATAAGGTGTGTAGGTGACATAGGCAAAGGTGAGCTGCTTACAAGAAGGCGGACTTATACTAAACTTCGTATTCACCTTGTAACTAAACTCCTATATTAAATAAAAACACTCACGGTATGCGACCAGACAAAACATATAGAGTTTTACGAGCCCTATTTAACTCGTAAAACTCCACATGTATTGTCTGGGCGCATGTAGTGAGTATACTGATTTTTCATCTTTTTTGCAATAAAGAATAAATAAATAATGTTAATAAAGTCTCGTATCACTGAAATCATTAATGGTACAAATATTGTTAATTCCATCTTTCTTATGTTTCGCTGCCAATGTCTATGGCCTGCAAATATCGTAGGACAGTTTTAGCAGTGAGTTATTTTACCTCCTCCGCTTCAGCAACTCGAGTTGTTGTTTAAATATGCTGCCTATTCAATGGGTTGAGAAGAGCGCCCCCAGAATGCCACCCTAAGTCGAGATGTAAGGGATGGAGATTTCAATTTGTACTATATCTGAAAAACATCTAGATTTACCTAATGCTCCTTAAACCCCCTTTAATATAGATGTAAAACTCTAACCTATTTATTATAATTTATAGCGTTCTCATGATGCCACCAATTTTCACAGATCGGTCAATGAGCAAAACATGTTTTTCATTGGATATTTTCGTTTTCCAATCTAAAGCAAACCATAAAACAAGTTAAAATTTTATGCACAGATTTTTCATTCTATCTAGTATTAAAGAATTTCCAGAATATTTCTAGAAACTTAATTAGTCGAGGAAGGACCTTGTTTTCGCAAACACACATTGTTTATAAAACATAGTTTTGCGGTAGATTGGGCGACTGTGTGACCAGCCGGTTAAACACAGTTACAAGTATGATTGGGTATACTAGAAGATATAGGTGTATTCATATTTTTTTTTTATATATTTATGAAAGAAGATAGCAAACAAATAGGCCGTCCACCTAGTGGTAACCGGATGGACTTCCGCGATACATTCCAACACATGCCAATTAGTATCTTATGTTGTCAAATATAGATTTACGTAAGTACCTACAGTATCAGAAGGAGATCAAAGCAAATATGATTCAATAGAAAATTCGCCTCCCACACAAGATTGTAATTATTTGTGTGCGAGGCAGATCCTGAAAACCCGAACGTCAGCGAAAATAAATTAGTTTCCTCGTAGTCTTTGTAGTGGGTGTGTCAGCATTCCACATAGCTTCGTATAAGGTTATTATGTAACCGAAATATGGAAGTGGAATGCGGCTCTCTAATCTACATAAGTACAACTGTTCTCAGATATAATATAATTATGAAGAAACTGTATTTGCAGCTGCAGGTACAATGACATACACTTGCACAGTGTATACAATATAATATTAACATCTATGCCAGGGGCAAATATATTTACAGATAAGTTATTTATTAACTTATTAATCTTAATTGATTGTATTCTCGTTGATTGATAACAATGTTGCAATTGTAGAGAACTCTACATAGTAACATAAATGTTCGAAACTCTTGAGTGGCTCGAATGCTTGAAATAGGTTCCTTTATACATAAGATCGAACTGGTTACAAAGTGAAAATGAATTTTAGACAATGTTTAAATTTAAACAGTGTTTATAAGTGAGGGGGAGGGACGCCTAATTCCTATAGCATTTCAGTTAAATAATATACTCGTACAAAGTAGTTTTGTGCGTAAATATATGAATTTGTATTTCCCTTTGCAACAGTAGTGTCTTGTAACTGTTTTCCGAATAAATGTTTTATCTACCTATCTATCTAGTTGGGAAATAACAATATAGTAAAAATTCTGTTATGCTTATTTGAGTTTAAACACTTCCACTGCGACAATCCAGTATTAGGGTAGCATTATAATTATTATACAACTACATGCTATGATAATAATTAAATAATATTCCGCAATAAATATCACGATAGCTAACTTATCGTAGACTTTACAAATGCATCAGTTCACAATATATCTTAAATTTCCAATATTCGTAGTCCCTTTTCCAAAACCTAATTCCTACAACTTTAGATTGGATTTTTACATGATTTTTTTTATATAGGTTAAATATAGTATTAATTAGTTCATGTTCAATACTAATACACGCATTTAACGACAGGTAGCGTATCTACCGATGTGGTAAATTTCGTTATTTTAGGCTGCTGTTGACGTGTGTAACAGATGTCCATGAACTGCAATATCCGCTTACTATGAAGTGGCCTATCTGCTTTTCTGTCATATTCTATCATTAAAAATATAACAATACCGTAATCATTTTAATAATATTCTGTATCTTATATAGTTATATGGCATGCGATCATATGATCGACGCTAAGGAAACTAACGTTTTGAACATATTTCTGTGACCCAATCCGACAATACGTTTGGATCTAATGCATGTTTAGGTTAAGAGGGGTCTGAGCTGTAAATCCGGAACCGATAGTTGGAAAATGCAATAGCTATCCACCTACTATCAAACCTACAGATTTTGCACAAACACAGTATATTTTTGTCTACTTTGTTTATTGACAGAATTGACCTTTGATTTACGAATTAATATTTTCATTTGATTGGAAGTGTACAATATGTACAATATACTATATTTATCTTAATTTTTACTGTTGTTCTATATCCTATTATTTACAATTATTTGCTGATATTTTTTATTGTTATTTTTATCTGAATATGACTTAGATTAGATACTATGAAATGGCCCGTTTAAATGTAAAAACTAACATTAAAAATTGTAGAAAAATATTATACTCGTAATTCTCCGAATGCATAGCTAGATATATCCACTCAAGCGCAGCTAGGTAACAATAGTTTCAATAATATAAAAGGAAATAATTGAAGGTTGACATTATCATTATTGATTGGTTTATGATATTCACCAGTGGTGGTTGGATGAGAAGAACCGAAGATAGTGTGTGGTGGAGAGCTTTGGGCGGGGCCTATAGGTATCCAGTAGTGGAGAGCCATCCGCTGATAGTATGGTATGGTATTGATTGATATCATTGCTGTAGAAATTTCCTAAGCGAGAGTGAACGAATCTCTAAACGAACGTCTATAACTTGAGAATTTAATCTTGTCGTGTTAAAATGTAAGTCAAGTGATTACAACAAGATTTGTTTGGTGATCTAGTCGATGACGAAGAGACTGCAGTTCCTGGCTTTGATAATGTGTAAATAAGAAGTCAAGTCCATCAATGGCTGCTGACACGTTTGCGCGACTCCGTGTAGTTTCAAGAAATCCTATACAACGCCTTTGAGCTATTGGTTGCCTGGTTATTTTACATAGTGTAATTGTGTAACTAACTATTATACAAAATGTAATCTCTTTCTACGATGTGTCCACGTGTTTGTTGTGTATTCCAACGGGGGCTATAACTTCATATCTGAGCTTGTTTGGGTTTAGTTAAGACAAAGTTAGGTTAAGCGAAATAAAGTTTCAAGAAACTTTCTTATTTGTCAAAATCTGTTTACATTTTTGACATTTTAATTACAATAATGTATATATGTACCATCAGTTTTGATAGAGAGATGTTAGCTGTACCTATTGGTTATACTCGTCTGCAGAGAAGAGGGACCCGGTCTATTACTTCGACCTCGTTTCCTCAGAAGTGAACTCAGGAGGCTGCCAGAACTCGCTGACCTTGGCACCATAACAGACGCCAAAGCGAATAAAAGCTGCTCGGCACCAGAGGGATGTCGTGTGGAGTCTATGCCCCGGAAAGGGAATAGAAAGTGGTTAATAGACATAGGCATAGAAAAAAAAATGTAGGGGAGCAGAGTACGCAGTACAGCGCGTACCTCCCACGTCTCGGTCTGATAACCGGAGGGTTGGTGGGATTATCGGAGGAGGAGTGTTGTATTCGTTTTAACAGACGATCTCAAAATACAGACCCGTTGAATGAAAATACAAACCTGTTGATATCTTAGTTTGCTTCCCGATTAGAAATACCTACCAATTAATGTTGTTATGTGTTAATGAGGATTTAAACGTGAGTGTTGTTGTTTATCAGTTAATTAGTAAACAAACGCTGTATCTATTGGTAGGTCGACAAATAGATATAGAATAATATAAATATATTAATTTGTAATACTTAGGCGAAGTTTAGACAGTCAGTGTATAATTACACTATCATCACGTAATATACATATTTATAGTGAGTGAGATATGCCAGAGCCCATTCCCATCTCATTCTATACTATCCCAACTCTTGCTCTAAATCCATTGCTACATCTTCAATGGCAGACAGCGCAGTTGAGGGCGTACGAACGTTTGTCATTGTGGACTGAAGTTAGAATGTACTGTCGACAGTGGGCGACAGTATCCACTTGCCTCCAGGTGGGCTGTATGATCCTCTGCCTCGTTCTTTCAGTAAAAAAATTAAAAAAAATATCTGTTAGGCTTTTCTCCTTGATAAATTGTATGAACTATAAATTCCTTCTTTCTTTCCTTATATTATTTTCTACTATAATATTCTGCCAATGTCGAAAAATAATGCGTTTTTTTTAATATGTATAAATAATAATAAGTATAAATAAGTATAACAAATCGATTTTTATTTAAACGAGCATTAACAATTACTAAACGAGCAGGAAATTATGATCAACAAAACAAACTCATTGAATGACTGACCGGAGAACCTAAACTACTTTAAATTTGCTACTATCGATTTTCTGCTCATTCAGTATCTTTTTCCCGCTCGTTTAATTATTTCTCAAACAAATCTTGTTTATTTGCAATATCCCTCACGAATATTGCTATATGTTCTTCCAGTATCACCCCGCTTGCTCCTTTATATTCATTCGCAGCGTTTGCCCAGGGGCCTAATATTATTGGCGTCGATATAACACGTAGCACCCCGCATGTCATTTCGCTGCCTGCAGGCGCAAGAAATTGCATGAAACACATGATGTGCATCCAATATTTAGAGATCTCCCGTGATCCCCGGCTTCACTCAAAATGCTAACTTACAGGGGAGTTTTAGTGTGATCTAACGGACCGTATTAGACTGGTTGTGTTGTAGTATATAAATCTGTGCTTTCTGCACCGCTATAGGACATATTGAACGCAATATGCGATACCTGCCTGCCTCAGAATTTCATTATCGTCCATTGACTGCTCTTGACGAAGACCAACGTTCAGGAGTGATTTCAAACATTTACTAACTAGTATACGAATAATAGGACGTTAAAATGTCTTAAATCGTTAATGATCTAATTTATCAAATTGGTGTCTGCGAACATTTGAGCACAACTGCGCCTGTTGAGGAATTTTTGATTGAATAAAGTAAGTAATCTAAGAATTCCAAGAACATTCTGAGAGTAGGGTTTTATTTCTGAAAACAGCAAACCGTCACGGTTCACTAACAGGTAGCTGACTCAAACTTGCTACAATGAAGATTTCTTACTGGCATCTATTCTAATGTAGGGGCTATTGTTTTCGATTGTGACCCTCGGACCCTTGCTTTTGTACGAGTACATTTCCGTAGGATTTACAGCATTTTCTTCTTTTTTTATAAGAAAATTATATCTATATATTATTATTTTCAAGCTCAAAATTAATGATTAGGGCAACACCCTTTGTTATATAAAGCCTAAGGCTTGCCCCATGTCGAGTGCTACTCACGCTTAGGGTTGCCAAATGTAAAATCACTTTTTCCGGGCCCGTATCATTGAATTTATTTTTCCATGTAATTCTAATCACACATAACTCTAGTCACTCTCATTCCCATTTTTTATATTCTATTAAAACCTAAGTACATTCTGTGACAATCATGGCACTAATTAAAACTAAATAGGGCTCAAGTTCACTGGTTAAATACCACGAATGTATAGGCATTTAAACATGCACCAAGCTTCACCGAACATGCATACACGTGTATGTAGCAGCATACAGTTTCATTACCCTAGACGGGACATGAAACTGCATTTCATTGATTCCCACGTGACGTGGTCATTACCGTGCAATAGGTTACAGTTTAGAAATGTTTCTATATTGTTTCGAACGTAAAAAAGAAGTGCTTTGCTGTTATCTAGCATCACAATAAATCGACTTTAATAAAGGAATGTTTTCTTTTTCACTCTATCTCTATCTCAGACATTATCGGATGAAGAGAAAGTGACCATAATAACTGTAGATACGAGAAATGTTTCCGTGGTAGTGTTGTGGTAGGTCGTATAGTGGTAGTGGTAGTGTGTTAACATAGTTATTATTCCCTTGTGATTTACAAAATAATAAAATACTACTAAGATTGTTTTTTTCAAACATACTTATGTTTTATTTTAGTAAATAAATATAAATAAATAAATAACGCCACACTCAATGGCTCAAACTAGGATTCCCTGTGTCGTGGGTCCAGAGACGAATACAAAGACAAAGAAAGATAAACACACCCAGACTCGAACATACATTATTTTTCAAACAAATGTATGTCCTCCCGTTAATCGAATCCGGGACATTTTGCAGAGCAAGTAGGGTCACTACCAACTGCGCCAATCGGTCGGTTAATATAAGAAAATAAAAATTCGTGAAATTTTTTTGATTCCTTTCGATAACAAATCTGTTGTTTTTGTAAGAGGTTTATAGAGTTATATATGGAATTTTTCAAAAACTGATAATATGTAGATGTTACATATTATCACTTTTTCCGTAGTTTCAGGGATTCAGCTGTAGTCTTTCTGGACGAACGATATCTATTATCATTCCCTCAATACCGCCCTATAATTATTGAACCATTAGGATACAGTGAAATCAACGAGACATGAGCTATGCATGCGTGTGAGTGGGTGCCGAATTGTCCAATCCGATTGTCGAATTGGTTAGCACTGTACACTACCGGTGTGCACTCTACTAATCTGTACTAATACTGTATTAATCTACTTTTTTAATTAGTAGGATAGGAAATATCCATTTCTTATAGTATTTAGTAGCCACTAAATTTACATGTAATCAGATTTTAAAAACAGCCGTATTTGTAGAGAATCAACCTTGTTTCTCCCGAAAATGTTAGCAAAGCAGTGTCCTCAATACTTTATCTATAATTTTTGTACGGTGAGGATATATATATTTTCACTGTTATATAGCATAATAATTTGCTTATCAAAGTTATCAAAGTACTACAAGTACAATTGCTAACTAAACCAATAAAATTATTAATAACTTAAGTATTATTTTTTAAAGATATAGGTACATTTAACAGTACATTCCGTTATAATAATATATCGTGTCCATACATCTAACTCAGTACCCATCAAGTTATTGACCGATAAATAATACTGTTGGCTTTAAAAGGCGAAGTAATAATTTATTTAACTACAAATGAAACTACGTTATCTCCACTAGATCACTTCAGCTAAAGATTTTCTGAAGTAGTATTGTTCTGGAAAGCACAGTCCGAGGAGTATTTACTTTCCACTCTAACTCCAACAAGTTTCTAGCGAAGTTATTAACTGCATTACCAACTTACTAACACTACTTTATTGTGGCCCTATATCACGGTATTGGGTGTTAGAAACTGAATTTAGTACGGCTATACCGAAGCGTCGGATAGAGAAACTTGGCCTGCTATAGGTAGCAATATAAAATGTTCAAATTTTATAACCACGGCTTTATGAACTTTGTATCTATGTAAGTGAAGCAGATAATAAATATTTCTCAATCTGTTACTGGTTTTGTAGAGAAAACCAAAGCGATAGTGCTCGAGGAAAATTGAAGCTTAGATGATTAGATGGCATATACGAAGCGAAAGCGATTGTCCAGATCGTACGAGTCGATGTTTTTCAAATTTCTCAGAATTTTTTGAAGAGCGGAATATCGGGGCTTGTGATCACGACTGATTTTTACTTTAAATACGCTTTTCAGCACCAGTTCATAAACGTGATGGCGTCAAGTAAAAATAAGCAATTCCCTGTCAAGTTTTTGCTCTAGAAGCACACAGGCAGTATTGATACGTCCTGTATTCGAAGCCGTAGTATCACAACAGAGAATTTGCACTAGATTCAAATCTGTGATCGCATTCCAAACAGCCTGCACCTTCTCTTTGCCGGTAGACTGTAGAGTTATCCAATTTTGGCACAGTAATAAGTTGATACTTATTTCCAATAAGTTGTTTGCCGTAGCCCAAAAGTCTTGAAATTTGATTTACGTGTGTTTCGATATAAGACAAAAAAAATAAGTGCGTGGACATGAAAAATTTTTTTTGACGCACACGCAGTTTTTTTTTACTTAGAATTTTTTAGGACACCCTAATGTACCTACATGTTTATTTGTTTTACGATATTTAATTAACATGCGTCATTATTAACTGGAGTTTTACTTAATCTATCATTGCACATACAGCGCCATCTCTGCATAGGCCAACCTCTTACCATTTATTTATTCCTTATAAGGCGATTATAAGGCGAACTTAATGTTTAGTTAAGCATTTTTCCAGAAAATCATTTATATCATTTTGCGAATATTTGCGAAATGACCGATTTGTATGAGAAACTGATTCTTTTCTTTTATAAAAATATTTATTATTATAGTCGAAATATTGACCCATATTATCTACACACCTTCACCACCTCACGGGCAATTGATTGATGCCACTCCTGTAAGAGTCCTGTGGACGGGTATAAATGAATTCTTCAAAAGCCCTAATCATAGCTATTTCACAATCAAAATTTATTCCTTGCAAATAGTTGTCCGATTTTCGAAAGAAAGAAAGGAAATCAGTCAGGGCAAGGTCCGGTGAGTGCGGTGGGTGAGGGAGAGTCTCCAGAAATTTAAAACTGTCATATGAGAAGTGTGAGGGCGGGTATTGTCACGAAGAAGAAGTGAAGATGGGCGATTGCTCAAACTCGGTTGCTTTGTTGCCAGCTTTTCCATCATCGTCAGCAGCTCCTTACAGAACACATCAATCGTTTGACCGGCTCGCAAGAAACTGTAGTGGACAATACCGGCAAAGGACCATCAAACTACTACCAGTAGCTTTTTCTTAGTTATCTTGCGTTTTGGACATTGTTGGATTGCAACTCCTGGATCCAGCCACTGATACGAACTTTTGCGGTTATCGTATAGGACTCATTTTTCATCACAAGTCAAGATGCGATTCAAAATTCCTTCGTTTTTGTGACGGTTCAATAACACAGTACACACTTCGACCCGTTGTTGTCGCTGACTTTCGTTCGGTTCATACGGTACCCACTTTTCGAGCTCATTTATTTTGGCGATTTGACGGAGATGAACCAACATTGTTTTATTACTAACATCAAACCCTGCTGTTAACTCTGCTGTACTTTCAGAAAGATCTGCTTCCACTATAGCATCGTTATTTACCATCGTTATTAACCTTAGTTGTAGCTCGTCCGTGGGGCTCATTTTTAAGATCGAAATTTCCAGAACGGAAGCGTACAAACGATCGATGCACGGTGCGATCGTTTGTGGTGTTTGGCCCATACACACTATTGATATTGTGAGCTGACTGACTTGCGTTGGTGCCGCGACGAAACTCATATTTAAAAATAGCACGAATTATCAATTTATCCATTTTATTTTCAACATAATCACATGAAAAAAATTTAGGTATAGAAAAACAAATGAAATATTGATTTTGAAATAAGAACATCGTAGGTATTAGATACATTTTGTTTTATTTTGAAATTCGAATTAGAACAGAAGATATCGAAACTCAAAGTGTCCAGTAATAAAATCGGTCATTTCATAAGTAAGCACCTAATATATTATTTATAAAATACTCTATGTTTGTTTGCCACGGGACCATTATTTTGAATTTAGCAAATCACATTAGACATTGTTAGACATGCTGTGATTTAAATTGTTATATGTTGCTACAATTACAATAAAACATAATAGAAACTAGTGAGGCTGTGACGTAAATATTAACACTAGAATCATTTTGTGTTTAAAACACGATTTACTACAACGCGCTAGTTGGAAGGAATGTTGCACTTTGAAGTCCCTCAGTGTTTTACATTGCCTTTTGTTTAAATCAACATACTTTACTAAAAATTAAACACTGTCTATATGATATGTTTAAATGTGAACACATTAGTGTTGTAAATATGAGCGCTGAACGCTCGAACGCCGTGTAAGCGTTAATAAACCTTAAGACTCGAGAGTCAAAACTTCAGTATGTCCCAATCTTACTATTTTACAATAAAAGCTGTTTTTTATCAATATCAGCAACGTCCCCCTGTGTGTTGGTACAGGCCTTCCCTAGTAAATTACTAAAAAGGATTCGGACTATAATAATCTAACACGCGGACTCTGTGCGGATAATGGATACATACTCGTATGCTCTAGTTTTTTATTATTTCTGAAACATGCGAATTTCATCAGGTTATTTTCCTTCGCCGCCAAGTTAGTGATATTTAAGAAAACGTACTAAGTGGAAATTGACTTCACGACCTCACAAATGAGATTCAAGAACAGATATACCCCCCCCCCCCCCAGGCCACCCCTCTTTTTATATCTTTTATTTTTATATCTGGCTAGAAAACTATTACTGGCAAAATATAGTACAGAAACTGTACCAATTACTGAAAGTACCATATAGGAGACACGGAAATATATATGCGTGTATCTCCAACTTCCCGTGGGGCTCGCCTCTCGACCACGTTCAGATGTGATGGAGGTTTGATTTATTCCACTTTGGGCCTCGAGTGGGACTTTTCAACTTTTCCGGCTGCTCTAGAATCTTCCTTTCTAGAATCTTTTAAAAATCCTCATGTGGCTTCTTGCATTTTAGAATTTCTTTCCTTTTCTTTAATCTTTTCAGCAAAAAACAAACTTTACCGTTATTAATTTTATTCATAATAAAATGTAGTCATAGTTTTTGCAAATATGCATTACCTACTCTAAAGTTATATTTATAGCAATATTCAATTAGGCCACAAGAAAATAATTAGTTAAATCATCTCAAAATAATAATATAATATGTAAATGCTCCAAAACGGATAATAGAATTTGATTACCAAATGCATTTAGGAGTTAATCTGATTGTGCGCTGAAAATTAATTCAAGCACAATTAAATCCGTAACAAGCTTCTTTCTCCGAAGACACACAAAGACCTCGAGTCTCTCGGGGGATAATCTTGGACGCTATTCAAGGTTCGGAATACAATTCCCACAGGCCCCTAATTGGAGTACCTACATACATTCGATTACGTCGCCGACCCAGAATCTTTAACGTCACAATATTTTCTGGCTGTTTCCCCGATCTCTATCGATTTTCGCGAACATCGATTTGATTATTAGGTTATTTTCGATTACTCGATTGGCTGTCGTTTTTCTCTCGTTGTTTGTAACGGAAGCGAATTTTTCATTACTAAAGCAATATTTTGCCTTATTTTTCTACAAATTTTTCAGAGGTTTGTCAGTACAAAAAATGTGTCCCTTTGGAAATGTTTGTTTCAGAAGTATTATTTGGCGTGACTAATTGTTTCAACAGTAATTGTATTCTTTAGGTTCTACTGAATCGTATAAGTGTTCAGTAGATATAAGTGTTATACGAGTAGATGAAAATTGGATGACAGCAAATAGCTAGAGGAGCGACTTTTTATATTGTGAATCTAAATTTTTTTGTTGTAGGTAAGTGATTTTGATGATACTAAAGTAAATAAAAAGTAATTAGTAATATAAAGTAAATGTGTAATTTATTAATATTTATTACAAAAACACACACCGAACGCTTACACAGTTATATTTTATCTTCACTACTAGATTAAGTAATTGATGACATTGCATTTGTAAAGCCGTATCGACATTTCGAAAACCAATAGCACAATCGCAATTAATTATTTCATTCAATTTGATAAATGATTAGATTTGTGAATTTTGGTAAACGTTTTGGTAAGCGAAATACTATGAACATATTATCTTATCGAGTTGTTTTTGATTTTATAATGAATTTGGACAATTGTTTATTTTACTTTATTAAGCCAAGGAATATAAATAAAATACATTCAAAACATTAAACAAGTTTATGCAAACAGCAGTGCAAAAACAATTTATGGTATCAGCAAAGATGTGAGACAAGGATAAACTGTTGTCCTAAACTATTCCCTAAACTGTTTGCAGCAATTCTACTTGTATCTAGAGCTTTGATCTGCAACAAATACGGGTTAAACATAAATGATATCCGGCTAAATCATCTAAGATTTCCGATGACATTGTTATCTTTGCAGAAGATCCCATGTCATTACAGATCATGCTTCTACAGCTAATAGAGGAAAGTATGATTTTAACTATGAATGCCGACAAAACAAAAATAAGGACAAATAAAAATAAAGAGAAAATAATAGTAGATGTAATGAAATAAAATATATAGATGAATTAGGACAATTAATATCATCAACTGAATTAATGAGAAAAGAAGTGGAAGGAACGCTACGCGACGCCAGGAAATGACACTGCTCATTTAAGAATGCTATATAAAATAAAGATATACCAATAGCCGAAAAAGAAAACTCTATAACACATGCTCGTCCCATGTCTGACATAAGGATGTCAAACATGACGTCTTACAAAAAGATTAGAAAAAAAATTAAAAGTATGCCAATGCCAATTTTATACAAAGAAGTATGATGAATATAAATAAAACGGAAAGATAAATGTATAATATACAAAATAAAACAAAATTCACCAACACAGTAACAAAAATAAGACAACTAAAATGGCGTTGGATAGGACATATGATGAGAGATAGAACAGACAAGTGGATCAAGAGAGTAGTGGCATGGTTCCCAAGAGAGAGAGAAAAAAAAAGAACAGACAGTTAAAAAAGTAGGAAGATGACCTTTCAAGGGAATGGAGGCGCCTAGCACTTGACCGACAGAGGTAGCGGCATCTGAGGAGGCCTATGTCTTTGAACAGCCTGACAAGGTTGCAGATGTCAAATACAATTAGAAATGTAAACTAGAGGCGGACCTCTAGAGAAATAGAAGCTTATTTATTATACCTAAATATTCTATAATGCAAATAAATAAACACGTATTTACCATTTTCAAAATTGTGTCAGGGACCCAGAATACATGTAACTTAAATAAAGAGTAAAATAAAACTAAATTAAAGTAAAATTTTGTATATTTCTTAAATGGTCAATATTTCTTTACATTTATCGGTTGACCAGCCAAGTGAATTCACATGATTTTTTATCTGCCTCAGAAAGACTACAAAAGAAGTAAATATGTTTATTGGTGCGAAATACCACGCGCAACAAAATCCACACGAGTTAAGCCGCGAATAATAGTTAGTTAAAAGAAAAAATAAATTGCTCCATTCGCTTCTACATCTTTCACTGAAACTATTTCCAAAGATATGTTTTATAAAAACATGAATAGCATGTTGCTACAACCGTACCTTTGTATCGATCACCGCATCCAATGTAATGGATAAGCGTAAAACTATAAATTTCTACCGCCCCCTAAAAGGATAATCACACAGGCAACTCTGTAGCAAATGGGAATTTACAGCCCCTGGAGAGGAAGCCTAATTGACAAAACATTCCTATGCCGGCCCCTTTCAGCTTGCAGTGAACTAATCGCTTTGGGAATGATACTGGCAGCCTAATTAAGGGAGATATTTATGCGATTCGTTGTTTTTACTCCATTCTCTGCGATGAGCTACTTGGAATCCATTAAAACTATAATCTCTATTCTAGAAACTATAATATTACTTATAGACTCTGTTCCTAATAACGATTTAATGAAAATTATACGTGCTAACGGCAGGTCCGGCGACATGAACGTTGGGGGCTCGTTACTCTGATTCCCATTTGGCTACCTTCCTAGCCTCCTAACTATTATTTACTTACTTACTACAATACTTACCATTACTTATTTATCACTTATTTATTTACTTGATTCCTAGCCTTCTGGTCTCTAGTTCTACGGCTGGTAGTGGAATAAATGTAATGTTTGCAGCAAACCCGGAAAAAACAGATCGACATTTAATAATAAAAATCTGTTACTAGTCTCAGATTAGATTTTTCTTCTAATCTAAGTTCTTAGTAATTACTTATTTAAGTATGTTGTCTTATAACAGTCCGTAAAATCACATTTGTTATCACGTGTCAGCGAATAACATAGCATAGCATAGCAGTGAATAGCAGTGAGAACTGCTGGGCACAGGCCTCCTATAGTAAATAACTTAGGATATTTATATCAGTATAATCCTCTATGATCCGTTTATACTGAATATAGAGGATTAAAATGAATATACAGACTAATTATAGAGGTATATTACATGTATCGCAATACATGGGGTCCCCTAAAGTCCAGGGGCCTGAACAGCTACACCCGTAGTCCCTGTTGGGCCTCACTAACTCGTACCTATAATATGCACAAACATATTGTGGTAAGGAAACGTATGTGTATCCCACATTCCAGTAGTGTTGTAAAAGTGAGCGTTGAGCCCTCCAGCGTTTAAGCGCCAAGTCAGTGCTAATGAACCTTAAGAATCTTAAAGATTTAGATCTTTTTAATCTCAAGGGTTAAACAGCATCAAACGTCAAAAACTTGGATTATAACACAAACGAGCGTATAACGCTCGAGTCTTTATTGCTCATTAGCGCTTATTCAACACTCGAGCGTCGAGCTCAGCACTAATTTTCACAATACTATATCTAAGCCTTCTTCTAATTTATATTTCGTAACATGTCACTTAGTAATAAAAGCTTAATTCATTTTATATCTTTAAATTTGGAGGATTTTGTAGTATCTATATAGAGTAAAAAAAGGATTTAGTATAATTTGATCATGATTAATAAAATAAAACCGATAAAAAATGTTAGCATGCATGTTAAATGTTAAATTATGCTAAGTAATGTTTAAGCAAACATATATCTAGTTATTATATACTAGAACGTTGCATGTTAAAATGTTTAAAACAATATAATTATGTAGATCGTTGAATCTGGGTCTACAAGACAAACAAACTGGGTTCTTTGGACTTAATTTTTATTTGATAAATGAGTTTCCTTTTTGTATGCTAATAAAATAAATAATTAATGCAGTCAAAAACTCTAATAATACTATACAAAGCACCACGTACTGCGCTGTTAGTTTGTAATATTACCGAATTACATTTAAAAAGTTTTTATTTTTTAATAAATTACTTTATGTTCAATTGTGTCAGTGTCAAATAATTTAAAGAATTTTAAGAAGTCATATTTCAATAATACATTTCTAATATTGCTTCTCTCTGCCAAATCAAGTGCAATGAGACACGTCTGTAGAACGACAATATCGAGAAATATTGTGTGTAAATCTCACGCTGTGATCTTACTTTACGTTCTCAGTCCAGGTGCAGGGATAACACGAGGGCACAATATAGGATATCAAAGAAAGAGAGCGATAGTCAACTTTGAATATTTTAAAATGAAAACATTATGTAAACTTGTAAGTTTACTAATATAGTGCTGATTTGATTAATTGTATTAATCCCTCTCCATTTTCCCTACCCTTTCTTCCCGTCCATTCCTTAATGTGTAAAGGTAGGCATCGCATCGCACGCTTGTCATTTTAGACTGATATTGACATGTATGACAGATGTCTATGGTATCCGCTTACCACCAGGAGGATTGTATGCTCATTTTTGCCCCTTTTCTATAAAAAAGAAATTAAGATGGAAATACAAAATGCAAAAAAGGGATTAATATTATTTGACGAAAGGGTCCTTATTTGTCTTATCGCTTCTAGTTTTTTTTATAGAAACACGTGGCAGACCACCAGACAGTCCACAGAAGGTATTGCAAGAACCTTCTGTGATTTTCAGGTTTTTATTGATTAACTATTTTTAGATTTTATATTTTTATAACACTATTCGAGGCTCTTTGACAGCTGGCATTCTAATCAAGCTTGATTTAAAAGACATTGTATAGAATCACATTGTCTTGGGTATATTACCATGTTACATGACTCACTTTTGTGAATGAATAAATTATTTAATGAATGTTATAAAGAAGATTGGGCTTCTGTTTAAATTTAAAGTTGAATTGCGTATTCTAACAAATGTATTAATTTCCTAATTAAAGAAGTAGCAGAAAATATCTATCTTATGCAGATCGAATCGATGAATATTTTCCTTATGTTCCTCAATTCAGTCTATGGCAAAAGTATTTGCAAGACTAACTTGCAAGAAACTTCCACACTTTTACAAGGAAGAGCCAAAGGAGTCCCCTTCAATACTAACTGAGAAGTCGCAATCGATACCCCATTTATCGGCTCTCGGTAAACTTGTAACTTGTCGTGTCTTTTAGAGGCCGCTGTTAAATATTTTATGGGCTCACTGTCCGCCAAAAATCAATTTAAGACAAGAAACCTTTGAAAAGGGTGCCTTATCTCTCTTTGGCAGCTGCGCTGAGACAACACTGTTTAGAAAACGGCTACTCAAGGGTCCACGATTGTATTAAAATTATTATGTTTAAAATCTCTTTGAGCGTCTTTTGTTTTGGCAGTATCAAGTTTTGTTTGGACCATTGTGCAAGTTTGGAAGAGACTTTGAAAGGTGTTTGATTTCTGAAAGGGTATTTAAAGAAATTTTCTTTTTGTGAACCAGGTATTGGTAACGACTTTTTAACTACAAAACTTTTGTCAGTGGAGAAAACGAAGCTCCGTTAAATATACCTATAGCGTTTGAACCTCCTTTTTAACGTGCACCTTCCAAAGAGAGCTCGCTACCGTAGCAACAGAATAACGAGTTAGGAGAGGGAGAGTTAGAGAGAGTCTTTGGAAAGTGCGCGTTATATCACCTCTATACACAAACTCTATACCATCTCCCTACGGTATGGCGTTCGAATCCCCTTTGTTACGCGCTATTTCCAAAGAAGGCCGTAGCAACAGAATAACGAGTTAGGAGAGAGCTATCTTTGGAAGGTGCTCGTTAGAAAAGAGGTTCGAACGCTATACTGTAGGGAGGTGGTATAGCGTTAAAACCTCCTTTGTAACACGCACCTTCAAAAGAATTGCTACGGTAGCGAGCTGTGTTTAGAAGGTGAGCGTTACAAAGGAGGTTCCAACGCTATATACCAATGTGGTTTGTAATCTTCTTTTAATTTTAATTTTAGCACTTATGTTAAAAGTTCTAAATACAAAATTTTCTTGCGTATCCTGTGACCACTTAACGAATGGAAAAACTATCTTACATTTACTATGATATGAGTATTTGTAGATATCAGGTAATGAAAGCATCATTTGTTGAGTTAAATATATTTTAAATGTGATCGTATTGCGTGGGCCGGCTTTACAATATATTTACCGGCTTTACCGGCTTTATAATACTCCATCTTTTCCCATGGGTTACGCAAAAAGCACTAAGTGATAAGATAACAAAGCCACTATCATAAGCCTTGAGGAACTACACCACTCCTAAAAGAGTGGACTCGCGAGCCCGCTTGACTACCGTAGCGTTTTAAAGCCATACACCCCATATGCACAGGACAGAGTGCATGAGAAAAAAATATTAATAATTTAGCACCCATATAAATAGCACCCATATGCATAATAAAATACTGTTCTGTTGAATGTTAATATTTTCCAATTGGAAAATTCACCCCTATTTCACCCCATCCCGCTAAGTGGGATTTGGAAGGACAAAACTCCTCGTTCAGTTGTACTTTCTAGACCCCCATCTTCCTAATCTTTTTCCTAAATCAATTTCCCAATATCACAGGTAGGTAGTGCACACGAGGGTGTGCTAACGTTTGTCATTCTGGAGTAATGTTAGTAAGACAGTATCCACTTACCATCAGGTGAACTATTTGTTCAGCTGTCACATTCCTTGTGAATATAAAAAAAGGGTTTTCGTGTGATGTAAGAATTCCCAAGAGATTAAAACTGTGAGTAAGTTTCTATGAAATTGTAGGGCACGAGTAGCGGATCAAAAGTAGTGTATGAACTCGAACCTAATATTTATATATAATATAAAGCTAACTTATAAAGCATTTTATAAAAACACAATAGGTATTTTTATGATCCAGTGAATACCAAATTGTAGGCGTAAGAAAGTCCTGAACAACCCTGAATATATTAATTGGATTGAATTCACGGCAGAGTTTTTCGTAGCTGAGATGAATTGTAAAGTAGGTATTTTCATAATAGGTACTTTTGCGTAACTAATAAAAACAATTTGATATACAAAAGTAATTTTCTACTTTCAAAGACACACACGAAAGTAAGTTTCTTTAAACTTCTAACAAATAATGCCGCACTCAATGACCTACACCAGGATTCCTTGTCTTGGATAATACACATATACAATATATACAAATACATATGTATATACAAATAAAGACAAATATACAGTACTCAGATCGGATTTTTGGAACGGCTAAATTCTTGCGGCCCTAATGGCCATTCAAGGGTCACCGGACATGTATGGTTTAGGGCGAGCGCAGAAAGCACTCAGCCAGGAACAAAGAGTGTGTGCAGCAACGAGTCTAAGGGCTCCCTCACCCGCCGGTAGACCGGCCAAAGGAACGGACCGCGGTCGTTGCTTTGGGAGTGTTTAGGATGCGCACACTAGGCGCGCACCTGCCTCGCGTTACGCGAAAGCAGCCCGAGGAATGTGCACTCGGGCCCAAATGTAAACTTACTCAATATATCCACCAAGATGGTGGGTAAGCACAATAATAAGATATACAGGCCTCACTTACCCCAGGTGGTTTTGCCCACTCACAAATCTGGAAAGTGTTCCCACGCTAGTCCCTACTAGACGTGACCTATCTTAGTGTGATTGAATAAATACATATATTCCCAATAAATACTTGTGTAGTAATCCAAGTCTCGTCCTGTGGTGAGCCGGTGGCCGCTACAGTTCGGCAACTCACACACGGCAGCAAATCACCTCGAGAATCACTTCCAAACAACAAGCACAATCACAACAAATCCAACCAAAACACTCGCGTGGCACAGGATATCCGCGGTCAAGACCTATTACTAGGCGCGAATAACAAATATCGACTGTCCTAGGCCGCGGTGTGAATTTATCTCAATTTAACTCTGCTCACCGCCGAGCGCGTGTTAGTACTCAAAAATATCAAATTCTCAAACCGCCTTCAATATGGCGGGGACAAAAAAAATGTTGCTTCAAATAATCAATGTATGCGGGTATGCAAAGATGCTCGCGCCAATTTCAAACAGGGAGGGTACCGCGGGATCGCGAGTTGGTGAGAAGCGCCAAGGTTCGTGCCGATACCTGGTATAAGTGTTGGCTGAAGGCTGATATGTGTTCACGGTGTAGCGATGACGTCCTCGTCAAAGTACCCAGATAGCGAAAAAATAGCCATCTTTTTAAAGATGTTTTTCCCCGACCTGGTAATAAACCGTAACATGTTATAGTCATGTTTATTATTTTAACATGTTTATTATTTTACTCCATCCACTATATTATTTTCTTGATGACAGATCGGTTTAGTGATGTCCGAATTGCTTCATACCGATTACCGATTCGATTATTTATCGATACAATTTTAGTACAATTTGAATTTGCTTTTATAGATTCGACTTATTCAAAATATTTGTCTTAAATAATTGATTTAGTAATCGCAAATATGTATTTAATATGAAATCAATTTAATAAATCGATTGTATTATATGGAAACAATAAAATCATAAGTAATAAAATGGTAATAAACGCAGAATTTATTTATTCCAGTGACAGCGGCTATGGCGAAGCGGCGTCGCCACCGTGCTAGTCACTGCATTTCAGTTCGCTGAGTGTTTTTTTCTTATAAGTATCTGTGTATGTAGTTGTTGTCTAAAGTCGAGTTGAGTACTTGTCCTACTTAAAAGTACATTTACAATATGTCGAAGGGAGAGGTGCTAATTCATGGTACGATTTCGTGAATGCTTTGAAAGAAAAAATCAAAATGGCGGCTCCCTTATACCAGTGTCGCAAGTGCGTGAGCGTGTTGCGGCAGCTATATTAGTTTTTTAACTGTGTGGAAAATAAGCACCGAAGTCTACGACAGCAGCGACATGGAAACGAATAACCCTTCTGCACCAAGGAAAAAATGAAGACCGTGTCTCATGACAACAGTTGATAGCTTTGACATTGACGCTATTCACCTATATATATATATATATATATATATAAAGCGAGGCGGTTTCGGGAGCGTCGCAAAGCTGTCACGGCACGCTTAGTGAACGACGTCGACTCCGCGAGCACCTCTACCTCTGCTGTACCTGTACCAATGGACATAACGAGTGAAGATACCAGCGAAATAAAAGCGACTCGCCGACATACACGTTTCACGATAAACCAACGGCCGTGTGCCCCGACATAGCCACACCCGACTTTTTTATAGAATAAAGGCGGCAGACGAGCTTACAGTCCACCTAATGGTAAGTGGATACTGTCGTCCATAGACATCCGCGATACATACCAACATCAGTCCAGAATGACAAACGTTGGCACACCTCCGGATGCGCTGCCTACCTTTGCAGATTAAGGAATGGATTGGGAAAATAGGGAGGGATAGGATGGAATGGCAATGGGCTCAGACATATCTCTCTCCCTACCGAAACACGTACGTACATTGGGGAAATACGATAAAGTAGGAAATGCAGTACATTTCAAGGTAGTCTTCTGTGAGTGAGGGGTAACGTGGCCAGTCGAGTGCACCCAGCGGCTCTGGGAATGCAGCACGCACTCTCCCTCTACCTTCACTCCTACATTCACGGGAAAAAATATGCTAGAATTATTAAAGGACTCGTGTGCACACGTGACTACTGAAAATTGTATAAATGTGGTGAAGAGGACAAAAATATTAATAATGTCTGATTAGGACCGTGACATCCACTTTGATAACCTGCGTGAACAAGAGTTTATAATAAACGAAAATGAGGACATGTCAAGAGACAAGTCAAGTTCGTCAGATGAAAATGACGTAATTGTCTGACTGTTCAGAATAATAAATAACTATAACAAACGTGTTACTCTAGTTGATTTACATGATTGTAACGATTACATGTAAACGATTTAGTTTACATGTGATAGCTTATAGTCTGTGGTATGACTCAGTGAACGTCACTATATCTTGGCTATTTTAGGCCAAGCAGTGTTTGACTGGTCAAGAAAGTTTCACGTATATAGTTTATTGTAAACTCCAATGGTAAAAATAGCTACAAAAGAATGACTTACAAAAGGGGTGCTTATCCCCTTAGGAGATTTCAAACGGCAATTCGGGAATAGCGATAGGAGAGCAATGAAATATTTTACTGATCCTAGGGTAATCAAAAGTCAGTAATTTATGGACCACTTTGAAGAATTGACGGCCATCACTTTTGTTAAACTAGGCCACAATAAGTAAACGTTCCTTAGATCTGTCTAGATTTAGATCGAGTATTTGGAAACTAATCTCTACATAGACTGCATAAGGTCTCTAATACCACGATTTGTTCTAGGACAACGAATCTTCCATTTATTTAACACTAAACCTTCAACAAAAATATCCTAGACAGCAGCGAGAAATCCTAGATAAGCCCGAACTAACCGAAAGACAGATTATATGTAATGAGATTTATATACCTATATAACTACTTAATCTATATGTATGTATATACATATATATAATGTATGATAGATATTAAAGTTATTATATTCATATTATTCATTAATATACTTTACTTATGGAAATAAAGTTGAAGATAAAAAGACAGTCCCATGGACAGTATTAACTATCACCATGGACATGAACATGAACTAGCGGATTTGGTATACGTAGGGTATTTGACCACGGAGAATATTTTTGAACTATCGCCTTTGTTGTAACTCGTCACTAGATGGCGCTGCAGCACATCAACTTCTATACCGTTCAACCGATTGCAAAAATCATATACACAGACAGGACAACGTCTGCCGGGTTTTGCTAGTTAAATATATAAAGGACGTGTTATATTTTTGTAATAATGGTACTTTACGAAAGGGTTCTGAATTTGTTTTAGGTAATACGTAATGGTAGCTTGGATATTTAGACAAATTCTCCCCATTCCTCCCTCTACTCACGCATCTACGCGACCGTTGAGGTTAGAAATAGCGGTATAATTGTATCTGACTGTTATTTTTAGTGCGTCGATATTTTTGTTGCAGTGCTAAAGTGTTATTGAGCGTGAATTATAGGATCCATTTGAAAAAGTATGGGTGAAAAACTATCTTCTTTTATTTCTTTTCCATATATTCTTAAAATATTATTTGCTACTCACATTTATGTCTCAGAAAATATTAAATCAGAATATATCTATACTCTATATTCTGTATATACAGAATATATAAATTATATACATTTGTTGTCTTTTTAGAAGTTAGTAGTTATCAATAGGTAAAGAAATATTTACCCATTGATTAATCGTTTACAACTTTAATCACTAGACATGATCAAACAATGAAAACATTAATAAATAATTCGCAATTAAAGTATGTATCTTCATAATTCAGGCGGTCATCCTAAGTCAAAATTTAGTCCTGTTGTGTTTGAGTATAGTTAATTGTTAACATGTTGTAAACCAATGATAGGATACTCAAATAATTTAACAGTAAATAGTCGTGCATATTGTTTAATATACATAATTTTACCTGTTATAAAAACGTTAGTCACATCCAAATGCAAGGGTTCGTCCTTCCCACATCCAAGAGGAAAAGTCATTGGGGAAATTCGTAGGGTGCGACGTACCGGCGTGTTTTCACTTGCGCCAGTGCCGTTTTCGCCTACGACGCGAGAGGGCGCCGGTCGGGCTACGACGCACCACGTGACTTGTTGCTTGAAGCGCTTCCGGCTGTAATCACGCTCGACAACATGACCGATGCAACGTGACCAGTGGATAATGACACTCAGCAAACGCAACCCATTGACATGAATTTTACAGCCAAACCCCTTTACAACCACGCGAAACTTCTCATGCTACTAAGTTTTGCGCTCGCCGTATTACTCGCCGGCATTTTACTCCGCGCTAAAAGTAAGCAATTACAAACGCCCCTGGACGAAATACAGCCCGAGGACACCGCTGAATACGACTCCTTGATAAATGCCACCGCCCCGGAGACAACGAAAACGAGAAGAAAAGAATACCTGTACCGGCTTTTGACAAATACGACCCGTTCCCTCATACAAATGGAAATAAAAGCTAGGAGACTGGAGGAAAATATGCGTAGGATTAAGGAGAAGACTGCAGATTTATTGTGGAAAAATAAGGATAAAGCGTTGTGGCACATTCTGTTTAAGAATATCAGCAGACATATTTCAATCCGACATGAGTTCCACCAACATGCGAGTTTGAGGCGGATAATGCAAGACAGCCACACGCACACACACAAACATAAAACGGGGAAGAGGAAAGTTTTTTTGCGTAGAAGATAGATTAGTTTTTCTGCCGATAATTCTGAGGACAAATATCTGTGTCGAACTTTCGCCAAAGCCTTTGTTTGGATCTGACAATAAGAGTATGTTTAAGCATTACGGACATGTGAGAAAGGAACAGGAACAGAAGGGTGATTTGTCTCTCAAAGCACGTATGTACCATGTGTCTGCCTTATTTCTTAAAGCTACAATTTTCTTGTGTGTGCTATATCGCCATCCTCGAGTTTTAACGACGCTACGTTCGCCGAATGGCGATACTGCTCACGTATATCTCGGTAACAATAGACTGCCAATTTGTTTTCAACGATGCGGTTTTCATGTTCTCATTTATTACTGTACTATCCATCCATTATTTATAATTACTTTTCCATTATCAGTGTAGACTTTTACCATATAGTAGCAGCGTAAGTGATCGTCAATCATTTAAGTTCCTGCGTTGAATAGTATAATTTGATTTATAATGTTGAATACCTATATTTTCAAGGTTTGAATTATAATATAACGAACGGATTTATGTGTGAATAGACATTCCATGTAGAAATTTCAATTTTGTACCTTATTAAGTTATTACCTAGTTCAATATTTATTTTCTTATGTATATAAATTGTCGTAATGGTAATATTAGCTATATTCTATAAATCATTTCACAAAGTTATTAAAAAATATATATTTAAGATCGTTCATTTCAAATAAAAAAAACATCAAAGTTCTATTAATTTAAAAAAATATTTTAAAGTTCAGTGGTAGTAATTAATGTAACAACATATATGTAATTATAACAAATCTCTTGAGTTAATGGCTTTATTATTTGATGATATGATATTCTGATGTAATGTATTATGTATATATCACTTCGTTTATAACCTATTTTATAAATATTAAAATTTTAATTTTAAATCAATCAAGGACTAATAAATAAAATGTTGTAGGTTCCAACATTTTATTTATTAGTCCTTGTACAAATACATGTACATCTATGTATGTATATATACATATAAATACATATACATGTGTATGTTATCGGAAATGTACCTATATTATTCATTAATTTTATACAATTTCTAGGAAAATAAAACGACAAGCTGATTTAGGAATTGTGTAAAATATTTTGTTAAAGATACGTACCTTGGAAATGTATGAAGTTTCTAGGAGTTTTATAAAATTACTAAGTGATACTAGAAAATGTATTAAAATGATTGACCCCGGGGTTATTGACCTTCATCTCTTGGGATACTGATTTAGCCGCTGGAACGTCATTGACCTTGACCAAGGGGTCCTTGACCTTGACCCCACAGGTCATTTTCCTGAGGCAAAATAAATAGCATATGAATTATCTTGTAACAGTTTTTTTCAGGGTAAGTAGGAAATTTTTTGCGTTGTTTAAAAAAAATAACGCTTGCACACTTCTTACCTAAACTAGTCAAATCGTTTCTAGGTAGGAACGAATTTAACACATTTCCGATTTTAACTTAGAAAATATATACAACTCTGAAAATGTGTCTAAAGCGCGCGTCATGAGCGGGATGAATTTTGGTCATTGACATGAAGTTAGCCAAGACTGGACAGATGATCGGCGATCGACGATTTCATTCTTCCTTCCTTCTTTTGCTTGTGGCGCGCGCTTAAGTAAAATTTATTTTATACGTCTTTAGGAATTATATATAATGCCATATTTAATACATTTCAGTTAACATATATACTTGCCTATTAGATAAGAATAAAGCTATAATATTGTATTACTGAGTATTATTTGTGTAATAACAATAACATTGCAAAGCGTAAGTATAAAATAAGTAAATGTAAGTATAAAGATTTTATTTTATCCTTATTACAAATCAAAGGCATCGCAACAAAATGCTTTCTGATTTATTACTTGATATATGAACATACCATGCTGCTGCACAAACTGATCAAATTGCAATATGTACGAGTACACCTGTATTAGACACGTTAAATTATACAAACTAGAAATTACTATACAAACTCTACAGTATAATATAAAATAATAAATAAGTCTTTTAACCACAGACAAGACTTCACTGCTTTATATTATGAAATCACTAATATTCCAATAACGTTGCCCGGAATGTATTTTCCACCTGTGTCATGCAATATGCGTTTCTTCAAAAGTAACGTGAAGTGAAGGTGATATGCGACAAATATCTACATACATTCTGTTTTATATTGATCGGGTCTGAACCAGTATAACACAGGTATTTGTTTACCTTTTATTCCTGCTCGACGTTTCTGCGCGGGTTACACCAGCCGTGGTCACGAGTTGACTGGTGGTCACGAATGGTCACATACATTATATGCCTATATTTTATACATACATACACGATGTTTTATATTGTAAATCGGGTTTGAAACAAAGGTATTTGTTTACGTTTTATTCCTGCTCGACGTTTTGGCGCGGGTTTTACCGCCGTGGTCACGAATTGACTGGTGGTCACGAGTGGTTACATACATTATGTGTCTATAGTTTGTATATACATACACTATGTTTTATATTGTAAATTGGGTCTGAACGCGTATAACACAGGTATTTATTTACCTTTTCTTCCTGCTCGACGTTTCGGCGCGGGTTACACCAGCCGTGGTCACGAGTTGACTGATGGTCACGAGTGGTGACATACATTATGTGTCTATGTTTCATACTATTATAGCTTCTGCTAGTTGTAGCTTTCGATTGTCGATTTTATATTTCACTTACTATCAGATGGAATCAGTTACGTGTAATTACGATATGTTATTAAAAAAACTGAAACATTAAAAACCTTTCAATAAAGAAACACAAGTACACAAGTATGATTAACTACTTCAAGGCCTGAGAGAGCCCGTCTATTTGTATTATTTTAGGGACACCAGTTACCCAAATAGTCCAGGCGGTATCTGTTCAATATCCACTATGATTGGATAAGGTTTGCGATCAATTGTACCTTGTGTAAAATTTAATTACGCAACTTTTTCATTTGTATAACTTTTCTCTAGCATTGATAGTTTCAGAGATATATGAGAAAGTTTGAAGAAAAACACGGTTTTTTTTTCATATTTTTCACATTTTGTTTAATAAAAAATTACGCCCACGTTTTCAAGCTAGCGTATAGTGTGAATATCATTTCTTATGACTTTTGTACGTGATTTCAACAAAAATCTAGGATACTATAGATTTTACTCAAACATAGTGGATATTGAACAGATACCACCTGGACTAATAGTATATGCATCGTAAGGAGGATGCATCGCACATTAGATATAAATAGATATATTCCAAAATTTGAATGTGACCAATTCATATAATACCGCCAGTAACTGTCATTTTTAGGCATTAGTTTTAAGCACTTACTTGGGCATCTAATTTTCAAAGATATAGCGTGTGGCGTGTCCTATACGTAGACCATTAAAAATCTTAAAGGGTAAGTCCAACAGATGACGAATGCCAAATAATACCAATTACATTCAAAATATGAACATTAATTTTCATTACTGATAACGAAACTTACAACAGCGGATTGATATTTCTATTAACTAGGAGTTTTAATTTAAATGTTTGATATTGACGATATGAATAAATAACCTTTAACAGCAAATTAAGTTATATTTTACGTATAAAAATAAGGTGAGAAGTTTAGGTAAAAACACAAGCCACAATAACCTCAATATATCATGCACCTTGACACATTGTATTATGTATAGCACATGCATGAGTCAGCTGTCATATACAAGCGATATAATAGCTTGTAACGTGTTTCATTCTCGGATGACACTTGCATGCGCATCTAAGGATGGCGATTCTTTCGGAAAAATGAATCTTACAATCGATTCAAATCTAAGGACAAACATTTGATTATCAATTAAATCTGTGTTTGAAAGATCTTCGTCGATTAAACGATTCGTTTACAATTTTTTTAATATGCTTTTGAAAAACCGCTTCAAAATCAATGAAAACGAATATATTGGATAACGAAAAAATTAAAATACAAAAATATACATTTTTTTATTGAAATCTTACTAAAATAGTTACAATTATTTTCAAATTAACCAATACAGTCCAAAATAGAGCATATCTATGATTTGTCATTAAAAAAATATGAGGTTCCAGAATCGAGGTTCCATATCCATTTTTCAGTCATAATAATCTATAATCAGATTAATCGATCTCAGATCGCCATCCCTATCGTCTTGATTTATTGCTTTTGTGTCTGGGCGATGCCGTATTCTGGTTTGATCGCTTACAGGGTTAAAAAGGCCGATGCCAGGCGCCAATCGAAAAGGAAATTTCGCATTTAACCGTTCGTTTTAGAAAAAAAACTGATTAAACATAAGTTGTAGAGCTTGTTATATTCAATCCAACGAATATATCCTTTGTATATAATATAGACGTCGATTTTATTGACGTTTTTTTAAAGGTTAGACTTTTATTTTTTCTTCATATAGGTATGGCAATGGTGGAAATAGCACATTCTGCCATTGTCGAGTTTCTTCGTAATAAAAAATACAAAATCTAAAACATATCCTGCGACTTTTTAGTTGGAACTCGAGAAATGAAGTTGAGTTTATGTTTGATTATTGTAAAAATTGTGTTATTGGCGTTTTGTGGTATGATAGTGATAGTTTATTAAACTTCAAAGCGTTCGTCGTACGTGGTATTTGTGATAATCAAATCAAAGCGTGGAACTCCATTTTTCGTGTCCTTCCAAGGAGTCCTCTTCTGTCCTCAGTAAATCTACTATCGCTTTACTGAGCGACTTTTAACCTTCCTTCGACGGGACTATGACATTAACAGGATATTATAAATCGAATTTTCAGCCAAAATAATCGATACTCCGATTAATTGATTTCAGATCGTTATCCCTATGCGTGTAATGTCTTTTTTCTGTTCACATTTCAGCAACGTTTCGTGTTTTGGAGGAATGCTCTCCAATTATTTGTGCGTGTGTTTACTGAGCTACCTTGAGAAGAAACTAGGATCTTCGGAATGTGAATTTTTATTTAACCAACGTACAGTACAACGTTTGTAGCGTTGGGAAAAAGCTTGATAAAATTACATACATTAAAATTAAAACATTGTAAATGAATATTGTAGGAACTTTCTTCTAGTCTAGTGACAATGTGTATGTACTACTAAATTGTTGACAGGACATATCAAAAATAACAAAAGTAAAACTTATAAAAAGAACACTCTTAAAAACAATTAAATAAATCAAATTAGGAGCTCGACCAAAGAGGTCGGCTCTCGACGCCACATCACCCCCCTACGCAGAAGGAAAACCCCTCGAAGGACTAAGGATATACGTTAAAAAAAATTTTACTATAAATCCAAAATGTCCCTAATCGTACCTTTCTACCGGATTTAGTTACTGTAGGAGCGGGCAAGGGCGAAGGCGAAAGCGATGGCGGCAATTCAGCCATCAGAACATGAAAACGGCGGACGACGAACGGTGTCGTCCCTCAACCATACATGCGATGCCGTCGCTAAGTAATTGACGGACGCGTATGACGCGAAGCAGAAACTGGACACAATGCATCCAAATGGCTTCTTGAATCGGTAACAAAATCTACTACATAACTAGGGTTCCTCAAAATATCTGGAGCTGAAATTCTCCGGGTAAACGAAGTGATTCGTCATATAGAACCTCGGCAGAAAAAGAAAGCTTTAATGTCACCTTACTACACAAGACCGCGAGCGTTTATGACAATCAGCATTAACGATAGGCCACATAAACCTCTCAGTCACCAAACGAACGGAAGCTCGCGCGCCAGGGTGGCTGAGATTATGACATTGTTAAAAACGCAGCTCGACGAAAAAAGGACGAACTCGACTAGTTGGTGTATCACCATAGTCACATTCGTGCCAGGAATAAAACATCCTCTAACTTCAATGAAGAATTAACTCGAGCATGCGCCAACTCCTCTTCAAGGAAAATTGCCTCTACACGAGAAAGGAACCTGCAACAACATTGTCAACAACTTTAATATGAACTATGTCCCTAGTAAATTGACTAATGAATGAAAGTTGATTTGATTGAGCCGGACTTGCTTGGTAGTATGCTTCAGCTCCTGAATTGCAAATGAGGGCGCGTAATGGTGGAAAAATTCTGTAGCGACGCAGCGTACTGTGAAACTGGAAAAGCTACAACCTTAACGCTAGGTTGGGTAGCAGGCTGGAGTTCCGCGAGGGATGACAGACCTGTCTTCCCGTCACGAAGTCTCCCTATCAGCTTAAACGCCGCTCGACGAAAAGGAGCTGTAAGAAAAGGACGAACTCGACCAGTTGGTGTATCACCATGGTCACATTCGTGCCAATAATATGTACTAGACTCAATGTCGGCTACAACGAAATTCCACTTAAAATCGCGTTTCAAACCCAGATTCAAATTTAATGCAACTAAATCAAAAATTTTAATTTTTGAAACATTAGCTGCTACTAAATCGTTAAGATAATGAGTGATGGAGTTCGGCGGTTCGCCATTGCCCTGCCGCCTGGCACTTCTGCGAATTCAGCCTAGCTTTCGCTCATAATTACGCGTGGTGGTGTGGCACCGTAAAAACATCTAATAAAAAAAAATCTTAATTAATGTCTTGTAAAAAAAAAAACAAAAGTTTTATGTAAAAAAGTAAATGACAAAACACAATCACACACCAAAAGAAAGAAAAAGTATATTGTTATTAATTATGAATCCATGTGAAAATGCGGCTAAATCTTCATCCGGATGATTCTTGCAATAATTTGCAGTCACGAAATGTATTTAAATTCGATACCTTGGTAGAGCGCTAGAGAATAAAAAAGAATTCCCAGATATTCCGTAGTAGTGATCCTTCCAATTCCTCTCAACTGCTCACATCCTTCACGAGTCACCAATTTGGAGGAAGCTCTCCAGTTAGAGGAAGCTCTCCTGTCGGAGGAAGCTCTCAATTAGGAGGAAGCTCTCCTGCTGCTCATCATCACGTCGGGGTTACCAATTTGGAGGAAGCTCTCCAGTTAGAGGAAGCTCTCCTGTCGGAGGAAGCTCTCAATTAGGAGGAAGCTCTCCTGCTGCTCATCATCACGTCGGGGTCACCAATTTGGAGGAAGCTCTCCAGTTAGAGGAAGCTCTCCTGTCGGAGGAAGCTCTCAATTAGGAGGAAGCTCTCCTGCTGCTCATCATCACGTCGGGGTCACCAATTTGGAGGAATGCTCTCCAATTATTTGTGCGTGTGTTTACTGAGCTACCTTGAGAAGAAACTAGGATCTTCGGAATGTGAATTTTTATTTAACCAACGTACAGTACAACGTTTGTAGCGTTGGGAAAAAGCTTGATAAAATTACATACATTAAAATTAAAACATTGTAAATGAATATTGTAGGAACTTTCTTCTAGTCTAGTGACAATGTGTATGTACTACTAAATTGTTGACAGGACATATCAAAAATAACAAAAGTAAAACTTATAAAAAGAACACTCTTAAAAACAATTAAATAAATCAAATTAGGAGCTCGACCAAAGAGGTCGGCTCTCGACGCCACATCGTAATGTCTATTTTCTGTTGACGCTATCAAAAGCCTGCTTGAAGTCAATGAAAACGTTATGCAGATTTATGTCGTATTCGTAGGTTTTCTCGAGCATTTGTTGCAGGAGGTGCATCTGGTCAGTTGTCGAGCGTTCAGGTTTGAAACCACACTGATATTCACCCAAAATGCTTTCCGCGTAGTTTCTTAGTCTTAGGTATAAGACATACCTAGTAAGTAATATAACTTTGAAATTATTTTTATAGAAAGAAACGAGAAGACAGTCCCCACATCAGTCCAATGGTACTTAAGTGGATACTGTTCTCACTATCGAAACACGTACCTACATTGAGTGAATGGGATAAAGTGAGAAATGTTGTACATTTTACGGTGAGTAGTGTTCCGTGAGAGACGGGTAACGTCGAGTGCGCCCAGCGGCTGTTTGATTGCAGCGTTCAATAAAAAACTGGGTGGTATTTTGGATTTAGCTTATTACCCTTAATAATTTCTTTAATGTCTCTCTGTCTTTAATGAAACAAAAAATTTCTATATCTCCATAAAAGGTAATTTTTGAAATATCCTGAAATTCCTAGAAATTTACTACCTAAGGCGGCTCCTAGACCTACAATGAGATTGTACAATAATGTCATTGCTCAATATTATTGAATCGCGCCCTGTATCCAAACGAGTTTCAATACACTCCTTAAACGGGCTTAATCCGTAAAATTGCACAATATAATTAATCGTCTTGGGGACCACTAAAACAGATTTTTAGTTTGGGAAAAGTTCGGCGCATTCAACTACTGTTTTCATTGGATTAGGTGCTAATCTGGTACTCGGTTCTAATTACAAAAGTAATCAGATTGAATCAGTCTGAATTACTTTTAATCCTAACTACTTGTTATATAAGTGATGATACCCTAGAATTATTTATATGTGTTCTCAACTCACATATGTGAGTACTGTACGCCGGCCCATACCGTTAAGTTTCTACTTAAGTATTTCTACAATGTTTTTCTTCAACGTTGCATGTCGATCGATGCCACGAGGTAAAGTGATTAATTAAACATGTGAAAAGAAAGAAAATTAACAAAGAGCTACGAACACAATATAATTCATCTGTATTATATTCTAAATTTATCTGAATTCAAAAATGTCATCGCATCGATTTCTTAAAAATCTATTCGATGTGATGACATTTTTTTGTCATTTGAGCCACAATACCAATAAATAAATGCCTAAGAGATAGTGTGAATAGTAACACAAAATTCACTTTCATAAAGACATTTATTCGTTGCTAAGCTATTTTCCTGTTCACAAACGGTAAATAAATATAATTGAGACTCAATGAAACACGTAGACCGGATTCAGAAATATAAATGTGAATAATTTATTATTTGTTCGCACCGACTTGCCAGACTGTTTATGTTTTACAATGCAAATACGCCCCTTGACGAGTCCCATGGATAAAGAACAGAGGTAATCATATTGGGTTTTTGACACTGACCAGTTTTAACAAGACAGCTTCCATTTAACATAACAATAGGGCATTTAACATGCCCTATAACATCTCACTCCATGGTATAGGGCCTCTCCTAGTCTTCCCTACCAGGGGTATAAGCCGGTAGGGATAGACGGAATAGCCGTAAATACGGCCATAATCCACCACACGGATCAAGTGCAGAATGGTGGATACATATGCTGCAGATATTTTTAAATTTGAGCATGCAAATTTCCTCAGGATGTTTTTCCTCACCGCTGATGATAACTCTGTGCTACGGGGTCCTTAAGTTTTGTAAAACCCTTATAAGTTTCTAAATATTCAGGAATTGCTCGTTAATATATAATAATTGAATATTAAAAATATGTCTCCAATATTTATTGAACTACATATAGGTACCTGTTTTACAAAATATTCAAACACCTATTTGATAAAGTAATTAAAATTACACGGGTCCAGGTATTCAAAGAGCACCGTGGCTATTATGTTAACGAAATTGTTTCTGAAGCCTCTCCCAATTAAAAGTTATTGTGTACATAGTTGTTCATAAACAAACAATAGACTATTGATGGGATTACGGGACACAAAGGAGTAATTTATATGCAGGCATTACCTGACGTGATTACCAAATTGCGGAGGGATGAAATCCCTCTGTGCTTATCCGTAACCCTCGTTTATGCAACGGAATAACACAGTGCAAATATACAGTAAGGAGAACTTGGTGCTCTGTTGAAATAACTAGCATAATATGATCTAAGAATTGACAATTCAAGCGCTGCTTGGTCCAATAGTGCAACTAGTATAAAAGATAATAATGAAAATCAAAAGTTACATACGAGTGTAAGAACTTGATAGAGGCTACTCGTTACAGTGAAAATTTGCCATCGAAAAAAATCAATGTAGGTACACATATTCGTCACCGCCTCTTTTCAACCCGTAAACTCGAGAATAGTACTCATATTTTGTTTTGATTTCTACAAACTTAATGTAAGTAGTTTGTCGCTACAAACGTCAAGAACTGTTTTATTAATTAGTATTAATTGATTGTCAAAACATTAAAATTCGGTAACATTGTTAATCTAATCCTTTTATAAATTGTAACCGTGAGCTGTGTAAATAAAAAACTAACAAACAGAAAATAAAACAAATTACATTCGATCCCCTGAGTATACGATTTCCCACCACACTAGCTGTAGCATAAAAATTGCGCCTGTGTGCGTGAGCCATATTTTCAACATTTGTTAGTTGATTTCCTACTGTATTTTGTTTATGTTATAAGAAAATAATGTTTTGATGCTTATCACCTCTATATTGAGAGTGACAGTTCTTTTTATAAGGAAATTACTGCGTGAAGAAACGAGAAGGAACGCTGGGGCTTAACCAGATATTGATGAAACATGAAATAGAATTCCTAAATGTACTTTATCGTTATTTACCGATGGACGATTGAATTATTTTTATTACGTATTATTTTCATATTATTCATATTATAAAGAAGGGTGCCTGTTTATGAAGTAATTTTTCTTTATTCTCTTTATGAGGTCATGAGTTTCGAAATCCCCCGGGAACACAATGAATACATAATGACCGAGAATTTGTTCTTAAGATAGTATGAGATTCATTTCAAATGTGCTTGAACCCATAATTGTCATTCTCATCGTCATAATTTGGACGTACTGGCTTTCTGTCTAATTATAACTACCTATACACAACAAATTCAATAAAGTGGGTTGTGATGATGTTGGTAGAGCAATGATTATCTCTTTTATCGATTATATTGTCCCTGTGATTGCCCACACCGTTAATTAATCTTTGTTTTCTGGGGTCTTTCTTTGTTTTTGGGCGTAATACTTATATTTTCCCTCTTCCTAAAGTGTCTAACCCCAGCTCCTTCAGTCATTTCATACCTATCTCTATTTTTCCTTTTCTTTCAAAAATCCTTGAAGCTGCTGCCCATAAGCAGGTTATCAACTACATTTACACTAATTCGTTGTTTAGTCCATTTCAATCCGGCTTTCGGCCTGGACATAGTACAACTACAGCACTTTTAAAAGTAGTTGAAGACCTGGACAGAGATGAATCACGGTTGACAGTATTGGTCTTAATAGACTTTTCCAATGCTTTCAATACAATCGACCATGATATCCTCATTGCTACCTTTGCTTATTTCGGATCTTCAAGATAAGCACAGGATTGGTTCTCATCCTATGTTCGTCGTCGCCGGCAAGCGATTCGATTTTATCAATCCATTTCTGATTGGTGTGACTTGCATTCTGGTGTTCCACAAGGCGGTATACTTTTTCCTCTTTTGTTTTCTATTTTCATTAATCGCTTAACTACCCGTCTCAAATGCTCTTACCTGATGTATGCTGATCACTTGCAGGTGTACGCTCAGGTCGAAATTAAAACTCAAAACAATGCAGTCCATGATATAAACCTTGACCTAAGTCACATCTTCTAGTGGTCTAGTAGGTTTGGTGTAGTGGTAAACCCGTCTAAATGTCAGTCAATTATCGTGGGCAGAAGCTTAACAAAACTTAACCGGAATTCTGTTGCACCCATTTTATACAAGACACTGTTATTCCGTACAGCTCTCAGGTAAAAGAGTTAGGGCTTATTATTGATAGCTCTTTGACTTGGCTTCCTCATATTGCTGAGGTATGGCCAACTCTCTACGTAATTTGTACCGTTTTACAAAATTCTCCCTACCAGTACGAAGACTCTGTTGATGCAATCACTTGTTATGCCCATCATTGATTATGCAGATGCTTGTTGCTCCGATATGAATCATGACCTTCTTAACAAAATAGGATCATCTTCTTAATGACTATATACGTTTCATTTTCGGCTTACGCAAGTAGGACCATATATATCCGGCAACGCAGAGATGCACCCTCTTCTACATCCTACACGATCCAAGTTGCCCAAATTAGTTGAAATGTAAGTTTCATGTTTTTGGGTGATACTCATAAACATTCTCAGCGCTCTGCCGTTAACTCCATGCTCCAAGTCATTTCTGGCCATACTGGCTTTATATCTAACTCTATCACTTCGCAGGCAATTAAACTCTGGAATGCGATTCCACCTAACATTAGGAAAACTCCAAATAAAAATATTTTCAAACGGATGCTTCGGGCACATTACTTGTCATCACTGCAGGCTTAGTGGTTTTGTATTTTTTTTCCTTGCTTTAACCATTCTCTTCCACTTATTATTCTTGAGATGAGACCTTTTACCTGAAATGGTCTGTTAATTAGCTATTCTATATGTATTATATGGTAGTATTCATGTATGTATTTATGTGTGGGAGATAGACTCAAGATGTCACTAGTTGTCGTATTTGAGTCATTATTTTACTATCTTGTAAAATCATAATTGAATGGTCAATAGTAAATAGTTTGTGAATTATTTGGTTAACTTGAGATAATTATAAAATTAAATATTAAAGTTTAAAATAAGTTTAAGTAAACACGTCTTACGCTAGAAGGCACTTGTGTCGAAGGAATCAGAGGGCGTCTAGGTGATACCCGAGTGGCGAGCAAACTTCTATCAACCCCATTTTATTACCGGTCTTTAGCAGGTCTAAAGAAGGTAGAAAGAAGGTCTAAGCCGAAGGTAGAAAGCAGACAGTCTCCTTTTACGAACGGGTCGCCATCAAATTAACACCATACCATCATTGGTACTGATAGAAGTGTACTGTGTGTGTGTACTGAGTTATTATATCCAGTTATTGAAATTACTGATCTACAGTGTCCCATGTTACTTTGGTAAAGATTATACTTACAAGTGAGCTTCTTGATTGTACTAACTATTATCATGTTTTGACTTGAGGAGGAACGGCCCGGTCAACAAGGGGTGATGTGGAGGTTGACCTGGAGATCGCAAGGTCTCCGTCTAAATTCTTTGCTAGAAATGTTTGCTAACTATCGATTACTAGTAACTCACTAGTAACAGTTAAAATAAACTAGAGTGAGATCTACCCCCCAGTTTCTCCGTCTGTGACATATATATATATTGATTTATTTGCGTATGTATTAAGTTGTAATATCGTACTATTTATAAGTAGGTTTATAGTAATTTCAAGTATTTGTATAAAATATTTTAACTAATCTTGTTTGAAGTTATATTAATTTTATACATTTCATACCACCTCGCAACGCGCCTCTCTTTTCTACCCAAACGTTGGCTGGTCGAGAATGGCATTAAGCTCGCCTTGTGTACTATTAAGTGAAATAAAGTTTTTAAATTAAAAAAATCTTAAATTAAAAAGTAGTTGCACTGTTGCAACGTAGACTTTCTCGTAAGAAAATGTACTCGTTCATAGTTCGTAGAAATTCTTATTTAGACACGCTTTAAATTCAAAAACAGCCTTCAACTTTTTATTTGACTTGAACAAAATTTTCACAGTTTTTAACAACGTGAAATGTTTTTAACATTGAACAACGTTTTTAATATGTTTTCGTGAAAGAGGAAACAATTTTCGTAGATACTTAAAAATGCAGTTTGCGATCTCAAAAGTTTTAAACTTATGGCGGTAGAGTCACGGGCCGATTCTTGTTTGTGCGGAAAAGTCGTAAAACTGAATTTTTATGTCAATGGATCAGCAAAGTTTTTTAATTCCTCGCTTTTTATGCTTCGGATTTTCCGCGCGTTTCACAAGTTTATTATTGCGAGGAAGGAACTTATGCTGATCTAAATATTTACCCGGCGCTTCGGTGGAAAATTAAAGTGAAATTCTGTCATTTTTTACGACAATGCTCCTTTCAAAAGAACAAAGTCTTTCTTTCTAATCTGGAAAATGAAACTAATATAATATCCCTAAAATATTATATGTATTATACAGCTGGGGCATGCTAATGTTTATTATTCTGAACTGGATGTTGGCATCCAGTTCCATGGGCGACAGGATCCACTTACCATCACGTGGACTGTATGCTCATTAGCTGACTTCTTTCTACAAAAAAACCTATGTGCTTCTTTGTACTCATATATTATTTATGCTAACTATTATACTTAAAAGTATTGAGTTATTCTTGAAAAAAATATACTCAAATACCTACCTCTTAACTTTACGAAGAACTTAAATTACTAAGCAATAAAAGAAAAGTTGTATGAGAATAAAACTATAGACACTTGAACAGTGCTGTGTCTTTTTATCGACTTATTATTAAAAATAATCTTAGCTTCACCATACAATACCATCGGCTTATGTCTCTCAGCTGCTGTGTCCACTGCTGCGCCTCTCCCAAGGTTTGTGGAGGCGCCCACAAACGGTCTTCGACTATTCTCGTCCAGGCACCACCACTTCATCACACATGGGCTAAAATTAGGTGTGGAATTTAACATATATGGCAAGGGTAAAATTATACAAGCACATACTTATACACATACCTACGAGTATAGGCAAATTATATAAGTTAATTGACATCTAGATACATAACACATTTCACCGAAAATTTGGTTTATTCCAAGCTGTACCGTACCTACCACCCACAGAGTCCAAAATATCGATTTATCGATTTTTCTATAAGCATCCAATTGGTCCAGAATACAATTTCGAGCAACTAGCTCCTAGTGAACTCATCCCGAGCTTGTTGTCAAACTTCAAACATTTTAACTCATGCCAGACAGTTGGCGGACTCGTTATATTGGCTGTTAAACTTCCAGTTGTACTTTTCACGAGTATTTCTACATTTTCACGTTTGACAAAAATGTTTAATATTTCCGTTTATTTCTCGTAGATATTTCGATGAAACAAAATAATAATAATTTAATCTAATTTACAAGATAAGCGACTTAGCTCAGAAATCATTTCGTAGAATTTTTCAATATAATCTCGCGCCGAATTTTGACAGCACAAGTCAATTTTCCAATTAACAGCGGGTGAGCAAGAGCGCGAGGTAGTGAGTAACAGTGGGTCCTTTCTTTGAAATACTATTGAAAGTACGATGGGTAAAAGTGTCCTAAAAATCAACATATACCAACACAGTTGAGATAAACCACAATAAAAACTATTATTTCATAGATCTTTTAATATTATATTAAGGCAATGTCAAAACCGTGGGCGAGCCATCATATAAAAGGCCTTACTATTCTTATATTTTATTTGTTAAAGTAGTTTCCATATATTTTAGTTAAAATTCCATCGTTTTTGCAGTTACTACAATCGTTTGCTTATAAATAACGATTACGAGTACGAGTACGAGTACGAGCTTATAAATACGAGTAGATCATAACAAATACATTGTCACTAATTTTATGTGTGTTGGATAGTTGGGACGATATCCATACATTTTTCTCATCGTCCTTTCTAATCTTTATAAACTTACTAGATTTTGAAAATAAAATTAGTTAAAACAATTTTCTAAGTTATTAATTAAATTACTAACCACAAAAATTATACAAATAACCAAAGACTGCAGCAGTTTCGCTCTAACGTGTGTTGACAGCTTGAAAAATCTCATTACCGGGTAATCGACAGATCTGAGATAAGGTCATTCAACTGCAGTTTCCCTCACACGAAGCGATGCTTAGCAGCCGGCAAAATCATGATCTCGGCGATGAGAGATAAGGGTGAAAACGGAAACGGAGATTTCGTGCTCATCGACTCGAGGACTTTGTAACTGACAGGTGAATGCTTGGACCTGCTTCGTATCCACTATAGGGGAGATGTTATCCAAAATATTAATTAAATATTAATACATCACTGTTTTATTAATAGCTGTAAACTCGTATTAATAGCTGTATTATCCCATAATTATCATCATTAATTATCGTTAAGCTTTATGTACAAGTCACGTCATTTACTCTTATTGATAAATTCGTCCTCTTATTGATAAATTCGTCGATGGTATAGGTCTGTTGGACAAGCCATCGTCTCAACCTCAGTTTAAACACTGGCACGCTTGAAGCGTTGGTTACATTTTTGGTAACCAAAAATGTAAGAGGTTGTACTCGAGTATATTGGAACTAAAACTTGAATCAACCTTTTAGTTTTAATTAAAGAACGCTTAACGGCCGCTAACGTACTCGCGTTCCTCGTATTATAGTAATGACTGTCACCTAACATTATAAAATTACATATATAGGGAAGAGATTATGCTTTGTACACACTACAAAATAGATAATTTTGTAGGCCTTACTCATTACAACACCTAAATACAACACACGCATAAATATATAGATACCCTGTTAACATGTTGAGCAATAATCTTTGACCTTTCCATTGTTTGTCTATTGTTTGCTGGAATGTATACATTCCTAAAAGTGTAGAAAGGTTAACTCATTCACTAAATATCTAACCAATTTTTACTGACGGCTCTCACAGCTTCCGTAGCTCAGTGGGTTGCGCGTTTAGTCTGTAATGGCGGCGAATTGTCGACTTCGCAGTTTTGGCCATTTGGGTTATACGAAGACCAAAACGGTTAATACGAAGCGACGGCAGTCATTTCCCATATAGCAATACGCCCGGACGCACTCGTGCGTAGTGTTTATTTTTTACGTATTCGCTAGTTATAGACTTTCTTGTGATTAAGCGTGAATAAACTTTCTTGTGCTGAAAGAGTTGTTGATCATTTCACCTCGCTATAGACACGCAGATTCCTAACCTTCTCATATACATCGTTGGGGTTACCCCCTCACACTTACAAGTCTATAAACAAAGTCTTATGCATGCAAACTCACGTATTTTGCCGTGTGTACCATAAGCATGGACGAAGACATGTGATATGATTTTTTGTACCACGTAGTTTTTGTACGTTGTACGTATTATCTCTCTTATGAATAAAATGCGCAGAAATTTTCAGGCTTGTATATTTATTTTGAATTGTGTAATAAAACAAAGCAATATACTAAGGTTATTTTGAGCATAATTTCTATATGTAATATCTAGATAATAGTCCTATTCGATTGAAACAACAGAATAAATTCATTGTAATGGTAATTTTGTTATCGCATTGTAACAACATAATATTAACGTATAACATTATTCAGTATGAATTATTCATTTAAAGTGCTTTACTTTAGTACAGTACTACTAATAAAATAATGTCGTTCGGCTATCTTCGTATTTCCGACCGTGACTGAACGCTGGATTTTATTCAGGGTGTGATAAAGCAAACAATTTCCTTATAATTCAGATATAAATGGTGTAATGCAGAAGTATGTTACTTAATCTTCCCTATGCCAGGGGTTGCAAGCAGCTCAACCTGCCTCACTGTGGCTACGCTCATGGTTACAACTTAACGTAACGAACCGAAAGTGCCTGTTCCATTTTTACTCAATCATACGAAAATGATTTCAGAATATGAAGATGGGCGACCGATATTATTGAAGTATTTCGTATTGAACTGCTGTATTTCGAGCAACGCTCGTCGCCTCTTAAAGTGTGGACTTGCCAACTCGCTTGACCAGCGCGAGCGTGGCGTTTTAAGGCCAAATCTACGTCCTTCGTGCACAACACAATATGCATTAGGAGGCCCATATCCAGCAGTGGACAAAAAAGAGGGCTGGTTACAGTTTTACAATAGATGATTTATGTGTGCGATGTTTATATCCAAGGACTATTGTGCCCAAATATTTTGATCTGTCATAAGATTGAGGTAAGGCAAATTGCGATCTGTGAGACCAGATTCTCCTTTATCCTTTATCTGTACCGGGATTTGTAGGGTGGGCTTGTAGAGGTTAATGTCACTTTAGAGATTTGTAAGATCTTATACAGTCAACAACCATCAACCTACCCAAAACCATTCTATTCTTATTATAGATTATTATTGTGATCAATGTATATACATACAATCTGTGATTTTAGTTTTAGAGAAATCAAAATGATTATTTCCGTATATGATTACTTCTATGATGTAGGCACTAAGATTTAGACTGTGATGAATGTACGCATGTGTTTTAGCTTTTGTATATTCTAACAATTATAATACGCTCAACTAATATGTATAAATATATCACTGTAAGTATCAAGTGTTTACTCATTTATAAGTACCTTTCGATTTCTACAATATTATCAAGTAATAGCAAATATTTATAAATCATAATTTTATACACGCTATTATTACATTACTGCAATGAAGCATAATTAAATGTACTGTACAATACACCTTTTTGTTTCGTTACCGGGGATGATAGGAATTGTATTGTAACATAAAAAAGGTGCCACCGTGTCTCCACCGGGGACGCGACGGCACTTTTTTTCCATCCGGCCCGGCACCGTGGACGGGCCGCCGCGGACGATGCGAGTAAATCGACAGCTCTAGTCGGATGGAAGATTTCGCTACTTTCCGTGTTTTAGAAAAACAGCATTTAGACAAACGTAACTTGTAGAGTTTTACGACATAAATGGCCTTTGGATCTACTCAACCGATTCGACTCATTTTCGAACTTAACCGAGATATAAACCTAAACTGGCAAATTTCATTTCAAACCCTCGAGATATGCGCTCTGCAGTTTGACAGTAAAATTTCGTTACATCCCTGAAATGGAATGAAGTTTTTCGGAAATTCGGAAGTTGTTATCTCCGCAATAGGTAGATTTCTTCCCTATTTCCGTACTACTATAGTATCGGCCAATCGAGCGTTCGCACAAATTTAAACTCCGTTGTAGCTCATTACCAAGATATTCAATAAACGGATAGGTAGCGCCAATCCCAAATATAACCTTGTTGAACAAACCTATTCATTCAGTTAGAACAATGAAAATTAACTTTAAAGTCACCGTAATTACTCTATTTACGGAAGCAAGAAAAAAATTGTAATCGTGCGAACGCTCGGTATGCCAATGCTTTATGAATATTTGGTCTTATTTTTATTTATTACAAAAGACGAACTTAATGCTTTGCAGCATTACCTCCCAGTTGACCTTTGGGCTACTGATGGACATAAAGTTACTAATATTTACATAACCTACATACAATATTTATATACATATATTCCACGTAAGAGTCTTCTACGCCGCACATAGATACAGGCTCAAAATTCACAATATAGGTATACAATACAATATTTATACAATATACAATACAATGTGCACCTCTGTATTTACTAATTATGAACCCTATTACTGTAGCTGTATACAACGAGGATTGGTTAATGAATTAAAACGAGTGTTCCTTTTAAATTATTGTGGTTAAATAACTTTAATATTTCATTGTAAGTAATTTCATTTATGGTGAACTTATTTTGTTTCTGCTTTGTAAGCCATAGTGACATGTATGTTTAAATGCCACAGATCTAGGTAGGATGTTTTGCTACCTGTATAAACATTTAATACATTGTTCTGAAACTTTTATAATTTTTAAATGATAAATCGTAATTTGCTTTTCTTTCCTTCTGTTCACTTTTCTTCAAGATAGTGACATTATTAATGATTGTAACGATTTCACATATCTGTTATATTAATGTCTTTCTCCACTTTACTTTGGTTATGCAAACCAATAAATGGAACATGGAAAGTTTATAAAGTCATCGAAGTCTCAGCAAAAAGTTTCTAAGAACGGTGTCGAAACAGAGCTTAACAGTAACTTACCTTTCGCTCACTTTCCCTTGTTTTCCGTTAGTTTATCCGCAAAAAAAACTTTTTGTCTCAACGTCTACTTCGACCAATAACAAATCTAGCGTAGTATCCTTTTTCTTTAAGTAACTTCTTACTTTCATATAAAACTATTATCTTAATAGGGGTAGTAGATAATTAACAGAACTTAGTAGTTCTTCGGCCCACCTGGATATTAAACCCGATGATTCCTATGACACCCGAAACTACTCAAGAAAATGGCGAATGTTTATTCTAGAGTTTGGTTTCAGTTTAATCAGAACATCAATTAACTTTTTTAACTTGATAATCGATTGTACCCACCAAACGTTTTTATTAGTTGACGAAGATTCCCGCTTTACACTGATAATCTTCATTGTGTACAAATAACGTAATTAAATAATTTGAATGTTGCGTGAGTGAAACCAAATTAAAATATATATATTCATGTATAGGGCCATTTTTTGTAGGTATCGGTATTTAGGTAGACATAGAGAGGTATCGGAACATGCTACAAGAGTTTTTTTTGGCACCAATTGGAAGATATGGACCTCGACCAACTGTAGTTCCAACATGACGGGTACCACATGTCACACAGCCGGAGAAACAATGACTTAATTTGTTTACTAAATTAAATCCGGCGCTCAATCTGGACATCCTTTATTCAGCTCTTAATGTTTTCTGCGTTTTGTTTAAATGTGGCTTTTGGATGTGAATCTAGTCATACATAGTAACAAATAAAAACAATGTCACCAGTAAAATCAAGTCGTCATGTCGGCTTGTGAAGACTCACAATTACCAGTAAACACAAACACCGCGCTGATTTGTGAGCCTTCTCATTCCGCTGGCAAGTAAGTAAACAGCAGCGTAGATAAAAATCCTATATCACTGAGCAGTTCTGTCAAGGCAGGTCTCTTTAAATCTTGCATAAAGAAATAATATTCTTCGTCGGTAAAATATTTTTTGTTTATAAACCTTATTGTAGTTTGTGACGTCCATTTTCTAAAATCATTCTCCGTAGCTTCTACTAATCCTTTACCTTCTTTGAACGTAACATGACAGTTCCATTAACTTTTTGCTCCAGGTTTAATGTTGGGTATATCTGGATGATAAGTTTTTATACTTCTCGTGTTGGTTGAGAAAGGACAGGACTAATAATAATAATATTCATCTATATAGGTATATAAAGAAAAATGGATGTTGGTATATCTGATGTTAATAGACTTCGACACCGTTTGACCGATCATCATGAAAGTTAGCACATATATGTACTTTTTTCATGGAGAAGGTTTTTATGCTATCCACTTTGTTGAAACTCGCCACTAGATGGCGCTGTAGCACATCAACGTCTATACCGTTCAACCGATCGCCATGAAAATTGGTATATATAGGTAATTTGTACACGGAGAATATTTTCCAGTTATCGACTTTGTTGTAAGATGGCGCTACAGCACATCAATTTCTATACCGTTCAATAATTGTAAATAATTTGTGATTTTATATACAGCGGTAAATAAATATATACAGGCAGGACAACGTCTGCCGGGTACAGCTAGTAAAATATCAATATAAAAAAAAACAACATTCACTTAATTAATTTTATACATGCCCTTATTGTCACAATTTAGCATATGGCACCATTTCTTATCAAATGAATTAAATATGTCACTATATATGTATATATATCGGATGGTTTTATTTGTACTAGCCTCTAATCTCTTTCTAAATGACACGATTCTCTTTCGCAAGATTTGCTCTGTTTGATGGACGTTGAATTTAAGCCTTAACATTTCAAAAAAGAATGATTGAAAGAACAAAAAAGAATTTGTACATGTACATCGAAATGTATAATATTCACAACCATTACATAACTGCTTAGTTATTACAACTATTGTAGTAATTTGTCTGTAGTGTAAACCATTTTTAAAGCAATGTTTTCCAACATTATAAATCCCAAATAAAATTACATATTGTAACACACACATTAACATAAATAAAACATATTTTGTAAGCTGTGTCAAAATCTACGGAAACATTAGAATTTATTAATACAGAAAAATAATGTCATTGGTATGAGAATACAATTAGACTCAAAATAAAAGGCAAGGTAGAAATTTCCATTCTTCCAAAGCAGGCAATAAAGGTTAAATAAATGCCTCATGACTTGACACAATTACATTTACGCTGCGTCATTTTTTTCATTTGATTCTGTGCCTTCTGTTTGTTAAATGACTCTCCAATGTTTTCATTTGTGTAATTTCATTTTACCGGTTATCGCTTCAATTACTTTGACAAGCGTCTAATTTATCAATTACTTAGATTACATTTCTATGTATAATTTACTGCCACTACTATCATTGTTTGTTCTTTTATCGCGTTTTCGACAATGTTAATTTTTGACGATATCTGATCAAAGGGATCTTATTATCGTCATGGACTTTGGTTAAGATTTTTTAATCTAAAATTTTAATTTATTTATACTTTATTGTAAAGCCTGACCAGAAAAATAAAAAAACTTGCTGTGGGGGCGCCACATTTGCTTTTTTCATAGCATTCATAGTGTTGTCAGTAGAAGATATTAGTTCTATTATTTTACGCATCATGGCGAGGTTTTTCATTTTCTTGGTCAGGCTTTACCACACATATTGTACACATCCCGGCCGAAAGTAATACACGTCGACTATGATCGGCTACAAAACCAAAACTAGCTGATAGTCTCTTTCTAAAGGCCGATGTGTATTACTTTCGGCCGAATAGTGTACATGTAAATGAATTAACAAATAGATATACAACAGGCCAGCTTATCTACTTAGATTTCTTCCGGCAAACCCGGCGACAGTGATCAGGTGTACCTAAGTACATAATAATTTATGAGATATATAAATATATTGTACATAAATGTTTAATTACATTATAATAATTATTAAATGTTTTACAGACAGACTTACTTTTTTTCCAGTTAATGATTTTTACGTTGAAAACGCTTGAATATTTTTGGTTAGCACAATGTTTTGATTTTGAGAATCTAAATATTCAGGCGTTTCCAATGTTAAGTTTATTAACGGAAATAAATTAAAATTATTTTGGTTATCAGTGTTTTTTCAATATGTACATAATAAACAGCTTATGTTTTACATAAGAAATTAGTAGTAAATGTCATCAGTAAGAATAACGAAGTATGTTCCTCGCAGGCAATATTTATCTATATTAATTTTTTCCTTAAACTAGTGTACGTACAGTTATTTACATCTAATTTACATTATGTATCTACATTACAATCCGTCATGTCTGATCGCTCACGACGATGGTGGCGCTGCAGCAAGGGAGTATATACAACACGTTTTGAGACCATCCATCCCTCATGAACAAGCCAATGTGCGTGAGAAAATGTTCTTTTTTTATTTCATTGGCCCGTTTTCTATTCTTTACTTTCATACCTATTGTATTCGTGATATTCTAGACTTATAATTGTATAATAACGTAGGATGCCTACCCGCCAGGTGAAACTGGTGGAATGACGATTTGAAGAAAGTCGTCGATAGTGGCTGCATGAGAAGAGCAGAAGATCGTGTGTGGTAGAGATCCTTGGGAGAGGCATATATCCAGCAGTGGAGAGACAGGCTAGTACAAGTATAATTTGATATAATCGTTACAAACCTAACGCCCAAAAAAATGTTGTTATAATTTCCTGATAGTTTTCCAATGAAAATGTTAGAGATAATGAAGTGCTGAACTTTTTAGCGGGGACTCGAGAAATGAACTTGAGTTTGTGTTTGACTATTATAATAATTGTGTATAGTGTATTTTGTGATTTAATAGTGATAGTTTATTAAATTTCAAAGTGTTTTTCGTGTACTTCCAAGTCCTCTTCTGTCCTATCGCTTTACTGAGCGACTCCTGATTTACTTCGACAGGACTGGACATTGACAGAATCCGTTTTAGGGTTTAGAATTGTTAATTCCGAAGATAAACTTGCCACTGGCAGAATGTGCTAATTGCACCATTGCCATATATAAAAAGATAAAAAAACAAAGTGCAAACTTTCCACCTTTTATTATCACTCTAGACAATTTATATACACCTCTGTATCGTAAATACGAGTATATGTATAAAAGTACACATATATGTACATATGCATATTATCAATATTGGTTTGATTATTATAATAAAATCATTGCGATATTGATTTAGGTAATTATTTCTTAATTGCAATATTTTTATAGATTAATAGACATATATGATTTTGATTACACATAATCACTGCTAAATATCAATAAATCGATCGATATATTAAAAGATCGATATCTAAGAGTAACGACGACAAATAAAAATATAATATTTACGAAAGTTGCTTTTATAAATATGGACAAGCGTTGTAAAGGACATCTATAACGAATACGACTTTTGTCAACTATGACACATATAGTTAATGATTTTTTAATTAATGACTGATTTTTTGAATTAATTAAGATCTTAAACAGTTCATATAAATTACATTATTACACTTTTAAATTAAACTTTGCACGCCGCTTTTAACTCACAGTTTTGTTATAGTGACGTCTTCTACGAGATTTATTTATTACATTTAAATTAATTTGATATTAATATAACATATATAAACTTCAAAATTGATTGTAGTTTTAAATTTACTTGGTTGTCATATTAGTAATTAGTAAAAATTTAATACTGATATAACTATATCAAAATTATGTCTATTTAAGATTTATAAAACAAATCTTCCTTGGACATGGTCGTTTCACTTAGTCGAGATATAGTGAAATTGTTTCTATATTAAAAAAATGAATATTTTCCACTATAGTGGACAATATTTATCTGCATTTTTTCACAGCAACAATATCTCCGTGACCATGACATTGAACACAGAAGCAGAAGTTTGAATAAATAATTTACTGATCAATCTGATCATACACATCGACTTGCAAGGCACGTTCTTGTTTGCTACGTGTAAGAATGAGACAGACATATATTTACACGTTATGTTCCTTCCACAGTTCCACAAAATTACAGTTGTGTTGTGGCTATCGGTGTTACCGGCTGCTAGCAGATATTCTAATTACCTTATCTATATATTTTTTATTAGTTTTAATAATAAACTAGTGAAAAATATTATAACATGTCGTGTTGTAAGTACATCTTTATATATATTGTTACTAACTAAACTGTTTGTGAAAGTCGTTTGTAAGTAGTCGGTTACAACGTCGAGTTATTACGTCTTAACAGTAAACAATAATTCTGTCACATTATTACGGTACCTACTTATTTTTTTACAAAATTTAAATAGAATAGATAGATAGAATAGATTTAGATAGAATTCCCGATTCTCTTTTTCAAAACGAAAGCTATAAATCAATACATACTCATCCAGGTACATGTTAAAATTGTAATAGGTAGAGGACATTTAAGATCATTGGCCGCATAAATAAATGTATTTCTCGATCGACAGTAATTACAAAAATTACAATCAAGACTTTCCCTTGCATGTGGCGTTTTTTTGTATGTACAAATAGAACTACGAGTAGAAATAATATATTTAAACTCAGAATTTAGTATTTAAAAATGTAACAGCCATTGTTAAACCGAATAAAAAAAATAAAAAATGAATAGGTATGACGTTTTCTCAGCAAATACACTTAGGTATGGGTAAACTAAAGTCGGTATAGAGTTATTGACTTTGGTTAAGATTTCCTATCTTAAGATTTCATTGTTTGTGTTTAAATAGAAACACGCTCCAACATCTGATTCTAAGATCTTTGTAACTTCTTCTGTAATTCGCAATGACTTCAAGATAGCCTCAAAAAACTTGTAAAATACCTTTATAATATTCTTGTGTTACAGTTGTGTTTCCTGCACTTAAGGTAAAAGTTTCGACCAAATTTTTAGTAAAAATCAGAAGGTACCTGTTCCAAACTTCTATTTAATTTGTTTGCTGAGATTTCTGTATACCTCCATTACGATTGAGCGTCATCTTTTAAATCGTTATAATTTCTTTAATTTCCTTAAATACATTTTCAGGATTACTTTTACATTTTTTTTTAACAAAATTGAAAGTCGAATCAAAAGGGAACTGTTAATAAGAACTAAATCCGGACATCATTCGTTTATTGATTCCCAGGTAATGGCCCTCAATCAAAACGTGCATCTTATATCGATATCTAAATCAAGCCATCGGTATCTTCTGCTATATCACTTAATTTAAACGTGACTGACCATCGTAATATCCACAAACTTTAAATAGATTTTTGGACATCCATAATTTCCATCACTGTTATATTCCAACATTATGTTATATTTTTAACATTTCACTAAAATATCAATACTTATATATCTGGGAAACTAGAAACGAAAATAAGACCCCTTTTCTAGATAATGTAAAAAATAGATGTGAATATTCCTTCAAAACAATGTCAAATGGTGGCAAACGTCGTTCCAATGCTAATCAGCGAGATTCTTTGTCGCGCGTATCTGTTTTCCATTTCAATTGCGTATTAAATCTATATTCTTATTTGTCAGCGCTGTGAGAAACCTATTCGCCCGTATCCCATGATAAGAGAAATAAAAGAGCTAGTAAAAGGTCACAGTGTGAAAAAAAGTGTCAGTCACATCAAGCGGGTTGCGAATTGCGATTTATCATTCGTGCCCTAAGGCGAGACATCAAAGGAACTTCGCAGGGTTCCTTACCCAGCCTTCCTCAAACGCCCACTGACTTTAATCTCACTGTTTAAACAAAACTTAAAAAGCAAATCCTTAAAGGGAGCTGAAATGTTAATCGCGTCTTCGAAGTAGGTAAATGGGATTTGAGATGGTTATTTTTGAATTGTTTACCTTAGTTCTAAAGGCAGGTTCAATCAATTTCGTGGGTTATTTGGTTCTTAACATTTTGGCTTAATTAAAAGATTTCGTTTGGCTTTAAGTTTGATTTTATTGATTATTTATTAAAAAGTTATATTTTTAATAATGGAAAAAAACTTAACTCTTAGAAACATACATATTATAATATATATAATGGTATCACTTATTTTTGACGCCACAAAGAAATTTTCCAAGACTCAGTTTATCATCAATTCTACTTTAAAAGTCGTTTATTTCTGAAATACGGCTAGACTTTTATTAAAACTAGTCTAGACAAATAAACACATTAAATAAAAATAAAGGAATATTTGTAACAGAAATGACTAAAAATGATAATAATATGAAATAAAACATACATAAAAACGAATAAAACATAGAAAAAGGAACTGTATAAAAAGTCGAGTCAATTATGATTGACAGATATTGTACGGGCCAATTCCATGATTGATGAGCATTGAGGAAACATTTATGTAACCCAATTTACGAATTCATAAACAATAGAAAAAGTAATATTTCTTTTAAAAAGGTAAACAGTACTACGATTAAAGAGGAATACTTTTAACACAACTACTGTTGACAATATAAAAAAAAATTTGATGGCATTTTTAACAAATAGCTTGCTAGCTTTTTTCATTGATGCTAAACTTGGTATTCAATCCAGAATGTATTGGTGTATTTAAGTGATGGTGAATTCGTTTAACATCTCTTGTTCTCACCGACTCGCGATCCCGTGGTATCCTCCCAAAGCCACGCCCAAAGCCGAGGTCCGTTCCTTCCGCCGGTCTACAGGTGGGGGAGCCCTTAGGCTGGTTGCTGCGCACACTCTTTGCTCCTGGCTGAGCGCCTTCTGCGCTCGCCCTAAACTATACACGTCCGGTGGCTCTTGATTATTAGGACCACAAGAATTTAGACATACTGAAAAATAAAAAAACATCTCTTAAATAAATTATTGTTAATTATGGCCACCTACACAACTCACAGAATTAGTAAGTTACAGTGGAAACTAATTATCTGCCACATGACTGACAACCGATGGGACAGACGAGCCCCTGAATGGAGAAGTTGGAGAACTGGGAACAGCTCTTCAGCAACGTGGACTTGCGATTTGGAGAAATTTGCTGGTAGTGCCTGTATGAAAAAAAAACTGTGTGGTGGCGAACCTAGAAAGGGGCTTATAATCAGTGGTGGAGAAAGTATTACACACATGCGAAGAATTATATAACACATTAATAAATAATACTCACACAAATAATTCCTTACTGCAGGCAAAGGTGGGCCAGGGTACGCTTCTCCGTTAGAGGCATTTCGTAATGGACCCAAAGAGGAACTTCTCTATGTGGTTTGCGTGCAGCCCGATAAAAGCAAACAAGACTATTTATCTACAGTGGATGTGGATCCGAGATCACCTACATATAGTCAGGTTTTGTTGTTATTTATTTGTATATACTAACGATTCATCAACACAAATCTATAATCAACTGATAGTGAATAACTGATAGTCAGTTACTAATAGTGAGCAGGCTCAGTCAGCTCCAATTTAGATGTTTGACTTTAGGCAGACTAAGAACGTTTAGGATTAGACGGCGCGGCGCGGCGTTGTGTATAGCGGAGTTAGAATTGACAGTCAAGGATTTGCTATAATAAATAGAATTGAGGCCATATTTATTGGTAAATATGCTATGCTTGAAGTTACATTACAGACAATTTAGTCACCGTAGCTACTGTATCATATATCTAGCATTTGTAGCGACACACAGCTTTACTCATAACCATTATTTAACATTTTTTGAACCTTTCTAATAAGTTTTAGTTTAAAATATGGAAAACTAATTTTATGGAATTAACTTTTAGCAGCGTTTATGATGGAATTAGATGGTGATACGAGCAGATAACGCACTTCACGCACCTTTGGCTAAAACCAAATATAAACAAAAATATTTTACAAGAGCTATTAATGCTTTTAATAAGTTGTCTATTAATTTCGACTTCTTCTACAATAGTATAGCACTGGTAAAATAAGCCCTAGCAGATAACTTTTTCTCTGAAAGTACATATTTAAATTGCACTGTACAGTTTTATTGTATTTTTTTTTTCAAGTCTTTCTATATTATTAGGCCTAATTATGTTCACTTAGACATGATTTGTGGATTTTTTATTAAAGTATTTGTTACAATGTATTAAGACATATTTGTTGCTATGCTTACCTACTTACATGTAAATTTCAAATATCTGAATATCTGCCTTAAAAAATAAATAAATACATAATGACTGTATTATATAATATGTATTGTATTATATGACTGTATTATATAGTGTTGCCATTATTATAACATACTCGTAATTATAGCTGTGATCCATAACTTAGTTAAAAAAAGGCTGGATTATAGTCAGTAGCCGAAATTACCTTATAAAGCTTTTTGTGTTCCAAAAATTTTTCATGTATACATACATTTACATGACACATTTCTTTACTCAGGTCTTTGTGCAAACAGAGAAAGAGGACATTAGTTGAAAATAATTGTTGTTTATAGACAAAACGATGCAATAGCGAGGCAATTTCGTCCAGTAATCCTACAGGATTTGTAGATCTAGCTAGAAAGTATTATTGTGTACTTTACCATTGCAATACCGACCGGGGCTAAATTAACAGGCGGAATGCAATATATCGTAGCTAAGGATTTTTTCCTAGAAGTGGGATTCGTTTGGAACACGATTCGAACAACTTTTTCAATATGTATTTACAAGTTGACATAGTTTTTTGCTTGTGAATGTAAATTGTAGAAGACATGTCAAATTTTAGTCTAAAGTTTTAACAAAATTGTTGTCAATAACAATATATATTAGGGGTTAAAGTATGAAATTGCTGATTTGTACTGAAAAATTAAAACTCGTTTTTTTCTAAAATGTAACATATTTATTTAATCAAAATATTTACCCTCATTATCTATGCATTGTTGCCATCTAATCGGAAGTTCATTTATGCCTTTGCGATAGAACTCTGGGGATGTAGATTCGACAAACTGTGTGAAAGCGTTTTGTACTGCCTTTTGGGAAGAAGATTTTTTACCACGTAGAAAATTGTCCAAATCACGAAAAAAATGGTAGTCCGTTGGAGCAAGGTCTGGCGAGTACGGAGGATGACGTATGGTTTCTAACTGCAGCTCCTGTAGAGTTACAACGGTTTCTCGTGCAGTGTGAGGTCTTGCGTTATCATGGAGCAATAATGGTGAAGATCGATTCACGAGTCGGGGCTGTTTCACTACTAGTTTCGCCATCATTGTTCGAAGTTCGGCACAGTAAACATCTGCTGTTATTGCTTGACCAGACCTGAGAAAGCTATAGTGAATAACACCATGAATAGACCACCAAACAGTTACCAATACCTTTTTATTGGTAAGCTTTGCCTTAGGGCACTGTTGCGGCGTTTGACCTGGGGTCAGCCATTGCATTTTTCGCTTTCGGTTATAGTAAAGAATCCACTTTTCGTCACATGTCACAATTCGATCCAATATTCCTTCATTTCTGTACCAATTCAACAAGGCAACGCCAGTTTCAACACGCGTTTCTTTCTACAGATCAGTCAAATCATGAGGCACCCATTTTTCATATTTTTTTATCTTATTGATTTGATACAAATGAGTCAATATTGTAGGTAAGGTAACGTTAAACCATGCCGCTAATTCCTGGGTAGTTTGACTCGGATCGGCTTCCACCATCTCCTTCAATTCAGCGTTATTCACCTGTGTGGGCGGTCTTCCACGTGGTTCGTTCTTCAAGTGGAAGTTTCCATTACGAAAGCGTTTAAACCAAATACGCACGGTTCGTTCATTAGCAGTCTCCTCTCCAAACGCAGCATTGACATTGCGAGCCGTTTCTGCCGCGTTAGTTCCGCGTCGGAACTCGTATTCAAAGATTACTCGGATTTTCGAAGTATTCATCTTTCCCGTCTAAGCTGAATAAAAAAAACAATTGAAAGTCGAAAATCGAATGTTGCCCATTTTTTAAAACAAGAACCTCATAGGTATCATGTGAAAAAAGTTTCACTCGAAAATCTCACACCATGAAGGTTTTATGTCAATTCAAAGTATCTATTACTATAAAGCGGCAATTTCATACTTTAACCCCTATTATTATAAAAAAGATAAAAGTCCTTAGTGTTTATTATTATTATTATTATTTAATTGAGGGTTACTTGGAACAAAAGGCTCACTCACAAGTAGTGTCACTGCGACCTGAAAGATTTATTAAACCCTCTAACTTACAAGACCTACATGTTCCTTGAACAGAAAAATAGTCGTGAAATAATGAAAAATAGGGTGCGAGTGTCTTGATAAATAAGGGTAACCTCCCAGAAAAGAGCTATTAAATGTCAAAGCTGGACACTCACAGAGTATGTGAATATTGCAGTATATTTCATCATCTTTCCTTGTTAAAAACGTCAGACATTACTTATATGTAAATCGTTACATGGGACTTACCTAATGGAAAGTCCACAGACAATTTGGTAGTTATTAGACAAGTCTGAATGGACGAATTACCCCGTTCTCACAGAAGAACACCGTGGGAAATTTAGCAACGTCTTTCTCTAGTATGATTTTCCAAAGATTTGAAAGAGCTTGTTTCCATTTTGTTATCCCATTGCTTTTGTCTGCGGGTTTGCCCGCATGCTTACTATCGCACGGGGATCTTAATTATGTACGTTTCGTGGTGCCCAGTTTCGTTTCTTTTCGTCCATTCGTTGATGCGTCTAAGCATTATAAACAAACAGTCATCGTTTCATTTCTATATATTAGTTCTCAATAGGGTTGGGGAGGATACAAGTATCCTTCCCAACCCTATTCTCTCAAGAGAGTAGTATATATACTCTCAAGTATTTACAACTTTAATTTTTTATCCAACTGTTTTAACTTTATTTTCTTAAAAATAAAACTGTTTTAAAAAAATATTTTCAATTCTAATAAAGTGTCTCTTTTCTATTACACATCAGGTGATTCACCGCACTTATACCGGAAGTACAGGTGATGAGCTCCACCATAGCGGATGGAACGTGTGCTCTAGTTGCCATGGCGACGCTAGTCTAAAGCGCGACCTTCTCATATTACCTGCCTTGGGGTCAAGCAAAGTTTTCGCTGTGGACGTTGGCACAGACCCTCGAAAACCGAAGCTACATAAGGTCGGTGTTAAACTATGAGATACGATTATGAATTTATAAAAATGTTCTAATATAAACAAACACATTTTATTAGCAACGAAATTGACTAACGTTAAGGAAAATAATATAACAACTACAAAATTGAAATAGCTCTTAAAATAATTACTAAACAAACTTACTAAAGCAATAACTGTAATTAAATTATATGTGCACTATAACAACATATTGAATAATTGATTTCAAATAGCAAGATTAAGATTATACTTTAGCTTTAAGAAATATCTAGTAATCTAAGCTCTTAGAAGCCAACTGAGCTCTCATTTTTGCTCATCATAGGATATTTATTAATTATCCTTTGATATTGATCTAACAAATAAATATATAATCAGGTGCTGGATGAAACTCAGTTAAAATCTGTCAACTGCAGTTTTCCGCACACCTCACATTGCTTGGCAAGTGGAGAAATCATGATCTCTACCATGGGAGATAACAACGAGAACGGAAAAGGAGATTTCGTACTTATCGACGCGAAGACTTTGAAAGTAAAAGGTACTTTAGAAATGAATTCATATATTATAGTATATTATATGAAAATAGCATGTATCAATTGATTAGTAACTATGTGTTTTGCGTCGTTTTTAGGAACATGGACAAAAGGAAAATTAGCTAAATTCGGCTATGATTTTTGGTATCAACCTTACCATGACGTCATGATCTCCACTGAATGGGGTTCGCCGAAATATTTTAAAACGTAAGTTTTTAACATCATTTTTAGTGTATTAATTTCACATGAATAAAATTTTTCACGATTACTTTAGATTTGCATTAAAATTTTGATATATCTTAATATTTAGTTCGTAGTCATTCAGTTACAATTGACCTGTCTCGTCAAATCGTAAAAACTAGATAAAAAATTTAAAAAACTTTGCATTGAGGAATGAATTCTAGTTGCTATTGCTATTAATACTTTCCAATAAAAAAGAGAATTGGTAAACACACAGTGGCTTGCGATCGGAAGATATCTCGAATCCGGAGCGTTACGGGACCTCTCTCAATATTTTTAAATGGTCGACACATGAGCTGCAACAGGTCATAGATTTGGGCAAGGAAGGTTGCGCACCCCTCGAGATCAGATTCCTTCATGATCCTAAAGCCACACAGGGATTTGTGGGATGCGCCGTCGAAGCCAACGTTTACAGGTATGAGATTTATATGGATTTAACTTTACTAAAACTGTATGCTTGTTTCAAACTTTATGCTTGTAACAACGTGTGATTGCATTCCTTTGTTTGTTTGAAAGAAGAACGTAGAGTTTTAATTTGTACTTAATTTACTGATATTAAGTGAAAGGAAAGACATTTTTTTTTATATATTTTCCGATTCCTTTTTACAATCGGATTCCTAAATCGCCAAAGGTAGTAGGTTCATTTACGAAATTGCCATTCGTCATTTTTAACTGATGTTGGCGTGTTTCGTTTATGTTCATAAACGACATTATCCGCCGACTATAAAAGACAGTTTATCATCAGGTTTATCCTCTGGTTGTGTGCCACCTTATTTGTTTTTAACAAATGTACCTATCGATGTTTTAGATTTTATAAGACGAAGGAAGGAACATGGACAGCTGATAAAATTATAGACATTCCAGCAAAAACAGTTTCCAAGGACGGCGTTGAGTCTCAACTAGAGGGTAACTTTAATACATTTCTTATATTTTTTAGACAAATTGGAAAGAATTATTAAAATTGAGAAAGTATTATTTTGATATTCCTACGGATTGTATTGAAAATACAACTAAACTCGTGCTCTAACTGCAGTTCTATGATTATGTATATAGGTATCGTCACATAAAAAGAGCACAGTATGTTTGTGGAAGGGATGAGTCTGCGCATCGGTACAGTTGCGCACGAAATTAATTATTGTTTTATATACATATTATATTTCAATACTTTAGACGGCGCAACTGTACCGATGCGCCGTCTCATCCCTTCCACAGAATTCAAGCGCTCTTTTTATGTGACGATACCTATACGTACAAGTACTTTACAGTGTAACTAATTTTTCTTAAATTCTTTCTATTCAACTTCACAGTTTTTTTTGTTTGTTTTAGGTATAATGTCCGATATCATTATATCTCTGGATGACAAGTACTTGTACTTCTCATGCTGGTTTCATGGTGATGTGAGACAGTACGACATATCAGATCCAGAACACCCGAAGTTAACTGGTCAAGTGATTTTAGGGGGTAAAATTTTAAATGACGATTTAACCGTGGTAGAGGATAAGGAACTGAAGGTAGGAGATTTTAACAATCTCTACGTACAACATATCCTGCTCTCTGATTCTAGACCAGATTCACAAGTTCAAATTCGATAAAGTACAACAGTTATCTATAGTTAGAGTTATCTCAAAGAATTAGCAGGCTGGATTGGCAGTGGGCAGGCCTTATCTGTCGTAGAATCGATAACCGATCCTAGAATGGAGACCACCTGCCGGAAAACCTAGCATGGGTCGCCTTCAGACTGACGTCTTTAAGAAGTCGTCGGTAGTGGCTGGATGAGGAGAGTGGAACACCTTGTGTGGTGGCGGTTCTTGGGAGAGACCTACATCCAGCTGTAGATAAACACAGGCTTGGTATGGTATACATTATAAGAAGAGTATATTCTTAGTTATCTTACATTCATATTATTTAATAGTTTTGTCCCCTTCTGTTTAATGATTATTCAGTATTGTTATTTTTAAAGTCTTATTTAACGTGTTATCGTTATTAAGTGTTATGAAATTGTATTATCTCCAAGTCACATGTCATATTCTTAAGTTTATTTATTCACTGTTCAATTTAATTGTCTTTTATATAGGCACTTTAGATAAAAAATGTATCATTACTTTTTTAATATGAGTATTACTTTTGTTTAGGAAGCTCCCAAACCAGTCATAGTGAAGGGTAAACGATTGTACGGAGGTCCACAGATGTTACAGCTCTCTTTAGATGGGAAACGTTTGTATGTGTCGTCGTCTCTCTTCTCTCCCTGGGACAAACAGTTTTATCCCAAAATGGTTGAACAAGTAAGTTATTAATATAATACGTAAACACATTACATATGTATCAAATGTAATTTACTTACTTATTATCAAATGTTTAACGTTTGATAATACAGAAACCTGTATCTCTATTTAAAATGCCTATAATATATCGATAAATGTGTGCAATGGAAGTGATTTAGATTGCAACAATTGTATAATATTATTTATGTATCAAATTGTATGTTAACGAACAGAATAGTCAGATATGTTATAGGCTGCAGTGAGATGTTTTAGGCTGTTATCGATTTATATAGAAACAGAATACTCAGAATTCAAAAAAGAATACAGAATTTATAGATATTTTCATTTGTTCTTTTATTGCTGGAGCCCAAGTAGCAAAATGATTATTATGGAATGCACTATATCACATAAAAAATATTCTATGGACAAATTAGATATTGTATGTCACAAAAAAGTGATATTAAAGGTATATTAAAGTATCCATTGTGATAAAATTATTGTTCGTCGCAACCGTATGCTTATAAATAACACAATGGAGAAATTTACTACTTTTTTTTCTTACTTAAATAAAAGTTTGGTAAATTATAAATAATCTCGTGGATTTTTTTTACGATACCTTTAAAAATACCAAGATATAAGTTTTTCAAAGTTAGATATTGACTGAACAGAGTGTGACGTCACGATACATTTACATACAACCTAGGTACATACTAACGATATATCGTTGAATAGTGTTCACGAAACCTACAAAACGTTGGACTAGACATTTTTTTCTAAAATATACGGAAAATATACAAATTGTGATATATTGTGAAGTCATCATCACAGCTGGTAACAAGTGGGAATAGACGATTTGAATCGCTATATCTCGGTCTTCTCCAAAGCATTTAAAAAAAATCATTATCGTATATATTTTAGCGTGAAAAATCCTCCATTATAAATTGTAGCTCCATACGTACCAGGTCAGGGCCATAAGTACTAAATTGTCAACTATGGAACTACAATAACATTAATGTATCGCTGAATTGCAATACAAATGCCTGAACATACGTTTCCTAAGTTTTGCTAGATGGCAGATTATATTACTTCTAACAAAATTCATAATGTATACGAGTTATAATACTCTTCTAGTAAAATTTCGTTTAGCATAGCTACCCACAAAAATTCGGGGTGGTCGCTGGCTTTATTAAAATTCACATACCTCGGAGTATGTGGTTGCGTCCATGCGCCGGAGATGTACGCGGACGTTGGTCCCAAAGTGGACCGCAATAAACAGTCCCTATCTCCTTTATCAAACCTTCGACCCGACTTTATGCTTCCTTCCTTTGTTTTGGAATTTATACAGCCGCATATTTTTTGGAAGACCAACTTTATGGTAATAGATATGTCTACTTGTGAGATTTCTTAGGGGCTATAAGGATTTCCAAGAAATTTAGTGAATACCGAAAATAGGTAATTGTATCCAATTTATATGTTTAATTATCTTATTTTTCCAGGGACTATTATAGGGATTATCGTCAATTGTTTTATCATTGATATATTAAGTATTATTACCTCAATCGATAACGGAGTAGGTATATTAAATATTAAGTATAATGTCGATAATTTAAAAAAACATGTCTTCTATTATGCATTCGTTTTCTTTTATATCACGCTTTAATAAAGTAGACGTAACTCCGGTACGTACGGCTGCGTATGATGCGTTAAAGAATATGGAAAAGCCTAACTCTAGTCAGCAACGTTTTTAATGTTCAACGTGTGAACATGCTCGACACGAGGCGGTAGCAGCGACTCTTATGAAGTCCAATTATTCCATAAAATTTATTGAACTCTTCCGTAATAGTAATTCCGTAGTGGACTTTCGTAATAATCCCGGAATCAGAGGATTCCTGGGACTAAATATATATATATATATATTACGGAAATAAAAAGTTGGCTAATGTTGATTTTTATGATGTTATGGCTTTATATATGTTTCATGGTTTATTCGGCAACTAGAGAAGAAAGTAAATCGATATTGGAAATAAAATTTTCAAGTTTCTTAAGAAAATTGGACGCAATGTGTTTGTTAATAACGTAAATATTGTTTCATTCAAGAACCGTCCGCAACGATTTCTGGTTAACTTGAAATTGTCCGAAAGCGATAATAATGTTGACACTCGTCAGTCAGCGAATCAACTTATTTATAGGAATAGGCGAAAAGGCGAGATAGGCGAGGTTAGGAATTTAGCGTAGTGTGATTTTTGCGCGGAAATATTTCCTACCCAGAAACGATTCGGCTCGTTTAGGTCAAAAGTGTATAATGCCATCGCTAAGCGTACCGCGGGGCGATCGCCTCAGACTTCGTTTTTTATAAAACGTTCGGTTATTTTTTATAAAGAACGCGATAATCCTTACTACCCAGAAAACAATTTGTTTGAAATATTCAGAACGCGTTGTGGACGATTCTTGAATGCTATCTTGCGTTGCGGATAATTAAAACCATCCACATACTGAGATAATATCTATTTCATGTCGATGTTTGGACAATCAACACCTTCCACAACGCATTATGGATGTTTTTTTCTCATCGAGCATCAATGTTGTTCTTGTTGCTCTCCATTGTACTCATAATGAATTGTTACAATAAGTTTACAATATTACCATAAGTATGTATAAAGGCGGACCAATACTTAGACGAAGGCGCTTCCAGTCAAGTTTAATTACTAGTATTTTATCCTGTTCAAAAACTAATTAGGCACCCATTAGCCAAGCATTAGCTATAGCATGAGCTCTGACAGCAGACAGTTGAACCACAGTGATCAGATTTTATTAATCGATAGCCTAGTTAACGGATTTTTTAAATCATTGATTATTTATTGTTTCATTTATATACAATATTTTAATAAAATTATGTAATTAATACTATAAGTAATATTTATTATATTACTTTAAATAATCGATCATCAACAATCGAAAACGAGTCGGTTGTAAGCACTAGCACAATTTACATTCTGTTACACGATAATGTGAATGTACACGTTAATCGAGGAAAATGAATTTATCCGTTGTGTCGAACAAAATTACGTTAAAATATACATTAAAAGAACAATAAACACTTGACATTTGATTATTATAATTTTGCGACTCGTATATGTCATAAAAATATTTTTTTTAATTTTCCTTTACGGAATAAAAACGTTTTGCGTGAAATAGACAACACCACAATCTGTCAGAGCTCATGCTATAATAACCGGACTATGGGTAATGAAATAATAGTCTAATAATTATTATAATTACTTTATCCAGGGTGGATGGATGGTGAAACTGGATGTCGACACGGTGAACGGAGGAATGAAGTTAGACGAGAACTTCTTGGTCGATTACGAAAAAGAGCCGAATGGACCTGTGTTACCGCACGAAATGAGGTCGGTCGCCTTTTCCATTGTTCCTAAGTGCACTCTACCAACTTTGTAAGCTATTGGCTTTCTTACACAATGCCGGAACTAGGAGAGAAGGGTGTTCGGTGACCGAGATCGACAAGTAGTCGTAGTGATTCAACAAAAGAGGAGGGGTTCATTTCTACTTATAAAGTTTTCCCGATTCATTTCGAATTTATCGCGCAGAACACACGTTGTGTGTAGACATCTCTTGACTGACGCTTTTTTTTCAATGACATTGATGCAATGTCGGCAGCCATTTATGGACTTTTAAGTAGTACACACAGGGTGGTAGTGTAACCGAAAGAAGTAAGGAGATAAGTTTGTTTCATAAGTCCGCGCAGTTGGCCAAAATCCAATGAAACCTGGATATTTATATATATTTATAATGTTTATATATATTTATAAATGTGTCACTGAATACATGCCATGCAACGCTATCATTTCTTAATTACAAAAATATTGCTGAATGGGTCTCAGCGACAGATTGCAATGAAGAAGGAGAAAAAAAGTCCGCAGTCTTGAGAACGCTAGCCTTGATAGAGAGAGAGAGTGAAAGAGACCGAGGAGAGAAAAGCATGATTTTGTTCAAACATGAGCATGAGTTTCAAACAGCATGATTTTGTTATGTAAAGCTAATAAATACTTTTATGTCTGTGCATAAATTAATTAAATTTGAAACAGCTTGGAAACGTATTTGTGTTCATTTTGTATCAGTTTATATTTAACCGATATCTATGAAAATTCGTCGCCTAAACACAGATAACATTAGTAGGTACCTACTTAAGAAAATTTACTCAGTTTTGACGACGTTCTTTGATCTACAAAAATTTAACTAAAGTTTGTCGTTTACAGATACCCCGGAGGAGACTGTAGCTCCGACATTTGGCTTGCCGAAGATTAAAACTTGTCCAATGATCGAACTTATACTGAACGCAAATTATTATTATATGTATATATATATATATATAGATTATTTTGTCGTTCCGATTTATCACGGGCGGTAAATAAACATAATATAATTGATTTTATAATTTTTGTATTTCTATAATTGTGTCAATATTTTTGTACCTACTAATAAATTGCAAAAGGTTATGAATGCAGACCGAAATAGGTACTGCGGTAGATAGGTACCAACCTATCAACGGTATAGGAATTTTGCAAAATATAGTCATAGGTACAATAATCATACATAATAATGCAATAAATTCGATTTTATATACAAATGACTTTTTATTATTGATATCTAGGCTGAAAGCGAGCGCATCCATGAAATCCATCGTCTCGGTGCTTTTACGGATGCTAAAAATCTACGCGAGCAAAGCCACGAGTATTTTAATTTAACTTAGGTAAACTAATGTAACCTAAGCCACATATTATATTATATATAATACTAAGCTCAACAAAAACATTAAGCATACGTTACCGCACAATCGGTTATACACTTTTACGCGGGATAAGAAGAGAAACGAAGAGATTTGTTGAAGAACTAAAGTTACCGACATAGTATCAGCATGTTGAAGTGGCAATGGGCAGGGCGTATCTGTCGCAGGATCAAAAACCGATGAGATAGACGAGTTATTGAATGAAGACCGCGTACCGAGAAGCGCAATGTGGGACACGCCTTACGGCTGACGTAAACCGGCGATTTCAAGAAGCTCGCCCGTAGGTATTGGATGAGAAGAGCCAAAGATAGTGTGTGGAGGCGAGCCTTGGAGAAGGGCTAAATCATAAGAATAGTACTTGTTAATAAAATAATACAAGTATAGAAAGGAATCTCCTTGGTGCGTGTCTCAAAAGCCGCAAAATAAACGCCTCCTTCCTCCCTCGGCCCGTAACGTCCCTCTGTCGCCCACGGACGCCGTGATGGCTGTTACATACTTAATAATTTATTATATCCGTATACCTATTACGTTAGTTAAATTATATAGCAATTAAAACGGTTCATTAATTATAAAAAACATGAAATCGTTTTTCTATCATTAGTTTTATAAAAAAAAAGGTGGCAATCTATCAATGTGTTAACAACCGCACCGAAACCATTTTATATACGTCTTCTACTGTCATGCCTTCTCACTCGCACAAGTGAGTGCGACACACTATAAGAGTGAGTGCGAGGATATAAGAGTGGATGTCCATTTTTGGTTATAGTTCTGAAATCATTTATTTTTGAGATACTTGATATTAATCCTATCCTTATCAAAGTTAAATTTAAAATGGTGCGCGTATGCGCACGGTAGTGCACGGTTTTTCTATACATGTTTTAGCACCCGAGTTGGATTGATTTATTATTTTGATTATATTGATTTAATTTTTTAAACTACATAAGTTGCATAGGTACCAAAATCGCAGGTACGGTAGGTATTTAGGTAGAAGTTTAGTTAAGTAGGTACCTTAGTTTAAATTACACAAGGTTGAGTATTTAGTTATAAGTTTCCTTAAAACTGTAAATACTAAGGCATCAGGCGGCGCGGCGCGATCCTGACTGATGGTTTGTATGATAGTCCTATCATAGAAACCATCAAACTGCGAAACTGTAGGCTATTATTGCTACTTTGAGCGTGTTCAGCGTGCGAGTTGCATTATTTATTATTCTTATGGCTATATTCAGCAGTTGAGAGATTGTTATTCTACATAAAAACACCGACAGAAACAAACTTAAACATTATTTTATGTAATTCATGAACAGGATGTAAACAAAATGCAACAAATGAGAGAAAAGTTGATGAAATTCAAAATTCTAACACATTTAGTTCAATTAAAAGCTAAAATTCGTGAACACCGGGACAGCGTAATTCTGCAGCAGCGGTCAATGTACCAACTTTTCAATTTAATTACAGAATGAACCTCGTTAGTTTTAGTTGCTCAAAATTATTCTGTTTAGCTCGTTGCCCGTATTTGTCTTTGCACTTCCATTTCTGTGTTTGTGTTAAATACAAGCTGAAATAGACTGTGACAATAGAATAAAATACTGGTAATTATGAGTAGACGACGTGTTCGTAGATTTAGATTAATGTAGACATACCTACTATATTTACATATAATACTATAATAATATAATGGTCCACAATAGTTGCAATGATGTTTTTTATATCATCTGCTTTCATTATCTGAATATATTATATATTTATTGTAAATATTTTGACTTGATAAATATTACTTAAACTTCTAAAGTTAAAAGTAATGAGCTTTAAAAATATATAAAATAAAATTCATTGTTTTAACGTGTTGTTTGTGCCCAATCCACAAACAAAACTGACATTTACGTTCACCCAATATACTTACCATTAGGTACCATACTTACCATACTTACCATACTTACCAACTTACCATACGTACTTGTCATATTTTCTAGGTGTTTGCATAGCAAAGTCGATCGCATAATGTCGTTGATAAACATTTATCAGTGTAAATGTTAATTGACGTCATATTTTAAAAGTAATTAGTATTAATTAAAATAAATAATTTATTAAGTCAATTGCAATTAACGTCTTAAGCATTTTCGGTAAAAGTCGTGAGTCCCAGTCGCAATAATGTGGTCAAGTTTTGTCAAATTGTGGTCAGCGAAATGTAGATCGCGTAGCATTTGCTAATGTTTATGTACCCACAGGTAGAAGGAACTTAGGAATTGATTGTACTTATAGATTAGTGGCGTCGAATCTTGGTACTGAGGAAGGTCAAAGTGAAATGATTGATAATTCAATATCAGTTAATATTCAATATCAGATAATTCAAGATAATCCTACACTTGAAAATATTCATTTCGCTCAGATTTGATATACCTAGTTCCTAATTAATAGGTTATTTATAGCGCAAATTCTTGATTGCGCAGTTTAAATTTGAGTTTATTAAAGGAGGAAGGATGCTATCGAATAACAAGATGGCGTATCGAATTTAAGCAATCGTTTAAGTGCGTTCTATAAGGAAAAAGGAGATGAATATTTAAATTTTTCTTTTAGCAAATCCAGTACCGGTTACGGCTACCCCCTAATGCCTTCTGGACATTTTCTGGACCCTTTTAAGCCTCCTTCATTATCGTGAAAGCAATCTCTATTTTGCTCCATTTGCATTGATTGGTACTAAGATTAGGCTAGGTTATCAAACCCTGCTTGTTCGATAACCTTGCTTAAGTTAACCTTGATTAATAATAATGTAGTACAGTGATAAAAAATTACTACAAAATCGTGTAACAATATATTTTTATACAAATAAGAAATGTTTATGGGGGACAACTCGTACGCAGAAAATAAAAGTGGCATTTCAAATTTCACCAATTTTAATAATAACATCAAAAATATGACAAACAGTACAAAGATTTGAATTTTTCTTAGTGTCATTTTTAATTTTTTTCACTAACGACCCATCCCGGTTTAAATGTATAGCATAAGTATGATTGTTCGATTGTTTTATGATGATTTTTCGTACAATTATGTATTATCTATATATTTATCTATATAAACGAGTCTTAAGGCGAAAGTATCGAGTAAAATAAATAACGTAAACATTTGCGTTAAAACCCGTTTAAATAGATAAATATGTGTGAAAAACGCGAAAATGTCAAATGTTATATTATCTATATGTTGTAAACAGGCGATTTTTTTAATGAAGGAAGATGGCAGACGAGCAGACAGTTCCCCCGGTAGTAAGTCGATACTGCCGCCCTATATACATACATGCCAACATCAGTTCAGAATGTCAAACGTTGACATGTCCCCGGACGCGCTATCTACCGCGAATATTTTATATCAGAGTTAGTCTAGAAGGAGGGTCCTGATGCGTCAGCTTGCTTTTCTTCAACCTTATCCAGAAATATTGTAATTTCTACACTACCATGTACCGAATATCAATATAAAATATTACACAATAAAAGTTCACTTTTAGTATGTAAAATCGAGCCTCGATCCAACAGTGGAGAGATACAGGCTGACGGTATAATGTGCTACATACTAAAACAAACTGGAAAACATTCTTAACTAGTAACATAAACTGTATTAAAAATGCATTAAGTGATTTTCGAGTTTACTGAGTATAAAATGGCATGAATAGATAGGTATGATTTAGAAATTTTCTTTTTATACTATATAATGATACTATATAGAAACTGAACTGACAATGGAATGGCTATAGCTCACGTAGAACCGATTGACTGGAGCCCACGGACATATAATTAGTAACGCAATGCGAGACATCCTCCACTACGATGTACACATGACCTGAAAAAAGTGAAAGAGCATAGGAAATGTTTATAATCTTAGGAGCATAGGAGTGCTCCTTGGAAAAGGCCTACGTCTGACAGTATCTTAACATGGTCTGCTTGTCAACATGGAGAATGGTAAGCTAGCAAGATTTGCCCGTATTTCCACCACTTTATATCTATTTATTTCCCTGTCTCTTCCTTAGTGTCCCCATCTCTTCGCGTGGGTGTCGTAGAAGGCGACTAAGTGAAGAAAGAGGCTACCACAAGTTCTGAGGAACTACACCACTTCTAAATGAACTAACTAACCAACTTGGTCAGCGTGACGTTTTAAAACCTCCTCATGCACAGGAAAATGTGTATGATGACGTCCACGTCCAGCAGTGGATAACAAAAGGGCTGGTGATGGTGTAATCTGTTTTACTCTTTAAGTGTATTTTAATACAAACAAGAAACACGATTATCTTCAATTAGTATTTAATTCAATTTGTGTGCACATATTCTGTATTGGAATTTGGCTTTCGCAATAGGTAAAGTTCGATACCACACGTCTCCCTTATTGCGACACTATAAAATAAATAACAAGTTTTTATCTCCCTTGGTCCCCGGGGCGCTCTTGCAAACCTTTTATTCGAACTCCTTAATGTAATGTTTTTTGCATTGAAATTTGGAAACTTGACTATCTTTATAAATGTGTTCACTCAGATAAGACTCGGAACTCTTATCGTATATATCTATATAATATTTTGGCGTTTGACGGTAGATAATGTTAGTCGGTACATAGCGCAACAATCATAGTGATGATCATAGAAATGTAAATAAATTATTTAGATTTCTATGGTGATGATATTGACATTTTAGGTAGATTTCGAATAAATATAGTTCAGGAAAGTTTCACTACATCTCTCAGCGCGCATTTCCTAACGGATTGAAATGAAATTCGGGGGAAAAGTAGTTTGAGTCTATATCTCGGTAAATTCGACAATAAACCAAATCGATTTAGTAGTTTCCAAATTAAGACGGCGTGAGCTTATTAAAAAATCCCAGAAAAAAATTCAGCGTCTATATTTACAAATTATATGTTAGATAGGGCTCGTAAAGCTCTTTCCAACTTTTACAACTGAAATAGATGCCTTGTTTGTTTATTATTCCATCGCTATACAATTTTTGAGGTTTCTGAGTGAAACACAGATTTATGGTAAATGGTTAATACAAGCTTCTCTTGAATGTAATTCTACTCCATTTAGAGAATTTTGTAAAGAGAGGAATAAATGATAATCCGAAGGTGCTATGTCTGGACTGTATGGAGGATGCATTAAAACTTCCCAGCCATGGTCCATCAATTTTTGTTTAGTCATTGTCGTGATGGAAAATTAGACCTTTTCTATTTATTAATTCTAGGCGTTTTTCTTCAAGTGCTTGTTTCAATTTTACTAATTGCTGACAGTAGACATCAGAATTAATCGTTTGGTCATGTCGCAATAGCTCGTAATACACAATGATTTTCCCGTCCCACCATACACATAACATGGCTAATATAATAATTGTGATAACTCATCTCGCTTAGACCAATATCGTTTTCGAACATTGTTACCATAGGTGATCCACTTCTCATCGCCTGTTACCGATCTCTTCCGAAATGGATCAATTTCATTTCGTTTTAGCAACATCTCATATATGGAAATTCTATTCATCAAGTTTCTGTCATTTAAATCATCTAGCTTTTTTACAAAATTCAGTTTATGTAGGTGATCCAAATCCGTTGAGTGGTGAATGATAAGTTCTTCCACAATTTGATGACTGCTTATGTGTCGGTCTACTTCATTTTTTTCAATGATAACCTCAACATTTACCTTAATAGGACGACTACAGTGACGAACATTGTTCACATCAAAGTTACCAGATCTAAATCAACTGAACCATCTTTTGCAGTAGTTTTACATAAAGCATCTTCTCAGTAAATACCACAAATCTCATTTCGAGCACTAGAAGCATTCATACCCTTGTCGAAAAAAATTGTAAAACATGTCTAATTTTCTCGTTATTAATTTCCATTTTAAAATTGTTAAAAAATATGAAAAGATAAAACTTTTAAGTTGTAATTTCCATTTGCCGCCATTAGGAAAAAGTCAGCTGTCAAATGGTATATTAGTTTCCCGCCAGTGATCAGTGTTGCCAGAAATATAGCACGGTAAAGTCATACGTTCAAAAAGGCCACCACTTTTCCCGACTACCTGTTATAAGCACATTAGATTTATAACAGTACTGACTAATGACAAAAGTACGCCAAGGAAGAGATAACTAATAAAAAGGCGATACGATCTTAAATTTATTGTGCCTCTATTTCTTTACTACAGAAAAACGTCTGTAATTCCTGTTAAACGCGTTAACTTTCCGTATAAAATTCTGCAGTTCCTCGTACAGATTCTACCCTGTAATTGTGCATTTATGATGCACAGACAACTGTAATAATGAACTGGGACGTGAGAACGAAATAACATATGCATAAAGCAATTACGAGTGCCGGGCGGCTTAAATGGCGAATTTAATGGAATTCTTGAAATACACGCGTTAGGTTTAAATTGATAATCGAGATGGTTAGATTGAGAGGGGCGACAGATGTGACGACGTATTTAAAATTAGTATATTATTAAAAAGATGTAGTACAAACATAAAAGTCGAAATCGAAAAATAGAATTTTTTTTATGGAAAGAAGTTGGCAGAGGAGCAAACAGTCCACCTAGTGGTAAGTGGATACTGTCACACATGGATACACGCCAACGTCAGTCCAGAATAATAAATAACGGTACGTCTACGGATGCGCTACCTACTGTTGGAGATTTGGAAATGGATTTGGGTTGTGAAGGATGAGAAATAGAAAGTATAATGTGACAAAAGTATATTCCTTATCCCATTATACTTCTCATTGGTCTTTGGTGGGGATGGGGTAGGATATGAATTATCCATTATACTTTATAATCAAAGGAGCGGATGACAGGCAACTCTTATACTCTTAAATCGATGAGATGGGATGGTAAATGGGCTGTGATATATTTCACTCACCCCCGAAATACATTAAGCATTGTAACATCCAATACGTACGACACTGTATTGTCTGTACATCAATTTATTAAGATTTTTATAGAACCTTTGTAAGTTATAAGTTATCTACTTTTCTGAGAAATTTTAGATTAAAATTCGAAATCTGTAACTCTCACTCATTTGCAAACATCATAGATAAATAACGCAAGTAAAAACATAAATAACGTAACGTAACGGATTACACGGATAGAAAAACGGGAATTGCGGCGGCGACGGGAAGGTTCGCGTTGGGGCTCTCGGGAGCCGGTCTTCCTTATGGGTTAGTTCGCGACTTTAAATTTAAATTTAACGAAAGAATTACAGAATATTGGCAAGTGCGCGGACGAGGGGTGTGTTGTGAGAAGTGTGGGAGGACGCGGGCGAAGAGTATGTGAGGTCAACACACAGGGAAGTATCAAATTCCATATTACATTATCACCAGTTGTCGTGTTACCCTAAGAGGTATAGTTAAAGGGGGGTAATCAACTTCTACTAGAGTGGAAAGAAGTAATGTTTGTTTCAATAGCTCCTTATAATTTAAAGAAAACCTAATACAAAATTTTAGAAAGAGGAAAACTAGTACGATACTTATGCAAAAAGTCTATAAATGTCTGTTTCTAAATTCACGAGGACCAAAAACTCATGGATAGGGTGTAGGAGAGGCGGCGCTTAGCAGGGCGCACGCCCAGAGTGATGAAGAGCAGGCACTACCGCCGACTGGAAACGGCGGTCGGACGGGGCGATGGCGGCCAGGCGCAAGAAGCGGCGCCCGGGTAGAGCACCAGCGCCCAAAGAGCGACGGACCAGAGCTGCGGCGGCCGGCGAGAGTAGTGGCCCAGATGTGATGTCCAGGATAGCTCAGTCCCCGAAACAGGCATGTGACTTTTTCCAAAACGTCTTCCCTGATCGCTCTCGAAACAAAAACTGTCCGTGCGGCGCCTTAGATTATTCACCCTTCTTTTTCTTGACAAAATTCTCATGGATTTATGAATTTTTGAATATCAGTTTTTATGATCTCGAACAGTTTCCAGCCAGTGCTATTCCTCGTATAGATGTAGTGTTACAGAGGTTATAAAAATTGAATTAGAATACAGATATAAAAATATATATGTAAAGAAAATATATTTCTTTCATCTGAATTTTGTCGCGCTCCGCGCTGTCGGTAAATCAGTGTAGGTGTCAAGTAAAGAGAATCATTCTGACTGTCAAATTGTAGGTAAACATAAATAAGAGTATTGTAAGGATTGTATTGCAAGGATAAATAATAGATGTTAAAAAGGATTGAAGAATAAACTTTATATGTCGTTTCTTTGTATATTGAAGCAACACCACGTAAGTTTGTTTCATTTGACAATCCTTTTGAAGAGAAAATAATCGACCTTATATATATTAAAAAATACAGAGTACTAAATTGAGCTATTACAACAAATGTTACACAGTCAGGCACACAATTACCACGTATGCATTAATTTTATGTACACACACACGGATTTCAGTTCCCATCGAATGCCTTGGAGTTGGGTAGCTTTAAAATAGTAGGGTATGAATGGTATGCTGGAGCAAGATCAAAAATTAAATCTTGAACCCATTAGTATAATTCATTATAAATACACACAATCGCAATCATTATATATGTAGTTTAAATTAATTGGATTGTGGGGCACGTTCATTGCGACATCTGTATTTCAGTTGATGCTGTACAATTTGGTATTGTAAGATGGGATGAATAATTTAGAGTATTTGTGTCAGATGACATGGTGTAGCAGACAAAGTCATATATTACTCATTTAACCTTATTATTATGGATTACAGAGGTGGTATCCATAATTACCTGTGAGGCATTCGTAATGGGAAGTTAAAGGAATTGGAAAATTGTTATTTATGGATGAGTAACTGTTTAAATTAATTGTATGTCAGCAGCTGTCACGCGATATCGTCAATTGTTTAAACTATAGACAAACACGCACGCCTAAGAGTACTAAAATTAAGTTTAAAACTAAAATCTACCCCACACGCGGGCTGGATGGGGAGGTCGTCCGGGCGAATCTTTCAGAATCCTGGCTCTATATTGCATTGCAATGTGTTTGCATTGCACATTAGGTTTCAGCATGCCACCCAGAGGTCTCGGTAATACAATATTGTGTATTTTCCGGAACCACTAGGAGATTATGAATATTTGGCAGAAGTATGGTAGTTCCAGTATGGTAGGGCGTGTGAACAGCATCAACACCCAGGACGGGTTATTAACTTTATTGCCCGCTTTATATGTAAATCTAATAATATTTCATATTTAAGTAAAATATTTTGCCTAAATAAGGGCAAAAAGATAGAAATTGATTTAAGAAGGAACAAAATTAAATAAATCTAATCAATTTGCTGGCAACGGGGTTGTGATGGTGTGCAGGGAGACCCGCTGGCAAACTGTAATTTCCCACATATTGATATTGCAATTGTATCTACATTCCAGAGACAACGGATGAACAGCATCGCCGGACTGTTGATGGAGCTCACCGTGGCTACCGGTCGCTATTGGGTGTCGCCGTAGAGGAAATCGAAGCTAAGTATTTAATGTTAATCGCGAATTTGACAACTAGGCCTCGGTCTCCTCACAGGGGAATCGTTACAGTATCGGTCAATCAAGTTTTCGCACAAATACGATAGGTCAAATTAAAAGTTCTTAGAACTGGCTACATACAATAAGATAGAAAAAACAAATTCTAATTTAAAAAATGGAACTCTTTGCCTGTTTAACGCCATTAAATTTTCAAAGCTGTCATTTATTCTTTTATTTCTGGCGGTAATTTTAGTGTCACCCACGTACAAACTCCTTTGCAGCTCATTGTCAATTTATTGAATACTAGCGACCTCGCTTCGAAACACACAATTTTACTTCTTTATGATAGTATAGAGTATAGATATAGATTATTGAATAAGTGGTTAAGTACAACGATGTAGAACAAACCTAGTCATTCAGTTAGAGTAACGAAAATGAACATTAAATTAACCGTAATAGAAATCTTCGTAAACGTATTAATGAATTTACCTACGCAAAAAAGTATTTACCAACGAAAAAAGTGTGTAATCATGCGAACGCTCAGTTGGTCAATATCAGTTTATGACCAATTAATATTTTATGACAGTCTTCTATGAATGTGAGTAGGTATATCTATTTTCTAATAATATCAGGTGGTCTAATCATAAGAAGCGAATGATAAGATTAACATTAAATGTTGGGATTATAACACCTAATTACTTTGTTGGCCCTATTACACGTGTCATATGAAACTAGCTGTTGCCCGCTGTTCGCAAACATTGATCGGAATAAAACTGTCCTCTGTATTAATACGTCTCACTAACTACATTTTTGGCAAAGGTTTGTTGAATTTTTGCAGAGTTAGTTTAACAACTTAATTTAACTTTTATTAGTTTAACAAATAAATCAAGGAACGAACAAATAATTAAAATAAGGACCATATTTTGATTAAAATTTTCTAACCTATATTTTTTTGTTTCAGGGTTGTTTCTTAAATAGACACGTGACCTCACCTTTTTTAAAGAATACTAGTCTCAATATCTGGGAAACTAGAACTGATCATGTCATAACTAACATAATTTTTCATAGAAACTAAAATACCATAATTTTAATGGAAGTACAAGTATCAAAGAAACGAACGCTACATCCACGACATATATTTTTTAATTTCCGTTGCAGTTTTTTGCTGTAAAAACACCCGTCTGTGAGGGTTTCAAACATATATTGCAACTTTAAAAAAGAAATCCGGATTTAAAATTGTTTGTAGACAATAAATTTTGCACCACTTTTTTACTCTACTAACTCACCGAAAGCAAAGTTTATAGGCAACAACTTCTCAACATTTGTTTTATCGTGTCATCACACTGGAACTAAAAGAAATACAGTTATGAAACTGCAGGAAGATTTATCGCTTGCCTTATGGCTTGGACGAAGTTGTCTGCGCAAAAACTGACCCAAATTCTGGGACAACTTTAATCTGTTTACGGGCAAAAGTAACTTATTTTAATTTAATCGCGACGAAACGACACGAAATAAATCCAGAGATAAAAGGGAAATAAATTATAGACGGAAAGGGAAGGCATCGTTTTCTTCTTTTGTTTATCTAGCTTCCGTAAAAACGGGTTAAGTCAATATGCTACTTCTCTTTCTTTCCCGTTAGTTCTATAATACGGGTGAGGAAGACATAAAAATCTTGTAGCCTTTAAACTACCACGAAATTATGGCGAGACGAGTCAGTCCGGACATTAGGAGAGGAATAACTCTTGGGAATGTTCACATATAGGCCGTAAGACGTTTCCTTGCGTATTTCGAGTAATATCGGCCCTCCCATCCGTCTCCCAATATGTTCCCGGAGTTTCGTAATTTGATTCTACTGAAATATTAACTGAGAAAATTTGCGACGAAAGACAAATGGCGTGGGACGAATGAAGGGAACGCTGTAACACGTTTACAGATGTATTGCTCACTTAATGACTGCTAAACCAACTTGTTGAAGTTATTCTGGGGTAATGTTTATGGAAACATTAGAACTTTAGGTTTGAATTTGAATAGGTGTAAATATTCGTAAGCCATATCAAGTGTTCATTCTGAATTAATAGATTGAAAGAAATAAGGACGATTGGAAGAAATTCGGCTGTAGGGGTTGGATGAGAAGATCAGAAGACCGTGTGTCACCTTGTCCTTAGGAGAAGTTTATATCCAGCACTGGAGAGACACAGGCCGATGGTATGGTATTAGGAATAATTTGAGGAAGAGAGACATAGTTTGATGATATGGTATGGCAAGGAAATTCGCAATACCAACCCAAAAAGTCAAATCTATTCGGTGAAGTTCCCTAGTTACACCTATATTTGCATAAAGTATCCATAGTTCTACATACTTATTCTTATTTTAATATATGGATTTTTTTTTAATTCTCATTTAAAACAAAATTTTAATTATCAAAATTATTTTACTTATCCTGTCAAAAATAATATTTGTTTCGAAAATTATTTATTAATATACACGTACCTAACTTATATTAAACTTATATTAACCTAAGTACCTAGGTAATATTCAATAAAGCGATTTCCTCGTCTGCCATCTATTCTATAAAAAAAATCCTTGATATCCTTGGAATAGGAATTTTAATAAAACTCCTCAATATCTGGGTATTATAACAGAAAACACTACGTTTATCGTAAGTAGGCAAATCCCTACACGCGATTTGCATTTCACACATGGCGTTTTCTCTAGCGATACCTACCATTAGATTTTTTTCTAAACTTTCACAACACTTCTTATTTCTTACGAATTTCTGCTCTCTGCTTGTTGCTTAAAGTCTAAAATGAAATATCAATTTTTGTCGCATACATCATTTCGATAAAAATAGAATTTGTGGAAGGGTGTCCGGTTAACAATAGCGTTAGCGTGTATTGAATGCTATATTTACTAAGGGTAACACAGGCTGCAAGCTTGTCTAAAAAAAGGGACTTTTTATCATCACTATCACCAATATGTAGCGAACTTTATTTTCCAAACCTTACTTACTGTTATGTAGGTAGTTTTGAAAGAGCCTTAAGAAAAGTCCTATGGCAAAAGTAAGCTACTATAATAAACTATATAACTGTTAAACTTTCGCGTTTTGTACACGTTTTATATTCTAATATTATTATACGCGTTCAGAATTAACCTTGAAATTAACAAGAATGTTAGAAAATCACAGGGCTCACGAAAATCGCGGTTAAAATGCAGGACAAGCATTATTTTCACCTACAAATCCGCACTGGTGGTGGTGGATGAGCCCGAAACCTAGTGATTTGCTAGGGAAGACCTGTACCTTACAGTGACACGTTATAGTCTGATATGGAGTAAGGCATCCGACACACAGGATCACTGGCCGTGGCGATCGCGTGGCACTTGATATTTGATTCGGTCGCCTAATAGCGCGTCACCGTATAAACACGTATGAAAAAATTCAAGCGACCCCACACGAGTCTTTGGTCACGTAGCCGCTTGTCGCCATGATCAGTAACCCCCGTGTGCGAGCGACACCTAAACACGGAGCAGAGGTTCCTCAAGTTTTCTTCAAGGCTATTTACTCGTATAATTCACATTAATGACATGAAAAACGAGTAAGTACATTAATATTACGAGTAAGTTGCCGAATGTCTTTTGTGACATAGTTGCTTCGCCGCAATTGCAAATCAAATCTTATCCTCGATACATCCTCTATAACATCACACATAAGTGTAGTTTTTAATTGTTTTTGATATAATGTAATGTTAGATCTGTAACTATTATCTGTATTATCTGTAAGTAAAAATTAATTCGCAAAAAACATACTTTACAAATGCTCTCAACATCTTTTGCTGACTAAAATCACCGTCTATAAGAATCTTATGTAAAACCACCTTCCTACACAAACCCTCGAATCACCTGCATGTTTCTATGTATGAGCATGCTTTCCGTTTTGCATGGCAAATGGCGGTCGCAATCCGGCCTAATCCAAATAATAGGAGCGGATTAAAACGTACGCAAAGCCCGCGCGACGCAGATGAATTAGTCCGGGACTAATATGGGTTGGAGATGGAATTTTTAATGTATTGTCGAGTGTTAGGTATATTATGGTATGTACCTATATGTTACTGTAAAATCCCAAACAAAGGTGAATCCTGAGATTTACCAGTAAAACCTAAGATTTACCAAGTACCAAAACATCGAAAACTTATTAAATAAGTACATAATTGTTTACTTCGTACTTTAGGCAGTGTTCACTGGTATATTTTAGGTTTTACTTCAATTAAATGGTAAATATTTAAATTAAAAAAATAAAACTTAATAATATAACTTGTAAACTATGTTTGTACATCAATTTGTTCATCTGTAAGTAGGTAATGAAAACCACTGATGAATGCTTTGTACACCTTCGAAATGTCTATACATAATTAATTACTGTAGCAAGTTTTTATGTTAAGCTTTTTATAGTCATTCAACTGGTATAGCTATAAATATATAAATAAATATTGAGACCTGCATGCCGCGTTCTCGTACACGCACGCTTGCTACCTCTTCCGCTCCTTCCTCAATAATACATTCACGATCCTCTGACTTTGAGATGTTTATTAACGAATTGTAAGTTACTTAATACTTATACAAGAAGCAATAGGTTAGAAACAAAGCCAAATAAACCTTAAACGTGTATAATTGTAGCCCGCAGCTTTACTTTTGTTTAATTGTGGCGTGCTATTTGGCACAGGAAAAAATCTATTTATTTGAATTAAATTACGTCCATTACAAAGCAGACAGAATAAAACACATATGAATTCACTTAGCTGGCCAACTGATAAATGATATCGATGTATTGGCGATTTATGTGGTTTATACATAATTTTACCTGGATTTTAGCACCACGACACAATTTTTAGAATCGGTAAAACACGTGTCAATTGTATTGTAGAATATTTATACTTATAAATATTTTACTTTCGACTTAATAGGACCGTATCTGAATAGGATTAGTGTTATGCTTCATGCATTATGGGTTCATTCATATTTTATTCCAGTTCCTAATAGCAACCTTTTGTCGCCTACTGCTGAATGTGGGCTCTCTCGTGTACATTGTCTAGTGAATGAGAGATGTATGGCCATAAAACGCCACTCTGGCCACACATGTTAGTAAGTCTACTCTTTTAGAGGTAATGAATTCCTCCAGCTCCAGAATTGTGGTAGCTGTTTTGTTCTCCTTTAGTCGCGTTTTACATCATCCATGGGAAGAATTCCTATCCATATCGGGGTCAATTAAAAAGTACTCGTAAAGGTAAGTTAATTGTAAAGTAAAATGTAAAATACAACTAGATTTTTTTATATTAATTAACATGTCGGTCACAAACGGATTGATCCTGTGCTTTTCCACTACCATGATTGGCACAATAAATTTACCTCTCACATTCGAACACAAAACACATCGTGTTATCTCAAATTCAATTCTCACCTCGCCCGCTCTCATAATCCGTCCCTGTTTAATATTCGACCCATTCCAGGGCCTAAATGGTAATGAGGTACCCAGTTTTACCGAAATGAAGATTCTGTTTATACCGTCGTAACATCGAGGTTATCCGCTTAATATGCCGTCTTAGGCAATTGAAATCGCATTTAGTTCGCTATGAAGACGTTTACGATGCTGAGAATTTATGTTTCAAGAAGGTATCGCCCTCTCCTTGCAATTTCAAGGAATGTGACTGTTACTAAAGCGTCGTAAAGCTGGGGTGCTTATTCGTATTCAATGGTCGTAAAAACAAAAAGATCTTGATTTTAATTTTTTATCGGATTAAGTTTTTTATGCATCTAGGTAAATAATCGTCATAGTGCACTGGTGCCTGATGCTGTCCTTCAAATGTACTTGTCTCCGTTTATTAAGACGTATTCATTGTGTGTTTCCACTTACGACTTAAAATCCTATAAGATATGGTCCACATACAAACTCAGTTTTGAGTCCCATCGGACCCTCGCATTTCACCACAGACGCGACCGCGTCGCGTCGTATAATATTGACCATTCAAGCGTTCAAACAAATACACCTTTGTAAGTCATTATCAGCACATACTTATAGTACAGTGGAAATACATTCGTAAATTATATTTGCGCTAACTGCTAAGGCACATGGTGTCGCTCTGGCCACCGACAGCAATCGATCGATAAAAGTATAGAAGCGTCGTACTGTCATACATCATAGACGTCAAAAGTAGGCATGTGTTCGGATTCTTTCCATACGTCGCGTTGGAGTCAGATTGGCACAGGCCTGGGTAAAGCCGGATTTTACAGCTTTCCCAGGTACTGACTGGACACGACTGCTTCTGAGATCGCGTTAGGGAGTTGCGACTTAGTAGTACGGGAATTTGCTTATGCGGAGCTCCTGAGTGCAAACCACGTGCTATGGCACTGTGAGTAATTACTACTTGTAACAGACAAAACCACAACAGTGATCGCATAAAAAATCGTCAAATAGCATGTTCTAAATTCATAACCTCATTTCCAATCATTCACATAACAAGTAAATCACCAAAACACCCAACAAAAACAAATTGCTTGATTACGACACTCGCCGGTAAAGGGTTTTAATGAATTTTTAAATCGACGCCGTTTCGCTGCGCCGACAAGTTTAATTAAAATCGTAGCAGCATGAAAACGGCGACGATTCGAAGTAAGTCGAGGAAAAAACATGAAACAACGCTATAGTTTTCCTTTTGCTTCATCGAGCTGTTGGTGGACTGAATACATCTAACTATTAAAACCTCAACGTGTATTAGTTCGTTCGTTACCCAAACATATGGTGGTTATTGTATTGGCGATAATAAAGCATTTGTGACGTTGTCTAAGCAAGGGGAAGTCCCTTAAAGTAATGTTTAGGTAAGACGCAGCGCGGTGTTAATATAGTGTTATTTTTTGTATTTACTGTCTTTTTTATTGTTACAAGAGGCGACCTAGCATTATCTCCCAGTTAACCTTTGTGCTATACATGACGTAAAGTGGTAGAAATGTAAGAAATAATTATAGAAAAAAGAATTAAGTCTAAATAAATATTAAAATAAAAAATGTTAGTTTCTTCTTTACTTTTAAATATGCTTCAGTCTGATATTTTCTTCAGTTATCCTTTTAAAGGTTTACTAAAATACTATTATTTGTGACATCATCTGAATATGAATTTCTATGGAAAACGTACAACATCTTATATGATACCTTATCTTATATGATATTATGAACAGTATTCTAATTCAATTGAGAGAATCTCTAAATGAAAAAAATATTAAACAAAAACTAAAAGAATATTATATGAATATTATAAGAACGTGATCCAATAGGAGTAAAAATATTATCATTTCTTTATATGTAGATTATTTATTTATTAATAGATAGATAAATTTATCTACAAAACTAGTCCCTTTTCTCATTTAATGTGAAATTTATTATCAGTTGTACTAAAAGTTCATCTGGATAAGGACATTAGTAACTCATTAACTCATTAAAAGGTAGTGAATGGAGGTAAGCGACCATTCATTTACAATCTATTACGCCTGTTTGTTGGAAGACAGGTCGCACAGGTTACATAAAACCTGTTACATAAAAAGGATAATGCCCTGTTATTCTAAAATTATACTTTGTAAGAATCGGAAAAAAACATTCTCAATGCCGGCTCTACACTTACACCGTGAAGCCTCTCGAACAGTCGTAAAACGCAAGTGTGGATGGTTTTCACGGACTTCTCGGCGTTCAGGGCTTGTTTTCTGACCGGGAACCATCATCTATTATACACTTGCATATTACAGCTGTTCGCGGGGCTTCACGGCGTGAATTTAGAACCTTCATAATGCCGGCTCTACACTGACGACGTGATGTCACGACGAAGATTCACACCTTGAACTTGCGTGCCCCGAGAACACCTCTCTAAACTCACAATTGCTCACAGTCGTTCGCGAGCGTTGCGAACCCTTTAACGCGGATATAGCTTACGGACTCCAACCGGAAAACAAGAGCCATGAACAGGTGAGAAGTCGCGAAAATCATCCACACTCGCGGCTATTCGCGTACTTCACGGCGTGAGTGTAGAGCCGGCATAAGAATAATATAATTAACCTATATTCCAAATTCAAATCAGGTATTTAAATGTTAACTAAATTAAATGGTAATTTAAATGTTATTGCTACTTGTGTTTAAATTCGCATTTGTCAAAATTTAATCAATTTACTTTTTGACAAGTAGGTATTAGTAAATACGTAGGTACTTTTATTATATTTTTTATTTGTCTGTCTGTTAGTGCATCCTTAAGAATCACATAATCTCCTCATTACGTCATTTGGGAACTAAGCAGAGGTCCTTTGAATATTGTATGAAAAAATCGAATGCTACCCGGATTAAGCCAAGGGCAAAGGTCACTTAAAATATTGATGTTACAGCATAAACTTTTCGGTTAGCAGAGCATAATGTGATTATACCTACATAAGTGACAATATAACATGATATGTAAATAGCGTAATCGATAGATAACACCTACAGATTAACATCTGATTATCGTTTATTTTTCTAATAATATATACAATAATATTTAATAATATAAAATTAGACTTTGTAAAGATAGAACTTAGATAGACATTTATTATAATTAGTAGAATTTAATCGAATAGAATTTATATAAATAAAAAGGATTTGTTAAAAATAGAATTTATTTAAAGTTTTTTTTTCTTTTTTTATGGACGAAGGCGGCAGACAAGCATACTTACTGTCCGCCTGATGGTAAGTGGATGCTGTGGCCCATGACAACATTAGTCCAAAATGTTAAATGTTGGCACGACCCCGGATGCGCTGCCTACCTTTGGAGATATAGGAATGGATTTGTGAGAAAGGGTTGGAAAAATGGGGAGGGATAAGATGGGAATGGGCTCTAGCACATCTCAATCACTACCTACCGAAATACGTACGTACAGTAAGGAAATAAGATAAAGTGGGAAATGCAGCACCTTTCAAGGTAGTCTTCTGTGAGACAGGGGTAACGTGGCCAGTCTAGCTGCCGGGGAGTAAGATAATTTATTTTAAAAAGTTGTAATAAATGCTTAGGCAGTGTGTTCAATTTATTCTAATTTTATTTAATCGCGAAATCAAACTGTATTTTTAGGTATATTTGTCCCCCTCCAGTTAGTAGCATTTAATTTAGGATTTATTTTATTTTTATACTAAAGTTTGACAGAATGTAATTACAAAAAACAAAACTAAACGCCAACACGAAATTGGGTATCTAATTTACTCTCTTAGTAATTCTCTTTACTGTATCAAACGCTAATGCACCTGTGTTAGAGAGATCACCGCTTACTCCCGCTCGTTATAGCTTTACGTTCATCTTAATTAGGCAGGATTATACCTCACTGCCCCCTTTTAATCTTTTGATGAAGGACGTGCCTGCAAACACTCGTCGACGCAATTACGTGCCTATTAAGTATTAATAGTTCTATGTATAATGGAAGGGTTAAATGACATAATAAATGACGAGTAGTATGAAAACTACATAGATTTTATGCTGCTCGTACATACAGGGATCAAAATGTTAATGTGGCTTATAATAATCCAAGGAAACGCCTCGACGCGATTCGGCACATGCGAAAAGGTTGATATGTATATTAACATTATTGGTACAGTGTCGGATATACATGTTATAAGATTATAACTGTTCTTAAACGCGTATTTATGACTGTAGGTTGATGTATTGTTCCGAAATGTTTTAATTTTATTTTTAAAATACTGAATGACAACCCATTTTAAGGTGCGTATTTCTCAAATATTATGACAGACAACTGAACTTCATTATAGCAGGGATTTTAGTTCTTACTGCTATTAAAGCAGGCATACGTATGTACGTATAACAATCTTTATGTAATTATCAGCTGGATAATATGATACTGGATGATAAAGTAACATAAGACCGTGAATTATGTTGTCATGCAAAGATGCATGATAATATGAGTCATGAGACAGTTGCATATTTCGCGAGCAGATAAGGTAAGTAGGTATTAGACTTTGTCGCATGTTTCGTGTTGCTCTAGACTCTAAACGGAAAGAAGTTTGATATCCTTTATGTTATTTTTTACATTAGATTCGATACTGTTTGTTTTATCAGTATTATCATTTAACGATCCAGTAGTTAAGTCTATCTGATCTTTAAAATCCGCACTCAGCAAGGGTTTGTAAACTCCAGAACGGTTTAATTCGTATTAGTAGTAATCATTTGGAATATAAACTATCGATATAAGAACTTACACTGATAGTAATTAATAATTCAGTTAAGGGTTAATAAATTCATTCAGCTGTTGAAAATGGAACGTTTGTTTCGGTAATATAATTGGTAGCTTTAATCATACTACTTGGAGAGTTTGAGTAGATAACTAAATATTAGATAAATTTAAATATATAGGGTTAAATAAAAAAAAATGCATGTGCACTTTCTTTATACTGAATGTCAATTATTAACCCTAGAACCACAACATATAAATTTAGTTACATAAACAACAACATGGTGACCCCAAATAAAAAGTATGAATATATTTTTTTTTATTAAAATTTTTTTAAACATTTTTTATGGGGACATAATAGGAACGAACATAGTAAGTCAAAATAAAATAACAAAAAAGTTTAGATATAGGCACATCGTAGACAAATAGGTAACCTATGCTCTGCGCATGTATTTCTAGAATACTCTCTGCCCTCTGTCCTTCCTGTCTTTGGCTCTAGTACGCAAATAGCAGCGGGAATTTGAAGCGGGCATCGAGCCTTTACTACGTATGTATGTAAACATTACACAAACATTATTGTAATCGTAGGCCTCGAGGCATACCTTCGCAGAAATGTAAAGGGTGTTTTAGAATGGAGAGCCGGAAACGTGTTGGAGTAGGGAACGATGTTAAGGAAGGGCCCTTTGTTCAAGGGAACAGTAACTAAGGCGGAAGAATATCAAGGTTTCTCAATATTTTGATAGTTTGCGTTTTCATTTCGTAGTTATAGTGTCAGTTAATGTATACTACCTCTTACACTAAATTGTGTCATCATATTTAAAAATAAAATACAAAGTTAAAATTAATATTTCATTTTGCATCTTTATTCCTAGAATTTTTGGTAACGTCATAGTTACGTAATCCCGGAGCATATTATATTTGATAATTGATTTTGATCTGTCTTTGGTCTACTTTTATATTTTGAACGACTGAATTGAAACTAACCTTTATACGGGTACTATAAAACAAGACTCGAACTAATTTTTAGACTGAAAAAATGTCTGTATATCCGATCTTAGATGACTAAGAAATACCATTAACTATTACTTACTATTAGGGGAGAGTGCATGCTGCATTGCCACAGCCGCTGGGCGCACTCGACTGGCCACGTTACTCCTCTCTCACAGAAGACTACCTTGAAATGTACTGCATTTCCTACTTTATCGTATTTCCCCAATGTATGTGCGTGTTTCGGTAGTGAGTGAGATATGTCAGAGCCCATTCCCATCCTATCCTATCCCTCCCCATTTTCCCAATCCATTCCTTAATCTGCAAAGGTAGGCAGCACATCCGGGGGCGTGGCAACGTTTGTCATTCTGGACTAATATAAGCATGTATCGCGGAGGTCTATAGACGACAGTATCCACATATTGTCTTGTGGACTTTTTCTATAAAAAAAGAAACTTGAATACTCGCAGTTCAGGTGTTTGATGATATTCTGATAGAAATAAAATTAAATAGTCGACCTAGGATTAAATTACATATTTTAAAGCTACAATAATATTCGACAGAAAAACACATAAATCCTCTGTATGTAAGTAGAATAAAAACGAAGGAAAGTTGAAAATACTCTTAGTAATTACCAAACATTTGTACCAAAAGCTTAATTACGCTCTCAACAATAGTGTTGCTTGGTGTTGTTAAGTTAAGCAGTACAAATTTTGAATACAATTCCGTGTTTCGGTCACTATACCCTACCATTGTCCAGAGGCAAACGCTATTTACTTTATGGGACGGCACTAAAGGCCTACTATCCTACTTCACGGGTTGTTTCACAAAATTGCTCAGCTTGACCAAATAATTTTCAGGCAATAACAACAGTAGTGGTACTGTATGTACTCATTATCTGCTTTTTAATTGGATTTACTGCGGAGATCTTTAAACAAATACGTAGGCGATTTCTATATTATTAACTATTTTAACTTAATTCTGTTAATCTCCCAGTCAACCTTGGGCCTATTTAATGATTGTAGCTATAGTAGGAGTAAGTGAAATAATACAGTAGAAGACGTGTAAAATTGGAGACTTAATAATAAGTGTACCTTTATAATGGTTATTAATACGTATCTATCTACGTGTACGTACGTGTGCTCTTAAACGTAGTGAACAAGGCGAGTTGTTTTTTATAGATGGCAGACGAGCGGGCAAGCCACATGAAAGTAAATCGTCACCGCCTCTAAACATATCTATTTTGCTGTCTGTACGTGAAGCTCCGTTGATATACTGACATGAATATTGACTAGAGTAAGAGACGGTAATGAAATTTTGATTCAAATTCATAAAATAGTTGTCGTAGCCTAGTGTCAGGATTTCTGTTGGTATTTTTTTAAACTACATAATTTTGAAGTAATAAACACTATTACTAGGCATTAATTCACTACCTAATACTAGCTACTTAATACTAACTACTAGAAACAATTAAATAAACTGCAGAAAATACTAAATTGGCACTAAATTTAAAAGTGGCTTAGTTTTAGGTTCTCTGGTGACAATGAAGAAATAGGGAGTCCCTCAAAGCCGGACTCCGCCTTCTATGTCCGTCGTCTGAAATAAATAATTTATTTCAGTTATTCATAAATATTTTGTTTGGTTGATCATGATTTGCTGATCAACAAAACAAATCATTAACAAATTTGTTAAAAAGTGGGTAGGTAATTAAAATTCTCGTCTTTAAAAGCTATTTTCAAGTAAGTCAAATCATGGATTTGAACAGTTCTGTAGAGTCACCCTATAGGCGATTGATATTGAATTGTGCTTAAAAATCTCCGAAATGCAATCAATAGATCATCTTTAGGCACCCACATGACAGTGGGTCACGCTCACACGTAATTACTTTGTATCGCTATAAAAGTCCCTAAACAATTCCTTTGATTAACTCCTAGCAGTATGCAAATGTACTTGCCGCAAGGGCGAGGGCAGGGGCCCTCTAGGGCGTTGTTGCGAAAATTGACGCCAAACAGAGGGGAGTAATGAGGTTAGACCTTACGGTGTGGCCGATTGGGGAGGCGTTATGAAGAAACTGATAAATGTTTATTTTCACAACGTATTTGAATAACCTATTTGGAAAAGAGAAAATTCTTAAGAACCAAGATTAGAAAAGGATAAAATTGAATATTTTGGCGTGAGTTTAAGATATAGTTGTCAACTAGGCATTTATTTCGTAAAGTATGAGGACTTAGTAATTTATATGACAACAGTTAAATCAACTAATTATTTCATTGAATTTGGTAAGTAGCTGACCAAAAAATAAAATAAATTATAAAAAAAATCTTTAAAAATTAAAAGCTCAAACGATTTAATAACGATATTTTTTTAATGAAAGTAAGTGGCAGGCGGTAGTTGATAGTTTACCTGGTGGCGGGAGTGTGGTCGCTCATGGACATCCGCGCTAGATAACAACATCACCCAAAATGAAAAATGTTCGCATGCCCCGGATCCGCCGTCTGGATTTGATGAATTTGAATGAAGAAGAATTTGAATGAATTTGATGAATGGAGGATTTGGATGAATGAGTATAGGTACTCCTCGTACCATTACCCTCAAAATTCTTTCGGAGGATTAGATGGGCAGTAAAGAGTATAATACCCTTCACTCAATGGGATTGAAAGGGACAGAGAGAGAGTATAGAGGGGTATAAGAAACTACTCTTATTCCATTACACTTCCTATTCCATCGGATGAGATAGGAAATAGACTGATCTGTTCTCGTGAGTGTCGAAAAAGGCGACTAAGGAATAACAAAACCGCTACCCCTCCCGCTTATAAGTAGTGTAGCTCTGAGGAACTACACCACCTTTAAAAGAGTGGACTCGCCTACCCGCTCGATCAGCGTGGCGTTTTAAGGCCTTACATCTCTCATGTACAGACAACGCACAATAGGAGGTCCATGTGCAGCAGAGGACGAGAAAAATGGTTACAATTGCAGCTGTGCGATCCTAGAGTAGAATGGGCAGCAAGTTTTGTTTGTTTAATTGTGTGTTTCTTGGGATTGTTTGTTTACAATTTGAAGCAATCAAAAAGGTAAATAGGAAACATACTGTACCATCTAGTCTAGTTTCATAAATGAGTAGGTACCATCCCGTAATATTTATTGTGAACCATTTTTGACATTTATTGAAGAAAAAAAGTTCCAGATCCTTCATAATAAAGCCAAGAATGTTTACAATAGGCTCAAAATAAATACGAATGAAGGGATTCTTATCCAATTTGAGATTAAAATTCCTACCCTTTATTTTGTGGAAGAAGTCAATAGACTATAATGAAAGCCAAAAATCAAAGGCGCCCGGCCTATTTAAACAGGAGTTCGCTCACAGTTTTCCGAAAATATATTCAAGAGGAATGAATTAGGGAATTTTCTCGAGATGTATTTTTCGGGAAAAAGGTGGTCTTATATAAAATAGTCAAATAAATGGTATATACTCCTGTTTATTATCTTCATTGAGATATATAGAGCAGGAAATTCTTAGGTTTTCTGGTGAAATTCAATAGAACGTGTATTATATTTGCTAGTTTCATTTACGTATTTTAAGTATTTTCTCGAAACACCGTCAAAATTTCCCCTTTTAGTAATTTTATTTTCTTAAGAATATAATATCCTATTAACTTAATGTAAAATTGCATGGACTAAGCATTGATATTTGCTATTTTTAAAGTTGAAAGACTACATTTTCAGTTCAATTTTGCAATCCATTTTCTTTCTTCAACAGGTCTTCTACACATCTACATTTAATTAAAGTGAGCAGTAGTCTCAATCTACGAGACCTCGAAAATGTAAAACCTCACAATACTCTGCTTGAAAAGGTCTTATGAAAAAAAAAAAATCTTTAAACTAACAGTATTGCAGTGTGCAATACAGGGACATAATACAATAACACTCGTGAGGTCGTGAGTTCAAATCTCAGCATGTACCATTGAGTTTCAACTTAAGTACGGGCCTCGTAACATTTCTTCCAATAACTCATCCTCTATATTCTCTATATCTCTGTATTCTGTATATTCTGTTGTTATATTCTAACCCTTATATTTCACTGTTTAATCATATTTTTTATATTTTCTATATATTAACCGTCGTTTCTTAAAAGATCTCACAAACTATTTATCTTCTTACTCAAAAGCATTACTATACATAGTAAATAACACTGGCCGAAAACAATAGATACTGACTGAAAATCAATATACGTCTTAGGATGTAGGAAAACACTAAGGGGCCGCCCGGATGAGTTGTCTTCAGTCTCCTGCCGAGTCACGAAGGCTCGAAGTAAACGTCACAGGCGGCCTCCAGCGCTCCAAAACCCTCGACGCCGCCACACCAGTGCAACTACGTCGTTCTGTTGGCGCCGCCGCTCTCGCCTTCTGCCTCAGCTTCTGGTCCACCGCTTTCTGGGTGCTGGTGCTCCTGCTGAACCTTTTGCGCCTGACCGCCCCCGCTCCGTCTGAACGCCGCTGCTTCCGGCTGGTAGGTGCTGCTCTCCATCGGTCGGACTATCTCAGAGCGCCTCCGCTAGGCGCTGGAACAAATCGTGAGTTGAACCTGGTTTGTGCGAGCCGTGCCGTGTTCTTTGGACCAAACTTTAGTGCTTTACTACTTAAAGCTAGTGGGTTTAGAGCTTTACTAGTGGGTTTTTTACTTAACTCTCTTGTGAATCTAGTTTTCTTATAACACATGACTACTGGATCAAATTTACAGTTAGCTATTACAAAATTACTTCAGACTATTATTATTTATCCAAAATTAGTTTTGTCTGTTGCACAACAACTTTCAGCTCGGGATTGAAGAAAAAACATCTTGAGAAACTTGAGTATATGTGTATCCACCGACCGTACAATCCGTACTGGACCGGCGTGGTGGATTGTAGCCCGAAAACCTAGCGTTACGACGGAAACCAGGCAAAGAAAAGCCACAAATTTAATGTTGCTAAACAAAAATCTAATGAACAACTGAATATTTGATAAAAAAAGGAGAATCAAAAAACATTCAAAAAAAATTGCTAAATTATTTTATTAAGGGAGGCCTATAACATGCAGTAGGACATTATATGCTGAAAACGATTGTCTAGTAGATCATCTACAGGCTGTACGGCGCCCAGCGAATACGAAAAAGGCCCGATGGAAAAGAATTGCGAAGACCGTTGTTACCATTATGTGAAACAATAGCGACCATCTATCACTATCGTCATAATGATCACGACCACTTTAATAAGAAATCCCGACTCAAGAAAGAAAAACGATTGTAACAGCTATAATTTAAAAATTTCCAACAGTTGGTTTTTTTTGAAACAATAATATACCCATTCATGAACAAATACCTTTCAACCAACTTGAATCTTAACCGCCAACTAAAGAGCGATCCCCAAACAGATATTTGTGCTTCCATTTGAAATAGCGTTGTGAATTATTCAACTGGCACACCCTAGAAGGGGTTGATCATCCCCTATGTACCGGATCAGGAAGTGAGAGCCTCCAGCTTTAGGGGTAGTTGCGCAACAGCGGGAACGTGGTAACTGACAACGAATTTTGGGATCATATAAATGTTTATATAAAAATTCTAAACAAATTCTGAAACTTATGAAGTGCTTCTGTCTTGGCTCCGAATCATTTGTATTGCATTCGGGGTCAGGACCCTAGATTCGTTAGATTAGTACGCGTCTAATTATTCAGGACCTTTCGAAACGCCTGATCCACTGAATTGATGACCTTATTGGGGCTTTACCCCGCATTTAGATACTTTGTAATAGGAACTAAAGTACAACATTCTCAATATAATAGGAGTAGATTGAATAAAATTAAAAGTCTGTTTTCCTGTAATAATGAGTAATAATATATTTATTTTCATATTTATAAGGATTTACATTTTATTTCATTTGAAATCTCAGTACAATTGCCCGCGTTTTTTTATGTATGAAGAAAATAAACGTCGCAAATTCTTTGACATATAATCGATAACATGTTATATCTGAAAAAAAAAATTTTTGATAACGATTTTCATACATTTCGTTTGCATCATACCTCACAGTGCGGCGAAGGCGTCCTATTGATAAATCCTACCGCGGTCTACCAATTACATTAACCATTGCCTGCACCTATCCCGAATCCGAAAATAATTGTAAACAAATTTTTATCCGAAATAAATATTTTCCCGGCTTTTTTTAACGTCCCACTGCAGGTCACTGGCCTCTCCTAGTAAATCTCTGGGGGTTTCAGGCTATAATCCACATGCTCCACATATTTTTACAAATGCTTCACTTTTTATTTAATGCTATTAAAGGTGTTGATAATGCAAGCTAAAATACCTAATACCTAACAATACCTAAGTTGATAAGCAACTTGGGTATTGTTTTTTTATCAATACTTAAGTTGAAATTTAGTGGTACGGGTCGAAGACTTGACCTCGCCACCTCACAAATGAGAGCCGAGGATAGATACCTCTAGACTATCACTGCTCCCTTAAATATTATATATCATAAATATATAAATGTCCCCACATCCCCCCTGGTACTGCAGGTGTCCATGGGCAGCGGTGACCACTTGCCAGCTCGTGGGCCGCCCGCCCGTTTGCCACCTCTTCTATAATAACAAAATAAAAGAACTAGTAAATTATTTATATTCAAACCGATATTTTACTTACTGTACAAGACTTTTAAAAACTTATGCTGTTACCAGGTTTTCTCTAACATTTGTGATATGAGCGGTCTTCAGATAATGTTACATTTGATTGAAATAGCAAAATTGCAGCTATTTAGGAAGCCACACGATACCGTATTTAGTCTGATTATTCACATCTTGATTGGAGGTATTGTTCATTTGAACGAATTTGTAGTTTACATAAAGTATGGGTTCAGTATTTAATGTTGTATTTAGTCTTTATTTATTTATTTTCTCGTAAATTGTTACAAAAGGCGGACTTAATTAATGCCTTACTGCATTATCTCCCAGTCAATGGAGCAAGGCACGGCGAAGGAATCATAAAGAAAACCAGTTCGATGATAAGAGATTTGTAATCACAGACAATCTTCAGAACGGAGATCTCGTTTATGAGTGTCATTCAGAAAACGTAAATTACTTTTTAAATATTGAGTGGCCGGCTCTGTGTGAACCGAAAATACAAAATTTAGTAATAAAAGTTGGTAACGTCTACGATTACGAAGTGAAAGTCATTAAAGCTTGGAACGGTAAAATGAGACCTGGTCATACTTACGTAGACTGAAGATAAATCTGATACAGTTATTAGGTATGCATTCAAGCTTATCGAGAAATTGTTGTTTGAGGTCCAGATAACATACATCAGCGTAGTCAATTATAGACAACATAAGCGTTTGTACGAAATGTATTAGACGACAGGAAATTCTTAAACATGAGTTCGAATACCTGAGTTCTCCAGCTTAAGTTCGAATTAATGTTTAGACCAAGGTTTTGTTACTTGAGACGAGTATTGTATAATAACCTCGTTATATATAATTGGGGCCAATAACAAAAGATATTAGCAATATATATATAAATAAAAATGTAAACGTTCGTTTGTTCAAAATCTTAAATCTCCGAAAGTTCTTCACCGATGGCTTTGATCTTTTGACACAACGTTGCATTCGAATACGCGCGTGTTTTTATATACCTATCACAGGGTAAAAACATGCTTTTTATCCAAAAGCAGGTAAAAACAGGGTAAGCGCCATCTGTTGGGCAGCCACAGCAACGCGTGGCCGGGCACAGCTAATAATTAAACAGATTAACAGGTGTATCGATCGATATTAGTCTATATATAAATAGATAGATGGACAATTATACTTTATTGTACACCGAAACATAATATAGACTAGAAACACAAAAATAAAAACTCATGTTATACCCCACCTGGTGTCAAGCTAGTGAGTAATTAAATTTTTTTTTTTCTAGTGAAGAGGGCGGACGAGCAAGCGGTCTCACGTGATGGTAAGTGTTACCGCCGCCCATGGACACCTGCAACACCAGGGGGTATGCATTGAAATATCTCATTAATGCGAGACTAGATATTCCTAAGACTATCATAGTTCATAACTGTCGCCATTTTGAAGCTAGTTATAACTAATAAATTCGTACTTAAGTAGAAACCTAGTTTAAACTCACGATCTTACGAATGTGAATCGAGAATAAATTCCCTTGAATTATCATCGTTCCAAACCAGTATCAAGCGTCTTTTATGTAAAATCTTTTATATCTCGAAGATTTTTTTATATTTTCTTCTACCTTTTAATTGCTAATGCTGTGAAAGTAAGCTGTAGGTAAATTATGTATCCATTAAAAGAAATAATTACAAAAAGACTTACAAAAAGATCCCCCTTTTCACTATTGTATAAAATAATTTCCACCATTTTACTTGGAGTTTGTTTTGCAGCTTGAAACCTGTAAGAAGATTGCGGTGCGGCGGAGCAATTATGTTGGAATAAAAAATGATATTTTTAATGAACATTTCTGTTCTCTGAGTAATAATGTCTTGCAGAGATTTACATTAACTCTAACTCTAAAAGAAAGTGTTTGTTTGCCTGTTTGGCACAAAAACAGTGTGGGTTCATATCACGGTTAAGATCATAGATTAGCTAAATCGCTTCAGTAGTTCCAAATTTATGACAGTTTGAATTTTTCAAAAAACTCCAAAATGTTCAACTACAATAAAATAATACAATACACGTATAAACGATATGTTGTTGGATAAGCCTGGTAAAAAGTACGGAAATATCTCTTCCGACCTTTTTTTTAAATCTTTAAAGTTTCAAGAGTTACGTTAACAAGCATATACAATATACTATGTGTCACTGAAATGACGTAAAAATAAGTTGTTCGAATTCAAGAACAATCGATTCTACCGGCATTTACAAGTTTCTTTTTTATAATTTATAGTAGGTACATTGCTAGTATATCTTTTGAGCCTAATATATCATAAGTAGTAGCCAACTTACGGATGCAAATATTTTGAAGAGTTAGCTATCCAGTTTGCTATTGGTTTAATAAAGATCTGGAAGAGATATGTGGATGACGTGTACGCACGAGGAAGTCAAGGGCAGGTGGCCCAGTACGTAGAATATTTAAATTTTGTTCACAGAAAAATGAAGTTTACATGCGAAGTTAAGTCCAATAAAACTATCGCGTTTCTGGATGTGAAAGTCTATATTCGTCGAGATGGGGCATTGGGTCACTCAGTATATCGAAGGCCAACACCTACACGATACCTACACGGAACTTTCCACCACCACCCACGACACTTAGCGTCTGTTGTCACATCACTTACCAATTGCGCCTACGATCTATGCGATGAGAAACATCTCGCACTCACCTGAACACTCACATGTAGGAGTGTTATGGAACAATAGTCAGACAAAGACGTTCAAAATAAACGGCGAAGACCTATGCAAGGGAAATGTACTGATACGGTTGATAGCCAGTCGGTATATCTTCCTTACCTAGAATGACTAACAAATAAGATTGGCAAGCTTTTAAGGAGTAAATACGATACAAAAACTGTATTTTCTCCTTGTCAAAAGGTAGCAAGCGGCTTGCATTCTCCCAAGGATAACTTGCCAGATCAGTGCCTGGAGTCTACAAAGTGAACTGTATCTGTGGAAGCTCATACATTGGACAAACCAAGCGAACCATAGCAAACCATGTAAAGGAACACATAACCGCCGTGAAATATAATAACCTGCACAAGTCGGCAATAGCAGAACGCCTATTACAGGCAGGAACCAATCATTGGATTGAATTACATACCGTGTTTGATCCGAGAGGCAATAGAAATTTTAAAATACCGAAATTTCAATCGCAAGGATGGATTTAAGTTGGTACGTACATGGAACCCAGTCATTGAACTTTGCCAACCCAGAAAAGTAGATGGGTTTTCAAACTCGCGTGTGTGTGGTGATATTGTTAGTATAGTATACAAGGAACTTAATCAACGAAACAAGTTTAGTGTGGGCAGGTGAATCAAAAAGGAACGCGACGGAGGGTAGACAGATGTGTCTGTCAATAGCAACAACACCTTCACCCGCCTCCGCAGTCTCGCCGCGATCACGGTTCATGTAACTGCACCGAAATATCGGCTATAATAAATAAATAATAAATCGCAGGTAACCTGTTTACATAACAATTATCTTTTATTTTACTTGCAGTTACATTCCACGCGCGGCTTCATTACCTATACTGAACAATGACCGATGCGAACGTTTTAAATAGAACAACCCAACTTTACACGTTTGTAACTTCTGATATATTCCCTAAAAGAACTTTGTTTTTTACTAGAACGGTTTTATATATTTTAAATTAGTTCACGCATTTCAGATTTTGAGTTATACCAGTGACACGTTGTATATATCTTAGAAAAGTTCGTAAAAAATATGTAGAAAAAAGCGTGATGTGTGAATAAATTACTGTGAAATTGCGTATCTTGACAACGCGATGTACGTTTCATTTCCATCCCTTTCATATTCCTTTTTTACTTACATTTTTATTTTGTTTATACGGTTTATTATCTATCACAGCAGTTGTGTTCAATTTGGGAAATTCTGCTGAAGTAGGAATGCTTGCTGGCGGCAGCGAAATTTTCCGTTCCAATGTAAATAAGGTACCCTCGTCAAGATAAGACTGACACGTCCTAAACCGCGATTCTTTTCATATCATTATTATTTTCCGCTGATTTCTAGAAATAAGAATTATTTGGGATTATATGGCTGGTTTTAGTTTAGAATAAAATGTTATTTATTCTAGTAATTTGATGAAAACGTGGATGTGACGTGTCCATGTTCGGCGGCAGTCACTTAGGTACCATCATGTGGGCCGCTTCCCGGTCTGCCTGCATTAATATAAAAAAAGATAAACTTGAAGTATACTATCGTGAAGTATACTGAGCCTATCGTCGCTATTATTATTATCATTACTCACGAACGTACGAACAAAGCACACCCACAAACAGACCGTGACTCGTGCTTTTGTATGAAGATAACATACTGTTACATTTTTACTATGCTCTAAACCTTAGATGATAGAAATATATCGTACTTAATACCTTGTATGTCTCCATTATCGGATACAGGTCTCTCCTAAAATCCGCCACCACATATAACATGCCGTTCTTCTCATTCAGACGTATTTTCAAATACGAAAATTGGTCCAAAGTACACCCAAAGGGCAGTGAGTATCGTAAAGGGTGACTTAGGGATAACAAAGCTGCTACTACAAGCCCCGAGGAATTACACCACCTGTAAAATAATGGACTTAAGTTGGGATTTAGGTTTAAGGTCATACATCCCTCATGCACTGTACATGAGAAGACTCATATCCAGCGGTGGATGTTAAAAAGACTAGTTACGGTATAAATATAACTTAGGTATAAATAGAAACTAGAACTAACAATTCTTTCAACAATATCGCCATAATCATTATTTACAGCATAACAAAACCCTTTTATGAAACCTAGCACCAACCTGTGGCTTTCAGGTGGCTTCTAAAAGAATTTTCTTTTCCCAAACAAAATGTTAATTTAGCTTGAATATCGACGCATAAATAACAATCTGTGCAAAGTAGGTAAGGCTATTACTGAAGACTATGTTAGCACAATACAAGTAACGTACAGTAGCGGTCATCTATAGATCTGCTTCCACTATAGCCTTTAATTCATCGTTATTAACCTTGGTCGTAGATCGTCCGTAGGGCTCATGTTTAAGATCGAAATGTGTCGAATTAACCGAAATCGATTGTGGTGTTTGGCCCATACACACTATTGATATTGTGAGCTATCTGACTTGCGTTGGTGCCGCGACGAAACTCATATTAAAAATAGCACGAATTTTCGATTTACCCATTTTATTTTAAAGACAATCACATGAACAAAATTTAGGTACAGAAAAACAAATGAAATACTGATTTTGAAATAAGAATATCGTAGCTATTAGATGCACTTTGTTTTTTTTTTTAAATTCGACTTAGAACACTTTCATGATCATCATGATCTATCTCTCATGGTTAATTTCATTTCATAGTGCTTGACTTTTTTTCGTTGGCAAAGGAATAATCGCCTTACATCTGTAGAATGACCGTTGCAGCGGAGCAAAAATAGAAAAATACATATCTTTTTTATTCCTGAACAAAAAAAGGAAATATTTTTTTTGGAAATGCGGAACCTTATTACTTCAAATATAAAATAAAATAGAGCAGTTCCAAAAAAATCATACATGGGGTATGCATTAAAACTTCCCAGCCATGGTCCATCAATTTTTGTTTAGTCATCAAAGATGAATGCGGTCGAGCATTGTCGTGATGGAAAATTACACCTTTTCTATTTATTAATTCTAGGCGTTTTTCTTCAAGTGCTTGTTTCAATTTTACTAATTGCTGACAGTAGACATCAGAATTAATCGTTTGGTCATGTGGCAAAAGCTCGTAATACACAATGCCTTTCCAGTCCCACCATACACATAACATGACTTTGTTCGGAGTGAGGTTTGGCTTTGGGACTATTTGTGATGGCGCATCTCGTTTAGACCAATATCGTTTTCGAACATTGTTACCATAGGTGATCCACTTCTCATCACTTGTTACCGATCTCTTCCGAAATGGATCGATTTCTTTTCGTTTTAGCAACATCTCACATATGGAAATTCTATTCATCAAGTTTCTGTCATTTAAATCGTGCGGCATCCAAACATCTGGGTTTTTTACAAAATTCAGTTTATGCAGGTGATCCAAATCTGTTGAGTGGTGAATGATAAGTTCTTTCACAATTTGATGACTGCTTATGTGTCGATCTACTTCATTTTTTACAATGATAACCTCAACATTTACCTTAATAGGACGACTACAGTGACGAACATTGTTCATATCAAAGTTACCAGACCTGAGTCGACTGAACCATCTTTTGCAGTAGTTTTACATAAAACATCTTCTCAGTAAATACCACAAATCTCATTTCGAGCACTAGAAGCATTCATACCCTTGCCGAAAAAAAATTGTAAAACATGTCTAATTTTCTCATTATTAATTTCCAGTTTTAAAATGTTAAAAAATATGAAAAGATAAAACTTTTATGTTGTAATTTCCATTTGCCGCCATTACGAAAAAGTCAGCTGTCAAACGGTATATCAGTTTCCCGCCAGTGATCAGTGTTGCCAGAAATATAGCACGGTAAAGTCATACGTTCAAAATTGCCGCAAACTTTATCCGACTACCTATTATATTATTATAATATATAAGACGGTTCACGTCGCGTCTCACGCGTCCACTCACCGCGTTGCATTGCTCACTTGTTTACGCTTTATATGAAGATTGTATGCTGTTTTTTTGCTTGTAGTGTGGCATGGAGGGTACTTTACACGGATTTACGGATGTTTGGGTCACATCGAGCGGTCTGTCTAGAAAAATGGACAGCAATGCATTAGGGAGAATGGAGGGTTAAAACGCTTAGCTGCGCGTATCGTAGGGGTTCGGCTAACTTTATTTTATATTTGTGAGGTGTCGGTCACTAGGCATGGAAACGGAGAGATAACGAACTGTTAAATTGCGGTAGTGTAAGATTTGGGGAAGATTGGAATGAATGTTCTCCATTGCCAGCGAATGGGCTTACAAAAGCTTAGTTTTGTTAACAAAGAAATAAAATTATTTCACACTTATAGTACTCTTGAGTAGTGTGCGATAGTTTTAGGGGTTCAGTTTGCGTTAGTACAAATGCCCTATATTTACAAATGCCACTGGGTTGAACCCAGTGGGTTCTAGATAATTTGTGTTTCTGTTTGCTTCCGACTCACGTCGCAAGAAATTTTGGTGTGGGTGTTTGAGTGCAGTGTTAATGTTTTAACACTAATATTAACAAAACATTAATTAACACGAATTAATGTTTTGTTAATATTTAGTGTTAATATCAATAGTAATTTTAAAAGTTAGGAATACAGCTTAATTATATAATATTTTATGGCACCTTGATGTATATTCAACTACAAAAATTAAATTTCAGTTTAATTATATTTGCCATATTTCCAACAAACGTTAGTTTAATCTAGTTTCCTATTATAATTATTGAGATTTTCGTGTTTTAGATACATATGTGTAAATTTATCTATTACACTGGTTTTAACGCGTTTGTTGATTCTCGGGTCTATGGTTGGAATAACTCCGCCGAAGCGTGAAGTAAAATTAAAAATGAAGAATCGACAAAATTAAAAAAAAAAGATTATCACTAAAAATAGTTGGAAAATAATTTTGATACTTGAACTCAATAATAAAATAAACCTAACATTGAATTCATATATTAATATAATTTTTCTAACTATTATTAACGATAACCTGTTTTTTTTTATTATTTGCGGTTTTCTGATCTCAAATTTCATCTACGAAACTCTAAACATACGCGTTTGAAACCCCTTTAATGAATAAATGCTTATATTTTTATTTGTTATAAAGCTTCATCGATTTTTGCAACAATAGTTCCTTTATTCGGCACAATTCCCCAACAAAGAAGCTGTAAACCCGAACAAAAAAAATAAATATACATTAACACTTCGCATTTTCCTTCATCGTTCAAGGCGTATAGAAAAAAGGCGAGTTCAATACCAACGAATGGGTACACCTATTTCCAGATGATGGCAGCAACCGCCAACAATTGCTTTTGTGTTGGTTTCAAAAGAAAAATAGTAGGGCTCTAGATTGCTTTCAAACCCTCCAGGTTGTCAGATACGGAGGTTATTTACATCCTATTGGAGAAATGTTACGCTCTTTTATTTAAGCCACGAGAATGTAAACAAAATTATTTTTATGTGTGAGTCGAGGAATGTAAACAAAATTATTTTTATATGTAAATCTATAATTTTCTGTTATTATTTACTTCCTGGAATACAGGAATTGACAGTAACACCTTTTTTATGGAAGGAAGACGGCAGACGAGTAGACACCCAATTGTCGCCCTTGGACATCCGCGATATATGCCAGCATGGGTTCAAAATGACAAACGTTGGCACACATCCAGATGCAGATGCTCCAGATTGGAGGTTTAAAGGAATGTATTTGGAGAATGATTGGGAAAGTGGAGAGAGGGAATATCTCACTCACTACCGAAACACATACACAGGGAAATATTTAAGGGTGTCTTCTGGGAGATAATATTTCCTAGAATACAGAGAGTTTATCTTGACATAGCTACTGGTAAAAAGCAATTAAAAAATAATAAAAATGCTTAAAACTAACATTCCTATAAACTTAAATTTATTTGAAAGCAGGCTGTAACTGACAAATGGTTGTCCAGTTTATTCAGTGGTAAATTTTAGGTAGGTATGCATTTTAAATTTAAAACTACGAATGCTTTTATTAAGTAATAAATCTCCCCGGAAAAACATTCCAAACAATCGCGAAACCTGGAAAAAAATGAATGTGTACTTCCAGAAACTAGCTCCAACAAACACATAGACAAACAGATGAGTACACTTTATGCGTCATAGATATACTTAAAGATTATATTATTATCGTTGAAATAAAGATTATACTATAATAATAGTAAAACTCATAGATTACAGAAAATTTATAGCGTATTTTCGCCTAATGTATGATACATTATATAGGTATACGTTTAATGTATGTACATTCCGTCATGGCTGATCGCGATCGATGATCGTGGCGCTGCACAGTGGGACAGAACCGTGCGTACCGTCTCAAAAATCTGTAACTTTTTTGTTGATTGAAGTAAATCGCTGAAATTTGGTATGTAGTGTCTCCAGAGTACATACAATCCAATAATGAATGTATCATTGTCAAATGTTTAATAAATAATATAAAATAAAATAAAACAAAATAAAAATGTATTATTTTAATATTAAACCATGGTTTGGTTAACTTATTGAATTATAATTTTACAGTTTTATGATATTAATAAACCTATTTTATGTTATTTTATATTACATATGAATCTTACATTTAAATAAATGACAAATATATAATAACCCACTCCAAAAATATGTTTTACAAATAATGTACGAAATTATTTCGATTTAAATAGCTAAGAGGTTCTTAGCTTCCTCTAACAATTTCTTGGATATAGTGACTGATGGTTTTCTGATACTTGATATATAAGGATCTGACGTAAATAGAAGACCATGAAATACGTCTTCGTTTGTTGCGGACCTAGAGCATTTTCTAGCATGATGCAATCTGAATTTTTTGTAATCTTTATTACGCGATTCTTGGGCATCCTCAGATAAATGACCAATGGGCAGAACAGCAAAATGTCTTATTATACTTTCCCCGTGTATTAAGATTTTATGTACTGAAGAAGGCATATTATACCACATATATTTTGTTACGTACAGTTGTGCGGTTGCGCGAGTATATTCACCAAATTTTTCTGGATTTACAGCAATACCGGATGCCATGGTTTGCAGAATAACATAGAACCTTTTAATAAGTTCCTCGTCAACCCCTGTAATTTCTGAAGCGCAGTAGTAGTTCTCAAAAAAACGCCGAGCTGTATTGCCGTCATTACTGTTTCCACTTCGTTGTCGGGGCTTATCAACGTGCAATCCCATCCGGCTTCGAAACAAACTTTGTACAAGCTTTTTCTTGTCTTCTTTACTTTTTTTATCTTCCGAAGTTCTCGCAGCCCATTTTTGAAATGAAAGGTTATATGAAATATGTAAAATTAGCTCCATGCACCTGATCCACGCGTGTAACGTAGACAAACCGTATTCGTAAGCATTTATATTATCTGGCTTTGATGCAATCTTCTCCAAATTATTCATTTCACTTGGCTTAGCCCCACACACTGTACATACAGCTCCAGAACTTGTGTCAGTAAGAACTTGTGTAACTTTTCCATCCACCATAGTTAGAAATATTTAGATCGTGACTTATTTCAATTACCTGCGTCTCCTTGTGTATCTTTGATGTTTGCAAATTATTAATTTGACCCCGAATATCACCAACCACTGATCGGGTTTTCTCGGGCGTTTCTTTTGCAAGTTCCATCAGGATTGGTCGGCAATAACGAATAGAAGAACAAGCCGGATTTTGCCAAATTATCTCATGTGTTTCTGTGTCAGTCAGCTTTATTGGTACCAAAGACGCTATAAATAAGTTTGTATCTGAGACTAAGTCACTCTCATCTGTTAAAACTTGTTTATATTCGCTTTGCCCCGATGAACCATCACATCCCCACTTGGTAAACAATTTAAGAGATTTTCTTCTTGGGTTGTAAACATTTTCAATCTTTAAGATGCGAGCACAAGTGTGATCCAGCAAATCTTGTAGATTTACTTTAGCACTTATATCGGTTATTTGAATGCTGGATAGTGGAGGATAACACAGTTTTTTGGCGTTCGTCAGTATATTATATGATGGCAATATGTCGAAGTTTTTGTTAATCAAACTTGCTCGAAGAAATCCGTATTGTGATTTCGAAAGATCTAAATCTGCAAACATACTTAAAGCTTCATCCACCGTAAAATCTGTTCCATTGCGACTTTCATGCAATAATTTTTCCTTCATGATCCTTTTTTCATTTCTTTCACAATTCCGCATCATTGAAACAACAGTAGCTTCTTCGATTTCTCCTTCAGCCCGCAATCCTTGAACGTATGCATTATGTATATACTCGAGTCCATATTCTTGTACCAATTCCATATTCTTTCTTTTTTTCGATTTCTCTGATAGATCTTCATAAGACTTTGGTGGACGTCCACGTTTTTCAGATGTTGTAGGTGTAATATCCATCGGTGCTTCTTCGAATTGTACCTTAAATTCACCGTCTAACCACGATATATTATTACTAAAGAAACGTTCTTTAGTTCGGTTAGATTTGGTCCACCGATCGTTAAACGCTGTTATAAGCGTTTTTTGAATACGTTTCACAATTAATTCACTTTTTTCAGACGACAAATGGTGGTGTTGTTCTAAGTATTTTTGAATATCTTCTGATTTTGTTCCATGGCCAATAAAAAATTCGCATAATACTCGTCGAGGCACAACAAATTCACTCATTTTGTTTTTATTTTTAACTACTTTTTTTTTACCGAGGTTGGTGAAGACTATATTATGTTAAAGCACACTAAAGTACTGGTAAATGACAACGTAAATCAATAACTTTTATACTGAAATTTCGTGTGAAAAAATATTACTATCTAGTGTCATTATCAAGTTCCTAACCACTATCTATGAAGGTGGTTAGTAGTAGGTAGGTACTGATAATGTACACTAACAACTATAACTAGATACCACTTGCTCCCTTTTCCTTCACCGCGATAGAGAAATACATAAACTATATGAGAAACATGTAATTCACACAGTGATAACAAAACATTAACCACATCTGACCGCACGATAAAAAAAATATACTACATACTAATACATTACCCAAAACTCCCACTTTACCTAAAGATTGAGTAAATAGATAATATTGTTTAAGAAAAAAAGGTCAAAAGTGATCTAAATATCCAAAAATCTCATTAATCAGAACTAAAATAATTTTTGGAATATTTTGTATTTTCTCCCCATTAGCCATTTTTAGTTTCATTTCAAGGGGGGCAGATTCGGGCACTCAATTTTTTTTGCCCTACCTTTAACATTAGCTGCTCTATACGATGCTATCAAAATTACGACATGGGCAGACACCGCTAACTGTCAAAAGTCTATGCAAAGTTTCTAATAAGGATAGAATATTAGGTCCTGAAATAAAAATTCTTTACCTCCCCAGGTTTCACATAATGGTTCACTTAAATTATTTTTAAATAGAGTACTTCATCACCATTCTAACCATATATCACACTTACAAATTTGCTGGTAAAGTAATGCAAATATGACCATGTAAACTGGTGGAATTGTGTTCTACATAATTGACATAATTTTGAGCGTCAACTTGCAAGCCTTATTCTAATACAAAAAATGAGAAATAGTGTATTTCAACTGCTATATAATATGCATTGAACATTCAGTTAGACATATGCATTAACAAAATATTCAATATAGAACATTACGAAAAGCTATTTTTGAGACGGTACGCACGGTTCTGTCCCACTGTGCGCTGTAGGGGGAGTTTCATACGCGGTGATAGCCTAGGAGTATCTAGCCCGAATCTCATTCGTGACGTCGTGAGTTCAAATCCTTGACCCGTCCCACAAAGTTTCAAAGTAAATAATAATATGGATATTTAATAATAATTTATCAACACCGTGAGAAGGCCCGCATGCTCGAAAATTAAATACAAAATCTGAAACATTTGTAATACTCGTACTTACATCAATCAGCACTGGGCTTCGAGGTTTATGGCCTGAAACTTTCTAGCAATTTACTTGTCCTGCAGTGGGGACATTATAGGCTGACATCGTATCTTATCGTATAGGTAAAAATGTTTATAAAGTCCCAAACATACACATATAAAACATATGCTCATTAAAATTTACAGAAAGACGAAAATGTTAAAATATTTTATAACTTATTCCCGGGACAAATTGCTCGTTACGAATTGGGTCCAAACATTAAATTGCTTCCGTTTCACACTACAGTGTTGTGAAAAATTAAACTGAACAATTTTAAAATTTAAATTCTTGAAGTAACTACTTTCGTGTCGGTCGGCTTTATTCCATCTCCTCCCGTGGTTGTTGTAAAAGGACTAAGGGAAAACAAAGCCGCTACCACAAGCCCTGACGAACTACACCACCTCAAAATGGACTAGCCAACAACCCATTTGCGTTACGTGGAGTTTTAAAGCCATAAATAAATCTCTCAAGCAAAATACAATGTGCACGAGGAAGGCCATGTCCATGGCGAGAGGTGGAAGACAAAAGGGCCGGTTACGATTATTTTATAACAATAACCGTAACCAGCCAATAACAATTATTTAAAAATGAATTCAGTAATAAATACAAAATCATTTACGCGCCCCTTCATCACATTTTGTGTGTAACTGAAATATTACAGAAAATAGAAATTTCTTTAGTGATAATGATAATAAAACAACAAAGGAATCTAATTATATAAATGTTCCTTCCTCAGATCTACAAAAGGTGTGTTAATTAAATCCTACTAAAATTATGGAATATTTGCTAAATGAACTACAGCAGTTGTTAACGCAAACTAACTCCTATAATACAGAATGTCCAAGTGTAAGAGCGAGAACTTTTATGTTGCCTGTGCAATATGCACGTGCGTGGCGGATAAGCATTCTTCGTACCAACGTTATGTCGTTTTGCTGTCGTGTCGGCCAAACGTTTTGTCGATATAACAGTCGATATAACTTGTTCGGCCCAACATGGTTTCGAATAATTGTCGTGTCGATCAAACAGCCTTCACACAACTATGTGTCGCACTTCGGTTGTACAACCGATTCAATGGGGTCAAGTCAAGTCTCTCAGTACCTACTCTTATGAGACTGTCTAGATTCGCAAAAAATAAACACTAGGTACCTGGATTTCAAAACTTTGTGACCATAGAAATTTAAATAATAAGTTATTTTGATTTATATGCTTGCGACTTTTAGTAATCGATAATAATTACGAAGCGAATAAAAACGACTAAGTTAAAACCAGCCCAATAAAACCGATCAAATTTCATTACTCGCTCGTTACACTTTTACGGCGCCATGTATGTCAAGACTTTACTTGCATACATAAAAGTAGTCCGTTTCAAAATAAAAACATACATAAAAAAGTAAATAAGCCATAAAGTGGTTTAATAAGCACGCTGTTTCGCAGCGTCCGTCGTTTCGGAGGATCACTGATACGTATTTACTTTACGAGGTGATCGTAAAGGGATTTTTTTTTTGGGCTTCGGGCGTTCTTAGCGAGTTTTATAGTGATGTTCTTGGAGGTCACGATAAACCGATAATCATGGATAGAGAAACCGTGACTGATGCAGTCTCTATTTTGATAAGTTTGGAGAGAATACAAAAAAAACGTAGTGATGTATCTACCATTTATGGATGTTCCGCAAGGTTGAAATAGGCCGACATATCAAGTGTAATATTGGGAATTTTAATTAACGTGTTGACAGGGCCGTCTTAAGTCTATTCTGCGCCGGGGTGCGGGAGTGTATCCTAAGACAGTCAAACATCCTATTGTGTATCCTATGACAGTCAAATATCCTATTGTGTATCCTATGACAGTCAAATATCCTATTGTGTATCCTATGACAGTCAAATATCCTATTGTGTAATTGTTTACTATAGCGTTATATTTTTTCATTACCTTTAAAAGGTGAGCGCCCGGGGTGCACCGCACCCCTTGCACCCCCTGGTAAAGACGGCCCTGCGTGTTGATGTACTCGTAAGGCGGAAATGGAACAGAAACCAGTGGCCCTTATATTTGATTGATCATAAATCAGATCATAAATCTTAAATCAGATTGATATTTCAAAGCACTGCGACTACTGCTTGTGTCGAATTGAAACAAAATCATTTAAATAATTAGAAATTTCATATGTGTTGAAAATAAAACAGGCCCGTTTAGATCGTTGCTCGAACGATGAAGAAAAACTATTATTGTCACACTACAAATACCTACATAATAGTAAATCGTGTTGTCGACATATTTCTTTATGTTCCTTTGTAAACAAGGCCATGATATCCACATTCTGGATGCCATCTGCTTCTTTGTCACCCGATGATACAAGATATAAAAATCCCCGGATTAGTGGGTACGCAGTTCCCATTTAAAAATAAGAAGATAGCAAAATACATTATTTACATTTTTGAGCTTGATGGTACGAAAATGAGGTTCAATCTTAATTGAAACTTCTGCGAATTCGTTTTATACTAAAGCACGAAAAGTAACAATTGTTTAGGAACAGAAATAGCACTAAATAACTTTTTAGCGCTCGATCATTTCACTGACGTCTTAAGCGGCTTATTATGTAACTTGAGGTTTTTATAAAGGACATCATGTAGTTCTAACATCTTTAAAGGCCCTCGTGCATTTGACCGTTAGCTGTTCGTGTCCAAACCATCGCAACCACTTAGTTGCGGCGTAAACTAAGAGAGTGCGCAAATTATACGACCACCGAAATGTTTTGCGACATACGTGTACTGGTCTACATATACATACATGTAATGCAGTTCTGGTCGCTGCAAGTTGGGCACTGTAATGCGATTGATTATATTTCTCCGTTGTATTGTTTTATTTCACACACTAACACCTGTAAATGATCTCTCAACAATGCCCCTCAATGCGAAACTGCGCATTACTTGTCCTGTCAATTCGAATGCTTTGAGGGGCTTTCAGTGTGCACTACCTGAAGTAAGCGGTAGCGTAACTCGATTTTGTTTTACTTGGAACATTTACTTGTCTCTGCTCATTACTAAATTGGGCAATCAAGCGCAGCTTTGTCCATTAGAGATACTATAGTTCGTTCGCGTTTAAAAAATAGTGAGTCATCGATAGGCGTTAACGTAGCCACGCCCCTCGACCAATTAAATTACTGTAAATTATAAAGCTTAGTTTACGTGTATCAGTTCAAGCGAGCCCTTCTTACATAACAGACGTGTCCTTTGCATATAATAATATACTCTTAAAAATCAATACAGCTACATCGCCTATTCGTAAAAGTAAAAGCGGATCATATATTAATATTAATAGCGGTGAACGACGATTAATTTACAATGTTTTTAAGTATTTTAAACAGTGTGATATATGTTAAATATGACTGAGATAGTATTTAAAACATCAAGTGCGTGTGGAGTGTCAGAAGATACAGTTTATAAAATTATTAGGGAACAGAAGAATACTAATACAATAAAATCGCGTGTGAAAAAAAGAGCTCGATTACCTAAAATTGACAAATTTGACGAATTACATAAATTTACAATAAGAAGAAAGGTACATTCATTGTATTTAAACGAATACCCTACATTAGACAAAATTTTATCACTTTGCAATACTTTTGAAAAACTTAATTTAATTTTGAAAAACGAGGAAGCAGGTTTCTTTTGTTAGAAAGACAAGATATTATTTTATGGCGGCGTAAATATCTCAGGCAAATAAAACAGCATAGAGAAGCAAATAAGAAAATATATTATCTTGACGAAACGTGGGTAAATGCCAGACATTTTAAAACAAAGGCATGGTTAGATTCAACTGTAAAAAATACGAGACATGCTTTTCTAGAAGGTTTATCCACCGGTCCAAGAGCTCCTACAGGAAAAAGCAAAAGGCTGATAGTTTTGCACATTGGTAGCGATGAAGGGTTTGTGGAGGATGGTTTATTACTATTTGAATCTAAATCCACAAAAGATTATCACGAAGAGATGGATGGTGAAAAGTTTTTAGAGTGGTTTAAAAATATAATACCTAAACTAGAACCAGGATAGTAACGGAATGATAGGGAGCGTTGTCCATGACAACGTGGCTTACGTTGTCATGGACAACGCTCCCTATCATTCCGTCAAACTTGATAAAATACCAACAAAAAGTTCCAATAAACAACAAATAATAGAGTGGCTTCAAAGCAAAGGGTTAACAATGGATATGAGTTATTTAAAAAAGGAATTACCAAAAAAAGTCGCCGAAATTGCCCCTCAATATAACTAGTTAATTGACTCAATATTTAATATTTAGTTGACGAAACTGCAAAAAGTAATGGCATTGAAATTCTCAGATTGCCGCCATATCACTGTAAACTCAACCCAATAGAGTTGATGTGGGTCCAGATAAAAAATTATATTGCTGCCAACAACACAACGTTTTAGCTAAATGAGGTAAAAGGACTATTTTATGACGCAAAATATTTATTATTCGATATTTATTCAATAATATTACGAAACAATAATAAGTTTTATTCAGAATCAGAATCATTTGTATTAATGATAAAATAATTTTCTTCTGCGAGTTCAATTACATCATCTAATTTCCACATCTTTTGTTCTTCCTTTATGACGTGGTCACAGCATTTTTTCCATTTATTAGCGTTAATTATCGCTAAAAAATGCTGTGACCACGTCATAAATTATTCGTAATATTATTGAATAAATATCGAATAATAAATATTTTATTTAATTTAAAATATTACATAACTTGTTAATTTAGTTACTCCAATGTGAATACACCTTTACTCTCAAGTTGCATCGTTGACTCACTATTTTTTAAACGCGAACGAACTATAATACAAAAGAGACAGTATACATAAAACTTTAAAAATAGAACTGGGAGTTCGCTCGAAGACATACATCCTGTTCCTCACAGGCACTCATGTTCCGCGCCTAACTACGCACGCAAACGCACACATACAAAGTATCTGGCGCTTCATACATTGCATTGTATACATTTCTACTAATTAAATAATACCATCTGACCATCTTCATATAACATATAACAGGGTAAAGAGAAATAAAACGAAACAAAGTCAATGTTTGTTTCGATTTTACTAAATCATGCTAAAATGATGACGAAATACAAAGATGGCCGACAGGCTATATTCAATAAGTAGTACCTACTAAACTAAATATTTTATTAAGTTATGTGATAATATTTCCCAATGATTTATTCTAAATCAATTTCCTGCTACGTTCGGACCCCTCAAAAGTATTTGAAACGTATCTATTAAAATGTAAGTTAGTTTTCAAAAAGTAAGTGAATAAATTCCAAGTGTATTTGAAGATTACTGCTTGATATATGTATGCATTGTATTTACGGCAAGGAAAAACGTTAGCATCCCTTAGTGAGAGGGGTATGAAACAATAGGAGTCACTATAATAAGGCTTACTTGTGTCGCTGAAAAGCTTTTCGAAGCCATGTTTTAGACGCCACAAACAGCTACCGGTTTCCAAGCGGTCTCATACGGTGACAAATTTTATATTTTCAGCGTAAAGATTTTCACACTAGATATTTCATTGAGAAAGTATATCGTAAAATTGTAAGTATATCGAGATATTTGCTATATCTTATTTTATTATTAATTTATTTATGTAAAAGAAGATTTCGATTCAATCCACACTAGGCCCGCGTGATGGATTACGGCCTGAACCCCTCCCCCCCAGTGATTTACTAGGGGAGGCCTGTGACTTGCAGTGGGACTTTAAAAAGGCTGATACAAGTAAAATGAAAAACAACGAATATGAGCTCCTCCAACTCATTATACACAAAGCTAGATCAAGGGCAAGAGGATGTCCAGTAGGAGAAGAATATCCTGGCCGAAGAAGTTATGCCAGTAGTACGGCAAGAGCACTTGTTCCCTATTCCGTGCTTCAGTTTCAAAATTACAAATAGCCATGATCATTGCCAACTTTCTATAAAAAATGGCATTGCAAGGAGACACTAGAGCCATACAATATAGCCTATGTCTCTCCACTAAGATTCTTCCAAGAATCGGCACCATGTACGATCTTCTGCTTCTTATCCAGCCCCTACCGACGACTTTCTTCAAGTCATCAGTCCATGTAGCCAATGGTGTATAATGCTACCTTTATCGGTACGTGGTCTCCATTAGGAGACTCGTCTACACCATTGGTTATTGGTCCTACGACAGATATGGTTAAATAAAATACTAGAACAAATAATTTAATCAACGGTCTACTGATAGATAATGCCTTAAGCAAGGTATTAAGTCCGCCTCTGTACAATATAGTGCTAAAAGAATAAATAAATAAATATTTAAATAATGCATAACAAAATACTTAAATAATATGACACGATACTTATAGTATTTTATGAGATTGAATCGGTGGTTATTATTGCTCATAGGTCTTTCTATATGGGATAAACATGACCAGCCCAAGCCCACTTTAGCCAAAGAAAGAAAAACGAAAATAATAATATTGATTTTCTTATATGAATTCTCTTATTTACTATTATATATATTTCCATACCTACCTTGGTTCATAATCTCGATTCATCCAATCGATATTGTTTTTAATGAAACTAAAAGATACGTGTATAGGTTTTCAATTAAAGGTATTGGATATTGGTTGACTCTATAGTTTACCCAAAGCCAAAATTGGTTGTTGAAAGCACTTTATCTGGAGGAGCCATTTATAAACGTGTTTGTACGAAGCAAACACTAAACATCGCGTTCTAATTAGTAATAGCATTTGATAATGAACTATTTTTGTTAAACATAGGTATAGAATAAAAATAGTCGTTACATGATACGGTGATCTTAGTCAGGTGGATATGTGGATATTTTGTTATAAAATTAGTAAACGTTGAAAATCAATTTACCTACTCATAAATAACGGCACTGCTTACCTATAACCATAAGAAGTAAGTTACTGTCTTTTCTTATGCCTATATACAAATCCCACAGGTTAAAGCTAGAGAAATATTTTATACCGTCACCAAATATTACAAACTGTACCTTAAAGCGGCTTCATTGCAATTAAATTGTTATTAGCATGACAATGAAGTTCATTACAATCTCCATCGGGGTTAGAGATTGGATCCGCTGTGTAAAATCACAAGAGATTATTAATCGATTAAAAGTTAAGCTGATAAAAAAAATACATTAACAAACCTAAATGCAGCTAGGAATTCCGTAGACACGGAACTTTTTAATTAGTTCCGGGATTGACAAAGGCACCCAATTAAGCAGATTCTCTGATCATGCTACAGTAGATTTTTGTGTGTAGAATAAACAATAGATTGTTTGTTTTTAACTTGCCTTGTTTAATAGTTCCCTGATTATTTCTAAATGGTCCAAAACTAGTCTAAAACTGTGGAAACAAAGGACGATTTCGTATTGTACGATTGAGGGGCTTCTTCAAAGAATGAACGAGTCCTCACTTTATATGTAAACGTAATAAAAATAAAAAGCACTGAAGCAATAAATATCACTTACATTACAAAGGTATTATAAAGCTCTTCCTTACTATTATAAATATAAACTGAATGGGTGTAAAACCGGCCATTAATAAAATACTAATTACCCCAATAAGGTGTTTTATTACCCCAATATGTATGGACGAAGTACTTATTTACGAATATAAAAATAGATACCAGAACGATTCGGAGCGCAGACTTTCCACGTTTGGAGCGAATTTGAATATAGCTTTACATTAGAGGCTAATATTGGTCCTTAAGGATTAATTAGAAGTAAGAAATTCGGTAAAGGATAGTTACTGGCAATATTGTTAGAGTATTTCTTCAAAATATGACTGAAACGATTAAATAATAACTTGTATACCTATAGCAATGTATGGTACTCGTAGTGACCAAATTGCTGTCACTAAATTTGTAACCTCTAAGTCCTTTCTGGTTAATGGAGTGAAATAATTTCAAAAGTACTTCGTAGTTTCGGTCAACGTATAAAAGCGACCTGAATATTTTTTAACCCATTCAACTTGAGAAAAGGTTGCGTAAGAACTTAAAAGTACTTAGACTGGAGATGATTTCATTTAATTTTTTTTGTGCAGAAAGTTAAATGGACTGAAAACGCTCACACTGTCAAATAAAAATACAAATCAAATTGATGCTCCAATTTTCTGTATGAGAGAGCATCGTTTTGACGACAGTATTTCCTGGGAAGGGAGAACGAAATTCCATTTGATTCAATTTAGACGGGAATATTGAAACAAAAAATTGTTCCTGTAACGAATTAAAGGGGCATACCGCCGACGTGGTTGCCATGGAAACCCGTAGGCACTTAGATAGGGGGAGGCGCAATATGAACTGCACCATTTGAATTTCAAGTGCTATGCAAAGTGAATCCGATCCGAGATCCATTGAGATCGATTAATGTGCCTTAGCAAACAGATATTGTCTCGTTCGAATTATGTGCGACGGAGCCTTTATGAACTACTCGTACTACGGAATTTTTATTTTACGATTGAGGCAAAATTATTATTAGGATGATATTATAACTGTAGCAAGGAAGAATTGCGATTTTCATGGAACCATAGATATTTTTCTAAGTCTTTATTATCTTTGCTTCGTTTCACTTATTTTTTGCTGAATTACTATTGCAAGAAAAGTAAGGGAAAATTAGTAGGGTTATAGAATTTAAAAGAAAATTTAATACTAGGAAGCCGCCCAACTTTACGTGGGAAAAATTTGTTTACATTTTTTTTGAATGGGCACCCTATTTATTGTACCAATTCACCGCTGTTTTTCAGTATAACCCTTTCCTCGAGTGACAATAGTAAAATTTAATAAAAAATATATTAATTCTATTAAATTATATATAAGACCGTCTGGTTGTACCTATTCTCTTCTTATAACATTGTTATTTATTTCTGTCATAATGTAACAATTATACAATAAAGAGTTTTATTTATTTAATGACAAGAAAAAAATATGTTTCACATAATCCAATTTCATTTAAATTTAAGTTTTTTTTATAGAAAACATCTGTATGTTCAATATGTTTGTATATGTTTGTTCTGTATGTTCTATCAGGTGGACTGTATACTCGTCTGTACGAGTATACAGTCCACCTGATAGACATCCGTGATACATGCCAACATCAGTCCAGAATGACAAACGTAAGTACGATTAATTATGTTTAAATAACAAAAGGCTTGAGAGCTTATTTATTTATTTCGATTTCAGGTTTACTAATGTGATGGTTTTCCAGGGAACCCAAACCAAGCCCATATATAAATCATCGATTAACCAAAATCTTCATCTAATGGTGTTATCGGAATAACAAAATCTCTCTGGTATATAAATAAGTAGAACTATACATTTTTTATTAAATAAACTGAAACAATTTTAATAATACAATATATTTTGTGATAAATTTGTTTACGTTATTGACTTCAATCAAATAATTAAAGCAAAGGCTCTTAAAACGTAGTTTTGATTACTCGCTTTTCATAATATTAATTTTGTATTTATTTCACACATCACTATAGAGATGTCTTTTGTATCACTCATAGACATGTCAATGATTTTTCTCACAAGGAATTATCAAACTCTGTATATTGGTTCATCGATAATATTAACATAGCATTAGTTTAGTTTCCTAAAAGTGAAAGAATTTTCTATTGAAGTCCAGTAGTTTGTGAGATAATTCCTTACATAAAAACAAATAAATATAAAGAAAGTCAGTCTCTCTTTATAATATTAGTAAAGGTAACAATATTTTGTTTTGCAAAAATCACTTTCGAACGCTATCATCGAAGACTGTAAATTAGTAATTATAAAAACATAAATTCAATAACGACCTAGACCGCGGGTCGTTTCACGTCTTCATTTCTTAAACTACTTATCTACAGATAAAAAGTGTACAATAGTGTGAATATATTGAACTCACTAATTTGTTGCTGTGGAATCCGTGAAGGCTTCGGGGTAATATAAAATAGAACGAGCGGAATAGAGCTACACCTATAAATTAACAACTCGTTTTTGTTATAAAGTAAAACCACCCACGGCAAACTTGCTAAAACAATATCTTTATTGTACTCGTAGATACTTGAATCCTAAGAATAATTGGGAGGAACATCACAAAAGGTCCCTGAATAGATAACTATTGAATATACGAACAAGCAAAAGGAATGAGGATCGTTATTTGAATTGTAAGGAAAAAATATGTTAATTGTTCAAAGAAATAGCAATACGACAATGCAAATGTTTACTATAATTGATCATTAAATCTCAAGCTACTCCGCAAACAATCCAATATCGCACGATCGGTTCACTAGTGGTTTCCACAGCGTAATTATTAAAGTATAGTGACTTGGCGACTTTGATCTCACTTCGAATGTTATTAATTTTACTTCTATATTTTTCATAAATTTGTATCAAACAATACCCAGTATGTAAGGCAGTATATAAGGCATTTTTTAAATAAGAAAGAGGCAGTCGCCTATTTTCGTTTTTATACAGTGCATAGTATCCACGGTATAAAAACGTGATGAGTATGCACTGCATACTCATTCACCGTCACGTGAAACCTCATCAGTAGCTTTCAACGTAATATCTGATCATCTCTTTTCCATTCAACAGGTATCATAACATCTACGAGTACCGATATCGCTAGCTACTGTACCATGCCCGGTGATTGGACATTCCAAAGTCAAACAAGGAAGCGCGTTTTCAAATTCTCGCGCGTATGGTATTGTTGGTTATAATGCACGGTAAACATACAAAATCAAGACCAGAGTGAGAGGCGAGCAAAACGAAGGGTAGATTGATTCGCTAGTCGATGATCAGCGGTCGTGACTGGACCGGAATATCGGCTATAAGAAATAAATAAAAAATGCTAGTACAGTACCCCTTTTCATTACATTTTTTAAGTTCAACCACGATAATTAGCTATGTTTATGGTAGACTTCCAATTCGTATAACTCAATCATCCAGTAACGAGATATCATCTTACTCTTACACGTTGTTATCGTCATAGGTCATTCGATGTCCATCTACATCTATAACACCATGCAACTATCTATTGGCAATAATTCCGTGAGACTTCGTGATAACAAAAATGTATCTAATCTTATCAAAGGTGGTCATCTACTTAGATTCCCAATCACTTCAATCCGGGTCTTTCGTGTAACTCTAGTTCTGTCTTCCCCTGTTGGTCACCCCAACGAGGTGTTATTGTTAGCATATCTACGAGGAGTGTTCAATAATATATCCACCTCGATGTGAAGCCCAACATTGAGTGAATCAAAACTAAGTTCATACATGTTGCTAAATGTCATGATGTGATACGTGTGTGGTTTCAGCTCAGTGCAATTAAAACATTACTAGTGGAATGTTTGCTAATCGAGTGGAATGCTAGCCGCTAGGTAGGCTGAGATACCAAGAAAGTGCTTGACTTGGAGCAACATTTAGTGATTAAATTCTTCAGAAAAAGAGGGGAAGAAGCTGAAGGAAATGTTTGAGCACATGGTAGTGCATGGCGAATTTAAAGTTAAATTTTGGAGTAAACAATAATGCAAGTGGAGCGAGAGTCGCTGTTGTTGCAGATGTCCATGGGCGGCGGTAACGCTTGCCATCACGCGGAACCGCTTGCTCGTCCGTCTACTTCGCTATAAAAAAAGTCATAACGAAAGATCAAGTATACACGATATGGTATACTGTACACTCATTAAGAGTAAAATCCTGCTTTAAATTGTGTTCGTTAGACTATTGATACTAGATACTTTGTGATCGTACGGTAGACCACAGTTTGTGGCTACGCAAAAAGGCTTACATGCAGTGAAACGTGTAGTTTAATATGTTGACTACTGTACATCAAACTTCGCTCGCCGTTTGATGTACTTAATTGATAACCAGTAATTGAATTCCATTGGCTTTTGAATATTGATTGTTTACGTAGTATACATATATATGCGGAAAGTTTAAATTTATCGTTATTGGTTAACTTTTAGTTAACGACTTGAGATTTATATAGATATCTCATTCAGAGAGTCCAGAAAATTTTGGAATAAATTGAAAACACTTGTCTGTAATAATGAATTATTTTAGTTTGTGGAATATAGTTGTTGGAAATATTTATCTTCATTTTACATTAAAGGAAATTTTGTTAATAACATATTAGCAATAGGTTAACGTATTTCCCTAAATATTTTAGAGTAGAATGGTGTTGTGTGCTTATGCGTATTCGTCAGATAAAATTACATACAGGTTTATAAAAAATCGCAAGCCATTTACATAAAGAAAAGAATTTAAAATTAAAAAGATATAATTAAGAGTGTGTTTTTTTTAAATTATCACTGGGTCGGCGAATCATTGGGAATTAGAAAAAAAAAAAAATGGAGCATATGTATTCACCAATCACTGAGCCGTGAAAGATTACTGCCGGAAACCCTCTAGCGATTTACTAGGGTAGGCCTGTGCCCGCAATTGGATGTTAAAGGCTGATATCGATTTTTATACATAGTTATGTATTTCATCCCACTGTTGATAAATCCCATTGTTAAATGCTGTATCATTATACACCATCACACAATAGTAGGTACGCAATCCAGGCATCATTTGCTATATCATTTTCATTACATCGATATCATCTAAGACAAATGCGTCCTAGATATCGATAGCGAGTGATGACTGGATAGGTACGGAACCTACCTACTATTTAGTGATGTTGTTGTCTGCACCATGCTATCCTCTATATTACTCTGTAATAATAGTGTGTATTAACTAAATATACTCGTATTTATGTGCCTACCCACAATCTCCTTGTTAAATTTATGTACTAACTAATTAGTGGCAGCTAAACTATTGTATAAATGGATTACGATTTTGTGTTTAATATGTACGAGTACTATTATTATACAGTTTGTGTTCAAATAAAATAAAGAAATTTAATAATGGATTCAATTCAACTTGTGTATATTTATTTATAAGTCATAAGTTTAAGTATAAATTGTAAGTAGATATTTACTCGACTTTGTATGTTGGAAAACATACAAATGCCAAAAGTTCCCTTTCAAACAGTCCCAAAATTATGACGAACGGTCGGCAAATACAACATAATGTTTATTTTGCGTAACACAAAATGCTTTGAGAGTAAACGCACGGGTTGTTTGTACTCTTGTACCTAATTTTCTGAACCGTTGAAGTATGAAATAAGTCCTTTACACATATGATTGGTCGAAATCTGAGCCGGCTTTGTCGTATTTACTTGTAAGGCTTTGGAAAATACAAGCCTGAATAGTTGCGGTGACATTTCTTCCTAACTTAATTTAGTATTTTGATCGTTTTTACAAAGAATTTCGATATCAGCCTGTAACGTCCCACTCTACTGTATGTATCTATGCATAATCTGTATATAATATGCATTTATATAGAGACATAGAAGCTCGTACGGGATTAGAACTCTCACGAATGAAATTTCATAATATCTATTATACTTCCTTGGAACCTAATCTCTAACTAACAAATACTAAATTAATAATTATTATAATGTGTAGATTGAGGTGACAAGACAATGATAAAATATTTAAAACTAACGTGATTTTAATTGTATTGTTTGTAAAAAAATATTTACATATTTATTTAAATCAATTGTTATATCGTTCCCTATTCATCGTACCATTTGGAAAACTTGTTATATTTGCTCACAGAGAGGCCGATGAAATAAAGCTCGAGAGCCATTAACTAATTTACTCGCAACTCTTACATGGCACTATTATTATCACTATTTATCTCTAAGTTAAATATTGAATTATTCAAAGTGCAAACTTATCAATTTACGTGGAAGTGCGAGCAAACATTTTAATTTAAAATCCATTAAGAAAATTATCGAATAGATATGTAAATTCTACAATATAGAGCTAATGGAATTATCTAGAATAATCGGTACGAGACAGAGACTCGGGAAGTCGAATCAGAATCAATTAACGTGAACCAATTTGCAAGGAGTTGGACGATGCAATTAGAGGCATCGGGTTATCTGATCGCGACTACAAGACCGATATTAATGAGTTGACAACTAGTTACAATAGGTATCGGATTTAAATGCTTGCAGATCGGGGGTTCCTTGGGAAAAAAGGTTGAATTAAAAGCAATAGAACTTCTGTGTATTATTGGCATTATGTGGACCAAATCCTTTGCCGCAATTATAATGTGTCGACAGTTTTTAATAGAATACTTAGCAGGCAGCAAACGACCAATCTAATGTCTTTATTTAATTGATAAACTTACTTTATTCAATTAGTAGCTGTCCACAAGAAATAATTCTGAAATCGTTATTTTTTAAAACCAATAAAACATTGACTTAAGCGAAATTAGCGAAAATAACACTTTTGTAAAATAGGTTTTTAAGTTTTTAAAGGTTAACATATTTTTAGACTCTGATAATAAATCATTGCTATAAACATTTTCTATGCGTATTATTATCAAAATTATTACTTATAAAACATTATTCAATAACTTTGGCGGCAACTTCACAGAATGGCATCGGTGTACCTATTCTCTCAGAATACGTTTTCCCATTGAACACAAATTCATCATAGGAAACCTTCAAATGTACGAGGAAACCAAGAGTCTTGCCAATTTTTTGCGAATATTCAGCCGTCCATATCGCTTGACAGATTTTTGGAGATATTGTCACAGTTTCTCTTAATTTTAGACTTGAGTACTTTGGTCCGAGGTCTTCCAAGGTAATGTTAGCGACTGGACCATCCTTAAGTTTATTTGCTAGGTCTACAGAAATCCTGCATAATGTCGATCCCAATTTTTTATTTCTATGTTCTTTTAGAGTTGCCAAGAACATTATTTCCAGACTGCAGTCGGCGCCGTACCTAGAATTAGAAATATAATTCAGTGTCATTAAAGCTATTTTAACAGTCGTAAAAAAAGAAAAATAGAAAGACTTCGTTTTGTTATCCTTCTTTTTTATTGTAATAGTTAACCTTGTTATATATCATTTCATTTCAACTTCCTGTTATTTTTAAAATAATTTAATAATAAATTTACTCTTTAGGTTAACTATTGCATTTTAACTACAATTGTAGTGACTCACTATTTTTTTTCATTACACTAGTTATATTCCATCTAATTTAGAAGATAGTTAAGTACCTCCAGATTAGATACAAAGTTTAATTATTGTTATGATAATCGTCTGTTTTGAGCAAAACACATGCAATTTTTTCATAATAATGGCTATACTTATCGACTACGTTCGACTTTTATAATATAATCAATATGCTATATAAGTAGGTACTTTTCAAATAGGTTGCATCGTTCATCCACACTCGCCATGAACTGTATGAGTGAGCGAGACGACTCTTGTTTACAGCGCTCCTCTGCAAATATTTCAAAGAATGGTCTCTCTGATGAACTTGTAGTTGGCACCTGAAAACATTTAACCAAAAACTGGAATGAATAGAATGAATTAATGGAAGTAAAAATATAACAAACACCGCACTAAACCTTTAGAGCCTATCTCTCCGATAGACCTCTGCCACATCTAGTCATTATATCTATTCGATCTTCGCTTTTCACATTCAGAAAAAGTTTTGCAATAATTTCATTATACTATTTGCATTGTCTATGCCGCTTAGCTTTATACTGAATACTAATAAAAAATTAAAATAAGGTCCATAGACCGTGAGCGGCAAAAAGTATGACTTCTAAAAATTGAAGCCACCATTCTTTATTATGTGTCTATATATATTTTAGGTTTTTATATCAATAATTATAATAACCTGTAGTTTATTAAAAGCAACAGCAACTACTTTCCCAGTATCAATCGAAACAGCAACCAGGGACACTCCGTCCAATGCTGCGTCTGCGCACAATTCTAACAATTCTTCGGCCGCTAACGGATTTTTGTTTACTTCTGATCCTATACTCACTGCTTCATCTTTGCAGAAAGCTTCTCTTATCACCTGAAAACAAGAATTTTGAGGAGAACAACCTATCTTGGATTTATCGATATGCTCAACATCCAGTATCGGTCCCAGAGGCCCCCGGAGGAGAAAGCAACTTACGCTCAAATAATTCACCTGATTCCTTGCAAACTATTCTTGGCGATCATTCAATTTCAATTTTTGAGGGGGAGAGTGCACGCAGCAATCCAACATCCCCTGGGTGCACTCGACTAGCCACGTTACCCCTCTCTCACCGAAGACTACCTTGAAATGTACTGCATTTCCCGCTTTATCTTATTTCCCCAATGTACGTACGTGTTTCGGTAGTGAGTGAGAGGTGCTTGAGCCCATTCCCATCCTATCCCATTCTGTACCTCCCCATTTTCCCAACCCTTTCTCCAAATCCATTCCTGTATCTCCAAAGGTAGACAGCGCATTTGGGGGCGTGCCAACGTTTGTCATTTTGGACTAATGTTGGCATATATCGCGGATGTCAATGGGCGACAGTATCCACTTACCACGAGGTAAGTGTAACTGTATGCTTGTCTGCCGCATTCGCCAACAAAAAAAATAATTAACTCAGTGACAAGTACGGTTATCACTATTTTATACTTGTAGTCTCTATTAAAGCTAATAACAATAATATTTATTAGTCAAAAAATAATATTATTGATTCGTTTTATGCTGGTCTAACTGTATAATTATAAACTTTTAAATTGAAATTACGGCGTGAAATTTTAATATACGATATATACGTTACGACATATTTAAAAATAATAATGTTAAAAATGGCGTATTCAATAAATTATAAGAAATTCAATAAAAGGGTAGGGGAGGGTGGTGTCAAAAGTAACAGGTGTCGATTGTACCAGTCACCATAAAAAAGCAAGTTTTAATCTTATTTTAAAACAACTACCTCCATCTGTTAGCCTTCAATCAAATATATCTGTGAACGACCAGTTTGAATCGATGTCAGTGGACGGATATTGTCAATGGAGCAAGGTGTGTTTTTTATGCTGTTCAGTAAATTATTTCATTATAAGTGAATCTTTATTAATCTGTTTCTTAAAGTGTTTCGACAAAAACTGATGTGCATGTAAGTATTGCTAATATCATCTAGTTTTGTATTATGTAGTTATTTCTGGGCAGTAGTTTTATTTCTGTACCTAAATCTAATCTATAATAAATATGGCCGAAAGTCACGTTTGTAACAAGATTTTAGGTGTCGATTGTAACATGTTACAATTGACACCTCTAACATTATTTTTCCTACATAACGGTTATTCCTTAATTTTCATAGGTCCCTGACCGAGAATGGTGAAACCCAGGGAGCGTAAGACAAATAGAGGCCGGGCTAGTAACGAAATTTTTGACAAAGCCCTGGATATGGTGAAAAATGAAAATGTCTCACTAAGAAAATCAGCCGCACATTTTGAACTGTGTCATTTATCACATTACCGATATAAAAAGCAATTAGATAACTGCAACATACTGCCAAAAATAGGATACCAACCGCACAATAAAGTTTTTAGCGAGGATATGGAAAAAGAATTAGTTCACTATTGTCAAACAGCAGCAAAACTGTATTTTGGGATATCAACAAAAAAATTTCGTAAATAGCGCTAGAATATGCCAAAGAAAACGAATTAAAATATCCCGACGGGTGGAATGAAGTTGGCCTGGCGAGCAAAGATTGGCTAATAGCCTTTCTTAGAAGAAATCCTTCTCTCTCAATTCGAACACCAGAATCGACAAGTTTGGCTTGGGCCATGAATTTCAATAAAGTGAATGTAGGGAGATTCTATGACAATTTAGCTTCTGTCATGGATCAGTACTCCTTCGAACCTCATAATATTTATGACGTTGACGAAACTTGTGTCAATACAGTACAAAATCCTTCGAAAGTTATTGCTTTGAAAGGAACCAAACAAGTTGGAGGTCTAAATTCCCAAGAGAGAGGTAATTCGATCACCATGTGTTTAGCCATCAGCGCTGTTGGGCATGCTGTACCTCCTACATTCGTCTTTCCAAGGGTGAATTTCCATCATCACTTTATTCGTCAAGGGGAAAAAAGGTAAGTCAAAAAAGAAAGGCAAGGGGAAGGGGAAAAGTAGCGATAAAAACAATAAGAAAAAGCAAGCAACAAAAAATATAGAAGATGAAGAAGAGAGTGAAGACGAACTGTGCGTAGTATGCATGGATCCTTATTCCCTAAGCAAAGAGGACTGGCTACAGTGCTCTGTATGTAATTTCTGGGCTCACGAAACTTGGCTCAAAGTAAATATTTAAATTATACCTGCATAAATTGTGCTGATTCTGAAAGTGATTAACATGTAGGCAATTTTTTGTTATTTTTAAGTTTTTATTCTTACTCGTATATATAATCTTATAGGCACAAGCCTATAAGAGTTCGCATTATCGCTTTAGATAAAAAATATGTTTACCTACTATTTGTTTTTTAAGGAAAAGAAGTATTAATGGGCAAAATGTCTGTTTTTTAGTTTAAAAGATATTAATTCCTTTTTATTTAGTTTAATAATAAATTTTCATAAGTAACTAGGTGTTAAAAAGTGATCTCATTAGGTATATTACAATTGACACCAAAGGCGTTACAAACGACACCATCATGGTGTCGTTTGTAACAAAATTTTTATTTTTTTTAAACAGTTATGGAACGAAATCTATAAATAGTGAGGACTATTTTTATTTTTCGTATGATGACTTATAAAACAATGTACCTAAAAACACAATTTCGGACAATAAAACTTAATTATGAAGCTTCTACAAACAAAAATGTCGTTTTTGTTACTTTCGGCACCACCCTCCCCTACACATATTGTATATAAATACTAAAATATTATATTGTTTCGTAACGAAATTGTACTTACTTGCAGTGCATCTGGAAACGTAGCCGCTTCTAGCGATTGTATTTTGTACTTCCCTGCAATGAATTAAATTTCAGTAGAATAAAATAATTACTAACCGCCAACCGACCACGTTGCACTTGAACACGCATGTATTGTATACACATATACGGTTTCAATTGTTTTTTCAAAATTGTTTTATTCGGTATGTTTCAAAGTTATGTATTTGTTTTTGTTTTATATCTAAATTGTTTTTTCTGTGATCATCTTGATACTCCTTAGCAACATTTACTAGAAGATTCTACTATTAATTTAAAAAAGTACCTCTAGACTTGTCAAAACCATTAATGTTTTGGTCAATACTACTTGAGCAATTTATGCTTGATTTATGAATGCTAAATGAATAAATGATAGTATTGATCAAGTTCTTTTACATAGGGTTCAAAATTGAACTAAGATCCTTTATAGGAATGGAGTTTAAGTCTAATGTAAAGAATATAATAGAATTAGGTACCTACCAACAATATACCTACTCGAGCCGATTCCATTGGTAGATAGCTAGAGAACTATACCATACTTTATTGTACACCAAAAACACACAAATAAATAGAAAGTAATTAGAAGTACAACCAACGGCCTTATCGCTAAAGATACTTTCTTCCAGGCAACCTTTATGTAGTAAGGAGAAGTCTTTAGACGAAATGGAGGTAGATAGTGCAATACGAAATTGTATTGCATGGCTTTGTTACTAAGGTGGAAATTGGCAATAATTGGTGTTCTTGTAGCCGACCCTACGTTGGAGACAACTTGTATCGTTTACATTACATTGACCCACGCAATGACTATATATAACAGACAATATTTATATGACTGAAACTGGTTTCGCTATAACCAGTTTATAATCAAACAACAATCAACAACTTTTTCATTTACTATTATTTTAAAAAAATACTTTCAAAGGTGCTTTTGAAAGGAATATTTAATGTAAACTTACCACATTCTGTCGTATACCACTCCATTTTAAAAGAAAAATATTTGCAACACAAATACAATTTCTCAAAAAACGTGCGCTAGCGCTGCAGGTTCACGCCTAACTGATTCTCATTCAACTGACCGTAATCAAATGCTAAGTGATTACGGATTGATAACTGTAGTTGTAAACACGACGACGAGTATAATGTATAATATCCAGGCTATGAAAATAAAAATTGACTTGAAAAATCTATATTTTAATCTGATCATTTCTTTATTTACTCAAAAGTAACAGTGTACACTAAAATACGTAAATAATAATATCGTAATATATTTTTGGAAACCATACTAATAATATTAGGCAGGTATAAGTATTATAAGGTATTTATAAGTTTGCGGCCTTTTTATAGTGAAAATAATAAAGACTTTTTGAATTATATAAATATTTATTGAATGGAATATTGTCCATTTAATTCGACTATCTTTCACCATTTTTTTAAAGAGATCAAATAGTATATCACTTTCCCGCCAGTGTTGCCAGCTATATTTAGGTATAGATATATTTAGATAGGTGTTGCCAGAAATATAGCACGCTAAAGTCACACGTTCAAAAAGACACGCAAAGTTTTCCTACTACTTATTATATGAATTTATGTAAATGTATATTTTACTTTATAATGTATTAATTATAATATTTAATTGCTTATATTATTAATTTAATTACTTTGTATTTAATTATATTAGGATCAAATTATGAAGTTGTATTTTAATGATTGTACTTAAACTTTGTAACAATAATTATGTGACATATTTGTATGCCTTATGGTAGAACTAATACGTCCAGAAATATACGGATTTGAATTTGAATTTGAACCTGTCGTTGCAGTTTAAAGTACTTACGAGTGATGCAGAGTCCAAAGCAACAATTTTAGGAATGTTTGTCTGTTTGTCCGTCTCTCTTATCAATTATAGAAAAAATCTCACGGGAATTAAGCTAATCAGAATCACACATACCTTTATGCGCACGAAGAAGCGGGCATTGCTAGTTATAAATAATATAGATGATACAAGAAATGTGTCATTATCTAAGAAAAAGGAGCTTACTGTCGGGTCTAATTCCCAGATATTGAGATTTTAATGAAAACATTAAAAAATAATGTACATTTTATATCTTTAAAAAATATATATGTTAGAATATGTTCCAATTTAAAAAGAATCTTAATACAACGAAATTTTAAGTTTGAAAATCTTTAGCAATGTCAATATGTCCACACCGACAATAAGAATCATTTAACGTCACAAATAAAATAGTATATTAGTAAATCTTTAAAATAATCAAATTAATAATAAATTAAGTAAAATGTTAATTAAGTAAAATAACAAAGTGTTAACACCACGCTGCGTTTCGTCACGTGTATCTAGAACTGCCATAACAAATAGTGGCTCATATACCGCTAGTATTCCGCCCACGAACCGGGTTTAATGAAGTAGAGTACAATACAAACGACTCGACCCATCTGCCGACGTATCCCTGATATTGACAACTCATTCTAGTTTGCGAGCAATTTAGTCTATGAAGGAATGGGGGCTGACCTAAGCGTGGGTGGTGACCGCAATAAATATTACTGCGTAATGCGCAAATGACCAGGTATTCTTTTACGTTCAATGGTGCAATACCAATTTAATTCAGTATTATTCCAAATACAATAAGTACCTCTTAATTCCATTTGTGTTACATAGTTTTAATCGAAAAACAATGGGTTAGCTATATTGAAGTAATTGTTTTCAAGAATTCTTTTAAACCTTTTAATCAATTGTTTTCACAACGTAAATGATTATCTATATAGAAGAGTGACGTAATAATGTCAAATTTGTGTTATAATATTTTTTTTATGGACGAAGTCGGCAGACGAGCATACAGTCTACAGATGTAGAAATGAATTCGGAATATGTAACAATAAAAATGTAAACTTAATGCAGTAGTAAAATTTAAACTTGATTATTGCACGCGTATTGAGGCTTAAGCAGAATATATTGGAGATATTGCAATATCATATTTTGTTACCTACGTTTTTTTCAAAAGAAATTATTTAAATTTAAAGTTATACAAACAATGCAAACCTTTTGTAAATATATTATATGGATCATATGGAAGTTAAGTTAAAAAAAAATAACAGTTTAATCATGTGGAAGGTATTAGTTATTATATTTTTTTATTGATACACTTTTTAATTTAAAGATTTATCAAATAATAAATTAAATAGGCAAATTTTTATCTGAACAAATTAATGATTTTGCTTTTGACGTTAAGTAATGCTGTAACAACTAATAAATAATAATTATTATGAAATTATGTTGTGACAAATATATCAACAAAATAGATGTTCAAGGTGTTCCACTAATAGATATAAGGTTACAAATAGATCGGAAAATCTGTCGGATCTGTCTATCTACTCTGTCGGAAACGTTTGCGGTTTATGATGGGATTATCCCGGGAGCTATCCAAGTGGCGCATACCGATCCGTTAACTGCGATTTACTGTGCAGTTCGGTTAAATGTTGTTGAAATACCTAAATGTTTGGCTTCAATTTAAACGGACTTTTTAGACGAGAGCAGATGAATATAATAAACCATAAATGTAATTTTGGTGCAGTTTAATAATACTTCTAGTTATTTCACTTCAATACTATTTGTACACATACATATTATGTATTCAGCTTGTCTAAGCCTGTCGAATTTTTTTTAGTACATTATTAAGTCATATTATTGGGGAAGACACTAATTATACCACACCATCATCCTGTATCTCCACTAATGGATATAGACCTCTCCCAAATATGTTATATTGTAAATCGCGCCTGAACGCGTAAAATTAAAGGATTTTGTCAACTCGTGACCACGGCTGCTGTAACCCGTACCGAAACGTCGAGTAGAAATAAAAGGTGTACAAAAATCATTTATTTTATGCGTTTAGACCCGATTTAAAATATAAAATGTGTACAAAACGCGAAAGTTTAAAATGTTATATTGTCTCCCAAATATTCACAAAAAAATGCTACCAATAAAACAAAAAATATTTATTTTTTCAAATATCCATGTTTTTCCCTTTATCTTTTGTGATATGTGATAACATAAATAACAAGTCAATACTTCCTGTAACATATTAAATTAATATTTGTGCATCACTTGGATAGCTTTAGTGGTGTGACGAGTCAGATTCATCCCAGATAGCTGATTCGGAGCCAACCAATCAGTGCTGTAGTCGCCCCTGTGTAATTCGATTTCTAGATAACCATTACTTCACGTCACTTATAAAATGATTGTAATCATGATAACTCAATAATGATAATGGATTGCAATTTTGCAATATTTTTATAACATATAATTAAGCCACGGCAAATTATAAAATAAAACCTCTAAAATAAAACCTTTTGCACTCTCCTCCACTCTACTTCTTTACTATTTACTACTTATACCTATATTTATTTTTTAAGTTTCTTTTTCTTCATATAATGTTTAGACTTCAATTTTCTCATTGTACTTATATTACTCAATATTTGTGGAGATTTTTTAACAGTGCATCTATTTTTTCTCTTCGGAATTTTGTTACTATTTTTAATAGACATAGATAATGTCCCTTGAAAGTATTGTAAGTATAAATTAATAAAAATAATCATTGTTCAATGTGTGTTCAATTATGCAGAAATACATGTGTTTGTATTAATGTATTTGTTAACTAATTTAATAGTAGATAAATAAAGAAGTTCTAGCAAGTCTCCCGTCAATTCACTACTAACAGGCTTACAAAAATTGGACCAAAAATCAGGAATGGAATAGTTTTCTGTAGACATCTTTTAGTACATTTCATTTTATTGTTACAAACTTTCCAACTATTGAAAAGATTCCAGTTCAACATTTTGACGTTCATTAAACATGACATGCTTTCATTCACATTACTCATAAATCAGTTAAATATAGTCAAAGAGTCGTCAGATTTCTTTATTAAAACGGAGATTATTGAAGTAAATTTTAATTTCAATAACATAAAGCCTTTGACTAATGAAAATATAAAAAACATAAAGCTAACAGATTAATTTGTTAATAACGTAATTCGTAATAATCCGAATTGATCGAGTTTAAGCAAATTACATTAAAAATGAAAGTAGAAATTGAAAAACATTATTTTGTATATTTTTTCATTACATTCCTCTGATAGATTTATTTCCATAAAGCAATTTCTTTTCAATTCTTTCTCCCTTGCGCGATTAGGCCCATTCAATGTTACAATAATTGAATTCAATTCGTGCTTTCTTGTTTGTGGAAAATAATGTCAAAGTTTAACACTCAACAAAGTTTTTTAATGATAAAATAAAAAAAAAATGTTACTCACTCGTTTCTTATTATAAATCTATTGTCGCTTCTTCCTCTTATTTATTGAAAAACACATTTATTAGAAATTTATTTGAACATTTATTTGAACACACTAAACACCATAATAGATCAAATTTAACATATAGCACGGATACGGGATAGTGCAGTGTAAATGCGTGTCGACAAAAAGGTCTGCTCAGCATATGCTGCAACACCAAAGAGGGTTACAGCGCTTTCTGCTACATCCTGGGATTTAGGGTGACTCACGGACAATCCGATAGGCGCAAAATAACTAACGGCTAAATAAGAGAATATAATAAAAGGCCCAAAAGTAATCGCACTGCACAAATCATACTTATTTAATAAAACATGGGAATACGGATAGCAAGCATTATGCCACTCAAGTTGCCAACTTCTGTCGCTTCAAATAAAAATTTCCAGTTTGGAACGGAAGAAGCCAACTGTCCCAATTTGACGTAACGGCGGAGGTATAAGTATCCAGCATTTCGTGGCTGCATGCTTGAAGCTACCTCGAAAGGCGGCCGTTCTGCAGCGAGGGAGTAAGAGATAAGGAGAATTCCTACTGTTATGGTGGTTAGGGGACCAGGTTAGTTTTTTACGTAGGTAACTTGGCATTTAACTTTTGATTACTCCGAATAATAAAACAACTCCTAACGCAATTTTTAAAAATCAATTTATTTATTAATAATATCCATATGGTTGGAGTTACATGTGTGCGTGGAAGGACAGCACAACAGTATCGGGCGCATGCATTCTGTAAACATTGTGTGAGTCGCTCCGTTCTTCCAAACAGACATTTGCCACTAACAACGTCAGCATAGTTCAGTTTTGAGAGAACTACCTAACGACTCGCACAACCTTATTCTTAGCTCAACATTAAGAAAGTCTCAGTACAACAGTCTCAGTCTTTGTCCAACACTTTTTACAAAATTATTCCTACGACAATTCTTACATATTCTAATAAGTACATAGGGAATTTATGCAAATTTTAGAAAATACTTGATTAATAACGATATTGTTATTTATGTATTATATGTATTTACATTAGTTTGTGTTGAGTTGACGACCGACGGTGACAGGTTGTATTAAACTATTGCAGATTGTCAACAAGACCGGTTTATTTTTATTATAACTTTATCAAAGATAAACGGATGTTTTATCGAATGTTTTATATCCGTTGGTGGCTTTATCAAAATAATGTATAATTAATTTATCTTTCAGGTATGTTATACAAATATTTCTGTTTGAAATAACACTTTACAAAATCATTGAATCCCGTGTCACGGATAGGCTTAATGAAATACATCAGAGTGTGGGAGAGACGAATACCGAATTCTAAACACAGGGCTCCCTGTTGTTAGCGTATCTGTCAGATCCACAGAAATAAATGTGTAGAATTGGCATACGGGGTGCCACATTCGTCTTCAATAAATTCAAAAGGTAGACGTATCGAGGTAATAATGTCTATTGTGTTTGGTAAATAAATGTACTCAACACAATTGAATTCTTTACAAAAATCTTCTTAAAATTCATGTTAAAGGATTCAGAATCATTAATTGAATCCATGATTTCTTGTTTCGAGAAAAGTCTAGTTACACCCTATATAGGTATTCTAAGATTATAATATTGTGTAAAAATAACTAACTAATTTGTATAACTAATGAACCAAAACAAAAAATAAAATAGAAATAGCCATTCTAGTCGGTTTACATCAACGATCATCCCTCTTCATTTTCAACCGAAATGTGCTGAAACAATACACGTGATGCAATAAACTGAAGAAAACAATTTGCCGGGTTATTTGGGAACACAGTAAAATATGGGAGAAGCATGTGTTATCTGCATGACCGTTGTGTGTGTTGAAGACACATACACAAACATACACATGTGTATGTGTATGTTGATGTATGTATGTATCTATCATTTAAAAGATTCCTTTAAAAAATATTTTTTATTTAAGTATTTTGCATTACTTATTTTCAATATTAGGAACCTGCCCCGGCTTAGTTCAAATGGCAACCGGTAGGAACCTCATTTTAAAAAATGGTAAACGCTTAGCGCTCGACGACGCTCGAGCGCTGTCAGCGCGAGACTCGAGTGGTGATGAGTTGTTCCCAATGCACTAGGAACAAGAATTTGAGAGGTTGCAGTGGTGACAAATAACACAAAATTATTCCCATTTGTTACTTTGTCACTATCTCGTGTAAATAGGTTTTGAAGTAATAGAGGTCGTGCCAAAAATAAAATTTAATTTTAAAAATGACAAGTGGTTAATTAACACTGGAAACAATTGGGAGCTTTTTTCGTAATCGTCACAACAATGGAGGATAGATGGGTCGGTTAATATAACTCTGTGTGTTAATGTGAATGTGTGACATATGCATTATGCATGTGTGTGTCGCGTGTGCTGATATCTAGTCAACATTGTTTTACAACATCACTTCATCGAAAAAATCTATCTATGAAAATTATTATATACCAATCTCTTTAAGAATTATTTTTGATAATTATGACTATAAACGAACCCATTATAGTTCAAGAGGAGAGCACTATGTCCAGTGTCTACAGAAAGTCATCGAGAAGTGAATCAATTACGGAAATAAATTCAATTTCTTTAGTAAAGAAAATCGAATTCCCTTCAAGTAGTTCTTTAAATTCAATTTTCTTACTTCTTTTAAGGACGTCCTGTTTGTTTCAGAAGGGTATTGATAAGGAAAAATAAGGCAACCGCTGACGGTGTTGCCTGATAGCAATTATTTAGACAAAGACAATAATTTAGACAATGATAGCAAAGACTCTTAAAACGTAATTATTACTAATCGTTCACCGTGTTAATTTATACTCTCGTTAATTTATACCATCGGTATCACTTATACTCAGTTTTGTTACAAGGAATTATCCATCTATTTATTTTGGTTGATCGATGGTTATGACATACTTTGTTTTTCTTTAATAAACAAATGGGGGAGAGTGCACACTGCATTCTCACAGCCGCTGGGCGCACTCGACTCACACAGAAGTTACTCACAGAAGACTAACTTAAAATGTATTGCATTCCTTCCTTTATCGTATTTCCCCAAAGTGCATACGTGTTTCGGTAGTGAGTGAGGTATGTCAGAGCCCATTCCCATCCCATCCTATCCTTCCCCATTTCCCCAACCCTTTTTCTCAATCCATTAATCTGCAAAGATAGGCAGCGCATCCGCGAGTGTGCTAACGTTTGTCATTCTCGACTGATGTTGGCTTGTCTCGCGGATGTCTATGGACGACAGTATCCACTTACCATGAATCATGAATGGTGGACTGTATGCTCGTCTGTCGTCTTTTTTCTATATAAAAAAAACAAATACTTACATAATTAATATCGACAATGTTTTTTTCAATTCTTGAAACACTAAACCGGATCTCTCTGGATGGGATGTAAAATTATATGCTTTCACTAAAATTTTACAAATGCATACAAAATGTCGATCCGAAATTGATTCCGTACAAGACCTACCAATGTTAACCACATGTGCCTCATACATTTTAATCTCGGCGTCGCGGCATCTTCCACGTAAATGAATCTGCTTCTTAACTTCACTGACTTAATGTTCAATTTCCTATACTAATGTCACATTAAACGAAGAAGTCCAAATACTGCTTTCATCCTCGTAAAATTTTATGCAAATAACGTAGCGAATTTATACGGTTGATATGCTCAATTACTCTCTTAGGCACTTTAAAGTACCGGAACGATGTAAAATGTTGCTTTTAAAGCTAATAATTTGGTGGTATAACATCAGCTTTTTTCATTTATTCCGATGGTGTTTGGAAGAAAGAACTGCGGACGTGAGAGTTTTCAACGTTTAGAAATGGCTTGGGGCTCATTTTGTTTGTTTTGTTTGTGTTATTCAAATTTCTCTGCGTCGGATTTTACCTTTTTTCCGAAACAAGTAAATAACATTATTGTTTTTTTTGCGTTATTAAATTATTATATTACAGAAGGTATAACCGAATCGTTCCGAAGCCCAAAATTGTGGATTTCATTCATGATTCTGGGTTAATTGAAATAACAAATACACACGCACACACACATACACATCCTCACACTGAGTACACACATATGCACAACACACACAAACGGACACACATGTACACATGTACGGAATGTAAACATAAATCAGCACGCTTTATTAATAATCACCCTTTACTTGCCCACAATCTATTAAATACTGTATATAATGTCAGTGTAATCTGTATTGGCCATTAACACTGGCAACATAATTGTTAAACAAGTTACATAAAAGGCTGTAGATCACACAAATAATTAAAATAAATAAACATGTTATTTTCATATAAAACATGATATTTTCATAGTCCACATGTCAGCACACATTGTCCTTATGTATTGTAGGTACTTATAAATTTGATCTTGTGTAAACTACATTATAAGTGACAATTACTATAAATGTCTTAAATAAATAAAAAATACTTCAATTATATGGGCTTTGTATGATAAATTTAGTAACCCAAAAAGGTTTTTTGTTTAGAAAAAAGGGATTTGTAAAGTTTTTATGGCAAACGAACTCAGAATTCTGGAATCCACTACTGTACTACTGAAGCCTAATCTTTTACTGTATCCGTTTTGATCTCTCTAATTTAACCTGACCTGTAGGTAATGTCTCAAGGCAATAAGTCTGCTAAATAAATAAATGAAATAATTTCAGCGTAATCGCAGTCAAAGTAACTTGTCCTGTAAAAATCCCGTCCCCCATTAATTAAAGGTTTACCAGGGTTGTCAAATTTCCATAATATTCCATAATGGTGAAACGATTAGCGCTGTGGCAATCCTTTATGTGCAGTATACGAGTACTGGAATGGGCATGGAACATTAATTCCTGTACACGAATGTGACGTATGCGTCTAGCCGGTTCGATCCCTTGAACCCTTGTAATGTAATACTAACTCAATACTGTCAGCGGTTTTAGGTTACATCTGACCCTCGATAGGAACTTAAATCACTTGTGAACTGTTCTTAATGATGCTGTGGGAGATTACTAAATACATAAAGGGAATGTCATCATCAGTGATGACATTTGTGATCATTTGTCATCATTTGTGGTCATCAGTTCGGATAATATACACACACACAAACACATGCGCATATGTGTACATGTATACATGTGTATACAGATGTGCATACGAATTTTCAGTTATTTACAAACATATATACTTACATAGGTAAATATTAATTTATATGAGTAGGTAGATGCCGAAAAAAATTCACAGTGTGAATATTGCGAACAATAAATACATATAGGAGGGGAGGTCCGACCTGACAAAGAAAATGGACACTCAAGTTCATGAAACAATTTTTACTTTTCAGTATAGTCTCCGTCTATTTGTATCCACTTTTCGGATTGTTTAATTAGCATTTCTGTCCCAGTATAAAAATAGTCAGAAGTTTTGTCTTCCAAATGGGCGAAAACCGTAAAATTAATATAATGAAAAAACATTTAAAAAAAACTCCTGCGTCAGATTTTCTTATGGTAGTATGTATGTATGTATGTATGTCAGTATGTTAATTATTCCGGGAAATTTTAGTGTAGTTATTAGAAGTATTGTTAAAATTAAAGTCGATTAATAGAAATCAATTTTAATAATTTTTGAACGGAACAGAATTGTAGAGCAAATCTGAAAACCGCCAGAAACTTGATTTGTTAAATGATTTAGTTTCCGGGAATATCGATTTACGGTTAAAATTTCCAAGGTCCGAGAAATACGTATTACTATTAAAAGCCTTATAACATGATCTTATTTTGAAAAGTAATTATTTCATAAATTACAATAGGGATCGTGTACTTTGGTAACGTCAGATTGAATTTACTTGATGTAAATCCAATCTGACGTTACCTGAACAAAGACGCTTTAATGTAGGTATGAAATCAATGACCTTTGAACGTAAAATTTCATTGTTTCAAGATTTTATTTAAATAGACACCTAATTCTCAAGGTAAATCAAAAATAAATTAGTTTTTTTTTACAGAAAGAGGCAACAGGCGAGCAGACAGTCAAACCTGGTGGTAAGTTAATACCGTCAGTCCGCCACCCATACACGTCCGCGACACAATATCAGTTCAGATTGGCAAACGTTGGTACACCCCCGGATGGGCTGCTTGCCCATTTGGGTTGGGAAATAGGGCGGTATAAGATCAGAGCCGGTTTTAGCACTACCGGCGGCGCTCTAGGAGAGATTTCTACGGCGTCCTCTCTCTGCTCTCCGATTCACACAATTGAAAAAAAGGAAAGAAAAAAACAAGGGAAAAATCGAAATAATAACTATTTATTTAAAATTTTTTTTCTAAAAAATTTTACTTTTCAGCCTTTCTATTAGCAAACTCTCTGATTAAAACACCGAAGTCTATGTTTTCCGCAATTTCATTTTCGATTGACAAAGTTGCCAAGTTTGTCAATCTCGATTGAGATATTGTCAATCGCAGAGAGGTTTTTATCAGTTTAAGCTTAGAAAAACTCCTTTCCCCACTTGCTACTGTTACAGGTATAGTGATCAATATTCTCAATGCTATCAATACATTTGGATATAATTCTTGCATGTTGCGATCTTTAATGAAATTTAAAACATAGACATTAATAACAACATCATCTTGATCTGCCAAACAGGATTTCAGGCTTATGAGTTCATCACACAACAAACAACCATCTATATCTGATTTCGACCCTACAGTTAATTTTAATTGGAAATCACCACAGAGTTTAACCACACCACCCAGAACGACACCTGGAAACCACAGGTTTTTCTGGAATCTTTTTTATATAATACAAAAAAGACCAAGATTCTGAGTACCTACTCATTTAACTGTTCAAATCTTTCATTGAGTGAAATTAAGGTAGTGTCCAAAAGACAGTTGAAAAATTCAACTTCAAATTTCTTTGAAATATGATATAGATGTCGTAGATTTATTACATTATTAGTTGATTTTATTAGTTGATGTACAGTAAACCGATATTTTGTAATTCAGTCAGTCACCTAGCTGCATGCCCGCTGCCGCTGCTGAGAGTGTAACAAGTCACAGTATGCAACTTGCAAGAACGGACACCCTGGGCGGTCGCCTAACCGCGCCCTACCCTAACGCCGCTACTGGATAGGATGGATTTTCTTAAGATTTCATTGTAGTCTCAATATCATAGAAACTAGAAACAACAATATTATCTCACATAATGTCACAAAGATATGTTTAACGATAAGTTACATTTAAATTGCTTACAGAGCAATTTTAATCGTTTCGTAATAAAAGTTTCTATAATAATTGCATATAAAGTATATGTGTCGTTCTAACATAATTAAGTAACGTATTTTATCAAATTTTCGCTAGCCTTTTAGTTAAAAAACTAACTTCTGGTTGAACAAAAAAAAAACACAAAATGCAAGAAAAACAAATTTCCCTCTTCATTAGCACTCCGTACATTTTCCTTTTACGAGTGAACTCGAACCCGCTCGCAATTTTCTAGCCCAAAAAGTAACAAACGAGACTGACAACGTTGCATACTACTGTTTTACCCTTTTGCCACAACGTTGAATTTTCGTTTTTGTACACAAGCCCTTTCATAACTAAGCTGGTGTAATACTCGAGACAGTAGGCACTCAGTCTGAGCTGCGGTCTAGGAATTAATGTGGCGTGACTAAATCCTAACACGCAAGTCTTACGTTTGGGATGCTTTTTCTTCCTTTGTTCGTTGGAACAATATCTCTAGATAATAATATGTCTGCGACAGTGACGAGACAAAACATTTGTATTACCTATTATAAGTGTCTTTTTTAAAATATGCGTTTCTTTCGAAAACTGTAATTAAATATGATATTGAAACGTTTGCGGGTATAGGTTTTCTTTCAACTACTCGTTGGAGGGTAACGAACGTAGGGAATATTTTTTTTACTTATTTAGGCGCGATTGTTGCATTTTTTCTTTGATTTTTTCAATTGAAATGTTCGTTTATTAAAGGAAGTTGAAACCACTTTATAATTCAGAAACTTTCCCAAATAACATTTCTTTTTATAAAAAGTAGGTAGAAGTAGAAGGTGGTGCAGACAGTTCATCTTGTGGTAAGTGGATACTGTCGGCCATTGATGTAAGCAATACAGACTAACAGATGTTTGCAGTATTGGCATGCCCACGCATGCGCTGTCTAACTTTAGAGATTAAGGTATGAATTTGGAGAAAGGATTGGGAAACAAAGGAGGGGAAGGAGGAGGGACTGAACAGAGACTCGGGCAAATATCCACCTTTAAACAAATGTTTATCTTACTTAATCAAACCCGGGATCTTTTGAATAACAAACAAGAATATGACTAGCTCAGCACCAACTGAGCTAGTCATAGGTTAATTACGTATATCCTATTTGATGAAAATCATAGATGAAAATAGGTTTTTTTAGATGTTATCTATTGAACATTATTCGAAATCAATTCTTCCTAACATACAAGACGGAAATTTAATTACTTTTGAGATCAGCTCGTGGCCATGTTCAGTATAACCCATCTGAAACGTTGAGTAAAATAAATAAGGTAAACATATGTGTAAAATCCGTTTAATCGATAAATATGTTTTTATTTATTTGTTGAGCAAATTACGTATATTACTTTAGGCATTAATTTTATGATGTCTTGATTACTGCATATTTAAAAAAATATCTTACCTAAAATGTTTCTGTTTTAAATATATCGTAATAAAGTCATCATAACATCAAACTTGTCGATAAGACGAAAAACCGCGAGAAATGACGAAGGAAAATATTCAAGGCACCAAGAATTCCGATCAGGTGATCGATTTAATGACAAGCAATATATCATCGTTGGGCCACATGAATAATGGAAGGTGACGGCAGAAATTTGCTGAGGGCATTGAATCGTTAAATCGTATTCATTCTTTAGGTGCTGAGAAGAATGGGAGTGCGTTACCGAGGCGGCGTGTTAACGCATCTGTCAGTTTCATGACTGAAACACTCTCTATCATATTTATCCGTAATTCATTAAATATCATAATTATCAGCTTTGATCAATTCACTCTTAGATGTCTACCAAGGTGCGTAGATATCCATACAATGTGTAGACTCGCCGCCATACACGATCTTCACCTCATCTCACTCAGCTATTACCGGTAGTGGCTGGATGAGTGCTCCATTATGAGTTTACAAATATAAAGAGTGTGATTATGCGTCCAATAATGAAGTTTTATTCCTTTTGTGCATAGACGTACATAAGTATATCAGTAATGTTTGAATGTCTTACAAATGACTTACTGCCAGACATTTAAGCAGTTTTAAACGCAACGTATGACCAGTGCAATACCAAAGGAGTCGTACCTTCACTCTATGTACGGTAGGATTACTTATTTTATGTTTTCATAATTTATATAAAATGAATATTCAATATGGACGAGATAGCTTGATAATATCGACAATAATACCAATTCTGTAGTTATATCTACCTAATTGCTAGTGTTTGTATCGAAATACATTGCTTTTAATACAATTTTCCAAATTGCACTTTGAGCCTCCAAGGTAGGTGACGCTTTTAAACCCTTTACCAACATAAAACATAGTCAATTTTAATCGCAATATTCAGCTATTATTTCTTTATAGTCAGTGCACATAGTATCTGCCAGTGTTATTTCACAGTCATCAATAAAACTAAAATAAAATGTTGTTTTCTCTATACAGTAATTGCTGTATATGGCAATTCATCAAAGAATATTTTTAACTATTCATATAACGTAATGTAAAATGTAATCGTTATGTAAAATACCTTATAATTTGTTTTTAAATATTTTTTTCAGTAGTACAGCAATTGTCATTGTAAGGAAACAACATCACGCCCCCGGCCGCTAGACGACGCTTTCCATAGATGAGTCTGTACTCGTTTAAGTTTCTGTCAAAGACATCGATTACATATTTAGGATTTTTAATAAAATCACAAAATTCTCCGTAATTTTTATTTCAAAATCATCGATCAATAACTTCCTTCAGATGTTTCAGCGCTTCGTCTAAGGCTACGTAAACCTCCTGCGTGTTTGGCGCCCTCACTTCTAGGGACACTGAAGTACTTCTCATTTGAGATTTGTGGAGTATACTCTGAGTTAAAGGGCAGAAAACATCAGGGTTGATGGAGTCGGTTCGAGGCTTCCCGGTGAGGTAGCTCATTGGCACTCCGATAAGGATGACAGCAATCGCACCAGCGAAGGGACAGTAAGTGAATGATATGCGGAAGAGAGATTGAAGGGGTTTTGTTGGGAGTTGTGTTCTGAAATTAAAATAAAATTGGACGAATGTGAGGTAAAACAAGATGCTTCTGTAGACAGGTTTAATTATTCATTTATCTCGTGCTTATACATCTAAGTACAACCATTGTACAATCCATTGATTGGAAATGTACAATAATCTTCGATTATATTGATTAAAAGACACATGTCTTTGATCATATGGGTAACCTAAAATGTTTGGAAGATATGATTCTGTCTATCAATTATTTTCACATTATGATTTAAGAAGTTAGCCAGTCAAGAATCCTAAATTTCAGTTTAAGTTCAGATCTCAATTAAGATTACTAAATATCTGAAGGTACCTGCAAAGCATGGGGGAACTTGCATTGTTGTGAGTAGCCATTACACAATACACATTAATCAATTGTTTTGTATTACCAAGCACGCGAGTTTCTTCGCGATGAAGTTCCATCACTGCCAAATTAGTAATAATAAAAGCAGGGCCGTCTTTACCAGGGGGTGCAAGGGGTGCGGTGCACCCCGGGCGCTCACCTTTTAAAGGTAATGAAAAAATATAACGCTATAGTAAACAATTACACAATAGGATATTTGACTGTCATAGGATACACAATAGGATATTTGACTGTCATAGGATACACAATAGGATATTTGACTGTCATAGGATACACAATAGGATGTTTGACTGTCTTAGGATACACTCCCGCACCCCGGCGCAGAATAGACTTAAGACGGCCCTGAATAAAAGTAATAATAAAAATGGTTAGATTAATTTTAACGAATTACAAAAATATGCCCTATTTGTATAAGAACAAATTGCAGTCCTTGCGAAGCTTCCCTCTCATACTTTACAACTTTATATATTAAGTTCTTTAAAAAACTTGACAGTCTATTTACAGACTTGTAGCACAGACACCCTACAGCGACCGCTTAACTACCTTCAATTCCAAACTGCAAGAAAAAGTCAGGAAAGAAAAGTCATAAAACTGCTCGAATCGAGTAATAGTAATATGGGCAAAGTTTTAATAAGGGGGAATAAAAGTGAGGCCGAGTCGATATCATCCAAGTTATAGCAGAAGATTAAAAGTTGGCGAAACCACTAACCAAGTGTGAAGTCATTATGCGGTGTTAGGGGAAAATTATGCGATTATTACTAAAGGCATTTCTTTGGGAGTTCTTTTAAATTAGTTCACAGAAGACTGCCATAAAATGTAGGTAGTACGTGTTTCGGGAGTGAGATATAAGTACCACAGCCCATCACCGAGGAATGGGAAATGTAATGGCATGAGAAAAACTCCTTCTCCCGTTATTCTCCATCTTTTCGAAGCCTTTTTCAAAATCTATTCCTAAATCTCCAAAGGTAGGCGACTCATGTTACTCACGATACAAGGATGTGTACTAACGTTTAGCATTCTGGACTGATATTGGCATGTATGTATAGCGGATGTCCATGGGCTATAGTATCCACTTACCTCCGACTGGACTGTCTGCTCGTCTCACCCTCTGTCCATAAGAAAATCTTGCTGTGGAGACAAAGTGAGTCTATAAAAGCTATAAATAAAGATTGATGGCTCATTTGACTGATGTATCCATTAAAAACTTTCCGTCACAGAAGTGCGGTCCACCCGCATTTCCTCGATACGGAGGTGTCGCGCACTGTTCGGTCCAAAAATTATTTTATACCGCGAACCCGTAGGCTGTGGAAGGAACTGCCTCATGAGGTCTTTCCATTGAGCTACGATATGGGGTTCTTCAAGAGAGCTGTGAATAGGATTTTACAAGGTCGGCGGCGCGCCCGCATACCCCCTGGTGTTGCAGGTGTCCATGGGCAGCGGTCACACTTACCATCACGTGGGACCGCTTGCTCGTCCGCCCATAAAAAAATTAAAAAAAAAAACCTATAAACCTATAAAATAAAAAAAAAATAAAAAAAAAAATTATATATAAAAAAAAACGTCTATAAAAAATAAAAATAAATAAAAAAAAAATACAATAAAAAAAAACACATTAATACCAAATGAAAGCTTTTAACATAAGCTTCAATTTTTATTATGGCAACAAGGCCTTAAAGTACCGGGGAAGTGAAATATCTACTTTACAAGTACCTCAAAAATGAATAAGGTTTCTTTTTCTGTAATTATTTTTGTCGAGTTAGAAATTCGCAAAACACCTCTGCATTGACTTTTTTTTTTAAATCAGTTACTGTAGGTAATTATCAATAAATTGATATACATTACAATTGTATTGGCGGTCAGGCCAAGTTTCATTACAAAAGTGCCCGTCATTCTTTACTTCGATATCAGTCCACAATGCAACATTGCAAGACACTTACTTCACGTAGTTATCACGGGAGGGATTCATACCATGACTCATCAAAGCCCAAGCCGGATTGATTAATAATTATTATGATACCTACACTTTTATTATTATTTGACATGGGCGAAAGTCATAACCGAGTATGTACCACTGGACACCGAATTACAGGTAGACCGAGAAGAAGATGGTGCGAAGGGGCATAACAAATAATAGCAATGCACAGCACTTGGGATGGTTTGGCATAAAAGAAGGAAGGTCTTTGTCCTGTGAAACAATTCAAGGCTAAAAAGGCTATTACTACTTACCTTATTATTATTGTTATGGGATTGTTTTCTCTGATTATATAGTTTTTTTTATAGAAAAAAAGGCAGCAGACGAGCATACAGCCCACCTAATGGTAAGTGGGTACTGCCGTCCACAGACATTCGCGATACATGCCTACATCAATCCAGAATAACAAACGTTAGTACGCCACCGGATACACTGTCCACCTTTGCAGAATAAGAAATGGATTGGGAAAAAGGATCGGGAATATGGGGAGGGATAGGATGGGATGGGAATGGGCTCTGGCATATCTCACTCACTACAGAAACACGTCCTACATAGATACATTGGGGAAATACGATAAAGTAGGAAATGCAGTACATTTCAAGGTAGTATTCTGGGAGAGAGGGATAACGTGGCCAGTCGAGAGCGCGAGACTATGGGAATGCATCGTGCACTCTCCTCCTACAAAAATTGGCTAAACAGTTATAATTGGCTATATACAATGTTATAAGGCCATGCCATAGGAAGACTCTTGCGATACAGGATATCCTACTTCAAGAGCTGAAAGGTTCATGAATCATGAACCTTTATGGTATATATGATTGATGGTATTATTCTATAGTGTACTGTACCTTGTAATGTTACTTTACTGTCACATTTCAAAGAAACATATCATGAAAAATATGAAAAAACATATCATGATTCATGATATGTTTTAAATAAAACATATCATTTTATTGTCTAGTGATTGACAACATTACAATGAAACAAAGTTAATATCGACATCGTTATTTCCAAGTGATTGTAATAATTCAATAAATATTTAATAATACTTTATTATTTGGTTTTATATATAATATTCACGAATAAGTTGGAAAGAAAAGATACAAAGTGTACGTTCAAGTACAAATCCGAATACCGCTTTGTTCGTCGTCTACGAGTTTATTGAAACTTTATTTGATAGAATTTGTTCAATAAAATTTTATTCGCTCAAAGAGATGCGTCCATTGACTTTTGCCTTGTGATTTCATCGGATCAAACAGTTGGCAAATGTTAGTACGAGTAGAATAGCTTAATCTAAAAAAAATGAATAATAATTATTTGTACGTAATGGTTGTAACCTTGTAACAATACTCTTTCGAGTATTGTCCCTTTCCGAACTTCTTGCTACTAAATTATAACAATTGGCCGCTAATGAAAAACCTAAATTCAAATTTGCTCCAAACGCTTTGATTCGAATGGTTTTTGATTCATTCTGCTGTCTAATTTTCGAACCATAAAGACGTGCATATTACACTTCAGAAAAGCGTTCAGTGCAGTGCCTCTTATATTAATGAATATCTCACGAAACGCTTGGTTCCGCATATGTTCTGCTGTACCTAACAATAAATTTATAAAAAACACATTATTCGGGTAAGACGAAGTATCGTTTTTAGATGCACAGTTTATTTTACTTTTATAAAATTAATTTCATAAGTGCTATTTATTTGTTACAGTGTTTTTAATATATACCACAATTAATTAAAAATGACAGTAACCTAAACCTAACCTAAAGCTGGGGAATGTTCTGAAGAGCTGTTTGTTCAATTTGATGCCAACATCGAGTTTTTACCATCGCACTGCTCATCATCGTCGTGTGGTTCATCCGCACTTTCCTTGACACAGAGACACTGCGTACTGTGCGGTCGAAAGGGCACTTTATACCGCGAACCCGAAAGTTGTGGAATGAACTGCCAGCTGAGGAATTTCCGTTATGCTATGACATGAGGCTCTGCAAGAGAGCTGTGAACTTGATTCTGCAAGGTCGGCAGCGCACCCGCAAGCCCCTGGTGTTGCAAATGTTCATGGACGGCGGTAACCACTTAACATCATGTGACCCGCCCGATATTCTGCCATCTATTCCATAAAAAAATAATGTGAGGACTGGTCGTATTCATTGCTTAAACAACCCCTCTACCGACTGAGCAAACGTCGCATGCTCTCTGATGGAGTATTAAATAGTAAATCGTCTAGGTTATATAAATAAATAACGCCACACTCAATGGCCTACACTAGGATTCTGTGTGTCGTGGGTCTAGAGACACATACAAAGACAAACACAAACACACACCCAGACCCGAACATACATTTTTTTTTAAATGTATCGCCGACCATGCATCGAACCCGGGACCTTTTGCACAGCAAGCAGGATCACTACCAACTGCGCCAATTGGTCGGTCAAATACCTATATTACCTCGTATTTCATAGGCTGTAAACAATTTAAATGTAAGTAGTTTGTAATGAAACTCTTCTGGTTCGTATACTGCTTGTGCATACATTCGTATACGTATACCGAATCGACATGTATTAGGTAAGTATTATTATTTATTTTATTACGTATTTAAAACATTTCCTAGTTGTGTAGTAAAATATATAGCGAAATATTGATTATAACAATGTATAAAATTATAAAATCAAATAGTTCGGTATCGATATCAGCCTGCAGGGTACAACAGGTCTCCTCTAATAATCACGCGAGATAATTCGTTTCATAGACCGAGTGTGAATTTCTCGGATGTGTTGGTTTCCTCAAGATGTTTCCTTCGACAAGCTAATTATAACAAGCAATACCTAAGCTAATTATAATTAAAAAAACAAAAATACGTTCTCTTACCCCATATCGATCCCGTAGAACGAAAAGTCAAAATCCTAGTGTCAAAAGACCCGTTTAAAGATTTGAAGATTAAAAAAATCATAACGTATTAAATTTTCGCTCTTTATTAACTTTAAAGAGTAATAGGATGATATTATTGAGATCTTTTGTATAATATTATAAATGATTCCGGAAAAACTTTATTTATTGAGAAAATATCACGTAGTTACTTTCGCTCTAAAAAAATGTCAAGGAATTTGATAAATTAATTATCTTTTCCAAGCAGTTTGTGAATATTTAGTGTTTCAATTTTGCAATTCAATTGTAGTTAAATGATACTCGAAAGGTTTTGATAAATATTTATTTTATATGCATACATGTACTTGAGTTTGATTTAATCCTAAAATACATCAAAAATAAATATCTTATTTATTATCACTTTGATAAATTTGTGAGTGCGGTGATAGGTAGGTTCTGCTTAAAGTTACTTAGTGATGTTTCGCATGATATTTTTTTTTTTGAAGATGTCAACGAATTGTTAGTTCACAAATAATTAATGTAGTTTACACATTGACCTACAAGGATCAAGACAATAAAAACTAATTAAAATATTTTAACTGTTTTTTTGATTACAATATAATTGCTATGTATGCTTCTTGAGTAGATTTCCATTTTTATAACTCTAAAACTATAAGCATATTTAAACTAAAAGTAAGACTAAAAAAATGGAGAAAAAAAGTCGTGTCACTAAATGACTTTTCGTTCTAAGGGGTCGATATTTAGGTACAACCTCCATTCCGTCATTGGAAAAACATCGTACTTAACAGGGAACTTAGATAACTCATTACCTCCAAAAATGAGAGTAGATACATACTTATTAATAATTATTACAATAATTTATTAATTAGTGAAATTAATTTATTTACTTACGCCACATTAGGTATAACGGCCATTGTATTGGCCAAAACATGTGTGAAGTTAGCTTTCCCACATCCGGAAGTGACCAGCGGTTTGCCCTGAAAGGTCAATGCCCCCGTAGCGAGAGCGTTTTCTGTGCCAATGAGGAGCCAACCGCAGAGCAAGAGGCTTAGAAGGCTGCCACTTAGCGCGCCCTAATATACGAAATAGATTGTGTAGGATAGAATGTTGCCCAGAAATTGAGCAGTGAAAAAAGGCCAATTGCAGACCAAAGGTAAATTTCACCATTTTCCGTAAGTACGTTAAAAAAAAAACACTGGTTATAAATAATTTGTATGACTCTACCTGACCAACAATTGTTGCAGATTTTTTTTTATATAAAACTTATTAAATATTTTATCGTAATTGAGTTACTTTATTGTAATTTCTACCAACTTAACAGTGATATAAACTAAATTATTTTTGAAGACCTAAAATTAAATTATTTTTGCTCTAAATTCACTTTAATTCGTTGAAAAATTTTAATGCGTCCTGCTGTTTGTTTAAAATTTCCGATATTGGAAATCTCTCTAATAGATTTCTATATTTCCCGTACGAGCAGGTATAGTGTTTTAGACATTTTATATTCTGGAACAACCTGTGATAGTTTATTTAGTTAATTAGATCTTTTGAATAAATAAATAAAAAAAGAAAAAAAAAAGATAAAAAAAATAATGAAGAATGCCAAAACGAGTCGCACCCCGTTCCACACGAATTAAATCAATTCTAATAGTCAATACAGAGCTTACATTTATTTATGTAAAAACGGCGGGAACAGAGTTTAGACAGACACAGAATAATAGTTACATAATAATAATTATGTAAATAAAATTATTTCCTAAGATGTTTTTCACTAAGACATGAGAAAAATTATGGTTTAAGTGACAGACTAAAGTTAAACTTTTATCCAGTACCCAGTTAAGTACACTTTTATCCAATACATGCACTTCTAGCTCGCGATACTCATTGATTTTCACTAAAAAAGCCAGCCAGCGGGATCAATTACACTAAATAAAATATTTTCGTACCGGCCCTAGTTGTATGTCTCGGTTTGTCCACAATCGTTAAGTCTGCCCCCATTCTATCATTTGGGAACAGACCGGATTTTTTTAAGTTCGTACTGTTCTCTCAACATTCAACGTAAAATAAATATAATATATATAAAAAAATATGATTAAACCCGCCCGCTTACAGCACCTACATGCAGGACTCTTCTAATGCATGGGCTCTCTGAAGTATATTGCAAACGTGTAGGTAAATCGAAAAATATCTACGAGTACCTATTTATTTTTATTACTACATCCTAAAGTAATACGTTTGACTGATTTATTATTTATAATAATTGACTGTTTTTATTATAAGGTTTATATTGTGTACTTTTGTACTGTATAGTACAGTTGAATCAGTGTTGCTCTACTCCTGTTAAGACTGATTAATATAAAATTTGAAGCATTTTTCTTACTTTATTACGCGTGACGATTGAATATTATTGTGAGCCAGTTATGCCTAATCGATAAAACACGAAAGTTGGTTATAACATGTCGAAAATACGTTTCAATTGTAGTTATCTAATTTATAAATCATTGAATCGCCATCTATAAACAGTTTCAAGAACAGATTTGACAAATAGCTTCCAGGAGAAGTGAAGTTACAAACTTGTAACACCAGCTACAAAGATATAAGCATAGGTATCATCAGTAGTGTTGCTTGCCTATTACACAATAATAATAATAATAATATTCATCCATGTTCAAAATCAGAAAACTTACTTATCGCCTTAAAATAAGGATTGCTATTGAAGTGTGATTTTATATTCTTGCCATAGAATCAACGTGCGCGCTAGGGCTTACATAAATAATGTATTAAATGTTCCGAAAATATACGAATCGCGAAAGTTTATAAAATGCGAATAAATCAAAACTGTTCAGCTGAGTTAGAAATATATTTATTCACAGTTTTTTATACATATGATATTTATTTAACCCAGCAGTAAAATATATGTCGGGGGGACAGTGCGAACTTAAAAAAATCCAGTCTGTCTCGTAATGATGGAATGTGGGCAGACGAAACAAAAAGTTTGATCTGTCGCCGTCGGGAACAGATGTGTAGGGAGGGACAGTCCGATTAATAATAGCGCCATCTATATTAAATCATATTATATCACCAATAAAACCACATTATAAATTATGTAGTTGCGCCATCTCTGTGATAATAATAATAGTAATCGTCACCAAAATCAAACAAAGATGGGAGATAAATTAGTACAATACTTTGAACAGAGATGGCAACAGTTGTCTACCGCATGCAAGCGCATGTATAAGTTCTACACTTTTAGAACAGATGTCGCTTAGGTAATTAGTCCATATTTTATTTTATGAATGAATAGGACTGGCGGTAACTAGAAAAATGAAGTAGTAGTTTTTGTTCGATTATTATAAAAATTGTGTATTGTGCGTTTTGTGGTGGAAGAGTGATAGTTTATTAAACTTCAAAGTGTTTTTGTACATTTTCGTGTGATCTTCTATCCTCCTCAGTAAACCTACTATCACTTTACTGTATGACTTCTGACTTGCTTTGACGTTACTGGACATTATCAAAATGTGTTTTAAATTGTTTTGACTTTTAGGAAGAAAACTTAACACTGGCAGAATGTGTTAATTGCGCCATTGCCATATATGAAAAGAAATATGAATGAACATTATACCAACATACCTACATATAAAGAGGACGTTAGCACGAATAATATTAATAGGACTTACAGCACAATTTGCTCTCGTGAAAACGATGCCTAAAGTGAAGAGTCCCAGCAATGTTCCAGCAGTGACTCCAGTCACACCTGATGCTACATGCTGCAAACGGTCCAATTCTTTAGCTATCCAGATAACAGATGCTCCGTAAAGGCCAACGAGCACGCAGAGAAGCTGTGAATATGATGATGCATAAAAAATCGAATTGCAAAATATTTTCCTGTTAAATTAGATACCGTATGTATTAAGATAAAATTATATTAATATTTTTTTATTTTTTATAGACGAAGGTGGCAGACGAGCATACAGTAAGTGGATACTGTCCATAGACATACGTGATACATGCCAACATTAGTCCAAAATGACAAACGTTGGCACGCCCCCGAATGCGCTGCCTACCTTTGGATAGGATGGGGATTGGAGGGATAGGATGGGAATGGGCTCTGGCACATCTCACTCGCTACCGAAACACGTACGTACATTAGGGAAATAAGATAAAGTGGGAAAAGAAATACATTTCAAGGTAGCCTTCTGTGAGAGAGGGGTAACGTGGCCAGTCGAGTGCGCCCAGCTGCTGTTGGATTGCAGCGTGCACTCTCCCCCTCATAAACGTACTTATTTATATATCAAGATAAAAGTATTTAAAATATTATGAGATAATAAAATATTAGAAATAGGTAAAAAAACGTGATAAATTAAGTACCGTATACCTATTAACAATATATCAAATATTAGAAGTTAGATAGATATGTCAACTCACTATGAGTTTGTTTAGTCATACCCCCCCCCCCCCCCCCCCCCGGCAGGAATTGATACAACGTCATCACCTTCTATGTACCTATATTAGATTAAATATGACTACCGGGAAATGAACCAAACGTGTTTTGGAAATAAGTAACTTTGCAGAATATATTACCTATTTTTATATTGGAAGAAGATAGCAGACAAACGTAGGTACATACTTACTGGTGATCAGAATAACAGTAAAGTTAAGACTAACAGAAACACAAAAAGAATAACAGAATAATCACATTAAAGTATTAATGCTCAACTGGTTGAGCACTGGTTGAGCAATGAGGAAAAAGCGTTTTTTTCGTGTTTTCAAAAAAAAACATGAATATACATATTTTCGAAATATAAAACCTGTTTGTTGAACCACAGCAACGATAAAACCTATTTTAAATTGTAGGAAAAATAAAACTGGTCAATAAGCCGTTTATCAATTTTGTTACCTTTTTTTAGATACAGAATGAGATATTTTTTAGATATGCACTGTTATACTTCCTTTGCATTTAGTTGTCCATACGTTGAACGCCTTAGTATCGTGAAGCCATTTTTGTAATCTCTTAATCTGTGACAATGCCGATTTTTATGCAGAACGGCTTTCCCCCACTATTCTCAATAACACACATTTCATCTTCAGAGTTCGATGATAGGTAGGTAGAGGTACTGCTAACAATGCGTAACATTAACAAACAGAAAGTATAACAATATTTAAAATTAAAATACCTAAATCGTACCAGTAAAACGTAAAACGTATGGGACGTTTCGGCTTGGTGCAACCCAAAAGGGTGAAATAATAAGGTAAAAACACACGTTTAGACCCCGTTTAAATACTTACATAAATATGTGTGAAAAACGCGAAAATCTCTAATGTTAAAATACCTAAATACAGTAAAAACGAATAATTTAGATACATAAATTGTTGTGATTATTTTTATCGAGTTTTCCTCCATTATTCTTTATTATTATAACATTACACTCGTATATAACTTTATTATTATAAGCTAAAACCACGCAATAATTATGTTATAAATGATCTACAATTATAAGTGGCCATTGTCAGTTGAGCAGTTTAGCAGTTGTGCAGTGGGGAACAAAAAGTTCGAACATACAATGCAATGACCCACTGCTCAACTACTTGATCAACTACTCAACTATTGCACTTCAGTTGAGCAGTGGGGAATAAGCGGATTAGGCAAGGGGATGAGATTGGATGGACAATTTCATTCCCTAATTGTTCATGGTCATCCTCCAATATTTCTCATTAGATTTCGAAATCAAAATTGAACAGAATAGATACCAATATACATATTTTATATTAAATAATACAATAGAAATATTAATAGTAATAAATCGTGTTCACCTTCATAACTTTGCAACAAGTCGATTCCGTCGTATTTTGAGGCATCCAAGGCCTAATAAACTCTTCGAACAAAACTCCCGATATTGAGTTTATTATAGAAGCAATACAACTGAAAATAGAAACATCTTTTTATTAATAGAAATGAAGGTCTTCTATATTTCCTTGAAGAAATATTACTTACCCTGTTGTTGCGATAAATATAGCAATGATGAATATCCCACAAATCCCAGGGAACATCGTCGACAAATTATTGAGGAAATGAGGCACTAGCTGAAATAAAACATTGCAGGTTTTTAACTTCATTTCTTGTTAGTTAAAAAGTTCTGCCAGGAGTAGTAACTCCCGTAGGTCTTCTCACACCCCCTCACGAGGGTGGAGGTAACATATTTTTTTAAGATTTCATGAATGTCTCAATACTGATATCTGAGAATAGCCGGCTTTATAATACTACCACCCCATATCTTCCCGTGGTGTAGTGTTGCGGCAACTAAGGAATAATAAAGCCACTACCACAAACACTGAGGAACTACACAACTTCTAAAAGAATGGACTCGCCAACCCGCTTGGCCGGGGTGGCGTTTTGTCACCATACATCTTTCGTGCACAAGACGATATGAATGAAGAGGCCCATGTGGATACTGAAAGGAATGGTTACAATTGCATAAACTAGAGTGCCCACGAATTTATTCGCGTGAACTTCAGAGTGATTCTTGCGGAAACTTTATAATAGACCTGGATAAAATGTACCCTAAATATTCACCCAACACACAAGTTATAATTGTGCCAAGTTTTATTAAAATCTGTCCGGTAGTTTTTGCGTGAGGCACGTTCAGACAGACAGCCAAAAAATGTATAAGTGGCTGCTATAGGTTCTGTATCGTTCGGATAGAGTAGGTTTTTTCAACATAGAAAAGATAGCAACGATTTTTTCAAAAAATGCTCCATGTATAGAAACGGCATTTTTAAGATTTCATTATATTTGATTGGAAGGTAATTTCACCCACCTGTTCATGTTTTCTAATCTGTCCAGTGAGCATCGGATCGCACCCAGCGAACCACGCATAAATCGTAAGCCCAAGGAAACACGACAGCAACTTCATTAATATAACTCCAATACATGAAACTATCAGACACATCCTGGCTTTGCTAATCGTGGGAACTGCTAGAAGCTTCTGTAGAGAAGATTGGCTGAGAGCTATTTTCCAGAGCCAGTTTGTGCTCAGGGCTAAGGTCACTGCGAAGAAGGACGTGTGGTGGGCCATTTCGGGATCTGGGCTGTGAAGTTGATACAAGTCAGTTCATTTATATGAGAACATGTCACCTATAAGCTTTTTTCATATACATAGATGGATAAAACTCTTTATGGCATACTAAAACGAAACAAGAGAGTAACAGACATTGTAACAGGATTTTTTTTATGGAGGAAGGCGGCAGACGAGCATACAGTCCACCTGATGGTAAGTGGATACTGTCTCCTATAGGCATCCGCGATACATGCCAACATTAGTCCAAAATGACAAACATTAGCACGCCCCCGGATGCGCTGCCTACCTTTGGAGATATAGGAATGAATTTGGAGAAAGGGTTGGAAAAATGGGGAGGGATAGGATGGGAATGGGATAGGAAGCTCTGGCACATCTCACTCACTACCGAAACACGTACGTACATTGGGGAAATAAGATAAAGTGGGAAATGCAGCATATTTCAAGGTAGTCTTCTGTGAGAGACCTCTGCACAAAAGGTCGTCTTATCGCCATTAGAGAACTCTGCCACACAACCTTTGGTATGAATATCATCTAGGTAGATGACGTCTATCAATCTCCCATGACTCACATGAGGCATATTAATAGAATGCCTCCATACCATACCATACCATCTGCCTGTGTCTCTCTCCATTGCTGGATATAGGCCTCTCCCAAGGATTGCCACCACATACGGTCTTCAGCTGTTTTCATCCAGCCACTACCTTTCTTCAAGTCGTCAGTCCACCTGGTCGGAGGGCGTCCCACGCTACGTTTCCCGGTACGTGATCTCCATTCGAGAACTCGCCTCCCCCTTCGGTTATCGATCCTGCGGCATATATGGCCTGCCCACTGCCTCTTCAGCTTGCTGTTTCTTTGAGCTATGTCGACAACTTTAGTTATTCTTCGAATTTCTTAATAAATAATAATAATAATAAATACTCTTTATTGCATACAAATAGTTATTACATGCGCACAAATAACAAATGACAGAATACAATAGGTGACCATATCGCTAAGGCGGTCTCTTCCAGGCAACCTTAGGATATAGAAAAATAAAAGGGATATAGGTAGTGCAAAAGGACTGAAATCCACAGATGGATCATGTTCAATATATACTTATGGACAAAATCGATAATAAATATAGTATAATAAATACATATAATAATAAATAACTTAATAATATACATACATATATACATAATACATACGTACATAATAATATACACACATACATACATATCTACATCTACACTGCACCCAATATCAATTCACAAATAAGATCAAAATTTACAATGAAAGCAAAATAAGAGGGAATTGAGGTCTCCAGGAGACGAAATAGAACAGGTTAGAAACAAAAACGTAGCGAGAGGAAATCATTAGGTAAAGAAAGAAAATAGAAATCCAAAGGAACTAAATAGTTATTCTATTTCTAACTTGCCTTTTAAAACTAGACAGCTACTGAGCACGTCTAATGACAACTGGTAAGGAATTCCAAAGCCCAGCAGCCTGCACTGTGAAAGAGTTGGTAAAGATATTTGAAGAATGGGTAGGAAATTTAAGAAGTAAATATTCAAAAGAACGTAAGTACGTGGATTGTGAAGCAAAGAATTCAAAATGGTCCTTCAAATATTGTGGGGTCAAGGGATTAAAAAGTACAGAGTAGAGAAGTGAAAGTATATGCGTATTTCTGCGAAGTCGGATTGGAAGCCACTTGAGATTATTATGAAACTCGGAAACATGGTCATATTTACGCAGTCCAAATATGAACCGGATGCAAAGATTTTGGAGGCGCTCAAGTTTGTTGAGTTGGTCGTCCGTTAAGTTGAAATAACAGGTATCAGCATAGTGTCTGTCGGAAGGAATTCCCGTAAACGCTTCAAAGAGCATGTCGTAGCAAACATCCTCCTGCTCACTGCATCGATTTGAGGTCCCCAAGATAGGGTTCGATCTATAAGTATACCCAGATTTTTTACTTTCTCGCTATACGGAATACATAGACCGTCAAAATATACGGCAAGGAGATGTTGTCAATCAATTTTACTAATGAACTCAGAGCTACCACCAATAATTACCCGACTGTGCAGGATTGACCCGCAATCCATGTGATTTGCTCCATTCAAGGATGCGAATCAAGTCAGTAAATTACGTTAATTACGTCTACTGCATTGTTGAGGTTATCCAAGGTGGCTTGTGTATAAATTTGTAAGTCGACTGCATAGAGATGGTAGGAGGAAGTATGCTGATGGGTAGACTTTATGAAAATTGCAAATAGGAGAGGGGACAACACGCCACCTTGCGGTACGCCGGCAGATGTAGTTAGTGCTCCAGGAAGAAATGGTATCCATCTATGCGCACACGTTACCGTCGCCCACACAAGTAACTACGAAACCAGTCTATCGCCGATGGAGATATGTTAAGAGACCGTAATATACCTAACATGATCGAAATCAACGGTATTAAAAGCATTACTGAAGTCGAGTAGGGTTAATAGTGTTAACTTTTTGCTTTCCATGCCCAGCCGGATATCATCCGTGACTTTGACGAGAGCTGTAGTCGTACTATGTATGACCAGGACGGCAACCGGATTGGAGGGGATTGTAGAGAGAATTATTACAGAGGAAGCAGCTTATCTGTTGATATATAAGAAGCTCGAGGACTTTGGATAGGAAAGGTAATAAGGATATAGGACGGTAATTAGAGAAAGAGAATGGATTTCCTAATTTTGGGAATGTGCTGAAATTAATTGATTTATTAAATATAATTGTCAGGACGGGAGTAATAAGGTCAAGTAAAGGAATGATCATATTACGGCTGATATCGTCAGTTCCGACTGCGATTGACGCGATAGAAAGAACACTCTTCTTAATATCACATACAGCAAATTGACTAAAGAGAAAAGGACTGTGGTTCGTAGTGATTAAAGAGAATTTAAAGTATTATTTTTAACCTTGTCATCAAGATTGAAGGAAGAAGAGAAATGCTGGTTAAGCATATTGACACCAATAGAATTATGAGTGGTGTTTGTACATGATTTTCCAACTCCTAGTGACTTAAGGAATTTCCAGACCCGTCCTGGGTCTGCATTCTCGACGGATATGTGGATATGGCGTCGTCGTGCATCCCTACACATCCTATTACAGCGAATTCGCAAAAAACTATATTTAATACGGTTTGTTTCATTGGTATTAAATTTAAATTTGGCCTTAGCGTAATTTCTTCGGACCATAAATGCTTTAATTTCGTCCGTGAGCCATCGTGCAGGAAAATGTCTGACATGAACTAGTTGAACTGGGGCGTGTACATCAAAGAGTCCAATAATCAAAGCGTTGATTAAAGAAACTTGTTCGTCTACTGTAGACGCATCGTGTATCACATTCCAGTTGATTTCTTGTGCATCTTTATGAAACCGGTTAACGTCGATGGCACCAAAACTACGCTGTAGAAGAATTTTACATCTAGATTTAGGAGGTCTAATTTTATACGATAAGAATATTAAATCATGATAGGAGAAAGCAACCGCAGTGCATTGACCGTATTTGAAAACGTGATCAGGAGAAGAGATAATTATTAAATCTAGAAGAGAAGGATCAGAGTGTGGAGTGTGCGTTGCGTTAAGCGGTAGGAGATTCATGTTGCTAGCTTCCACTACAGATCTTAATGCCTTAGAACGGAAGTAATTCTTGAGGAGGCAGGTATTAAAGTCTCCCATTAATATTATGTGGTTATATACGGGAGATCCTCGAGCAGCCCCTCCAAAGTACTGAAATAATTAACTGTGATGGAGGGACTGTATAAAATTTCTGCATAAATCTGTATTCTGTATATTTCTGTATATAATTTCTGTGTAAAAGGGACTGTATTCTGTATAAAATTCTTCGAATTTCTTTGACGCCATGTGAAAATATATCATGCCCCATGCCTCAATTTCAATGGACATGTCAGTCTTTTCATAATGCAATGTCAATTATACTACCTCCCTTGGAAAAAGGGCATTTTGATTAGATTACAATCGAGATAATGTAAATAATTTCGGTAAAATTGTCATTAATTTAAATCCAAGCTAGAAACTTGGGAGTTTTGAAGAATTATATAATGAAAAACGCCACACTCAAAATAAAAGTCAGAATGTACCTACAGTATGTTATTTTTAGACTAATTAGTAAACGAATAGATTTTTTAACGTTGATTTTGAGGTTCACATCCCGCATGTACACGAGATACATACTTAAGCTAATTGTATTATAACTTAAGTCTTGATGACTGGATTAGATATGAAGGAACGAACTGAAGATAATTACTAAATATATTGTGTAACACTTACTCATATAAAACCAATCGTTCGCCTTGACTGGCAATTTCCCACATCCTTTTAAATCCCATTGGCAGCAATGCCAATCCAGCTGGCAACGTTGTACCTACTAGTGCTAGGAAGGTTGTGACTATACCGATTCCAACTATAGCTCGTAGACCTCCTATTGCGCTGAACGTAGCGCAGAACACACATATTACTGCTGTTATTCGAGAAGCTAAAGGATTTGTTACTGAAACAAAAGAAATGAAATAACTGTGAATTGATAAACGTCAGATTGAGCGCGTAGTTGGAAGAGAAAATGTAGCAGACGGGCCGACGGTTCATTGGTCACCGCCGCCTATGAACACCTGGAACATCAGGGAGATGTAAGCCAAAAAATTACTTATTAAACAATAATACTGTTCAATAATTAATTAATTAAACTATGTAGAAATTTATCAATTAATTAAAATTTTATTGTACTGATAAATACCTAAATTCCCTGTACGAGTATATGTTAATTTATATTTTAGAATAATCACAATTTATTATTAAGTTTCTCCTCTATCTTTTATATAAATTGTAAAGTTTAAGAGTTACAAGATTGCTTCTATAAAAAGGTAACATATTAAGGCTAATATACCACTCCACTGTTGAATACTGTTCATACTGTTCATACTGAATACTGTTGAATACTCCACTGTTCTCCCAAGGCTCGTCACCACAAACTCTTCTCATCTAACCATCTTATTCAAATCAAACTACTCGTACATTAACAAATAAAAAAAAATACGGCAAATTTCTCCAGACCATTTTCTTCAGCCATCAAATGGTCAATCAAATCAAATGGTGGTGGTCTCGGGGAAGGTGATGATCCAGCAGTGGAGAAACATAGGCTGATGGTATGGCATAGTATGGTATCAACCAACTCAGCTGAAGGATTCCTTACACTACGCTTCCCAGTATGTAATATACACGAAACTTGCAATTTATTCTATTAACTAATAATAATTACCTAGTTTAAAAGCTACTAGTGGCACGTGGGGCACGATTGGAAGCAGCATCAGCTTGCTGACAACGAACAGCACCGCAGCTATAGTACGCGTGTGGGTAGAAAATCTTATTTCCAGATATTCGAAACTTGATGACAGCTGCAATTTGTAGAATACTGAAAAAGAAAAAAATAATATATTAACTGTTTGACAATAGGGTATTTGTGTCATTTTAAAATATTTATGTGAATGATATCTTAAGATGCTACTTAGAAATCGATCAGCTAAATCGAACTCAAAACATTTTGAAAAATTACTAAGTTATAGAAATTAAAAGTAAAAGGTAGGTAAGAAACACACTACACACACTGACAAAGTAGTATCATTATATTCAGGCGTGATTAAGAGAGATGTCGTTACGCGCGATTAACAGAGATGTCTATACTCGTGATTAACAGAGATGTAGATACGCGTGGTTAACAGAGATGTCGATACGCGTGATTAACAGAGATGTCGATAAGCGTGATTAACAGAGATGTCTATACTCGTGATTAACAGAGATGTAGATACGCGTGGTTAACAGAGATGTCGATACGCGTGATTAACAGAGATGTCGATAAGCGTGATTAACAGAGATGTCGATAAGCGTGATTAACAGAGATGTCGATACGCGTGATTTAATTCTTCTTTTCTTTTTTTTTAGTTGTTATATAAATCATTAAACATACAAATTCCAAGTACCCAGAGTCAATTACAGTACCTGTTATTGTAAAAATTACTCTTTAAAAAAACGCTATTGGTATTGCTATCTATCTGCAGAGTAGGTACCTACTACTATCATGTCGGCAATAAAATTTAAAAATAGCCTACAACTAGGAAAAACATCGGCTAACAAGCATTATCACGCTTTACATAGATTATAACTAGCTTAAATCAGATAAAGGTTAATTGCTTATTTGAAAATCTACGCGAGCAGGTTAAACATACGAGTATTTCATGTACAGTCGAGGAAATTTTACTTAGCTTATTGTAGTGGCTGTTTAATTTCATTGCCGCCTGATTAACCCACTTGGTAATACAACTACCCGCTGTGTAAAAGTTCCGGGTTCGATTCCCGGTCAGACAAACATTTATTACACAACTTAATGCTTAAAGTGGTAGATGTTTGTTTGAGTTTAGATGGTACGTGTTAATCTGTGTATTAATTAGGTGTTTTTGGACACACGGTACAGGGAATTGGGAACAGGGAATATTGTGTTATTTAAAAACAAATATTTTTTATATAAAGAAGGCGGCAGACGAGCATACAGTCTACCTGGTGGTAAGTGGATACTGTCGTCCATGGACACCGGCGGTATATGTCAACATCAGAACAAAATGAGAAACGTCCGCATGCCCCCGAATGCGCTGCCTACCTTTTGAGATGTAGGAATTGATTTGGAGAAACGGTTGGGGAAATGGGGAGGGATAGGATAGAATGGGAATACCGAAAGACGTATGGCCATTGGGGAATATTATATAGTAGGAAATGCAGTACATTTCAACATTCTGTTTTAATATAGAAACATGGCTCTAATATCTAAACTTCATGATAAAGTAATTGTACGAAGCATAAGCTGCTTCGTAAGCATAGGGTATTGCCTTTTTTACGTTAACATCATCGCTATGTGACACATTATACGTTCTTATCGAAGAAATCTGGTTGGCAACTTCTAGGCTTTGGGGTGAAGCCGATGAGAAGGGGTTCATTAAAAAGTCAAATTTGAAACTTAAGTAATAAAAAAACACATATGAATTAAAGAATTGGAGAGCTACTGAACATGAAACACTATTAGCCTGTCACGTGCCTGCCCTAGAGTGCTTGTATAACATATCTAGTAGGTATGTAGTCTCAAATCGATGTTTAACATACCACTAATTATAATAGTTATTATAAATGCGAACGTTTGGATGTTCAGATGTTTGTTACTCTATCACATCGAAACGACTGCACTTCATTGTAACTTGGCAAATAGGTAGATTGTAATCCGGATTAACACATACCATAGGCTACTATACGCGAACGAAGTCGCAGCAAAAAGTAGAAAATGGTATAAAATAAAGGAACCCTAAGCGTATTTAATAGCCATTAGCAGAAGCGGTGAAAATAAAAAAGGAGTTGTCAATATAACACTCCAAATGTCATGTTGCAAACGGCAATGAAAAATAATTCCATATTTTATAACAAATCGAAAATACGGTCTCTTTTCTGAGTTCATTCATACTTTTATTTCACAAAATGTAAACTTTTCTTACTCACATGTCATGTCACATACTACCAGACATGTAAATATACAAGAATGAACAGATGTAATATTTACCTGGTAAATAAATGACTGCAGTAAGGAAAGTGACGATGATAAGAGAAAGGGCTGATGCCCAGTACTGCGTGCCTCTTAAATATATTTCAACTGGTACGCCGAGCATTGTGATACTTGTTAAGTGACTGAAAAACACGTTTATTGTTATAAGAAAAAAATAATGATAATGTAATTGCCGAGGTATAAGATTCTTTAAACTAGCCACAATAAATAAGTTCTTATTTTCTAAATAATGCTCGAAAGACATTTGAATAATATATTCTATGTATAAAATGTGAATAAGTCTTAGAATTCAAAAATTTTGGTATTAAAATTTCAAACCTATTAATCATGTACCTACGTTTACTCTTATTACTTTAGTCGACGTTTCTCGCCAACCTTAGCTGACTTCAAAAATATGTTATACTTTACTTTAAAATTCCAATAAATTTTATTGACAAAATACTATATTACCATGCCGTACCATCGTCCCATGTCTCTTCGGCCTAGTACCTATCAGTAGTAAAGGTATAATAATAAGGCCCGGTTAATTAAAAGTTCGGTTATAACTTAACTACCGATACTAGGCCGTCTCTTCAGTGCTGGGTATAGGCAAGTCCCAACGTTCGCCACCACAGAGGATTCTCGGTTCTTCTCATTCAGCCTCTATTGACAGCCTCTATCCTTTTATCGTTCGTCCACTTGGTCGGTCCTATACTATAGTGTCCTATACTGCGCTTCTTCATTCAAGTAGGCGTCTACCCCACACAATGACGATCTGGCGGCAAATATAACCTGCCCATTGCCACTTGGATCTGTCTGCTTATTGGATCTTATCCCGCGAGGATAGCTCCCTCCATAGTTCTCTGAGCGACTTTTAGATCTTTTAGACTTTTAGATTTTTATAGATCTGGCCTACCATCAAATGCCACTATTCGGCAACATACATCATAAAAAGAATTATGTACGTATGTTACAAAACGGAAACACAAACAATTCAAATTCAAAAACAAAATGGAAATGAAGATTAAACGACAATTGAGAGATTGAATTTCTCACAAATCGTCGTAGTTATTGTATGAACCAAATATATTCTACATCTAAATTGGTCCATTTGGACACATTTAAAAATTTTAAAAAACTTACCTCGCAATGAGAGCTAGTGAAATCGAGATTACTGACATATTTTTACCACCAAACAAAAATCTGTCCACTGTATCATTCTTTCTGCTAACTACGTTATAGTAAACTATTACTCCTACAATAAAGCCTAAATTAATTCCAAATAAACAGTATTCAGCCACGTTAAAATAAATAGTTGAAACAGTTGCATTTTTCATTTTTATTTTACTTTTTCTATAAACGAATAAGGGGATGTCTTAAGAGTTTCAAGTAATGTCTAGTTGTAAATAGAGGTGCTATCAGTGCTTCTCTTCGAACGACAATAAAAGAGAGATATAACGGAGATAAAAGTGGATTTCGCTTCAATCTCACAGTAAATAACCGTGCATATCGTCATTGAGTGAGCTCTTTGTTGGGAATATCATATAAAATATAACTTATCTGAACATCTAGATACAACGTTACGCTATTATAAATTATCTGAAAGAATTGTTTTATGTATTAAGTATACTTAATATCCCAGAGAGGAATTCAGATAAAATGTTTAATTAATTTATGGTCTTTAAAATATGTAAATATGCTAATGTTAATGAAAGGATAAATTTCATGTTTTCAAAAAAGTCCTAAAATTTATTATGAAACTAATTTTGGTTAAAAGTAGATAGATAGGTTTTATTGATGTTACTTGATGTAAGGAGTACTTATAACTCTTTGGTGTTAATTAGGAGGGATACTTTTTGCTCTTGAGGTTTCATTCTTTAATATTTATTTTATTTAATATTTACAAATGAAGGGTACTTATTTAAAGATAATTTGTTGGTGCCATAAAACTGTGTGTATTTATTACAATTTGATATCATCTCAACTTGAGCCTTGATCTCAGCTCTTGAAGGCCAAATAAGGCCTTATTACCTCTTTTAATTAGACCACTAATAGACAAGCAAAGAAGAGGGAAAGAATAGAATGAAAAGTACCAACGAGGTCACTTACACTACTTCGATTGAAAACAACATTATCGTCTCACTGTACCTCTTACGTATAATCTCAGAGCAAATAATACCGTACGTAGACAGATATTAAAAACAAATAGAACATCTAATTATGTTTATTATAGAAGTACTAATATTATCGCTGTTAGAGGGAGAGAAATTGTAAATCTGTCTCATTGGGACTTGCAAATAACATTGACAATTAGTAACATCTATAGATACTAATTAAATAATGCCCGTGGGCTATCTGGAGTTGAGTCACGAGCAAGCTCTACGAGTATTATTATAAGTCCCTATAGCCGATAGCCAGTCATTTTACGCCGTGAAATAAACTGCTTTTGCATTTTCGTATTATGAACGCATTATTAGACGAAGTTTATAGAACGCTATCCTTTCATAGACAAATGACTTCATTACACTGGATTACCTAATTAACAATCCGCTAATAACCTAAACAGCAATCGCTCGGTTAATTGATCAATTGAACATCATCAATAATAAAACAAGGCAGTTTACAGCTGTAAACTGATTTATTAGAAACTTGGTTGGCTTTTAAAAGTTCATTCTGTTGCAGGATCCGTACAAACGGATCATCAGGGCCGTCTTTACCAGGGGGTGCAAGGGGTGCGGTGCACCCCGGGCGCTCACCTTTTAAAGGTAATGAAAAAATATAACGCTATAGTAAACAATTACACAATAGGATATTTGACTGTCATAGGATACACAATAGGATTATTTGACTGTCATAGGATACACAATAGGATATTTGACTGTCATAGGATACACGATAGGATGTTTGACTGTCTTAGGATACACTCCCGCACCCCGGCGCAGAATAGACTTAAGACGGCCCTGCGGATCATGGTTTATGGATGCCAAGTGATTTATAAGAAATGTTGTACCTACATGTGTTAATAATAATAAATAAATAATAGACATATTATTTACGCCTGGGGTACCCAGTACTTCTAATTAAATAATGCCAGTCAGCTATATTCTATCTCCGACCGTGACCAGGCTGAGAGGTTACTAAATAAAATAGAGTGGATAGGTATACAACAGTATAATGAACTCTGAAAGTGTATTTCGATATTTATCTTTTATTGTTTATTTTATTTCATTTATTAATTTTTACTCAATCGTTCTGAAACGATTCCCAACTCTCCCTTATTTAATATTTAATAATTTAATATTTTCCATCACATAATTAAATTATAGCGCCATCTAACCTACATAAGTAGTACTACTTACTTACTAACGTTATGAAGACGCTGACTTGCGTTCTCACTTTTCATAATTTCCTTTAGGTTTCTACAGAAGTTGCTAGATGGAGCTTAAATAAAAAAAAATATAATTAAGAATAAATATGCCTAAAAAGTGATTATGAAGTCGCTCATGTTATCTTGTTTATAATAATAAGTGCAATATATCTACCTGCAAATTACTTGCCTACCTGTAATACTTCGTTTCTCATATGCCACGGACATTTTTCCCCTTTAGTCACTGTCAATCAAGGCGTGTTGCTTATGACCTTATATAATGTAGGTACCTGTATCTGAGTCGAAATATTCTAAATTTCGAATTCGAATATTCAAAAATTCAGACACTGTGATAGAAGACAAACGAAATAAAAATGAAACAAATTAAATAGGTACCTACTCACATATTCACATAGAAGACAAACGCCTCACGGGATCGCATTGTGGCCGTCTAACATCCAGATCAATTTCCGTAGTCCCCCCAGTGGGTATTTGCCACTGGGAACAACGGCATCAAATTCACTAGCGACTCTGTTATAATGACAAAATGACAACCTAACGTCGTGAATCCAAGGTGAGAACCCAAGGTGGTGTACTTGCTGTTCACACTAATTATACAGTATTTACGGTAGGTACCATTCAGTAGGTACACTTCCAAAGTTCATTAGGTTACGTTGTAACCACTCTATATATATATATATATTTGTATATATATATATATATGGTATGTTTGTATATATTTTGTATGTATATATATATTATATATATATATATTATATATATATTTTATGAACATTTTTTAATTTTATTTATTAAGAATTTCAATTGACATTCAAATACAAAATCGTAGGACACGGCACACGACACAGACAATGCTTTACAAAACTGAAGTTAGCCGATCATAGTAGACGTGTATTACTTTCGGCCGTTTACCGTATCTACTGTAGTTTCTACTGTACCTATTACCGTAATTAGTGTACTGTACGGCTTTAGAATAGCACCACCGCATCTCTTCCTGTGGATGTCGTAAATGCCGCTACTACCTACAGGCCCAGAAGAAACACAACCTCCAAAAAAGTGGACTCGCTAACCCGTTTGGTCAGTGTGGTACTTTAAGGCTATACAGTTAGTTTACAGCCCTCATGCACAAGACTCCATGAGCTGAAGATCTCATGTCCAGAAGTTCTGGCGACGGGGACCGTTACTATGACTCTAGGAACAAATAATAAATAGTACAAGTATGTCAGTTACAAAAAACCCAGCCGTCCAAATACTCTATATAATATCTAAAGAGTTGTCTCACCGCATCCACCTATACATCACTACCCCACGAATAAGGGGGTGGTGGGGTTATATTATTATGGATGGCGGGCTCTTACCGACATTAGAATATTACGTTCACACCTGCCCCCCAGGCGACCTCCGTAAATACAGTTTTTGCTAGTTTTATGGTTACACCGAGCTTACTTTGTATGCTGATTTTCGGTGCGTTATTTATGGAGCGCGTACAAGGAGAGCTGTAAAATGCAGGGCCGTCTTTACCAAGGGGTGCAAGGGGTGCGGTGCACCCCGGGCGCTCACCTTTTAAAGGTAATGAAAAAATATAACGCTATAGTAAACAATTACACAATAGGATATTTGACTGTCATAGGATACACAATAGGATATTTGACTGTCATAGGATACACAATAGGATATTTGACTGTCATAGGATACACAATAGGATGTTTGACTGTCTTAGGATACACTCCCGCACCCCGGCGCAGAATAGACTTAAGACGGCCCTGGTAAAATGATATCTACTTTTGAGTAGTTACAGACTAAATTGTGAGCATCCAAGCAAGAATTCCACTTCTAGTTTAGAGATTTTCATATTTTCTGAAGTTGAACCAAAAAATTACATAACCTATTTAACACTTCATGCCAGAAACATTCTTTATCTGTTATTACATATAACGTTTGTATCTCGCATATTTGAGTATATACGTATATATTGAGTATATAATTTACGAATATGTGATTTATACCTGCTAAACATCGAAATGTGGATTTACTTGACTTAGATCGCGTCTAGTAAAGTCTCTAGTTTTTTTGTTTATTATATTTGGTAGATATACTGAATAATTCATGGGTAAATTTGTGAGCATGATATTAAATTTTTATCCCCTATGTAACTTCAAATTTTTTAGATCAAACTTTAATCTTCATTATTCTTGAAATAATGGACTTTTTTGACTTTGAACTTTGGATTATTTTTCGTTATCAAATCTGCCTATAACTTATAACTTCAATGCCGCCTATCTACACACTTTTAGCTTAAATGCCCTCATTTAATTTCTATCCCAAAGGTATTTGCTTCGCTTCTAACTGTATTAAAAGTACGGATATACTTTATCACGAATTCTTGTCAATTATCACTAGCTCGCCAATGGAGAAAAAACCTCACGAGGAAACTAGTAAGTCTGAGAATTAAAAAATATAGGCTGTTTGTAAATGTCCATGGATCCGCAATGGCTCGAAACCCCTCTCTGATTACCTACTAAGGGAGGTCTGTACCTGTTATAGGCTACAGCAGGCGATGTATATTGATGTATGCGCTCTGAAATTTTTGAAGGTAAGGTAATTAATATTCGAGAAAAGGTAAGAGTATTGGATACACCCAAAAGTCTGATCTAGAAAAATTATAACTCAAAATATAACAACAGTTCAATTCCTATGAAGAGAGTATAATTAAGTGTTATTTAACTTGATAGCGACTGATATAAAAGGAATGAGAGCACAGTCCCATAATGTCCGACGTGATATCTTGCTGATATCTGTAATCTGTGCCAATATACAGGTAGGTACATATCTAATGGTGCAATAAATTCGCTCCACGTACAATCGTATACACAAATCATCTAATACACAATATCGCAAATATTTCTTGTCCAGAACACTGGGTGACACAGGCTCCCAAACAAACGGAAGTTTCAGAGTGGGAGGGGAACGGGGGGATTCAACCGAGGAAATGTTAGACGAGGACAAACATATACCTTTTCTGTTGGTTTAAGCGGGAAGGGAATAGAGAAAAATTAAATTATATTTCCCAATGGTGTCAGCCAGTTATTAAGTGGCCAGACGCCATCTTGAATTATTATATTTTTTATTTCTTTTCCCCAGGTTTCCCTATTGTACGAGGAATTCCTTTTATTTGGAATAGTTGAGGGACCGGATTGCAAATGGATTCGGTCGAGATATGTTAGCTGTAAATCAATGTAGATGTTTTTCTAAAGATCTTTTGGGGTCATTAGTGAGAAATGTTGAATATTTTTCATTCCTTTCGTGTCTTTGTGGAAGTATAAACATTTTAGGAAGTATTTAAAAATATATGCATATATAGTATGTTTATACTCTATAACACTCTAGATGCTTACCTATAATATGATTAATGGTTGTTAATATCTAATAAACACACCAAAAGAAATATCGGTAAAGAGTAGGTAGGTAAGGCAAAAGAATTATGAGAATGATTTTTCATGCATATATCGCTATATATGCATATATCGCTTGCCCGTCTGCCTCCATTACTTAATATGAAAAAAATATTAATAAACTAGCAATGCCCGCGACTACGTTAGCGTAGACGTTAGAGAAATGTGTGGTCAACTTGACTCCCGTGGGAACTCTATACTTAATGGATTTTAATAAAAACTACCCTATATATCAGCCTGGCACATAAGCTATAACTATGTCAAGTTTCATTAAAATCCGTCCACTAGTTTTCGCATGATGCGCGTTCAGACAGACAGACAAAAAATCAAAAAAATGTTGTTTTAGACTCCGTATCACTCGTACTTTACACTGCAACGTCTATTTTCAAACTAATATTAATTAAATTTACAAACACGGCTCTGTTACCATTTTATTATATGTATACCTATAGATATAGATGTAGGTACATAGAGGGTTTTATTGAAAACATACAATGTATAATGTAGATTATAATTAATAATATTATTTATTACAAATTTAAAACCAAAGCATATCTACGAGTGTTTTACAAATAAGAAGTAATATTAACCAAAGGGCTACCAAATATTTACAATCGTGTGACATTTCAATAATATTCAATACACACGTAAAAGAAAATGTGATTTAAATACATTGGTCTGGTACCACAACAATGTAACAATTGCAATGGATACAGGAATAGTGTTGCCTTTTGAAAGATGATCTATCTCTCATACTCTTGTAGCTATTAACGATTTGTTATTATGACTCACGAACTTATCCTTACATAACTGGAGACAGACCACGTTCGTGAAATTGTATGGAAACCAAGCATGTCACTTTAGTGATGGAAAACCATTAGTCGATGAAACGAAACATCCCACTTGATTCGGTTCACCACTTATGACATTTTTTTACAATTGATTATCGCGCAATTGGGCCTTTTTGTGTTTTGTAACTTCGACTCTACGGCGTTTTGTAACGGCGGGTAAGAACAGACTTACGAAGCAGAAAAGTAAGATTTTACCGCTAACTTCGGGAACGCTGAAGGAACGATGAACAGGTTGCGTTAGCTATTCTTCTATATTTGTGTTTTAATGAAGAGTTGCGAGCATGCTTACTCAGTAAAACTGACTTTGAACGTATCTATCTGTTTTAAACAATACATCAACGATATGGCAATAGACTAAAGTAGGATTTTTTATTCTAGTCAGGGATATGACATGTAGAACTGTCAAACGGAGTGAAATTTGGACGAAGAAGTTCTATATATCCACGCCACTATTCTATATATCTATATATCTTTCTATGCCATATCCACGACTCGAATAAAAAATCCGACTATACACGACACATCATGCGCTCTTATCAAAGAAACGTGGTTGGCAACTTCTAAGGTGAAGCAGATGAGAAGGGATCATCAAAAAGTTAAATTTATATGTAATAAGTAGGTACTTATGTAATAAGAATGTTCCATTTTCAAATCAAATATGAATTAAAGAATTCGAGAGCTACTGAAAGACTATTAGACTCTGATGTGCGTACGCTAGAGTGTTTGTATAACATATCTCTATTATGTATCCTCAAATCGATGATATATATACACAAATAATATATAAATAAATATTTACGAAATTTGTAGTGCATATTTTTAGTAATTTCTTCACTTGTAGAACATAATTGCATGTTTTTTTCAATATGGTTCTATTTAAGTGCTATACCTAGAGTAGAATACATTCAGCGCAAAACAGAAAAAAGCTTACTATAACTCAATTTCGTCATTTAGTCAGACGAGTGACTAGGTCCTTGTTAAAAAATTAAGATTGAACGTTCGGAATTAAATAAACTATTGGTGCGTGAAAAGTGAGGAAAAGCAACATTTAAAACGAAACTGCTCGTATATGGCAAAGATAGAAAAGTGGTAATTGTTTATTAATTATATTCAAAGCTGATTTATTATACTTAAAAAATAGAAATAACAAGGTAACTCACGAGTGACCAACACTATTCAAAATCAACTGGCTGGAAAACCTTTTAGGGTTTTTGCATTTTTTCGAGGTCCAACCGGCGCGAGGCGAGAAAATTATAAAAGAAAGAGACGACAAAGGGGGAAGGGAACAAAAGCTTTCATAACTAAAGCTCGCATGAATGCATTTCTTCAGAAATGAAGGCGTCTTGAAATTGTTGAGGGTTCCATTTTATTGTCCATCTTATTATATTTGTTAATTAACATCTTGGACCTTTTATTGTTTGTCTATTGTTTGCGGGATGCAAATATTCCACCAACGCCGTACTGGTTAAGATATGGTCAAAGATTAAAAGTGCTAGTAACATAATTACGCTTTCAATTGATAATAATAATAAATAACGCCACTCTCAATGACCCTTACAAGAATTCCCTGTGTCTAGAGATACATAGATACAAAAACAAACACCACCCAGGCCCGAACAAATATTGGTCTTAAAAAAAACTTAAATGAATGTCCGGCTACTAATCGAATCTGCGACCTTTTGCACAGTAATTAGGGTCTCTACTAACTAGACTATAATTAAGATTAAGATACTTAATGTGTGATATATTATGAAGTCATATTTTTAACATGAACTCATTTATACGTCAGATTTAGGTATACGAGACCACGTGACGTACCTAATCTCAAAAAGGGACCTTATTACTATAATGTTGACTTTGATTATGATTTTCTAATTTAAGATTATAAAATCTAATATAGATACTTCTATTATGCCATTTTCTGGGATTTCATCATATCCTCAGTTATCAAATTACTAATTTTATCGCGACATACCTATTATTAAAATTCCTATTTCCCCTACACCGTCTTTAATAATGTAGACTAAAACTACGGAGTACTATTCCGCCCGAAAAATGGTAGTTTAATCAAACGTTAAGGGTTGAAGCTTAAAATAATCTCGGGAGGAGTTACAGCGGCCCCGGGCGTATGATAAACCGGCGATAACCGGATATGGGAAGGAATGAATTGGTCGCTCCGAGCGGCGTTTTTTGCGTGCTCTTGCTAGTTCTTGGGTAGCAATTTTAAACTCGTACGCAAAATTATCGCATTGCACTTTGAAGTTATGTGGAAATAAATTCGTTTACCTAAAATTTGATTTTTGTATATTGGATTGACTAGTTAGAAAAACCTGTGATTTATGGAAAAAGAAATTCAGGCCGTCCAGCTGACTGGGTTAGCAAAGTAACCTGGAAAACCGATAGCACAAATAGAGTCGCAAAGTAACCTGAATACGTCTAGAACAATATAGATGCAAATGGCGCGAAAAAGAGGAGGTTTATACTCTGTAGTGGGTTAAATAAGACAAAAATAAGAATGACAAATGATGATAATAGTGGTAAGACAAGAATATATCCAGTTTCGGATGTCTTATTTAATTTAGACTATGTCTTATCTTTCTTATTTAATTAATAAAACAAAGGAGAAAATAATTCTGTAATCTGATGAGGACTTAGAAAGAAACAAATTACAATACCGTTCTTTTTCTCTTAATTACGCCATGGTTTAGAAATCCTATACAAATCTATCCATACTATACAAATCGACCCGGTCGAACGAAAAGTCATCTCATTAAATAACAGAATTCTAGTTTCGAGATATCTGTATTTAAAGTTTTTTTAAAATCATAACTTGTTTCGTTTACGTTTTTTTTTAAACTTTGAAAAGTAATGGGATGGCATTACTGGGATATTTTATACAATAGTATACATATTTCCGAAAAATCTTTATTTTTGGAGAAATAAAGTGTCATCTCCATACAAATTTCACTCTGTTTGACAGTTCTACATGTCATATCCCTGACTCGAATAAAAATCCGACTTTAATTACCTTTCGCACTTACACAATATCATAGAATTTGTTAATTAATGCAATGCAATCGTAGAGAAATAGTACTCAAAAGATTTTGATGATTATTTATTTTACATTCACGGCAGTATTTGAGTTTTAATATAATTTTAAAAGTCATCAAAATGTATTAGTTAATTTTCACTTTGATAAAATTGTTAGTGTGTCGATACTAAAAGTTATTAGTTACTAAAGGATACTAAAAGAATTGCTAGTTTACAAAATAATTGAAGTATTTTACACCTACAAGTAATTATTGACCTACAAGGACGAAGAAAATGAAAGCTAATTAATATACTTTAAATATGTTTTAATTGCTATGTATCCTTCTTGAGTAATTTTCAGTTTTTATAACTCGGAAACTATAAGCAAATTTGAAATGAAAGTAAGACCAAGAAATAGAAAAAGAAGCTTATTTACGTAGGCTCAAAAAGTCCTTTTCGGCCAGTGTCACTTAATGACTTATCGCTCTACGGGGTCGAAATACCCTGTGTGCGTAACTGCTTCTCTTTTAGCTCCTTTCTCCACTTTCTCTATCACATAATTTGTGCCACTTTTTTAATTCAGGCACCAAAATGATTTTTAAGTCACTTCTCCACCAAAAAGCGTTCTATACTACATTTTCCGACAACCATCACCTGAGGACTAGTATACTTCATCGTGTGTTCGATTCTGAGAGACGCATGCGACTTTTAAACTGTGTTCACTTTCGCATGTTTAGATAATAGCCCACTTTTATGCTCATTTAACGGGGACACGTTATCGGGGGAATATTATACTTTCTTCTCCTTTGGTTTAACGTTATGTTATTTCCGTTTTTTCGGGTGTCATTAACATAAATTTTACGCATTCTTAGATAAGCTTGGACTGCTGCCCGGCCCTCTTATTAGGTCCAAGTCTCTCTTGGCTGAATTTATGAGATATTATTACGAATGTTATAGGAAACCATTACATTACTATTTCCGTAACTTTCTCTCGCATAAATACTTACATTAAATAAAAATGATGATAATGTTTGTTTATGTTGCATACTATAACTTATTTACTTTTTATGCAAATGTGGAATGTTCTTAAATTATTCTGTTTTCTGTGTGAAAGAATTAATTGTGTTAGTTACGTTAACAATGAATACACTGGTTGATTAACCATTAACTAGTGTCGTGACATTTGATCTTTTATTGCGTTTTTGACATGTTCTGGCCCTCCATATTACCACTAAGGATTATTCTCATGCTTGATATAAGGTTAATAGAGTATTGGCATGATATTGAGGTTGACAAATTAAGCGATTAAATATCCTCTAATAATTAATATTTATTAGTTGAACACATGAATTTACTTAAATTGGACTTAGTTTTAACAAATCTCAAATTTGATTTTAGTGGGCGCTCGGGAGGTGATTATAGGACTCAAAAAAGCTCTATTACAAAAAGCTTATCTAACAAAATCAAAACAAAATATCGTCAGAATTCTTTTGATTTTTTATTAACTATTATTTTTTCCATTATTTGAAAGTGTTTTCAATACCATATTACATCATCGGCCTGTGTCTCTTCACTGCTGGATATACCTACACCTCTCCCAAGGACCACCACCATACAAACGGGCATCCACTCTTCTCATCCAGCCACTATCGGCGACTTTCTTCAAGTGGTCAGTCTACCTGTCGGATGTTTACCGGTACGTGGTCTCCATTCTAGGTTTTCAATTAATGAGTTTAATATTTATTTCTATTTCTATTTAGTTTTTTTTTTCAGAACTTACTAGAAAATTAACCGCCCTACCTTCAAAAGTTGGGCGCAAATAGAAAAATGGCGGCAGGCACACGACACCGGAATATATTACGTAATCGCACTAGTTTGTATGTGAGGTGCGCTGTAGGATAAATGTGTTGGTTTTGCGACGCCTCCACCGAACGCTGATAAATAGGTCTCCCTAATATTTTGTTCTGAAAATCGCTAAATAAATTGAATTGGGATGGAGTCGGGTTGCGTCGCGGTGTTTGGTTTCAATGGGCTTATGAGTGAACGTGGGTGAATTTAGAGATAGTTTTTATTATACCTACCTTTATATATTATGTTTATATTACATATATGATAGTTTTTATTATACCGTTAGATACTCTTTGCCAAAAAAATGCGAATGAACTGTTGACTTGAAAAAATAATTAAATTAAAATACACAATACTTATTAAATGCGTTCATAATGATAAGAAACTTGATATATAGGTACTATTTCCCTATGTATAAAGAACATTTATCTGCTTAAACGTCGAAATCACTTTTCCTTCACCCCAGACCCCAGATGCTTCAATTTAGTTTTTCAACTGCCTAATGAGAGAGATTAACGAAAGTTGATGCTTTTACCAAAAAATATAAATTTGAAAGGTCTTTATTAAAACAATGGAAAAGAGGTTTTTGATTTTATACAACGATAATATTAGAACTTGTCACTCTCTAGATCTCAATCCTTTCTATGGTCGATATGTTTCATATTTTTGTTAGTAAGTACAAAGAGAAACTTGGGCATTTTTTAACATTTATGTTTTTTTATTGGATAGGTACCTACTACTTTCCTATTTAATTACATAAATAACATGAACGCACTTTCCTAAAATGCCCCGGATGCTTTAAAAACTAAATGACGGTCAAATCATGACTTAAATATACGAGTATCTGTCACAAATACTAAAAGAAAGAGAACGTCGTATTTCTCACAAGTCGACACTCATACATAAAGTTAACAACAACTAAAAGTTAAGATGTGCATACACATTGGCTACATAAGCTTACCGAAACAACCTTCGTCTGTGTGTCGTGGAAACAAAGAGGATATCATTTGACCCTAAATGCTCAGCATTGATACTCGTACTATGGAATAGAAACTACAAAAGCGCTAATGTTCTGCCAGCTCTTCAATGTACCAACAAGTAAGAACGCGCACTAGAAGTTGTAGTTAAATCTAAAGAAAACTAAAATGGTTTTCGCCGTACATTACCAGCAATATTTTAATAAAATATTTATTCTCACTACTTCACCCACACATGCACAACGAAGACAATAGTGGCTCCACACAGACGAGGCGGCTCGCTATACCTTTTAGTGTCAAAAGTGTGAGAAGAATATGGGTAAACAAATCCTCCAATTTCCATCACATTTATTCGAGGCCTCGACGGTGACGTCACCACCCACCTCCCAGAGGTCTGATAGAGAGGAACGTGTAATTTCTTTTGTAGATAGTGTGAAACGACACACCCTATTGGCTTGGCGGCGATGTTGTGATAGCGAAATTTTGTCAACACTAGATGGATGCGTGAGCCCATTTCCGAGTAATATCATTAAGCGTCTACGTACGAGTATATCGAACGCTGACATGTGGGGAGGTGGAGTAATATGTCACATAGGTACGGTGCTCACCTACATAAGAAAATTGAAATTCGTACATGTGATGTGATGGAACTAAGAATATTTGTCAGTAGCAGATCTAGCGACCTTCTTCGGGTTTGCACGATCATCTGGATATAAGTATCCGGGATCCTGCATGTATTTGACATAAGTAGGAGAGAGTGGGGGAATTGGAGCCATGTAAGGAAAAGTTAAAAAAAATACGAGTTTATGTTGTAATCATTCATTTTTTTAGACACTAATTAGTCTTTTATTTATCTGTCTTTCAGTAATTGCTAAAAAAAAAATTAAAAACTAACTCTTAGTTAGTGAAAATGACTTTTTTTATAAATATTAGTTTCGCTCGCATTACCCCACACATCGGGTAACGAGAGCCAAAAAACCTGCATGTGTGTAATGAGAGCCATCACTTAATACTAAACAAAATGAAACTTACTTTAGTTCACGTAATAGGAACTTAAACAAATCACAGTTATAAAGTAATCAACAGAACATAATAATCAACAAAAATAAAGCTTTTCTAAAAGTTAAATATACAACATAGGGTACTCTAGGGATCTAAATAAAAATTGCAAATATAATCTATGGGGTCATCGCAACCCGAACACTCGGAATGGGCCCATTTTCCACAGGCTCTGCAACGGTACCATAGCTCTTTATTTTTATCAACATCGTTACATATGATTCATTCATTTTCCTCCTCTGAGTATTCAGAATCATCATCACACATATTATTTTCATCGACAGATGATTCCTCAGTTGTGTTGTCTTGGAACAAATTTCTGGTTGCCTTCTTTATGTTTTTTTAAATGATTTATTCTTAGTCTTTAATTTAATATTGTTAGATTTCTTTTTTTGGATTTTCTTCGGTCCATTTTCCTTTTTGTTCTTATTTTCTCTCTTCTCCTCGAAAATTTTCTTCATGGGGGTACCAGTCAAAACTTCTGAATGCTGCTTGTTTCTATTAGTCTTTGCAGAGTTTTTTAATATTTGTGGACGAGGACTTACAACATTTAAGATATCAGCAAAGTTTGTAGATGGCTGTGAAGAATATTGTGATGGTTGGTTGCTGGTATTTTGTGACGTGGTAGTAGGCATTTGCAGGGGCTTTTGAGAGGATGTCAATGATTGTGAAGTAACTGTAGCTATTGTTTCTGAAGGTAGAACAGAGTTACGATCTATTAATGCTAGTCGCTTCTGGCTTTCTAATACTGAGCTCAGGGTGTCGGCTCATGAACCCAAACAACCAATCTTTTCCAGCAATTTTTTTTTCAGTGTTAAATATTTTTTCAACACCAATATTCACAGCCATATTATAATATTATAGCATATTTTACGCAGTTGACTGCCTGTTAAACCATAAAACATATTAGACATATCAATGATATGGTTAACAAGGGTATGTTCCTGTTCACTAGTGAACACAGGTTTTCTCCCAAGCAGCGGAGAACGACTGTAAGTAATATCATCACTATTTGCTAATCTGAACCGTTTCTTGAGCGTGCTATAGGGTATTTTAAATTGCTGTGCCGCTTTATTAACTGATATTCCTTCCTTTCGTAATAGTTTCTATTGCACTCTCTAACGAAGCCGAGGTCCAACTGGCCTTTGATGTCGTTCGCTGTCTAGTTCTTGGCATCTAAAAAATAAAATAAACCATGTTTCATTAGATTAGAATTACGTTTTTCGAAAGGGGTAATAGTAGCCATGGCGGGGTAATGGGAGCGCTTTTAGCTCCCATTAACCGAATGTTAAACATCTCGAATTAATAAAACTAACATAAAAAAACTTTGCTAAATCATCTATCTTCCACTTATATCGTAAAATTTATGAAATAAGGCATTTAATAAACACAAAACACAACAGAATGATAAAAGTTCAGGTACTTACTTTGGTTACGAGATTTGATATTTTTTTACAAGGATGACTCACAAAACTAACTTCTTCTCGTCACCGCTATACGCGTGCTACTGAGCTGGCCAGCGGCGATCACGTTGCATAATCCAAGGTTCCCGAAGCCGTTCGTGTCATTTTGGCGTGACTTGTACGTTCCTGTGTGTGTAAATTGTACTAGCTCCCATTACCCGCTAGCTCTGTTTACCCCGTTCTCCCCTATAGGGTGTGTCAGATGCACTCCGCAAGACTGAAACTGAATGAATTGCGTTTATGAGTTTGAGTTACCTAATTGATTTGAAATATTTTTTTTGTAAAAAAAATTGCGTTTTGTTCTGTAAAAACATGTATTGTATGTATTGTAGCCAATATCTAAAAATATTTAGCAATAATAAAAAAAAAAGAAAGATTTTTGTAAAAAAGAGTTAATGTCTAATGTCAATTAAGTCAGAATTATGACACGAATTTATAGTTTCAGTCCATAAAATTATTTTTTCATTTGGGAAAACAAACGGTAATACATTACATATTAATATAATCCATGTTTAGTAGTTATATTAAATGCACACGTTAATGTACATTTAGTACAATAATTGAAATGTACCTACGTACATTTCAATTATTGTACTAAATGAAACCATCTATGTAATCTATAATACAATTTACTATTGGCAGGTACATGAAACTACTAACTGCTCAAAAATACAAAGCAATTTAGTATTCTTACTTCATAACGTTAATTATGTTAAGTGTTGTTGTGTAAGCAGATGTAACATTGCGACATGTGATCAAGGTCCGTAGCGAGGTATCGGGTTTGGAAAGAAATATCTCAGTTATAGTTTAATGAAGAAGAATAAAGTAAGTATACCTGTAATTAAATGCGTGTCTAGTACCGTCTAGAAATATTTATAACTTCCAGAAGTACTTCTGCCGTTTTGCCTTATTGATTTTCTTCTTAATTTGTTATTTATAAATACATTTATTTTTTTATAGTGAAATGGGCAGACAAGCAAGCGGTCCCACGTGGTGTTAAAAGTGTTACCGTCACCCGTGGACACCTGCAACACCAGGGGGTATGCAACGACCTTGAAATATCCTATTCACAGCTCTCTCGAAGAACCCTATATCGTAGCTTAATGGAAAGACCTCTTGAGGCAGTTCGTTCACTACAGGCTTGAGGCACTACGGGTTCGCGGTATATAATGATTTTTGGTCGAACAGTACGCGACACCTCCGTATCGAGGAATTGTAGAAACCCGAGGTGGGAATTATATTGAACAATTCTTCAGAGCATTCCCCATTGTACAGGCGGTAGAACACACAGAGAGACGCAACGTCTCTCCGAATGCTGAGGGGTTCTAAACCGCCCGTGAATTGAATAGTACATGCAGTACATGCATTGAATACGAGTAAAGTTTAGTGAATTATTTTTAGTGTCCTCATTACCCAGTATATAAAATATCCATTTATCCGCTTTTCACATTAATCGTTAATCGATAAAAAATATTCATATTTATCCCAAAACTAAAACGAGATTTAATTATCGAAAAAGCCTTATCTACCTACATACAGGATAAATATTTCACAGTCTTCGTATCGACGGTAATCGAAGTACCTATTCTGTATTAACAATAAACTAGAGTATTCTATGACATTCCATAAACATTATTAACAGGCACTTTAAAGTCCGCAGAACAAACATAATAACTCGATAGGCGTTGACACTACCCTCATTTCTTTGCATTGCGATAATGTGGGCATAAATCAAACCGTGCCCAGTCCGCCGAAGGATCAAAGCCTCTATATATCAAGCTAATGCTGATATGATATGTTAAATAAATAGACGCCTACAGGATATTGGGTTTGGGATGGGAATCGAAAATGAATGTGACGCGTAAACAAAGTGTAGGACGCGAACGTTTTTTTAAAACGGTATTTTCAAATCGACAATTTACCGATATCAAATTTATACCAAGTCTTCGGCTTGAGAAAATATCCTTGGATGGGACCTTTGGCTTTTACATTATTAAAGATGGAATCACATACAGATTAACCTTTAACTAGTCGCGTGGGGTCCATTGGACCCCAAGCAACTTTGTTTTTGTCATAATTTGGCAAATACTCGGCGTAAGCGACTGTACCTTTCAATAGCTTCCTATCTCACCCGCTCCTTCCTCCTCAGTGCTCCGCTAGTTGCGGCTTCAATCATATGCGTCACACGGAGGTGCTTGAGGTCCAACAAACCCCGCGCGACTAATAGTGTGTAGTAAATTATTGGTGAGCATAATTTTTTGTTTTCGTAATTACTTTATTATTTTCGTTTTGATTTTAATTTTAGTGATCTTTACAGGTAAAACATCACAATGGGTAGCCGTCATCACTTGACTCAAGAGGAAATAATTTCTATTCTCAACGAAGATGAAGTGGATCCTTTCGACGAAAGTGACGACGAGTTGGGCGTGGAAGAAATGTGTATTGATCAAGAAGATCATGATTCTGATACTCAGCAGAGTGGAGAAGAATCAGAAGATGAATCAGTGCCACTGGCTTCAGAATATTATTTAGGTAAGGACAAGAAAACAAAATGGTCCAAAAATGCCTCAAGCCGAAGAATAAGACAAAGAGCTCACAATATTGTTTTACATTTACCTGGGCCAAAAGGAGAAGCTAGAAGTGCTAAGAGTAAGACTAATTGTTTTCAATTACTTTTTGATAAGAATATAATAGATTTGATTCTAAGATATACAAACCAATATATTCAAAATATACGCGCACGTATCCATAGAGAGCGTGACGCAAAAGAATTGAGCGTTAAAGAATTACAAGCATTTTTTGATTTACTAATGATGTCCGGTGTCCTTAGATCTTCACATTTGAACTTTCTTGAACTCGTAGAACAACGGAACTCCTAGAAAGTTACAAAACCAAGAGAGCTGAATTTCCCACATTGCCACGTTCTCTGCAACGACGACTCATAGATAACCCCGAGCCTTCGACGTCTGAAACTGAACCAAGTGCTTCCAAAGGCCGTTGTCACCTATGTCCGAGATCTAAGGACAGGAAAACCAAAAGCAAGTACAGTAAATGCAACAAATTTATGTGCAATGAGCACCATACCAAAGTCTGCAATTTATGTGCTTGTTAATTACTAAGTATTTTTGAGACACTGATTTAGAAGTTTATGTTCAGTTATTTTCTAGAAGTTTTATGTTTTTGTTAAGTTAAGATGCTGTACTTTAAGTTTCTAATAATTATAAACATTTGTCTTTATTATATCTGTTTCATTTTTGCCAATCAAATATGGGGTCTCTGTGGACCCCACGCGACTAATAGTGTAATTATTTCAACGCGACTAGCTAAAGGTTAAGTAGGGGAAGGCCGGGCAAGATGGGGTAGTTAAGGATCAAATCTCAATTATTCACAGGGTTTAGTAGTTTTAGAATCGTATTTATTCTTATTCAATCATTTTGTTATCAGTCTTGAATAATTACATGAAATCAGGAACATCTAACCACTGCACTGGTAATAAAATTACAATATATAGAACACTAGATATCACCCCATCTTACCCGAACTATCGGGCAAGATGGGGTGATGCTATAGGGCAAGATGGGGTACACTTATTCTTTTGATCTAAGGACGACATAACTCACAAATAGGTGTTGCTTCAGCATCCTCGTCATCAACACCGGCACAGCTACAATGTGCCCACTTAAAACACAACGAACAAGCTATCCAACCTTCATTAGAGTCCAAGTATCGTCCTGAGCAATAAAAATATGGAGTGTTTTCCGTTTCATCACTATCCATCTCTTTAGAAAATGACTTTCTAGTACGTTTCTTTGCTTTAGATTTTGTACCTTTTGTCTTGAGTTGTTTTTCCTCCTTCTTTCTCTGTTTAATTTCCTTCTTTTTCTTTTTTAACTCTTCTGCGTCACTTTTCTTTTTTATCATTTCTTCTAACTCCCGTTTAAAATGTGACGAGGTTATGATGGCTGTCTTACCACGTCTTCTTGTAACTCTTGATATTTTTTTGGTCACTGGAAGGGGCATCAATTGCTTTGGACTGACCAAAGTAAAGATACTTTGATCTGAGACTGGGTCAGGCCACCCTGCGGATGGAATAGCTGTAGTTGTCATTGTTGTTGTTGTAGCAGGAGATGTACTAATAGCTGCAGCATTCGTTACTGTTGTTGTGCCAATAGTTGCTGCCAGGGTATATGTTGTTGTGGCAGTGGCTAGAGTTGTTGATAGCCTCACTTCTCCAGACTCCTGATTTGTAGTGGAAGGACGTTCCTCATTAAAAGGAATCTCGGTTGTTAAAGAGGCCATGAAATCGCTGTCTGTAAAAACGTTGGGGTCATGTGGCCAAATACCAGTAGTTTTAAAGCCATTGATAGCTGTTGGCATTGTAGCAGCTTGAACAAAAGCTTTGCCAAACAGTTCAGCAACTTGACGCATGGTAACTACCATTCCTGGATTGGTGCGGAGCCATGTCGATACAGCTTGGTCATAGTATATGCTCAATGGCCTCATCAAAACGGGTTGAAGACGATGAGTGGTGTGCGGTGGGAAACATAAAATTATGACTCCATTTGCTCTAGCTTCATTAATTAAGTCTATATTCTGAGTATGTGTGCTGTGTCTATCCAATAGTAATAATACTGGTTGATCTGGGCCCCAATGGTATCTTCAGGTTCTCTATTTCATTACTGTTTTCACGAGCCTGTTTTACTTTTCTCTCCAATGTGGTTTGTGGGACTAAAAAGGACTTAGCAGCCAACATGTATCCCACTTTTCCCTCTAGAACCGCTTCTACTGCCTTTTTCATTGCCTCTTCAGACCATTTCCCTCTCTCCGATTTTCTTTTATAATTATATACCATCCTTAAACAACAACAAAACAGATATAAAATTAAAATCACTGTGATGGGCAAGATGGGGTACCCCGTACCCCGTCTTGCCCGTTAATCAGTTTAGAAATTTGAAATTAAATATAAAATTTACAACGAATATTTTATAGAAAAAAAAGTTTCTACCTGTTACTACAGTCTCCTGTTGATAAGATTCGCATAAAGGCCACAGAAAACTCACAAGTTCTAATACTTTCGCAGTACCAAACTTATAATGAAGAAATTTTAGTGCAAACGAGCTAATTCACTTTTTTGCAATAACAACAACAATTAACTAGCGGTCCTGTTGGTACTCGTACGACTGAGAGCTGTCATGGCGGCGAGTAGTTCGGCGCTAGAACGAACGTGATTGGTAGATTCGAATCACCTGAATAGCCTAGTACCCTGTCTTGCCCACCACCCCGTCTTGCCCGGCCTTCCCCTACTGTCATTAACTCACTAGTGTAATAGAATAGGTAATTATTGTATACCTACAATTTACTGTCACGAATTTTTTATAATTATATCTGTAATGATAGTTGTATTTTTATAACATATTGTGGTAGTAAATAAAAAAATACATCACTACATTAGGTACATCAGTAATAAAAACAATACAGAACAAATCAACATGGCAGAAAAATCAACATTCGGTTTTGTGATGTGTTTGTGCGAATATAAATGGTCAAATATTATTATTATAAATAAGTAAAATGAAAACAAAATTACGTTGAACACGGTACGGTACGGTACGATCGCGCCGCAAGTCACGTGGTCGCGCTGCCGCTAAGACACGAGACAACGCGACCAACCGCAATTGATCGGTAAAATCATGTCTCAGCACTCATGTATTGTAAGGTCGTCATTTAGAAATTGCTCTTGTATGGTTACAGGCGAGACCAATATCGGCTGCGGGCGACTGGCCGATAGGTCGCGCCAAAAAGCGCGACGCGCCCCGCCACTTTCAATTGACTCCTTTTTCGAACGACTGGTCGCCTTCTCGCAGGCCGCTGCGACTAGTGAGACCGTGTGTTCGACAACTTATAAATATGTAGTTGTAATAATTTACCTAGCTAATAACTGTGCTTCCGAACGGCTCACTAGCTGTATTTAGTGCAAAAGTTAGGCGACTAGTTTCTGGTCGAAACCGCAATCTAACCACTTACGAGTATTGTATTAGGTAATTACCACACTATTTCGACTAATTACGATATTAGATCGACTATAAATTCATAGTTTTCGGGTGTGTGTAGTTGGTGAATCTAATAAAATAAAATGAAATGTAGTTCTAGTACATTCTATTTCTGTGTAGATTAGATCGATACAAGTACCCACGGTAAGTACGTGTCAAAATCAGTCAATAATGACGACCTTTGGCACATTTAGAGATGCATTGCCTAGCTTTAGAGATGTGTACCAAGAATTTCTTTTACCTTGAAGAAAATTAGACTCAATAAAATTCACATATTTCATAAAAACGCTTGAATTACAAATAAATTAATTGCTTTAGGCCCAGTCTATCTCTAGCAATCTCAAAAGTAGTAAACTCGTCCGCGGACAAAATTAAGAGCGGACTAGTTGCCACCAGCCACTTAAGGAGAAATTATGGAAGTAGCTACCCAAGCTACTATACACATACCGACTTTAAGATAGTTGGTCTGTGTTACTTACCATATCACACCCTCAGTTTGTGTCTCAGCTCAGCACGATATTTATTAATTTTATTGCTTTAAGTAAAAGGCGGACTTAATGCTTTAAAGCATTTTCTCTCAGTTAAGTAATCTTATAGTTAATTAGTGATGTTATGGTAGGTGCAAAGACACAAACTTTTGAGACTTATGAAATGACTTGATATGGGAGACTCGTCACAGTTCAGGAAAAACAATCAGGATAGGTACTCTTGATTTAAACAAGTTTTTATTCGGACTCTTACAATTGTTCGTCAGTCACACTATCGTTACAACGAACTACTCTATTGTCGAATTTTTTATTCTAGTCGGGGATGTGACATGTAGAACTGTCAATAAAGTGTCATCTCCATATAAATTTCACTCTGTTTGACAGTTCTACATGTCATATTCCTGACTCGAATAGAAAATTCGACCTTATACAGATCTACATACATAACTTTGCCGATGAAGGATGTCGTTGCTATCGACGACAGTATTACTATTATAAATATTTTACTCAATTTATGGGTAAAGATCATTGATATTTTAAGCAAGATGTTACGTTCAATACTTTACGGATTCCTAAATTTAATTATTTACTTAAATTATTTCCTAAATTTTAATTTGAAATTTAGTTCCTAAATTGACCACCGGCAAAGTTACGTGTGTAGGTCTATACCTATTTTATGATTAGTATTGCCACTGACAAAAATATCTTTCTAAGGAAAAGAATATTGACTGTCGATTACATAATATCTATAATAATATAATTAAATATTTTAATATTAAATAATATTCATATAAGCAGTATATTATCAATTAAAGAGCAATATTTATGCAATACAATATAAATTGAATAACGTTAACAGCTATCACAGTGGCGCCATCCTGTGCTGTCACAGTAGCGCGATCGAAGGCCGTCACAGTAGCGGCATCCTATTGATATTTATCAGTTACATTTCAAATACAAGTACCAGTCACAAGTATAGTTAACCTTACACTTAGTAATAAATGGTAATAAATACCTAAAACATACATACTTATGTACATTCAATATATAAATCTTCTCTCAGCTTCATATTCACTATCGGAGACTTTCTTTAAGACTTGGTCGGAGAGCCCCCAAGTTTATTTTCCTGGCATTCGACTTCTACTAGAGAACTCGTCATTCTCGTCGGGTGTAGGTCCTACGAGTAGGTTACTCCATGAAAAATAGAGCGCACTTATTGAACAACTCTGAAAATAATATTCATGCTCCCCCTCACACCCCTATATGAAAACTATCAACACCTAAGGGTGTAACATAACATACATCTCGCGACGAATTTTCTAATCGCGTCCGTGCGGGTGGGAAAACATCATATTTCACTGGGGCCCGGGGGTGGGGGGTTAGGTGGCGCGAGGGGGAAGACGGAGATGAGTTTTTTACGCATTACTGCTACACACGGAACCGAAAATTGAACCACCCTTATGCCCTAACTAATAAATTCTAATTTCCATTATTTCGCCTATGCTTTGTTATGGTGTAGGTAAATTCATTTACCCCCTAAGCAGATAAACAGGTACAGTTATTAATATTTATAATGCGATGTTCCAGAAGCTTTCATTAATTTTTGAGCGGGTTATCTTCTACAGATACAAAAGAGCTGATGTTCAACTGTTGTTGAACTCTGCTCACATTAGCAGAAAATAAATATTTTCTTTACTTTGTGTAGGTACTAGGTATAAATAATTGAATTTCATAAAAAAATCTGTAGGTATACAAAATAGACGTGAAGTGGATTTATAATAGACGTTACCTTGATATATAATTATTTTGTTAATGCCTAGAAAAAATAAGTTACAAGAAAGGTAGGAGGAGTTATAATAATATAATCGGGGGTGTGTTATAAGCCTACCTCTCGATTACCATTATCTACAACTGTGATTGTTACCACCGCTCTGTTATTGTCGTAAATCATAGTTAGAATAAGCACTAAACACATTATTATAATAAAAAAATAAATGCTATGATATGCTATACATTATGATATTAGATAGAAGTTAAAAATAACTACTATCTAATATCATACTGAATTGACAATTATACCTATTAATGAGTTTAATGATAGCCCTCCTACAAAGTAGGTAAATCTGACAGTGAAAAAATGCAGTATGTTTGATAAATACATGACATGGTAAAGAAAGGATCACACATTGAGTTTGCTTGAGTTTGTAGGCCTCTACTTATTCAACACGGTTTGTCTAGGAATACCTTAACAAGGAAAGAATGCAAAAAACACAAAAGTAATAAACACTTTAGTTGAGAATTCTTTGTTTTTCGCAACACGCCAGGGGAAATGTTAACAAACAAATTGGAAATAGTCCTGGAGATACTGCGTTTCTAATACCCAACTTCATTTCAGAGGCACGAGCTGCTGATCGAACGAAAACATTGTTGTTCGCCATCGATATAAATTGACGCACTGGAAGTGTCAGTAAAGTGTAGGGACTACTCGCAATTACTGTTTAAATTAGAAAATTTTCAGAAACACCGCAGCTTTAACTACAATCAGAGTCAATGAAGATCGATCTAGTTGAAGAAGACATCACTTTTTGGCGGAACTCAAGAAGTGAAGTTGAGTTTTTTGTTTCATTATTGTAAAAAATGTGGATTAGGCGTTTTAGGGTTTAATTATGATAGTTTACTAAACTTCAAAGTGTCGTGCGTGGTGTTTGTGATAATCAAATGAATGGGTGGGATTATATTTTTCGTGTTGGAAGCAGGGAGTCTTCTTTTGTCCTCAGTACCTACTGACTTACTACCTATCACTTTACTCCTGACTCCTGATTTACTTCGACGGGACTGGACATTGAAAGGATACGTTTTAAACTTTGAAATTGCTTATTATGAAGAAAACTTGAGACTGGCACCATTGCCATATACCTATGAAGAAAAAAAAAACTTTCTATAAGTCATCGATTCTCCTAACTGAACGGCGTCCCATGCTACGTTCCTCGGTTTCCATTCGTGGTCTCATCATCCTCATCTACCTCATCGGTTGTCTTACGACCGATGTGGAATATATCCATCAAAGACAAGACTATTTAAACAAGCAACTTACTGAATTAATTTTTATAATGGCGTATTTAGGTATGATGGTATAAATACCCCACTGATACATGCAAAAACAAGCACTAATTGTGTTTCACGGAGAGATACTTCTATATTCTTTACATCAATGTTGAGCGCCGTCTCCTGACATGCAGCCTCACCGTCTATTTTTATTAATAAAGCGCTTAACTTACACTGAAAGCTGTTACCTGCTGGTATATTTGAAAAGCTTTATAGGTAGGTACTGACGAAATCAGTTACGTGTATGATAACTGATAACTTTGTATCATCTAATAAACATTACGAGAAGATACTAGGTATAAACATGAAACCAAACCGATTAAATTTTAATATTGAAGTATAAGTAATCAATATTTTATAACGTTTAATAGTCGATTTAAACACTGCCTACCCCCATAAACTCTAGAATCATTCCTACCATTTATTAAATACACACCTAATATTTCCAGCCTGTTCTGGGTAATGATAAATCCCATGCCGTCAACCGGTCATTAGCACAGTGTAATGATAACAAACGACAGTAACTCATCACGACCAGTGGTCAGAGCTAATTCTCCTGTTAACAAGCGAGCTAAAATATGCAAAGCTTATGTCCAAACAACTATTAGTCTTTGACACCGGTTTGCTAAATGTGGAAGCGGCTTCTGTATAACGGCGGATCCATATTTGAAATATATCCGAGCTGAGATGAGGAAGAGTAATAAATAAATAATGCCACACTCAGTGGCCCACACTAGGATTGCCTGTGTCGTGGGTCCAGAGACACATAGGTACAAAGACAAACACAAACACAGAGAGTAGAGACGAGTCAAATCATCTAGGGACTGACTTATTAAGTATATTTTTATATGAAATGTTGGCTATATATATATATATATATATATATATATATATATATATATATATGTGTGTGTGTGTGTGTGTGTGTGTGTGTGTGAATGATGCATTCAGTAACACTGCGACGCGGACGTGTAGAATGGCCGCTCAGATGAACAGTTTTTTAAAACGTATAAATCAAACAGTCATGCAACTATTTATTTCTACATTAGTTGAAGAGTACCTATATTATATTGTCAGCCCTCAGGTACATGGTCTCCTTCATTGTCATGGGATTTGAACTTATACGAACACTGCGAGTCACTTATTATTATCATGTCTTACTGGAGGTATGTATCTATGAATTTTACTACATTCCAATCCTGTAAAAACAGTTCATTACATAATAATAATAATAATAATAACTCCTTCATTTCCTTTCGCGATCGACCACTGTGTCTTTAGCGACGACTGATTGCCCACCCTTGGTATAGATGATATACTCGTATTATAGTGAAGAATTTAACTCAATTTCAGAGTTCAATGCCTATTAGGAAACTTTGTCCATACTATTCCGCCCACTCGACCACTGTTCGGTGTAAGGGGGAGTGTCCACTGTCCGCAGCGACGTTGATGTATCATCTCGGATCAAGCACCGAGCGCGTCTGTCCACTACCTAATCTCCATACATTATTGCTGGGCATTGTTCAAATAAATGGTACTTGAAGACTTAAGTTTTGACAGTGGGTTTAAATCCTTTAGAGCTCCTTTTACTCATTACTTACTTGGGCAATAGTCATGATAAATGACATAATAATGTTATACCCTAGAATCATATTAGAGTATTAACCTAATTTATATGATCTTCGACCTCCAATTGTTCCCTTTAGTATTAATGGCTGAAGGTAAACGAACGAACAGCGAGCAAACTTGATGTTCACATGATGCTTAGATGACATCGCAGGGAAACATTGGATAAGAATGGCTGTGGCGTAAGAAAGAAGGGGTCTAGGCGTAAGAAGAAGCAGTGGGTGAAAGCGAACTGATATGATGATGATTGGTTCAAACTGCTCTTGACTGGTCAAGTGTGAAGCTAACGGTTAATTTATCTTTATATATACGGACGGTATATGCACTTTCTTATTACAGGTGGACTAAAACCCTGGGGGACGCTGAATCATCATCAACATCATCTTATCTCAACAATACCACAAACAGTTTGTTTTGGCTTTAAGATGGTATGGGTAATTGGTTGAAGCATCATTCAGAGCAGAATTACTAATTCACGAGATATAATGGTAGGTTATATGGTAGCTGGAGGAAAATGAAACGAAATAAGATACAATAACCTACATATTATAAGGTGCAGAATCCAGCTACTTATCTTGGCTGAGCTAATTGTGAGTAAAGCCACATTAAAATCTACAAATTCCACACAAGCATTCGCAATTCTACGCTATTAAACAAAAAAACTTTACCTAAATACATCCAGCATCTCCAGACTCCAGCATAAAGTAACAAGAGGGTGCGGAAGGAGGCGGTGTACAACGTATGGAGATTAATTTGCGCCGCCCGATTCTCCCACTGACCACCCCGCCCGCGTGGACAACCTCCCTGGGGCAAGAAAGACGTAGTATGGATAAGACAAAAGAAGTTCAAAATAATCTTTGCAAACTAATCTTTGTGGTTAAAATTAGTGAGACTCGGATTAAAGCAGGAGGCATTCGGTATAGACAATGAATCTCTACTGAATGAATCTATGTTATACTGAAAATATAAACTGAATAAAACGCGGTGTACATATTCATATATTGTACATATATTGTCTCTACCACTGATCACTCTTCACGTGTGGACTAGTCTCCTGGCAGAAAAGCCGATGAGAATAAAATCTTTCTTGTAAATAATCTGCAACGCTACAGCAGCAACGCAGCAAGCATAAGAAGATAAGAATAAGATGAAAGGAAACATAGACTTGTATATCTACAACTAAATAAAACCAATGAACTGACTAACACGCTTGCATTGACAACCTTCTTGGAGCAAGAAACACAAAAAATAAGTTTTAAATAGCAATCAATACCTTTCAATACGTTTCAGTGAGTGACCTCCATTGAAACGTTGACATTATGAGGCACAACTTACTTAGATTAGAAAAACCCGCTTTTGGGCACATTATGGAAACTCGTAGGAACAACTAAAGAACATAGTCATTTACCTCATATTCTTACTCATTTTATTTCTATAGACATACACTCCAAACCTTTGCATTTATAACACTCAATATTGCGCAATCTTATGACAATAATGCAAATACGAAATTTAAAGGTTGAAGAAGTCTTATCTACACTATTATCGTCTTGGTGGTTAACAAACGAATAACCCCATCCCTCGCTACCCTTGTAGCCGTCTTGGTATATAAGGTAAGGAAAGAGTAATTTACTACGACCGATATTGTTTGAACTATACTCGGAATTACTGTGACAATCTGCTTTTTAAGAAAGAAAACATAGAATAGAGAATCGACCAACAACTTTTTAGGATATTATCTGTCCCTTTTTTAGTCTTTCGTCTGTTTTTTCATAGTTACTGTCCTCGTCTATAAAGTCACAGCATGGCTCATATCTATGTGGTGCTAATCAAGGCAAAGACTGAAATAGAACGACATACTTACATACTAATACAATTTGAGAGTCGTCTTTAATACGCAGATGCATATTAAAAATTAAACAAAAATAGACATGAATTTTTAATTTCAACACGAGGTAACACGTTTCCAGAAATGGCATAAGAATTCAGAAGTAAGAACAGAGTTACAATTTCTCCAAACATTGTAAGTACAATGTAGTATATAAAGTTATATTTAAAATACAGAACCTCGATAAAGAGACTGACATTTTTAAGTTGACCAAGAGAAGAGTGGAATAAATCTCAAGTATCAAAGATACAATTCACACTAGCAGAATGAGTGCCGAAGATAAGACCGGCTAGCGAACTATTAACCACGATGTCTGGTGAATATGAAGCCGGATGCAGGCGGAGACCATTTAATGAATATTTGAAGCCCTCGGTCCGGCTGAACATATTCGAATCAATTGTATCCATGTACCAACAACAGGACTGGAATATTAACATGGGAGTTTGAACGTCGCCAGACGTTTGGGGATAAGGGTTTCTACAGGCTTGGCCGAATCACGTTTAATTTTGTTCCTGGAGACGGCAAAATTGACAGACATTAAGCATGATGGTTTTTATTAGTTTTGCAATAAGATTAATTATAACACTCGTTAAAAAACAGTGCAAAAAATAATAATAATACCCACATGTTGCACCAGAGCATTTTAAAATCGTATCATCCGTCTTACTGACTATACCTATAGTTTGAATTTTATTGATTGGTGCACCAATTTGAATTAGTTGAATGTTAGCCGATTCACTAATTGGCAGTAAGAAAAATCTATCTCAAGAATGTCAATTTAATTAAAGTCTGATAGTAAAATACCTTTTAAATTCTGACTTAACCAACATAGGTCTTGATATCGGCTATTAATATCCCACTGCAGGGCTTTCCTTGTAAACATGAGGTTATTTCAAGTTAATTCACCACCCGGGGCCGTTGTCGGCTGATGGACTGCGGACATGCTCAGACTTTTTACTCTCAGATAGGTACGCCGGTTTCCTCGCGAAGTTTTCTTTTCGTACTAGTAACAATATTAATAAAATTTTGAAGACCCAAGAAAAAACGAAAGGATTGCATGGTAGAAGACCTTAAATGAAAAAATCTTTTCACTGACAATGTGTTGCCAGTAATAGAGATATGTAGTCATATTGTGGTAAAGAACAAAGTCCGAAGCACCGAAGGAAGTACAATAGAAATTAAGTAAACTATGTTCATGTGTAATAATTGCGAGAATAGGTAGGTATGCCACAATTCTCTCTGACTATGCCTCTAACAACCTTGTAATATGTTTACCTCGGTATTTAGTGATAATGACAATGACTGGTGTCAGTGACAATTGAAAAATCCTTAAGCAGAAACTCAGTGTTACGGCCCGGGAACGTACTCGCCATCTTAAGAATTTGACTGAAAACTTTGATGGCGACTTTTATCTTTTTTCCATAAGTCCCCATTCAGGTGTTATAACGCAGCAATGGGGATAAGTGAAAAAAAAAAAACGTCCCATCAGTGGGGTCAGTGGGTATTTATGGAATAATTCAGGCAGAACAGGTACCTACTGCTATATAGGCAGTCACCACTGTACCAACGTCTTAACATATAAAAACACTGAATACTAGAACACCAGAGTACCTACATCTCTCTCTAACACTTAGTACGCGGAATGATTTTCCATTTGAATAAATAAAGCATAGGTAAGTAAGTACTAGATGTCCTAGCTATTAAAGTGGACCCTGATTTCCCCCCGGGTCGCACTAGTTCCGTTGCTACGTGTTTTTCAGACATTCTCATTTGTAGAACAATGTTATAGACGTACGAGTAAAGTAAATAATTTAGCTAAAAAATATTTACATCATATAAATTAAGTGCATACTTATAAAGCACAATGACTGTCCATCTGCAGAATCGAGTTTATCTCGGGATTCTTAGGGCAAATTTAATTATTTTCATAATTGTTCTAATCATTAACTTTTATCTTTACTAACCAGAATTATTATTATTATCGTAAGTTTTTACGTTGACAATTCTTGCTTTATTATTATTACTTTTTTACTCTTTTATTATTTCAATAATAATTATATTTCAGTAAGCAGTAATCAGTAAGCTTAGTATTTTTGTAATAAAATGCCGCGTGAAGTAATAAAATATATATTTTTTTATTTTAAAGTATAAACTTTGTTTACAGATTTAGGTAATGTGTAGTTTCTGGGTTTGATTTAATTTCCATTATTAAATAAGTAGTAATATAAAGTAGCAATTATTTAAAAATGATTCTTAAAATACACAAATAAATACATAGATATATTCATTACATACACACATAGATTACAGGTAGATTAGCTTACAGCTAAATACCTATGTGTGTAGCTCTAAGCTAATCTACCTGTATAGACTTATGATCAAACGCTTTTAAAAATTCATAAATTCTACCTATTCGACCCAAATTACGCGTCTAATCCAATATTTGTTCAAGAGAAGGCAGCAAAAAAATTTCGTCCCAATTAGCGTGCGACCCGGTTCTAAGAGAAAAACGAAATTGCTACGTAAAAAGTCGTAACTCAATTACGCCGATGAACCGTTGTCGCAATAAGGCGTTCGTTAGCAAGGTTGAGACTGGAGTTAGAGCATGCGCCGTGACCCGAGGTCGATAATGAGACAGACCTCTCGCTCTGAAGTCTCAGCATCACACATCCTCGCAGTTTAACGTTTACGTATTTACATACGCCCCCACATATGCATATGTGCCCTTTACTCTGACGTATGTGTAACGCACACATACGTACTCGCCTCTCTACGTGTCACACATAGACGTATCAAGTGTTTACACATACAAAATTCGTGTGTAGTGAGTTTGGGGAATTTGTTTAAGGCAGTAATGGCGTTCTTACATTGACATTAGTTTGTCGAAAGAAATTTATGTGAGTTGAATGTTTAGTTGAATAAGGGGTTAAGTTTATGGGAAGCCATTGTTGTACGGGTATTATAGTTTTTCTTCGCATACCCAACTGCTTTGTATGCAAGAAATTTATGAGAAAATTTATGCTTGATTTATTGCATGTTAGTAAAAATTAATATTTACCTACAACAAAATTAGGCGAGCTTGGGAGGCAGACTGACAAAAAGATAAACAGAAAGACATTGTCCTTTATATGTAGAAATAGAGATGTCTCATATAGGTATATTGATGTCTCTGCCTGTCTGTCTCTCTGTTTGTTTGTTCGCGTAGTGGCGTCGTATGATTTCGTAGGAATATATGTAGGTGTAGGTAGGTGTCTAATAAAGTGATCAAGATATACATTATTCGGGTGACCGATTGGTAGATACAGTTGGTGGTAACTCTGCATGCTGAGCAAACGGCCCCGGGTTCGATTACCCGTCGTAAATTCATTTGTTGTAAACGAATGTTTGATCGGGTCTGGATGTGTATTTGTCTTTGTCATTGTGTGTGTCTTTTAACCCATGACACATGGAATCCTAATGTGGGCCATTGAGTATGGCGTTATTTATTATAGCTTTCGTAATAGGATTTGAAAATCAGATCCCAAGTGAGCAAAGACGCGAGCAGTTGTTAGTTTTCAATAAGTATTACCTATTTAGGTATAGTACATATATCTAAGTAAAAAGCGTTATATAAATAAAAATGAATATTAAAGACATCTTCCTACGTAACTCTTTAGGATGAAAAACAATATGAACTGAAGCAAAAACATACTGTTCTAAGCACACACAAGCCTTTCATTAAAACCTCGCTCTATGTTTTTCTACTTAGCCTCGAGACAGACTTGAAAATGAGCTCGTTACCGCGACCGCCATTGGAAAACTTCTCTCCATCTACCTTTGTCTAATACTCCTTAATAATACCTACACAATAATATATATAGGTACGAATAAAAACAGTAGATAGGCCCTTTTATACACAAGTCGAAAGTCGCTCAACGAACAATGGAATGAGATAATTTCGAAGTTCCTTTGGTGGATTGGATTCGAAACGATGAACTTCGTAGAAGAATCATAGTTCAAATGATCAGTTAGCTGAGTGGGCAGCTCACAGTTGTCACGATCAACAACTGATACCTACGTTAGACGAGTCCTCGAATGCAGACTGTGTACCGGGAAACGTATAGTGGACCCATGACTAAAGAAAGTTGCCTGTAGTGGCTGGATGGGAAGAGCGGAAGACAGAATGTTGGTGTGTTTTGGGAGAGCCAAGTGAGCGGATACCGTGTGCGACGGTGTAATGGGCAGTCTTATGATGTGATTGTTTACAACTTAATACCTTGTATACCTTAATCAAAACCCTACTTTAGAATCAGAATTAGGTACCTACCTACCTATAAGAGGTAGCCACAGATGGCAAAATACAGGGCCGTCTTTACCAGGGGGTGCAAGGGGTGCGGTGCACCCCGGGCGCCCACCTTTTAAAGGTAATGAAAAAATATAACGCTATAGTAAACAATTACACAATAGGATATTTGACTGTCATAGGATACACAATAGGATATTTGACTGTCATAGGATACACAATAGGATATTTGACTGTCATAGGATACACAATAGGATGTTTGACTGTCTTAGGATACACTCCCGCACCCCGGCGCAGAATAGACTTAAGACGGCCCTGGCAAAATACATAAGTTTACAGACAACTGGCCTTACTTACTACATATCTGCAACAACACACGCACACATAGACAGATTCGAAGTAAACTGATTCACTCAATGTGTAACAAAATTTTACTGACGGCTCTCATACATTCCGTAGCTCAGTTGGTTTAGCGTCTAGTATGTTAACAACGTCTATTTCATGCAAGCCATTTTGCCTTTTGTACCTAGGTATCATTTGTTTTAGCTAAGCAGGTAAAACAGAACGTTCTAGAACTGTAACTATAGACTCACGTAACAATATAATTAAAATCACGACTGTTCCGCGGTCCACCCTGAAAGAATGGAGGCCACCCGACTCTCTCGAAAAGGGGGGGTTCACCCCCAGAGACGGCGATTCACATTAATATTCCCCACTTTTATCTCTATATGCAAACTGGCTGGAAGTTGGTCCGTTCATTGTGGCCGTTTGATTTCTCCAACAAAAGTTTGCGCGGTGAATGATTGTGCTGTTTCAATGGTGAATGAGGAAGTTAAAGAAGTTTTTGCTGCGAACTCGGTCTAGATATCTTTTGTTCAGTTTTTTCTTTATTGTAGGTAGTTGGAGTATTATTTTTAATCAGACTTCTTGTAAGACTTTGCAATATAAGAAAGTCTTGCAACGTTTCTAATGTAGGCGTAGATAAAAGATTCCTACCCGTAGGTAGGTAGGTACCTACCAATTGTAGAGTGGAAAAATTTTACTTCCTTGATTTTTTTTTAAATTACCTACATCAGTTAACAATCTAATTAATAATGTCAGAATGGAATGAACTAGCTCCCATAAAGAATCCTATAGCCTGAGATTAGAGTGTATCTTGCTTTTGTACTTATAACTGTGGCTTGTGTAACATAACCTGCAATGGATAGGAAGAGAATTACACATGCTTGACGCATCTTCTGTGAGGATGTGACGGTCTGGTGAGATGCAGACTGAGTGTTCTACGTAATCATAAACCGAAGCCAGAAGGTGCAAGGCTTCTACGATTGCCGGTCATATTAGCTTTGTTCGCGGTAAGGATTCAGAACTAATTCGGAACTAGTACTGAACTAATTTGGAATCGTAGTAGAGCGCATGCTCGGTTATAGACCGATTCGTGATTTTTATTTCCGCGAACGATTTCGGAACCAAACTGCGTACGATCTACTGTCATCGGCAGTGTTACCAACTCTCAAAAATATTTATCCCTAAAGCTTAAGTCAAAAACCCCCAAAATCGCCCCAATTACTTAGAAATCCCCCTAAAAAAATATACCTATAATAAAAGAAAAAATATAAATTACAAAAATGCAATGAAATTTCTTTACCTTTTAAATATGGATCTGTTTCCCAAATCTACGTGTACTTCTGACTGTACATTTTTTTATTTTTAGTTTCTTTAGGCATCATTAACAAATTGCTTGTCGGCACAGCAGTACAACAACAAAATCGAATTAAACAAGTAAACAATAATCAACGTACATATGTATTTCCAGTAAGCATAGGCACAATAACCACCAGTCACCACAGAGTAGTTGTAATATATTTGTACTAAATGTCGTTAAGTCGCTAGGTCAACAAATAAATATGATTAGCTATTATAGTTTGGATTGTCCCAGGGCCTATACTTTCACATAATATATGAAAAATATATATTCAAAAAAATATATGAAGAGTCAAAAAATCCCTAAAAATATAAAACCCCTAAAAAAAAACCCATTCCACTTATTTACCCCCTAAATTTGGGGGGAAAACCCCTAAGTTGGCAAGTATTTAAGTGGACCCACCAAAACACATTACTCTTATTAGAGTATTATATAAACTTATTTATATAAACAACAAACAAAACTAACCATATTTTATTTAACCCTTAATAAATTAATGAAATTTATATTTTATTTAACTATTTAACCAGTTTATTAGTTTCTAACCAACTGAATATAGCCGCAGCATATATGTCAAATGTCGTTAGGTAAAAACTGCGCATGTCTGGAACTACGGATTCTTGCCAAAGTTATAGAACTGATAGAACCGATTCTGAACCGATCCTGAATTGAGTTCGACGGTTCCGCGAACACAGAACTGTAACTAGAAATTCTGAATTGTGTGTTCCGCGAACGGCATTATTTGAACTGCGCATGCGTATAGTTCCGAATCAGTTCTGAATCCTTACCGCGAACGAAGCTATTAAAGTATGAGATAGTGCTAGAGGTAGGTACCTACATAAAAGATCCTTAATGGATGATTACCCCTGATAAGATAAGGTGTGTAAAAATTAAATAAAAATAAAAAGACGAAAAAATCACCCAGACCCGTACAAACGTTTCTCTTTAAACAAATCAATGTCCGACCGAGAAACGAACCCGGAATCTCTTGCACAACTAGTAGAGGCACTACCAATCTAACTAATCGGTCGTCAAAAATATAAGTATTACCTATTTAGGTATACCTACTAGGTATATAAGTAGGTATTTAATGTCTTACTTAAGTGAAATATAACCAGGCTGTTGGTTAATGCCTATTTTCCTGTACCTACATATCTGTGTGGTATTCAAATATAGGGACTTGAAAGAAATCCTTAGAATCCTCGGTCAGAGGAGTTTTTTGTCTACCTCATGTACCTAGTTCAATGAAACGATTCTATTCTAAATATGGCTCATCGAAGTTTCTACCAATGTCAAAGTTGAACGAAATAGTAAAAAGAAAATGAAAAATGATCTTAAGTAGGTAGGTACCCTATTATCGTGTACAAAAATATTTTACATTCTATGTGTCTGTGTATGTGGGCACACGAACAAAATAACGACAGTGCAAAAAAGATCTTTAAGTGTTAAATTTTAGTTAGATCTTACAGATTAAATGTTAGTTTTAAAATTAAAATAAAATGCTAAAAAATATTGTAGGTAGGTACTATCTAATCATATACTTACTTACATTAAAGTAGGTAGTGTTCTCTTAGCTAATTAATTAAATTATGGCACTTGTAATTGTATTTGAAAGAAAGTTGCAAACAACAGAATTGAAAACTGTGAGAAAAACAGTCTCTGTCATAAATAGAATACCAATAAATAAATTAATCCAATTAGCAAACTCCCATTTTGAATAATGACCGCTCTCAGCAAATAAGATCGTTCTCAAGCCAGAATTTCTAATTAGAAAGTGAATTTACTTTTGAGGACAAAATGAAGCCGCTAAATACAAAATCCCATTGGTCATCTCCGTGAAAGGAAGAGCGCGGCGTTCTAATTACAAACAATCAAGGCTCCTGATTGGTGGGTTCAGTTCCCCCCTTCTGTTTGTTCTCTGGAGTAGGCGTGGTCTATCTCGCTCACTCTTTTAATTAGTGTAAGGAGTAAATTGCTTGTGAGAGAGAGCAGTGCTAGTTCTTAGCGCCATCTGTTATTGACGGCACTAGCGGGGGTAGGGGCGAGGTGGATAGTGTTACGTAGTTAATATAAGGAAAACACGTACGGGTTTTGGGAGGGAAATGGCTCGGTTGACATTCGTAGTTGATAGCTAGTTGTATCACTTGTATAGGATTGTCCCACGGATTCATTGCGAATACACAGCCTCACACCGTAAAGCAATAAAAACTAATGCTGGTTCTATTAATAAATTTATTAGGTATCTACTTACTTGTAATAATACCAAATTTCACAACAAAAATTCATTTAAAGATATGCACCTACCCATGCAAACAAATTTATACGTAGGTAGTACCTATATTGTATTTGAATTCCACTTTTAATATTATACGAAAAACAAAGATTTATCGACTTGGGATTTTTTTTAAATACCTTCCCACAGTTTCCGTTAGAGTCGCTGTTTTAGATTTATTCCAAAAATGTATCCTATGACACTCTGGTAATTAAAAACAAACAGACCAGTTATTTAGTAGCTATAGTGTAACATGCATACATACATTACATTCATACTTAGGCCAGCAAATTCATAACTAACACTTACTTAGGTGGCCTATTGGCGTAATCAGGTAAAAATTCCCTATTAACTACTTTCATGACCAAATCTTTTGTTTAATTTTCAAACAATTCCCAACAACAAAACGACAAAAACGACCTGTATCATCAACGCCCATTCACTTTTTTATTGCAACCGTGTCCCCCCACTCTCCCCTCCCCACAACGCAGCATTTCCAAGCCATTTAATATTAATGTGCATTTTCGTGGAGAGGAGAGATTCGTATAAAGCCGGTCTGCGATACAGTGGGGCGGTTGGGGTATAACGGACATGAGATTTAAAATTTAATTGTTGGAGCTATAAGGATAAGCTAAAGGAAATGCATAAGACTGTATAAAGTAGTTGATTATTCTTAACATCTTTTATAACGATCATAACTTGCATGATTACTTGATTAGACAAGTAAAAAAAAAAAATTTCAAGAATTTTACTGTTACAACGCACACATTATCAAAAGACACAAAAGTAAATAATAGAAGGATGCTTAAGAATACCTAGATAGGTATAGGAGTTATGATACCTAGGTATAGTTAAGTGGCCATGTTACTCATTCTTTTAATGCTATAAAACTTTTTAGTTCTCTATTTCTAAACTTCTTTGTTAATAACATTCGGCAATTTTAAAACATTCCTTGTGACGTCATTTTTGTATCTTACATTTGAACGCATAATTACTGCCATTTATACCTATAAGTTCTTAAATAGGTACATATATTAGGTATAGTATGAACTATGTACCTAAGTATTTTTTTTCATATAGATATCTATTGCCTATCAACAGAAGACTATTGATAGGTTCACATTGAAACGTGAAATGTAGGTAGGTACCTACTGCACATCCCATTTTATAGGTAGACCCCTTAACACGTAAATAGGTACCTACGTGTTTCGGTAATGAGTGAGATACTTATGCCAGAGCCCATTGCCATCCCACCCTATCCTATCCCTCACCATTTTCACAATCCTTCCTCCAAATACATTCATACGTATGCAAAGGCAGTCAGCGCATCCGGGGATGTTTGCCATTTTGGATTGAAGTTGGCATGTACCGGGGATGGCCATGGGCGACAGTATCCACTTACCACCAGATGAACTTTATGCTCGTCTATCGCCTTCTGGCTATAAAAAAAACCTATTAAGAGCTGACGACCAGCTGAGTCAGCCATTATCTAGTACATCAGCCCAGGAAATCTCCAGTATGTTAGGTATTTTCCCGCAGGGACCAAAATACAATATGCTCAATGCTAAATACATATGATGACCATGAAATATAGTTTAGAATTTATGTGGGTCCGATTCATAAGTTTAAAATTGCTCAGTAAGCTATGAAAAGAGCTAATAAGTAGGTACTTATGCTCGGAATTGCTTTTAGTGATAAGATTCGGAAAGAAGTAGACGAGAGTCTATGGCGTATATAGACGAGTTCTTCAATGGCAACCACGTGCCGGGAAGCGCAGTGTGAGACACCCATTGATTAGAAAATATATAGACACGTTAGAGTCTAATAGTGCTCTATGTTGAGTAGCTCTCGAATTCTTTAATTCATGTGTTAGAAAAATGGAACATTCTTATGACGTAGTACCTACCTACTTAAGTTTAAAATTTGATTTTTTAATGAATTCTTCCTTGTCTGCCTCACCCCCACCCTCTTGGAAGGTTCCTTGATAAGAACGTATGTGTCATCTATATAGGTAGCCATACGACCGGTGACTCTTGAAAGGCCACCAGGGCCACAAGAACTTAGACCTACACGATGTTAAGGCAATCGAGGTTTTTTAGCCGGTAGGAGTCCGGCACTACCTGGTACCACCTAGACTAGCCTAGCTAGACTAGCTGGTACCAGGTGACCATGCAGGGTTTTCCTTGATTGTCTTTCTTAACATTTTTTTCTTTTTTCTATGTACCTAGGTAGTTTATTCCCATATCGATGGGGACACCATATGGCCACGTGGATCGACGACTTGAACTGAATCGCACAAATTGGATAATGGCGTGATAAAAAAATATTAATAATTAATCACCTAATATGTAATAGTAAGAAATGGTAAACAATAGTAGGGTACTGTACCTACTCAAATGAAACAATTTTTTGCTTGACTGATACCTATTGATATATTTGAGAAGCGCGGAGTTGAGAACAGTGAAAGTGTATGGGAGGCAAGTCTTGAAAGAAGCCCTATATGCAGCAGTGGTGAGACATAGGCTGATGATATGGTAAGTTTGTTAAAATTTCTAGGTTTAAGCGTTTAATATTTTGTTTTTCATTAATAGATCCTTTATAATACGCACCTATACATGAGGATAAAAGAAAAAAATAGTATTTTTTCTAAATAAGAAAATCCAGCAATGACCTAAAAGCCACGGGTCCTCCCTATGCAGAGAGCGCTGTCCCGACTTACACTGGATTTATTACTAGTTAAAACTAGTTCCGAAGGCCAACAGTTCGAAACAGCCATTTCCAATAGATAAAGCCCCAAGACAGATTCCAAATACATTAGGCAGTGAAGCCGAAGGGGTGAAACTATTAAAAATTCCACGCGGGCGATGTATCGCGGTGTATTTTTCATGTGGCGGTGTGCCGAGTGCATGACGCGTTTATTACGAAATTTCGCGGCTTCCAGCGGCTTAGTGGCGTTCTTATAACGGTTTATGTTCTTACGGAAGTGGTAAGTAAATCTTTATAAGATACTTTGTTTTAGTCTTGTACAAGGGTTGCACAGAAAAGCAGTTGATAGTAAGTGGTTTTTGTAATCTGAGAGTACCTAAATTCCCAATTAGAGGGCTTCGATTAAAGGGCTGCTAGGTGTGAATGTACTACCGATCCACCAGTATCATAAACATCGCTCCTATTCAAAATTAAGTACATTTTTATAATGAATAGTTCACGTGACTATGAAAACATTTAGATACAAAACAATCAATTAAGTAATCTCATTTAGGTAGGTACCTACTAGTTAAGTAGGTATACCTACATCACAACCAATCATGAATCAAATTTGGAATAGATATCAAATCCGTAAATTGACATATGTATTTTGAAAAATGATCTAGTTAAACGGCACAAGTTAGAAAATAACCACATATAGAACACTGACGTCATTCTTCTGTATTGTCTTTACAACTACCCCTGAGTGATAGAGATAGCGATAGCTTCCCACCACGTCACCACATCAAACATCCATAGACAATATACCTAGGATCAGGGCCGTCTTTACCAGGGGGTGCAAGGGGTGCGGTGCACCCCGGGCGCTCACCTTATAAAGGTAATGAAAAAATATAACGCTATAGTAAACAATTACGCAATAGGATATTTGACTGTCATAGGATACACAATAGGATATTTGACTGTCATAGGATACACAATAGGATATTTGACTGTCATAGGATACACAATAGGATGTTTGACTGTCTTAGGATACACTCCCGCACCCCGGCGCAGAATAGACTTAAGACGGCCCTGCCTAGGATTAAGTTTATATTAGGTATCTATTGTTATAATGAATTTAGGAAATTCTTCTAATATAGATTTGCTTTCTTCTCTAGCCATAAAACTATCAATTTAGGAACAGTCACGTTCTCTATAGTAAGTATAACTGTATAACAAAACTATTATGATATTTTTTAAATTACTTTGGCAAATTTAATGTATTGAAATAGCGTATTCAACTTTAGCGTCGACATTAATCTGAATTTAATATCTTTGACACGTTCTTGTCTCCAAACCATACGCCACCTAATTCAAAAAAAATCAATATGTTCGTAATAAATACATAACCTAATTATTGTTCATTCATAAACCAAGAACATCATTAAATAAAGTGTCTCAATGAATGTAATTAAAGTTCATTTTGTTTTATTTCCTCTTTATATCTGAGACGAAATTACCAAATTACGTTTATAAATCCAAAAATAAAATCCTCTTACAGGCATTCCAGGTAATTTATGTTCGAGCGGCGAATAATCACAGAGGTGTCCTATAAATCGTGGACCATTTGTAAAATGGGAATTACGATTCGCCATCCGGGGAATTGTCACCCCTCCGACAATGTATATACCTAGTACCTAGCTAAATACAAATACTTGGACACGATAGTATTGTGTTTCGTTTTGATGACTTTAAGAGGTTTTTAAAAGGAACGTCACTAATATAGGAACGAATCAGCTCACCACACCACATAGGTAAACAAAGTAGATACCTCCATAATTATATATATTGTATAGTTGAATAGCTCCGAAAACTGCACCTCGCTGTAATTAATAACATACTGTATACAACAATGGGCATTCAACAGTTGTCGGCCATGTGACGACACCATTTTATGGTTTCCTGTTTAGTGTTTATATTTTTTTTTATTTTAGATAACGACATAAATAATTATTTCTTTAAAACTGTAACAGACACATTTAAGTTATTCGACGACCAATAGTACAGTTGTTAATACCTCTGCAAAAGGTCACGGGTTCGGTTCCCGGTCGGGTATTCATTTGTTTAAAGACAAATATTCTTCATGTCTGGTAGTTGTATGTGTCTCTGTAGTCAATCCTAGTGTGGACCATTAAGCGTGATGTTATTTATTACATGTTTTTTTTAGACACCAACAAGAACATTATAGTAGGTAGGTATATAGAATTTGGAAAACTTAATATAAAACTTGAATAACCTAGTAAAGATTCGCCACCTTAAGTGGCTAATCTTTACTAGGTTATTCAAATCGCAAACTGCAAATCGCAAAAACACCTAATTGTTTGAATGTTTACTTAGTTTACATCCTCATTTGTTTCTTAAATCGATGTAGATCACTGTCACTTGTTTGTCATGTAACTACTACTGAACTTCAGACTATTTCTCTCTACTGCTAGATAACGTTCAATGGTTCAATGAATTTAAACATGGTCGTACGCACTCAGTGACGATGTTAGAGAAGAGCGTCCTGCGGCGACGGTGAGCGAGTTGTCTTAAGGCCACACAACCCTCAAAACAGACGCACAGGCCTGTAACTATTTTTAGCAACCATTAAAAGTAAGCTGCGGCAATGCCAAAGGGTAATTTTTAACTATCGAAATTCCAAGTTCATTCGAGCGCACATCCTCCAATTAACATAAGCGTTTATTTACAAATCGATACTGCGATAAGACCGATCGTCACGTAATGTTAGCTATTCATTATGGCAATTAACACGTGAAACTATAAATTAGAGAAGCAGTGTAGCGTTACGGGCGCGCCCTGTAACACAGTGATGTTATCTCGCAATCGGAATTTTTTGGATATTGATGTGCTTTTGTTTCAACATGGCCCTGGACGGGACTTCTATTTGTACAGTAGCCAGTTTTAAGAACTTTTAGTTTGACCAGTCGTATTTGTATATTGTATTTGTTTTTGTTGTATTTCTGAGGTCAATGACTAAAAAGTTTACGCTTTAAAACTTACCCCTAATGTTTTTTTTACTCAGGTTTTTTAATCAGTTTATGGAATCCACTCTTTTAGAGGTGGTTCGTCAGGGCTCGCGGTGGCGGCTTTGTTATCCCTTAGTCGCATATTAAGTCGCCGGCCGATACCACACGGCCAGCAAAAAATGTCACAGATACATATTAGATAATGTATTACTGTGGCATAAAAATAAAAATATATAAAAATAATAAAAAGATCTTAGAGGAATTTTCATAAATTAATATATTAAATTACAAATAAAATAAAATAGAATACATTAAATTAATACATAAAATCATACTCTTAATAAATAATAAATTATGATGTTACGCTGGAGCAGCCTGCACCGACCACCACGAAAACCGGTTTCTCTGTACGATTGGTGACTTTATTATTATTATGACTGATGTGTTGCGTGAATTATCCAAAATAAGATCCAATAACAAACCAGCGTTATTTTATATTCTTCTTCTTCTTCTTCTTCTCAGCCCTTGGACGTCCACTGCTGGACATAGGCCTCCCCCATTGTCCGCCATTTAGACCTATCGGCAGCGACCTGCATCCAGCGGGTGCCCGCAACCTTTATGAGGTCGTCTGTCCATCTAGCAGATGGACGTCCTCGGCTTCGTCCGCCGGTACGTGGTCTCCATTCGAGAACCCATATACGGCATTTTATATTCATATTTTAATAATTAAGTTTATATACGAATGTGCAGTGCCTGCACAAACCTTCTACATGCGACGTAAATGTATGTATTTATTCTTTTTTATCTTTAAATACAAAGAATAAGATGAAAAAATACATGATAATCATGTTCCATAGTCAGCACATGTCAGGACTATTTAACATTAGCATTGAAGCTATCTATTAAGATGCATATCTGTTGAGCGTCCGACTAAACGGTCATTATACGGCAATTAAACTCGCTTAAATTTAATTAGATGCACCCTCGTTAATTGGTATCTATCAGTTACGGATACCGTATCTAATAGCACTCGAGACTATGAATAAATCAACAGGTTTTAAAGAAAATGTTTTATTTACAAAAATCAATTAAGCCTGGAGATAATTTCTTAATATTTCTCCAGGGCAGATGTAAGTTTACGCGACGATAGGAGGAATGTCATGCATTTTACGACCCAGGTATATATATACGAGTACACACCTGCTCGTATTTACCTGCATTACGTAGTAAGTAAGTGCATTTTATTGTACACCGAAGAATTCAGTGTACCTACACCAAAAGAAGGCCTTATCACTAGAGCGATCGTTCTGTTCCAGGCAAACTTTGGGCCAGAGGAGATATACCTATGCGAGCACAAGAATAATAGGTAGATGATACATATATTTATTAGATACATCTTAGATACAAATATGTAATAAATATAATTATATAATATAGGTATACTAGGTACTTATCAATAAAGCATGAAATAAGTACTTTTAGTGTTATACTTTTTATTTCAATATTTAGATCGCATTATTACCTATAATTAATGCTAGCCTGTAGAATCTTTTCATAAGCTGTGATACCACTCCATATCATCAGCTTATGCCTGTCTACTACTGGATATGAGTCATGCACGTTCTTCCGATCTTCTCAAGCTGCTAATACAAAATCTAAATAGCAGAAAAGTGCTATTTCATATTTTAGTTTCAAATTTAGCCAAACGTGATAATTTGTCACAAGTTAAGCCTTTTTTTCGGAGAAATTTATATCTAAGTGAATTTTCTTTTAAATCACTTTTTGCCGACGCACATTAGCATAATAAAGTAATAAAATCCCTATTATTAACAATTTGAACTTTAAAAAACAATAGAGGGAAAAAATATGACAAAAAGTCATGAATTCAACTAATGAAATATAGCCGCGCCACTTTGAAGCATGTGATAAAATTTACTGGATGGTACTTGGGTGTAGTTGATTATTCACCGACCTTCCACAGATCTTGCTCATGCTTTTTTATTGAAAAGTGGGCGAGCAAGTAAGCGGCCCACGTGATAGTAAGTGGATACCGTCGCCAATGGACAGGTGTCCATTGGCAACACCCAGTAACTTGCTCACAACTGTCACAACTGTGTACATGAATCCTGTGCATATAAATATGTTATATACATATACAGGAAGTAACAAGAAGGAGGTATACAGGAATATCTCCATATTTTGAGCTGAAAAAATGGAAAATGCAGAATATTAGGTAATATTAGGCTATGCCTGGCATAGGTGATGTATAGGTATGCCACATTCTTTTCTTTCCCTTAAAAACCTTATTCGGACTATTAACGAACATTTTAAGAAATGCCAAATAATAGCCAAATCGGTCCAGCCGTTCTCAAGTGATGCGGTTACCAACGAACAGCATTTAATTTTTATTTATATAGATATCGACTGTAGCATACATAGCAGCCAAAGATGGAAAAAATTCAAGGGGTATGTACATTTTATTTGATTACTGTGTCCTCATAGCTACGAGTATGTTTGCACAAAATAAACACTCTACTAGTGAAATAGAATGACAAATAGGTAATAAAAAAAAATATTATTCTTAGTTATTAAGTAGGTAATGTCCAAGTGGAAAATAGTTATTACAAAAAGTGCATTTTCTTAAAGTTGCTGACTATTAAAACTATACAATCTTATGACCCTTCTAGTTTCATAGATCTACATAAGCGAATTAATATTGATAAAACTGTTCAGTTTTTATTCGTAAATAAAGGATTAATCGCTGACAGGAAGACTCCTGCATAAATATCTCATTAGGCCAAGATTTATGGGCAGAGCGATCACGAAAAGTAAAAAAGTTGGTAAGTAAACGGTTTGATAATTACTTGTCAACATGCGATTGTCTATTTGGAACGGTTAATTTGATTTTTTATTTGCCGGTAATATATCATTTTGTTAATGACACCTGGCTGAATAAGGAGCGAGCACGAACGTAATCTTCAAAAAACATTTTTAAAAACAAACCCGATTGTTCTTTCGTGAAACTCAAGATTTTCTAATCAACTTAATCGAATTTTTAACTGATTCTTAAGTGCTGTTTAAAATTTGTATTTTTAAACGATATACCTTCTTAATCAATGTAGGTAACTAATGAATATAATCACAATATACTAATTGAAGTATATTAATATTTTTATACGAATAAGGTGATTGTAAGTGGATACCGTCGCTAATGGCGCGACACATTCAATACATTTCAAAATGACAAACGTTGGCGAGGCTCCGCTCAACGTCTCTTCCGTGTGTCTTGGGCCTTAGTATCTAATGGAATTAGGAACAAAATTGTGTCTAGATTTACTTATATTTACGGCGAAGTATCTGTTTCACTGTTTCACGTACACGTACTGTTTTAAAACATAAGTATACCTAACCAGCATTCGAATAATTACAAATTTCTTTTGCCTTCTTAAATGAGTTATTATGGTGACTTTATCTTTCAAATTCTTTGCTCAGACTGAAAGTGCGGGCATACACTACCTACAATGTTGTACTTGCGTTCGGCGCTACCTAGTTGCTTATTGGATATGTTAATAATATAGCTACGAAGGAGTTTGTATTGGACTCGATAGACCCATACTATACGTAGATACAAATTGTTCTGCGATAACAAACAGCTGCCCGTTCAAGCATGTGACGAAGCAAAAAATGCATTAACTTTTTCCCTGATTATACTGATAAACAAATACCTCATGAGGGAAAGGTGACATTCGGTGAGCATAAACGTTGAAAGGAAGCGCTAAAAGATCCAATAATTTATCGACGGCTTGACCTCGCGTCATTTACAATAAACAAATTGTTAATTTTTTGATAACTATCGTCCGGAACAGATGGTCGGACCCCTGTCACGACTCACACAACTTTTAACCTTAGGAACACGTCAGAGAGATCATTTTATAGTGACTTGTAAAAATTCTTTGAACAGTTTTTTCAACCTTCCGTAGTAATTGTGGAAGGTAAACATGGCATGTGCCGTGGTTATGGGACAGGTTGACCACATGTGGTGCAATCTGCCGAGTATTTTATCGATTTTATTAGATTAACATTTGACGCTTTAATCGCTTTATCCCTTTAACTTAATCAAATTTGTTATAGAACCATCAATGAATAATAAAACGTCGAGGTTAGGATACATTCTAAGTAAGTTAAAAATGAGAATATATACAAAACAATAATTTTGCTGTGTGTCCCATGTGTCTTTAACTAAAGTGCGACATTTATTCGCGCAAGCCATTACTGAACGCCACTGAAAGTGCCATTAACATAAAAGAAGAAGGAGAAACTACTTTCAAACTCAATATCAGAATCTTTTGTGTAGCAAATCTACTCGCAAAGCCCTCGGTTGGCGGCCATCCGTTAACACATTGATTATACATCAAGGAAAATAAAAAGGAAATAGTGCCACGAAAAAGCCGCCCGTAACGTAACGATTTCAATCAGACAAAACGTTTTGCGTTTTTATGGTGCCACGGCATCGGCGACTATCTCGTTCCGAAACAGATTATTTCTCATTTGATTTATGGCGGCTGAATCTTCCAACGATATTATGTTTTGGTCATCCATTCGATTCCGATTTGAATGCTGAGCGCCGAATGGGGTGGTATGAGACGGGGGTGGCACTCGTACTATATTAATCTCAAATCCATTTGTTGTAATCTGCATGCGATATTGGGAGTTTATCGCCAGGCATTAAGGTCGAATTTTCTCTTATTGCGGGAAGAGTTAGGACGCTTCAGAGATCGCCAAACGATAGAGGTGAGAGATGAAACAGTAGCGTCGTATTCATTTCGCCGATGTATAGCTCCGTCCCACTCGAACGCCCTGCGGGATACTGCGGCCCTAGTATGTATCAGATTTGGGTTTTATCATTTTATTGCTTATTCTTTTTAGATTTTCAGCGGCGAAGGCATATCATTTTGTTTTTAATGCGAGGCATAAATAACCGCGCAACGGGCCCGTGACTTTAAGTAGTGCTGCGTTTAGGGGTAATATGCGGAAGTGGGCACTATTTGTTGTAGGTAATAAATAATGCACGTTCGGAACTTGAGTTTCAATTTTTTTTCGCATGTTTAATTAAGCGGTTGTTGGTGGTTCATTGCCAAGCCAGTATGAGGATGTAGGTATATTTTAAAAACAATTTCTAAGTTAAATAGAACCTCGTTGAAAGCAAGCCGTTAGATGAAAAGTTACAAAATTATGAGGCTATTGAAAAAATTCAATCTCATATTTTTTTTCGGGAAACTTTTAAAAAAATGCCGCTCAATTTCTCAAAAGTGATTTTAAAGAGCGGAGGGGTGATTTGGTTGAGTAAGTATTTTGCAGCGAAATATTTTGTCGTCGGTTTGCCGCATCTGGCGTAGGTCCAGTCGCTTGATGACAGCTTATGAATTTTTTGGCAAAATTCGCCGCTTTTTCCATTGGAGGGACGTTTCTTATTTAACTTTTGGTCCAAATTATGCTCGCATTTTAAGTTCATTGGCGAAAGCGACCAGTTTGAAATACGTAAAAATATGCTGTGAATATTTATGAGGAAATATCTAAGTGGTAAATATCGTGTTTTACATCGATTACATCGTCGATTGAGGCGATAAAAGTATATTTAAATACGCGTAACCTTTTTCACCTCGACTGTTTACAGATAACAATGGGTTAGTGCTGACTACTCGGCAATAGATGTCGCAATATAAGGCGTATGGACGGTTGCTAGTTACAACTCTTCACCGCATGGGGCGCCACGATCGCCCATTGTTTTCCACCCAGCATCACTCTAACTTCGATAACGCATAAATTCAACGGGTTCGAATCTTTTGTTTTATCTTCGTAACGTATGGACACTGCGAAGTGAGTCCGTATGATATCTTGTTCTTTGTTTTGCCTTTATTAATGAAATATGTCGCTTGCTACACAGTGCTGAGGTTTATTTTATTATTTTAGTTACCATTTGTTATCACGACTTTATCTGCTGTAGAGAACGGGGATGCATCGAAAAGTAAATTATGAGTGTATTGTTCGGGTCACATTTCTTCGAGCGGAGAATAGACACGAATAATTTTAGCTTTAGGTAATAAATTTTGTATTAACAACCGAAGCAATCATCGGGAGTTCGAGTGAAATTTTGCCTTGGAAATTGTCATTTTCCTTTCTTAATTTTGAAGAGTGTCGTTAATCCTGCGATATTAGGAACACTGCAAACATTTTCCCCGTTTCCTTGAATGGCTCCTCAAAGAATTTCCGAGGGGTAGGAACTAATGAACCAGTGAAAACTTCCGCTATTAATAAAGGAAACTTCGTCACTTAGCAGCTTCCCGGCTTCGTAACTTCGACTGGCGTATCTTTTAATTTGGAACTGATCTTTGAAACTTATAATTTATTTGATTGTTACAATAACAACATTAACTACGATTCACTCATGTAGGTTTAAGCTAAATATTTGTCTTAATCCAATTTTTTATAAATTCAATAACCTACCTATATCAGATGCATGTTACTGATTAGAAACATCGATAAGAGGGATTAGAATAATAACAGTAACAATATGCAAAACGAAATCATTAAAATCCTAACTAATTTTCTGTGAGAACGGACAATTCGTCACGCGTCCCCTCAGTCAACCCTTTAATCTCGCGCGGGTCCGAAACGGCCGCGCGCCCGCTGTGCCAAATCCAAATGAACGCAATAATTGACGGACACTCGGGCGGCCATTGCGTAGTGTTTGACACGGACCAGGCCGCCGAAATTGTGTAGCAGTATATTGGAAATTTAGATTTTCGCTTTGGGATTAAATTTAATCTGACTGTATTGATGCTAGTGAATTTATTTATATTCTATTTTTATCTTAAGGCAACATTTACTTGGTGTGTATAAATGCAACGTTGTTAATGCAAGTTGGAAATATGTTCAAGGCCTCTTACATTTTTAATTTTTTTTTGTAGGTATATTCTATGGGCCTTGTTGCCTGAGATGAATAAATAAATAAAGTAGAAAATAAGTTTATAGATACGCCAGGGAAATTTTACCTTTATTAAATACATTTTTATTGTATTAAGAAAGTTTTCTTTTACCTATAACGATTAGAACGTAGGTACCTACTTAGAGTTTACCGTAATGCATTATCAGCTTATGTCTCTCCACTGCTGGCTATATTCCAAAAAAATATTAAAGAATGCTAAAAAATAATAATATTTATTTCAATGACATACGAGTACCTATTACTATAGGTAAACAGAAATTAATAAAAACAATTTCTTTACCTATAAAAAAAATATAATTTATTTGAACATTACATAAGTTATACAAAAACAAGGTAAATCCTAGCCGTCACACTAGGATTCAAATAAATTGAAATAGAAACTCTGAATAAAATTCGGACAACCTAATTCCCATCTTTAATTACGACATGAAAATGCGAATCAAAATCTGTTCCTCACCGCCCCTTCCACTAACAAGCGAGGGTGACATAATCGGAGAAACAAATCTGGCTACTGGTACTGCATGTAAATGATGATGATTAATTTGTTCTTCAAATGACAAGAAGGGTTAAATGGCAAGGGTCGCAATTTCGCCACTTGTTCGTGGAATCCGGGGAACGCGCGCGGGTTAGAATTTGCACAGTTTAATTCGTAGCATTTCGTACGATTTGATTGCCTTTGTACTGTTCTAGGAGTTTGATGGAGTGCGCGGATATTTCCTGGTTGGGAGTAGTATTAATTACAATTGTGAAAGGATTTTGGTACGGTTGCTTTTGGAATTTGGAGTTCGGTTGTCTTTGATGCCGATTCGGTGGCTCTTTGATTGTGATTTATCTGATTATACTGATTTGCGTTTAAATATTCTACTGTTTAATATGTGAGTATAACTATGTATGAATTTCTTTGATCATACGTAGTTCATTCAAGTCTCTTAGTGAACTTTGGAGAGAACTATACCTAATAACCGAGACGAGGTGATTCGCCAAAGAACGGAAGTCACCTCTGACTAAGTGGACCGAACCAATTGAAGAAGTTCGCATATGGTGGATATCCATCCAACAGTCGAAGGTCGCGTGTGGTGGCAAGCTTTGGAAGAGGCAAGCCTTATATCGACCAGAGGAGAGACATAGCTGACGGATTGTTAAATATACCTTACCATATCATACCATCAGCCCGCGTCTCTCCACTGCTGCATATAAGCCTCCTCTGTTAAAAATAGTTAATATTTTGCTTGTCAAGTACCTATTAATTACAAGGAAAGTAGACTGCGATAATAAAATATTAGAACTTATAGAGCAGAAACCTATAGAGTAGCACCGACATAAGGTCTATATAGATATAAGGTTGTCAGGAAGAGATTCCTTCTAGGAATAAACCCGCATTAGAACTTATGGTAATACTGTAATGTCCTATTGTAACAACTCATTTTATGTACAGTAAAGAGCAACAACATTACACGTCCTACTTAATTTATATAATACGAGCCTTGAATGTTCTTGAATGAAACATTCACAAATTATGTAAGTAATGTGAATATTAAGTTTATGACATAGAAATGGAATTACTCAAAGATTGAATACGCCACACCCGGACTAAAAGCGTGGGCAATCCTTTAACATCGATCGTCACCCGTCAGGGGTTTGAGACATATAACAAGTACACTAATGCAAGAAATAAATGGGAGATACGTTTGTATGTTAGTGTATTAATTTTGCAGTTCCTATCTTCTGTTTTTCCGAATAACACCTCCCAATTTGAAACATAGATTTAGTTATTTTTTGGCTTTTTACATGCAGCCTTTATATTTCCACTGCTGAATATAGGCCTCTACCAAGACTTGCTAACATATACACGATATTCAATTCCTCTCATTCAGCGAACTTTTTTAAGTCTTCGGTATATAATAACCTAAACGGGTTAAAATATGAAATCATACATCTATACATAATAATAGTATGATTGTATGTTATCTATAATATAACATACCTACTTATTACGTTAACTATACATAATATTAAAATCTTAACAAAGCCGTATCTGTACATAAAATATTTTTTGAAAAAAATCATTGCAGTATGATACAGAGCCCAAACAACATTTTTTGGAATTTTTGTCTGTCTCTTTGTCCGTCCTCTTTTTTATATAGAAGAAAGGCGGCTGACGAGCATACACCTGATGGTAAGTGGATACTGTCGTTCATAGACATCCGTGATACAGTCCGTGACAAACGTTGACACGCCCCCGGATGCGCTGTCAATGTTTGCAGATTATGGAAAAAATTGGGAAAATAGGGAGGGATAGGATGGGATGGGAATGGGTTCTGGCATAACTGTTGTCTGTCTGTCTGAACGCGTATCACGCAAAAAACACTGAACAGATTTTAATGAAACTTGTATTTATCGACAGATGTAAACTTGTATGTGTAACTTGTATTGTATTAATATTTAGAGTAATTTTTATTTAGGTATAATATTCTTACGGGAATAAAGTTAAACATACACGCACGAAGTCGCGGCCACTGCTAATTATAAAACTATTTGAATTCATCACAATTTAATTTCAATTCAATTCAATTTGCTTATTTGCAATGTGCGTTGCAAAAGGTGGTAAGTACATAGTCAGATCGACACATTTGCCAATAATGCCGTGCAAAATTACATATATGTAGTTAACATAATAAACATATAAATGCTTACAAATAACGTACTTAATACAAAACATCAAATTAGCCCTATTTTTTATTCTTTCCATAGCTTCTACTCAAAAATTTACTGAACGTTCAAAATAATTAAGTTGTAAGTCAGTTTTTTTTAAACAATCATTATCCATTATAATTCCTATTAATAAACTCATTAATCTTGTAAAAACACTTAGAGTCAAGCCATGTCAATAATCGTTTACATTTAAATAGTGTAAATAATACTGTAATTGAATTAGTTTCGAGCTACGTCAGATACAGAAACCAGTTTGCAATATCCTTAAAAACATTCGGTTGGGACATGGCGGATTGTCACCCAACGCTATCATAAATAGGAAAAGAATTTGCAATTCGAATAATATGTTTTAGCATCCCGCCATTCGTCCGACATTTCTGTTTTACTACTCTCGAATTTGCGGCGAGATGATATAGATTTTATATATATCGAATAGTAGAACTATATATAGTTACTTATATTAATTAAATGTAAGTGGGAGAAATTAGGATATCATCATGTTCATGTTTCATGTTGTTGTACTAATGTTATTGTGGGCATTTTTAAATCTAGAGGCTGAGCTATAGTCGGTTCAGCTTACAGGTAATATATAAAGCTATGTTTATATAAAGGTATAAAGGTGAATATAAAAAAAGTATGTTTATTCCCAAAATGATACATGCAAAGAGGATAACATGTAAATAAAATGATCAGCGAATGTGATTATTACTGCGGCTTGCTGCTCCATAGAACTGAATAAATTAAAAAAAAATAGATTAACCTTTTTTGAGTGAATAAAGTGTTCATTGCGTCCATAATATACTCGTAAGACTGCTTGGCTGACTGGTGCATTTATGACATCTTAGATTGCAACTTCCATAAAAAGTGGCTTGTAACTTCACCAAGTTGCCAAGTTACACCTAACGGAGGTTATTTCTGGAGCGTATTTCAAAGAAGAGTTTGGTTTCGAAATATTCTGATAGGAGAGTCTCGTTTTTTAGTCTAGAGTCTTGCCTACTTACAATGGCTGGCTCGGCGTTTTAAGTCTTTTTATATCTCCCAAAAATGAAATGTAAGAGAAAATGAAATGAACCCTTGGGAGAGGCCTATATCCAGCAGTGAACAAACACAAGCTGAATAAGAAGTAAAAGAGTCTCTTAGAACGGTAAGGGGTATCTATCTATTCTCTACCAAAGGACTACCGACGAATTTCTTTCAGTGGCGAGGCTAAGAAGAGTCCTACATCCAGCATTGGGGAGACATAGGCTGATACTGTGGTATGGTATACACTCTCGACTAACATTGTAACTCCCACTCGTACTAAGTTTTCACTTAATCGAGGAATTTTCAATCATAATTAGCTCCTGTGACGGAAAACGTGAAGGAATGTCCAGGTCCAGGAACGTGAAGGTCCAGGAATGAAAACAAAATCTGGGGCCTTTTGCTAATGTCCACCGATGCGGACTTGAATCACGTGGTGGATTATGATCCTAAACCTTGTTCCTTGCAGTGAGACATTGAAGGCTCATGTTAAAGTATTTTATTGTCGGCGACCGCAGGATACTAGTACCTACCTTCCTACTCGTAATAATTGTCCGAAAACTAAATTCGGTATTCAAAAAGAATCCGTTTCCATTCCATTTCAAAACGAGTGCGGAATTGTTTATATTAGGATTGTTAGGGACATGATATTTCGGATCCAGATACGAATATGGATAGGTATATTGTATACTCTTTAACCAGTTTCGGTTACAGATACGGATATGAAATTATTTCGGATATGGTTTCGGATACGGTTTCGGTTACGTAGTATACCTATGTTTTTAATTAACTTTTAAAGAAATGTTATTTTCTAACTGAAAACAAAGAAAAATAAAACCAAATAGGGAATAATTGTATCTATCAAATGAAATGCAAAAAGACGGTATTTGTCAAAACTCGCCTCATTTAAATTTTGCCCCTAACGTCAATGAATAAAATTATTTGAAATATATCATCCGAATCTTTCATTTCGGATTCGGTTTTGAATATTATTTTAATTCAGATATCCGGTAGTTTGGGTTACGGTTACGGAGCTCCGTAACATCCCTAGTTTATATGTAAACAGCCTTAGAATTTAGCCGACTTTTTGGTTTCAAAACCTACACATATCCAAGTTTTAGTATACGATTTGTCAATGCTATAGGTATGTAAAATGAAGGCGCGGCCAACATCGCACATTATGTTGATATTGGACCGGGGCTCGCCCGACGTTGTCGGTAAACAGAAATGTTCTTTTCGAAGGCACATTGAAATCTATCTATCTATCACAAAGATTTGCATAATATAAATGAAATATAATAGCATATCTATCTATAGAATAGTACTGGCATCATTCATAGAGCATCTTAGACTATGTTATTTTCTACTATTTAAACTAGTATCATTTTGTACTAGGGCAGGAGGAGAGTGTACGCTGCATTCCAACAACCGTTGAGCGCACTTGACTGGCCACGTTTCCCCTCTTTCACAGAAGACTACCTTGAAATGTACCCTACTGCATTCCCTACTTTATTGTATTTCCGCAATATACGTTCGTGTACCGGTAGTGAGTTATATATGCCACAGCCCGTTCCCATCCCATTGTATCCTAACCCTCCCCATTTTCCCAATCCTTTCTCCCAATCCATTTCTTAATCTGCAAAGGTAGGCAGCGCATCCGGGGGCGTGCCAACATTTGTCATTCGGGACTGATGTTGGCTTGTATCGCGGATATCTATGCACGACAGTGTCCACTTACCATCAGGTGGATTATATGCTCGTCAGCAATCTATTTTTATTAAAAAAAATACTAGTTAATATAAATGTAATAAAAATGGGACAGTTGGGTAATTGTTTTCTGTCTTATTTTGATTTCCACTTTTTTCCTTTCATTATTCATTCATTACTTCCTATTTTTCTTTCATTAAAGCTTCCTCATGTACATTGTCTTGTACGTTATTGATGTATGGTCTTGAAACGCCACGCTGGCCAAGTGGCTTGGCGAGTCTACTCTTTTAGAGGTGGTTTAGTTTCTCAAGGCTTGTTGTAACCGCTTTGTTACTCCTTAGCCGTATTTTACGACACTCACGGGAGGAGATGGGGTTGGTGCTGTTCTTTAGCCGGCCAACACTACACAGGAAGGCATACACTACAACCTTCCCACTGTTGAGAATGGATCTTCTCTGAAAACTCTTATAACGCGACCGGCGGCGGTTGTGAGACTCATCATCGTCTCTCATCTGTATGTCGATTTCATGTCAAATTTTATACATAAATTTTATTGTACTTAAAAAGCGATTAACAAAATTATCTCTTACAAGCGATATTATCTTCTTAGGTGATTTCTTGCAGTAAATCCGGCTACAGTATTGTGTGTATATTATAGTACAGTACAGAAATGCTATATTTAAAAAGCAGAGTAAATACATACACATTATAACATACAACACAAATATACAAACAAATATAACAGGACACAAAAAGATTCGTTTTTTGTCTTTACCGGTATACTATCAGAGTTTTACATAACCTACCTACCTACAGCCTATCAGATTTCATTTTTGTAGGTGTTACGAATTAATATCAGTAGTGAGTTGACACAGACGGGATTATTCCTTCCTTTTACTTTTATAGAGAAAAAGCAAATAAATAGGTGTCTGTTTACGCACTCCGCCATACGTCTAGGATTTCTATACAATCCCTTTAGTTTTCCTCTCTAATATCTGCTTTTTCATGTTTATTTCTTTTATTTATTATACATCGCTACTATTGTTGTCAAATTACATTTGAAAGTCCTTTGAAGGTAAAACGATTTCAAAGAATAATTTAATTTCTGTGACTGTCACTATTTCAAATAATAAACATCTAAATATGAGTACATCGATCGATTAATCAATTACGTGCGTTGAATCAATTTAAAAAGACTTAGGTTCAATTTCCGGTAATTTTGTTACCAAACAATGTATGTCTGATTAGTTTGTGTGCGTTTTTGTTTGCACCTTTGGGGAGAGGAAGGATGCACGTGCAATCCCACAACCGGTGGACGCACTCGAATGGCCACATTACCCCTCTCTCACATAACAATACCGTCAAATGTACTGCACTTTATTCTGTTCCCCCACTGCTGGGACACCTGTTTCGGTAGTGATTGATATATACCAAAGCCTATTCCCATGAAATATAATTCATTCAATGCTCTAAAAATCCATCCAATCCATTGGGGGAAAATGGGAAGGGATAGGATATATCCCAAATCCAATCCTAAATTCGAATCCATTCTAAAATCTCCAAAGGCAGGCAGCGCATCCGGGAGCGTGCCCGTTTGTCATTCTGAACTGATATTGGCATGTATCGGGAATGTCCTCGAGCAACAGTATGCACTATCCACCAGGTGGATTGTATGCTCGTCTGCCGCCTTCTTGCTATAAAAAAAAAGAAAAAAATCCTTTGTACCTACGACACAGGGAATTCTAGAGTGGACGATCGTGTGTGGTGTTATTAATTGGCCTCTCCGAAAGCTTGCCACCGCGAACAACCTTTTGCTCTTTGCATCCAGTCACTACTGGCAAACTTCTATGAGTTGAATATTTACCTGTTGGAAGGATGTCCCACACTTCCTGTATACGCGGTGTGACACCTGATTAGGACTCAATGAGTCAAATTCAATGAAGTTCAATTCAATGAGGTGCCAAGACAAATATGTGTGGTTTATATGGCACGAAGTAATATTAATTATGTATGGTCTATTTTATATTTGTGTAAATAAATACTAAATAAAATTAAAAAATGTCGTCTGCCCGTCCGTATCTGCGCATCTGTCGCAGGTCCCGTAACTTATTGGGTACATACATAAATAGTAGTATCTACACAGCTAAGTCCTGAATCTGAAACTATTTATCGAATGGGATAGAGTTCTGATAGAGTTCTGTTTGCTGTTTAAATTTTAGTGGCTAAAAATTCCTCGTCACTTATTTCGGAAATATATCTCTAATCAGCGCTTCATAGATCTGGTCTCGGGTATTGATCGATAGGAAAACGGATTTCAGCACTTGAAAATATTTTCATGGACACTGTCGCGATTACATTATGAAATACATACCCAATTTCAATAAAAGTAACTTTTTTCGATATTCGGTGTTAAATTTGTTGTTTGATTATGTGTGGATTATAAAGCCGAGAAAAAGATTTGAGTACTATCCAGTTAGTATTAATAATATTAGAGAACTATAAATATTGTAAATTGTCCTCTAGTTATTTATTTTCAACAGAAAATACTGAACCCATCATTATAGCACATTTGAAGTTTTATGGTGCGTTACGTTTACGTCGCTTGTTGCTTCACGGGAGTCCAGTTTCTTTATTATCAACAAAGCATTGTAGTTTTTCCTTTACTTAAAATATATAACTAATCACACAGCCAGAAGTATAGGCCGCCAGCATAATTAGATCCCAGTTGTAGTTTAATGCAGGTCCTATCGTGATAAACAAATCATGACTCATGCGTTTGTATGAAGATAAAAACTATTCCACTGATGCGTATGAGACATTAGACTATTCTAGATAGTCTTCAACTACGTCCACGCAGGTGATGCGGCCAAAAGTCAAAACATTACAAAAGACAACCAAGGGTTGTGTATGACAATTTGGAGGGTGACCACATCGACACGTGAGATGCAAGCTCAGAGATTACGTCATTCCTTAGAAACGCATGCTTTGCGATGAGCGCCGGCGCACATGACTATTAAAGGTGAGCGTACACTTAAATTCATGTAGATGAGTGTTTTTTGTATATTATTTGAAATATTATAACGAAATGCGTGTCATAGCACGAATATCAATGGGTTTAGCAGTGACGTTATTGTCTGTTGTATAATTTTTGGGATACCAAAATTTTGTTCTTTTGCAAGTAGACTAATCCAGAAAAATATTGATATTATTATACTTAACAGACATTCAAAAACTTATTGACATCTTTCAAAAAATATCTATAAAGATTTTAGGACTGGATGAAAAGAAGTGGAAAATCTGGAAGAGGGAGTGAGTAGGTATACTCAGAAGTGAAGAGACACAGGTCGAGATACTAGGATATGATGCTCACTGAAGACTACATTTCCCGAATGTCTAAAAGTACGAGTAGGTACTATAGGTACCCGAATGTCTATACTTCAGAAACATATCTGCTAAAAGACACCATTGGTAATTCAACCAACTTTTTAAAAATGAAACTTACAAACAGAGTGCGTTGCTCATATTGTTATTGTTTCTATCTTTAGCTACGTTTTACTTCATCCGTGTAGTATCTACTTAATACAATTTTCAGTGAGCGTTTCACCTAGCCTTGCCTACACAAAGCCAAACTGTTCGTTAAAACTAGCGCACGTGCGACGACGAGCCGGCTTATTACTGCATTAGATAAACATCGGCTTAATTTTACAAGGAACGCGTAAACCTTTGTTAACTCTAACTTAACTCGAGCTCTAACGACCTCTTTAATATTAGCGGCACGCTCGCTACCGGTTCTGACGACGTTTTTTGTTTTAAACCATACACGTTTAATTGTTACGGCTGCGCTATCATGAATATTATCTGTCCATGAGTTCATGGGAACTCGACTGTTCCGCCATTTCTAACTTATGTCGGTGCTATTTGCCCGGAAAAGAACAACTCCGTGTTTTCTCAGTAATGAATTGAGATAATAGGTGGTGTAGCACGTTGGACTGTAGTTTTTATGTTACATTATACAAGTTACATGTGTTATTGTCATTGTTAATGTGAACGCGAGTGTACCTAATGACGTTCGCGACGTAGATAAGAACGGTAATTTTCGTGTTTTTAAAGTAAAGACGTATTATAATTTTCGTGGAAAATTTGTTCCTTGACAGCACTGGAGGGGCATGAGAAGCCGTAACCAAAAATAAAATACTAAAGCTGAACATTATTTTGTTAGGTTAATATGGCTATCCGGCCGTATGGTGTTGGTCGGCTTTTGAATACCATCACTCCGTCTCTTCCCCTGAGTGGTGTAAAAGGCGACATGTTATGGATATGATAAGGTCCATGTCTTCCAACAGTGAACGATGAAAGGACTGGTTACAGGGTTACGATTATTATTATTTTGTTCCAAATTAAGTACCTTCTGGTAGTTACTCATCTGGGTAACTACGAGAAGGTACTTAATTTGTCCAGAGTGGGGCTACTAAAATGAACAGACAGTAACAACGAAACAGAAGTTGAATTTGCGTATTCATAATCGTAAGATAACCGTCTATGACACCGAAACGTAACAATTATTGTTTTAGTTACAGAAGTATTTTTACTGTTATAATTATTGTACTCGTGTTCATCAGAACACATTTCAGATGGAATAGAACTCAGAACATTTTATCAGCCGTATTGATATTTGTTAATCAGAATGGCTGCGACTAGAGTTGCCAATCATTCCGCGAGAGCTGCGATGTCCTGTTTCTAGGGTCCTGGAAGAAATGTCCCGTATAAGGTGCTTAAGAGATGCTAATTGTCCCGTTCTACAAGATTTTACGCGATGAATTAAAAAAAATAAGTATATAGATACTCGTTCTCAACCCCCCCCCCCCCCCCCCCCGTAACTACTGTAATTCAATTGTTTTAATTTTTTTTGTAACCGCTGTCACTGAACTAAATTAAAAAGAGTTGGGTTTAAAACTGGTCTTAAGGCAACTGCCTTACACAAATAATAATAATAATTAATAATAACTACATAAACAAACCTTCCATTATTGCGATTCTACAAGTTTTATGGATATCTATCCAAATAGGAAAACAAAATTTTCTTCGGGTCCCGCTTTTTTAACCCTGTCCCGCATTTAAATTGTCGATTTCCTACAAATTAGTGTTTCATATTAACCCTAGTTGCGGCCTAGTGTTCGCATGATGACAAACTTTTGTGTGTTCGTCAAAGAATTATTATGGTAACTAACTTTCGTATTGGCTACTCGTCTGACTGAAACGACTTGTCTGACTGTCTGTATCGACTGACTGAATGAATAGATTTGTTCTATAATGTTTTATTTGAGGTTGGCTTGGTACCACCTTGTCGCCTATCATCGATATCAAACTATAAGAAATGTGGCGATCCCAATAGGATGGTCGCAGTGATACGAGACTTTATTATTGACTAGCAGAACAGTCAATAATAATAACAGTGGCCTATGGAATAAATTGATAATGAGTCAGATGCAAAAGAGTTTGTATTTGTCCAATATGTTCCGATTCTCTTGAAAGAACTAGAAAACTTCTCTTAAAATACATTTGTGTATTTGAGCCATATTCATATTCCTGAGTTGCTTTAAGACGCCAAATATATAATTTAATTTGTATGTTACTTTTCGTTAAATTTCTTGTGTAACTCTACACTTTCACACTACACACTTATACACTCTGCTACATTTCAGTGTAACACACAGCCAGCATAATGAGTTGCGTCGGCGGCCGCGGGTGGGTTCGCGCACTCAGAGCGTATTCAGCCGTATTCATATTCATTAGGGCGCGAAGGGCCGCTTGATTGCACAAAGAGCCGACTAATTCACTCCCGCGACTCCGTCCACACGATAAGTTTAATTTATTTATGCTACAAGTGGTAACAAGTGGGAGGTTTCAAAGTAATGTAAGTAAAGTTCGGACTGCTGGAATTATATTTGACTTTGAATTTCGCTTCCAAAATTAAATTTCATCTGTGAAGTTTCCGTTAGTACACAAAAAACTATTGATAATTATTAAGCCGACATACTATCTGCTGTTGTATCTTTCTTCAGTTTTCATAAGATATGTTGTTAAATATTCCAGAAAATAATGTTCACTTATTCTACAGCTACCCAATAAAAAACACTTACCTATATAACTTATTGGTTATGATAATTATGGAGATCTAACTTATCGGGTATTTTAATTACTTACCTGGATACGTAACATGATTCTTAGGAATTTTTATTTACATTTTTTTTATTTATTACTTTCATAAAATGCTACTGGGGTTACAAATTGAACACGCACCACCCGATCGACCATATTTAGTATTATTTATGGTTTTAGTCTCTGCTGGTGTAAAGACAAACCAGTAGATACTTTCGAGATACACTGAAGAACATAATTTTTGTAACAGTTAACAAAAATGTATCTGAGACTTAAACTATCGACATAGAAATATCGTATTATTAACAGCTTAAACCATCCGGTCTGTTAATTGTTCATTTGTACCTGTTCTGTTCTAAGGTATCCTGTGGTAATACAATAGGTTTCATGAACCTCCTCATATATAGTACACCTACATATGTATCACGTATCAAAATAATGTATGTAGATAGGTATGTAAATGTAACAATAGTGGGTACGCCTGCCTACGTCGAATCAATAGGTTCGCGATCACGCTCGGTTGCGGGCGGGCCGGCTTAATTATTGAATTAGCATTTAAATGATTTCGGTAACCGTTCATTTGTAACTAATACAAATAGTGAACGGCATGAATAATATTATCGGATGACGTGCCGCCTAGCTGAGCTGAATGTTAATTCCCAATTAAGAAGTCGTAAATAAAAAACGTAAGTAGGTAAACCTTTGAAGAAAAAACTAATGACGCTTTGTATGCTTTCCGACGGTACGACGTTAGCTACCGTCGTGAGAAAATTGAACGTGCATCATAAAATGAAAATGAGTGTAATGAAAAGAAATTTGAATTTATTTAATGCTGCATATGCTACCAGCTAACATCTAAATAATTCAATGTTTATGGAACCTTTCGATGCTGTGATTTTGGGTATTTTTTAAAGTTCTTTTACAGAATTGAGCATTATTCCTACGGGTCTCTTATGCTAGATACCAATTACGTTCAGAGAGTAGGTATCGATTGGTCAGATGCATTTTTTTCCCTTTACTCATCAGCAAGGAAGATTTTGGCTTTCTTTTTAAGGTAATGCAAGGGTAATAAATAAGTGAAATGAAAAACTTATGGCTCCGCAGATATGCAATTTCCGTGTACCTATAGATAGTTCCATTTGAAATCTACATTCACTTAAACTATCTTTGACCAAATGCTTCCAAAATCAATTTAACCCAAAAATTATTGGACTAGTATTTAAACCACAGTCGTATATGATAAACAGATTGCTTGTTGAATGAAGCACGTCACGAAGCATTAAAATCAGTGTTTCGACAGCACGACTCATTAATTCTCTTATTTATCGACTACTCCGCACGAACTTCTGTAACCCATTTATTAATCGTAACTATGTCTTGCATAATTATGTTAGTAAATAAAACCGAGAGGATCCTACTGATACAGTGTTATTCAGTAACAGTGTTACAATGATTCTGATATAGTGCTGAACAACACGGCGACTGTATTTCCCTGCTGCAGTAGCTTTTAATGAAAATTATACTTATACGAACAAAAATTAAGCGAAAAGAAAGTGACAAAGAAACATAAGAAAGTGAAAGAAACATATCGTTAATTGGTCAATTAGGGAACGCCCCCTCTCGTAATTGGTCAGTGGGTGAAATCACGTGACTGAAAATGAAGACATCACTTTTTTCCTAACTTGAACAGGGTTATACAGAAAGAGTTATAGAGAAAAAGAAACCTTTACAAGATGGGTGAGGAGAAGGAGAATGAATATCCAGCAGCATTGATACAGGCCGATAGACTGGCATATATCATCCATTAGCGGAACGACATTGTTACTGACACCGTCTAGATAGACCGTGTCGGTAGATGAATCAAGATTGATAAAGACTGATTGATTGATTAATCGAGACTGATAAAGGTGAAGATTGTAATTGGCGATATAGTTTTATTACTAGAAACTATCAGACGTTGTTAACTTGAAGGTTTAAGCAAGCTCCAGTATACAGAAGTAAACACTTTCCTACGTTATTTCAAGACAGTTTCGTTTAATGTGGAGCCAGTTGACATTTTTCCGCTACGCTACTTCATGGGACTCTTCAAGAGGGCTGAGAACAGGATTCTGAAGGTTGGCCAGTGCACCCGTGTGTTGCTGGTGTCCATGGGCGGCGGTGATCACTTACCATCAGTAGCCAACCCGCTCAACTGTCATTTATTCTATGAAAAAAAACTTTTTATTTCAAATTTTTGAACGCCAAACAGATTAGGAAGGATAAAGAATGAATAGCTTTTCACAGGAAATGAGGTTAATTATTTTCGTGTAAAGAATTGAGTCAGAAACCTTCATTTTTATTATTACTAGTTTTAAAGTGAGGATGAGTCAAACAACTGGCTGTACTGGTCCTAGACACCTTAGCAGAAGGAAACTTGTCCACGCTTTAAACGTGGAAATGACTCGTTTGCGTAACTGTCATTATAATAAAACAGTGAGCCTCCGTCAAACAAATGTCGAAGTTGCGCTTCAAGTACTTATACTGATTTAAAAAATACAAGCGCAGCGAGGAACAAAAGAAATGTCGCACTCATAACTGTAGGCGAAAGAAAAGCCAAATATGCAACTTGATATAATAATGTATTATGGTAGGACGCAAGGCTGTCCCTTTGTTGGATCCGAAGCACGGCTGGAGAACCACAAGGAGTCGTCGTCGACAAACCTATAGAGTGCTGTCCATAGATAATCGATCCTATATCATAGATAGAATATCTATGAGCAGCACATCTTTACATTTTAGATTCAATTTATTGTATTTTATTTAAATTTGTTTATTTTTATTTTATGTAATATTAATGTTTTCTTATTTTTCCTATAGATGCTTTGATGACAAAAGTAGTCAAGTTTCGAGAGCAAGATAAATGCTTTTTAAAAAGTAAAAATTAATATATTAAACTAATGAGATTGAAGACAAGTGGCAGAGCTTAATGCCAGTATTCAACTGCTTATTTAATTAAATCTAACTTAACAAACAATCTCTTATGGCTACATCCTAAATGCTAACTAAGCGCTAGGTTCCTAGAACTATGGGTTCGGCCGACCACCCGGTTCTGCTGATCCAGCTATCAACAGGAAGGACTTGGGTGACGTAACTAAGTTGTCACAGAGTATAAAGTTTTATGTTCTTGTTTTGAACAATAACTATTAAGATTACAGCGATATCGCCGTTTCGCCGCTTATTTTCAATCGCGGGGAGAAGCTGGAGTTGCTAAAATCTTAACATACATAAGTATATCTATATTCCAATTATCTGTTTTTTCTACAATTGTAACGGTTTGTTTGTGTACTATAAATTATTGTACTGTAAACCGTATGTTATAATATATTTATTTTTATTTAATGTACATAAATACACGAATTTTATGAACTGTGCACAATCACATTGAACCTTATGAAAAAAATATCTTTAGATATTTATTCGATATGATACATAGGTTGTAACGTTATCTGTGCAACGGGACCTTATTCTCGGTATGGATTTATTGACTTTGGTTAAGATTTTCTAACTTAAAATTTCGTGATGGCCATAGCATTAGGTATGCACCTAACCATTAGGTATACCATAGAATTACAATTATAATAGGGCTTACGTCATAGGTATTCATTATTAATGGTGTTTGTGTTAACATACTGTTCATGTCTCCATTGTGTTATTAATGTTACGAGCAGCCATCTTTAAAACGGTACCCACAATACATAAAGTAAACAATTAAACGGCAGAGTACTTGCTCTCTGTGTAAATGGTATTTACGTGATGTAATGCGCATAAAAATTTAAACTATTAAATGTTGGTTTTTATTGTGAAAAAGTTTCGTTTTATTGTTGGAACTTTAGACAGGTTAATTACGTATATTTTGTTGTCTTTAAGCGTTTTAAAGACATGTTTTAAAGTTTTAAAAAAATGCGTTTTACCTACATATCAAACAAATGATAATATATATCTACTTTTGTTTAACCATTATAATAAAATTGGTTTCAGTTGATCGTCATCATCGTCATAATCATAAGCCCATGTTTCTCCACTGGTGGATAATATACATCTCCTAAGGTCACCACCACCACCATCATCTGCTCACCACACCATCACCACACCCGATCATCCGCTCTTCTCTACCAGTCGACGTCCGGCGAACTGCCCCGTGTCGTTTGTCGTCATCGAGATCATCGAGCCATCGAGAGAGCTATATGCTCGGTATTTCTTTGCGAGATAACATCCATAACGTTGAGATTCGCGAAAGAATCTGCGCGAAAAGTCACTGACATAGCTCAAACAATCAATACCTATATTCAAGTGTCAATGGGCACGTCATACCTGCCGCAGGACTGAAAACTGCTGGGGTGGGCGAGTCCTCGAATGGAGACCACAACGAGAATGCGCAATGATTGACGCCCTCCGGACGGACAGGTGTACCGACGTCTTAAAAAAGTTTGTAATTACGGGCTAAAAAAAAAAAGACGTAATTATAATTCCAAACAAATCCTTGACATATTTGAATAATAAGTAAGTAAGTTTTCTATTTTAATATTTTATCACTTTAAATTAAAGAGCCGTTAATTACTAGAATACCTATATACTTACATATTATACCTATATATAAATACCTTGACAATAGATAATACGAGATGCTGTAGATTACATAAATAAATAAATAAAAAAAAATACGTCGAACTAGTTTTGGAAAATCAAACTATTTATGAGAATAAGCCAAAAACTAAATATGTTTTTGGCTTATTCTCATAAATATTTTTCACTACACTTACTTCATTTTTAATTTGCAAACTCCATATTCCAATAAAGACCAACTTCAAACAAACCCTCCACAATACCTTCTGGTGAACATACATTTAAACTTTAAACTTGGAACAAAACCGCGAAACTTTACTCCTTTAATTGGAACATTTGGAACACGAGGAATCCTTTGTTCCACACACGGTTAAATTAATACGGGCTAAGGAACTTTTTAATGAGAAAACAATTTAAAATAAACTTTTGCATTGAAGGGTAGTTTTGAGGTCTGCTGGTCGCTATTAATAAGAGAATAATGTACATATAATGTTTCTTCCGAAATCCGAAAGTTCTTTGAAATAAAACTAATATAGTCTAGGTATATAGTACCTCAGTACATTTTGGATTAATAAAGGTTATACTCACCTATCAGATACACTCGTATTATTATTTAAAATATGGTTCTAAACCATTTTATCTCTCCAAAATGAGGAACAGACGGCATAACCTCTGGCGGAAGCACATTCGGCGGGAGTTCGGGACCCCAGAGAGAGAAACCGGTGATGATATACAGATGACTTAGGAGAGCAGTCTGAATCTTGTACTGGCTTTCGCCTCTTTAAGCACAAAAGTGTGTAGAGGCGGAAGTCCAGATGCGCAAATAGAACTGCCCCCGGAGAAGTATACATGGCTCCTGTTGCCATTCTTTATATGCTGTTTAATTTATTGATAGTTGCTTTTTGATTGCTTTTGCATGACAAGCGATGCAAGCGTAAGTGATGATCAGTCTTACTATGGCGGAGTATAACCAGAGAGCGATTTTGAGGTTATTCGCCCCCGCCTGTCTGCCACCCATACCCATTGCCACCTTCGCCTTGCGAACAATGTTATCGATATGCGCTGTTTCAAGTTAGTTTTAGTATAGTATTACCCCCAGATTACCTTAGAAAAAGGGGTGGTTTTCTTATTTAGGGTAGGCTGTGTCAGTTTATCTACCACCCTTTTCCACGTAAATGTGACCAGCACAGTTTCGTTACTGTTAACCGAAAATTCGTTATGTGTGCACCACCGGTTAATGATATTAACAGTTTGTTGTATTTTTTTTATGGAGAAAAGGGGCAGACGAGCGTATGCGCCACCCCCCTCCCCCCATCTCCTCCCGTGTCGTAAAAGACGGCTAAGGAATAATAAAGCGGCTACCACAAGCCATGAGGAACTAAACCCACCTCTAAGACCAAGACGTTTTAAGTGTCTAAGCGTTTTAAGACCACACATCACTAATGTACAAGACAATGTTCATAGGGAAGCTTTAATGAAATGAAAGTAATGAAAGAGAAATAGGAAGTAATGAATGGAATAATAAAAGGAAATAAATGGAAATCAATATAAAACAGAAAACAATTACTCAACTGTCCCATTTTTATTCTAATTATATTTTTTTTAACAAAAAAAGATTGCAAACGAGCATATAATCCACCTGATGGTAAGTGGATACTGTCGCCCATACACATCCGCGATAGATGCCAACATTAGTCCAAAATGGCAAACGTTGGCACGGCCCCGGATGCGCTGCCTACCTTTGGAGATATAGGAACGGATTTGGAGAAAACGTTCGGAAAATGGGGAGGGATAGGATGGGAATGGGCTCTGGTACATCTCACTTACTACATTAGGAAAATAAGATAAAAATGAGAAATGCAGTAGGTACATTTCAAGGTAGTCTTATGTGAGAGAGAGGTAAAGTGGCCAGTCGAGGGTGCCCTGCGGCTGTTGGATTGCAGCGTGCACTCTCCCTATGAGTGATGAAATGGTTTCCATACAAGGTTATCCGCATAAGCTTGCATATTTTTATACGCCAGATAATTTTATACACGGGTTCTATGTATACCTAAATAATCTTGCTAGCTACCTACCTCAGCTCACTACGTCGCCAAGACTTTAACGTGACGTAAAGTTTGAACAAAGGGACCTTATTTTCAGTATGGGCTTATTGACAGAATTTCTAACTTAAAATGTCATTGTTTCAAGATTATGTTTAAATATAAATATTCTCTAAACAAGGAAAGGTTTATTAAATCTGTAAAAGAGATAATACATATTATACCTACGTAATGGAATAGTAGGAGTAATCGCTTGCCGATAGTACAACACTAATGAGTAATATTTGACACTACAACAAAAATGTATACATTTTTATTTTATTTAAAACAGAAATAAGTTATTTGATTCGATTATTTAACATAATCATTTGTTTCTCAAATTGTAACAACACTATTGAGTACACTACTTGACGATAGATGTCGCTACTAGTCCATGTCTTTCAGAAGTATAAGTGTCCATTATTTTATACCGCGAACCCGTAGGCTGTGGAACGAACTGCCTCAAGAGGTCTTTCCATTAAGCTACGATATGGGGTTCTTCAAGAGAGCTGTGAATAGGATTTTGCAAGGACGGCGGCGCGCCCGCATACCCCCTGGTGTTGCAGGTGTCCATGGGCGGCGGTAACACTTACCATCACGTGGGACCGCTTGCTCGTCCGCCCACTAGCCTATAAAAAAAATAAAAAGTCGTTAGTTTGTCAGAACCAAATTTTACATAAAATGGACACAAAAAATGTAAAAAAAGTGCTAAAAAATATAAAAATTACTAATAAAAAGTGCTAAAAATAAGGAAAGTCTATGGTTATAAATCTATGGTAAAAAAAAATAGTCCAATAGCGATGTTTGCAAGTTGACTACTCCAATTATAAACACTACAATTTATAGGAATTTAATTTTCCATAAAATGATGTGTGAAAGTATACTACACTCGCTTTTTTGAAAATATTTTGTTTTATTGATTAGATGACAGAGAGGCAGTTGCGTGACTTGCTTTTCATATGCATATAAAAGACATGAGAGATAAGCGGCGGCGGTAACTTACCTTAAGCTACCGTTGCCAATTTTCACTTGCAGCACTAGGCGTTGTGAGGCGTCTAGCCAGCAGCTAACTTGAAGAACTCCAAGGCGTCGTTCAGTTGAAAACCTCAGTTGGCAATTTATTCAACAAATTAGTTCACATCAACAAAGTAAGTACAGGACAAATAATACCCGTGCGAAATGTGCAACAGTCGTTTTTTATGCCTTCGCAAAGGCAAAAAGAATGCGATGTGTGGGTTGCATTTCAATCAAGGAAGAGCTTAGGGTCAGTACAAAACAATGAACTTTGATTAAACATCTTTTTTTAGGAGCATCTTTAGGAGCCATTGTATCCGACGTCCCAACGCGATCAAGAGAGAATCACAGAGAGAATACTTATAGAATGTACCTACTATCCCTTTTCTTATAGCTACCTATATCTGCTATCTGACCAATTATCCTACTTGTCATAAGACAAAATTCTTTTATTGAAGAAGTACCTCGAACCTTTAACTATTCAAGGGCGGTCAAAAAGCCTAGTAGGAAAAACAAAAGAAAAAAATCAAATCAAATATAAATAATAACAATAAACATATAAAATAATAATAATAAAATATAAATTGTTGGTAAGATTGTTTACTTCCATATAATATTGTATCTCCTTATTGCAGGACGTAGCTGTATTGGGAACATCATTTCAAATATGAAAATTGACAACGCTATTATAACGCATGGTCCACAATAAATTGATTTGATTTGATTTTTTTAACTTTTTTAAGCTAATCAGGAAAACAGAAATTAAAAGGCTTGACTTCTCCGCAGGTAATTTTATTTACAAAATGTTTCTGTATATTACAAGTCTCTTGATCTTCATTTTGAGACAGGGTGCGGCCATCAAGTAATAAAACAAAAAATCTCATGTCACATAAACCTCGTACTCAGCCTGGTAGCGTGTAGGTATGTAGTTGGCAGTCACGTGTTCATTGTTTAGTTGCCGCTCGTAATGAAATAATTCTTGGGGATGCGCTCGCGTCGCGATGCACAAGATAAGCCTTTTTCGTGGAGTGCGCGGCTGCGGTTGGGCTAGTTAAAAAAATATATTTCAAAATTGTAATAACACAAATTAAAACCACATATTAAACATAAGTATAAATAGAAAGCTGTAATTACGTTTTATGAGCATATTAAAAATAAAGCAAAAACAAAAAACTTTACAAATACTTTTTGACTAAGAGTTCGAATATTGAGTAAAGAGAAAAAAAATGGTGGGACCCTGAGTTGAGAAACGACCAACAAAGCCTCACGTAATAGTGAATGAGGGAACAGTTTTTCTATAAAAACGAAAATAACCTAGTCTTTTTTTCATTTACGAGGTGTCATATAGGTAGGTCATATATCGAAATTTAACCTACCTAAATTTTGAAACAATAATAATGTTTTCTGTTCTCAGTAATCACTAATCAGAATTACTGAAACTACTATTTACAATGATAAGGTGTCCTGCTGACACCAAGGCACATATCATTTTAATGAATGAGCGGCCGTTGCGTAGGCACCGCACCGCACCGCACCGCCTTTGCTTTAATAAAATTGTCATAAACGTAAGATAAATATAAAAATAAGAAAAAGTAACATCTACTCCGGCTTACACAAATAAAAAATGAAGAAATTTAAGAAAAAGTCAACGTTTTCCTTTGTTAGAGGAAGCTGTATACAAGTGTAAAGAGTACGGTCATAATTTTTTTCTTTTTACGACCTGTACAGATGTACTTTGCCGGGTACTGAATAAGGCAGACGAATAAGACGAATAATTTTAATATTTACTTGGCAAGAAATGTTGAAGCAACAATGTTGATTTGTTTAAGTCTAAAACTATCCTTTGTTTCAGCACCGTGTGAAAATAGTATTCACGCTTGAACTACACATTGTATTTGATGTTTCAAGTTAGATTGTAACCGTTACGGTTAGATTTAAATTGAAAAAAAAATTAAATAGGGTGTCATTGATCAAACTTCTCAAGCGTGTGTTAATCGACATAAAAATTTTACGAATCTTTCTTTCGGAAATTGTCCATTGTTTAATTTTTGCTAGATTTTTCTTTTAAAACTTTCGCATTTTGAACACATTTTATATTATAACTTCATTTTCTCACATGTTTAAAATGTTTAATTCTGGTACTAACTGTCGATTTCGATCGATTAAGAAATGTGCCTTCAAGTTTGTTTACAAATTTGGAACTGGTGTTAGTTTTAAGGTCTTTTGATCACCACCGAGGATACTATTGAGCACCTAATTATGCGAAGAGGCACATCCTGAGGAATAACACAAAAAAGAGTGAAGTTAATCATACTTAGGCCTGGTAAAAACCGACAAAAGGCCGTACTTCAACTGTTTTTAAACAGTACAGCCTTGCCCGGTCAGCCAGTACCACCCGGTCAGCAGCTTTAAGCATCTGGGTAACATCGTGTCTGGGGATCTCAGCGACGATCCTGGTATTGAGAGGGAACGAAGGGCGTTGGCTGTCAGAGGCAACAAGCTAGTCTGCAGGTTTGCTCGATTTTCAAAAGGTATAAAAATTACACTTTCAAAGTTTATTGTCAATCCTTTTGCTTGACCGGTCCGTGGATAAGGCATACGTTTAGAGCCGCCAACGTCTTGCGTGTCTAGTATATTAATGTTTTCATGCCACTGATGGGACTTCTGAGGTAGATACTGCAGCGCTTCTGCAATATTCGTGGAGACACGTACGGACAGTTTTAAGACCTTAATTCGCATTAAGGCTGGATTTGTCACTGGACTGACACTGGATTTGACAGTTAATTTAAATTAAAACAATATAATTACTGCTATTATAATTTTTACTAACATAGATTTAAGTCTTTCTACAAACAATTAATATGAATGAAATATCTGACAATAAATTAATTATTATCATAATATTTTTATATTAAATGAGAAATATGTTATATAACAGGATTGTTGCACATAAACTAACAACTCTCTTGAAAAATAATATTAAATTTACAAATAGGTACGTGTTACGGTTTCAAATACATTATTCAAATAAGCAAGTAACATTATAAAGCAATCGAACCAAAACTAGATTACAGCAACTTGGTAATGGAGTGTACAAGCAATAATCTTTGAAATCACAAATCAAGGCGTAAGCTGAACGCTTTCACGAACACTGTAGGCGGTTCTCTAGTCGCTTCCAGCCATTACTAATGACACACGAGCTGGTGACGCGACTGACTGAGAATAACAACCCATCTCCAATAGTCTAATAGTCGATTTTGATAATAGTGGGTATAAGAGTGACAGAGTTGCTCGATCGTGAAATTGGAAATATATCTTTGATCCACACTTTCCTAGTCTATTTTTTTATTGCTTGATACTTTTGGGACGGAGAGGGTGCACGCTGCAATCCCACTGACCCAGTTATCTCCCTCTTCCCTTGAATTTAGTTACGTTTTTCGGCAGTGAGTGAGATATGCCAGAGCCCATTTCCCATCCTATACCATCTCGTCCAATAGAGTACTCTCCATTCGATGTGGAATAAAATGGAGGAAAACTCCTCGTTAAGTTTTCCGTTTTCATACTTCCTATTTCCCATTTTCCGAAGCCTTTTTCCAAACCCATCCTTAAATCTATAAAGGATGCTTGTTTGCCATCTTCTTTCTATTCTTTTACTGGACTAATGTGTTGGGACTTCTGGGATTCAGTATATACTGTCACTGAAATTTAAATTAAAATTGAATCACTGACAGTGTTTGACAAAAATATCATTTACTACTCGTGTTATCTATCTACTTCACAGCAGAAATACATTGCTACTTTTCTAGATATAAAACTCAATCGATGGTTTTTATTCATCAAACGCCGTGTCCGTGTGTATCTCATGTTACGAACAGCTTCGAACTGTCAAAATAGCTAAAATATATGCCGTTTTATTAACACCGGACACAACAATTGCTCGGCAAAGTGTGGGATTCCTTACTCCACTAGTTTATTGGGCACCAAACTGCGTGGGATTGACGACGGCGTGGTGGTCCAACGTTTGATACTAATTATTAGTTAGACGTGGGTCTCACATTTTGGATATCTTTGTTAACTCATACGAGGGAGATATGTTACTCTTACTGACTTGCGTTGGCGTATTTAACCTATCATTCGAACATTACAATTTACATACCAGGTACCTATAACTTTTATAAACTATACTTTTAGCATCCACTGGTGGACTTCGGTCTCCTCGTGCATATTGTCTTGTGCACGAGGGATACATTCAAGTGTTACATAGACTTAAAATGCCACGTTGAACAAACGGGTTGACGAGTCCACCATTTTAGAGATGATGTTGTTCCTCGGGTCTTATGGTAGTAGCTTTTTTATCCTTTAGTCGCCTATTACTACACCCATGGAATGGAGTGATGCTATTCTAAAGCCGACCAACAAACACCGTAATGGCTTAGCATCTGTAATGGCTAAGTTGTGAATAGTGCCTTTTAATTTTAGTTAAATGAGAAGGTAGTAAAACTGTATTAAAATCAAGGAGTATCCTCTGACTGCATAACTCTGTTCATCTGATTTCAAACTTCAACACAACATCGATAGTTCAAAGATTTTAAATATTAAAATCTTCTAGTAATACAATACAAAAACTAATTTACTCCAAAGTTTTAAAGTTTAAAGTCCTTTGTACCGTCGCGTCGATGTAATATCGGTAGAACTTCTAAGTTTTGCCTGATTATACCTTCTGACTTCTAGCTATGTGAATGTTGATGGTTGATGTTGATGGTTCTTAATGCTGAATTCATAATTTTCTTCAGCCTGAAGATAAATCTAACATTGTTCAGTATTTAATTATCTGCCCAACGATTAGGTATGAGATGGGAATCCATCTCATTTAATTTCTTTCATTTAGTTTTTTTTTTACTATCATTATCATCATCTCCATCGTCATCTTCATTATAATCATCACCATCATTATCACCATTCTCAGCTTTTCAGCTTTATGTCCTTTTACGTCCTTCGTAGTAGCTTGTGTTTGTCTTGTGCTAGTAGCATCCAGATCTTATTTGTGGCTCCGTTTATGTCGTTGAACCATCTGGCTATTGTAAGGCTGCTTGGTTTTATTAAAACTATCTCACATTGGAGTGAACATATTACATCAGGTACGTAGAGTTTTAAAATCAAAGTCTAATCTCAAAGGTGACACAAAATAAATTGCCAATAAAAATCAATCAATAGCCGTGACGCTCTAGCTAGATCGTTATAATTATTCCAATTATTATTGAATGCGTTCAATTATTATCGGCAGCCACCAATTACTGGTAGCGACCGGGCATCCTTGGCTGGTCATTAAGCCTACCAATAGATTATTGATTGGTGCTGATTGCTGGCTCGTAGACGGGTCATTTGCATGAATCTCTGCCGGTTTAATGGACGATCTGTACTAATTGTACAGAGTAATTAACGATGTTTTAATTTAAAAATTTTTTGGTGCATACATTTTCTTCGTGTATAATCTCTGTTACTTGCTTTAAACTGTAGGGATTCATTGTACTTATATCAGCCTTTAACGTCCCACTGCAGGGCACCTCCCTTAGTGTGTCACTAGATAATCCGCCACGCGTGTCCAGAGCGGATTGGTTGACACACATACTCGAGATTTTTTTTTCTATCTCAAGCACGCGGGTTTCCTCAGGATGTTTTCCCTTACCGCCGAGCTAGTAACAATTTTAAAAAATCCGTACTTAAGTAGAAACTCAGTTCTATGACTTGAGAATTTGAACTCACGATCACAAGACTGTGAATGAGTAAATATATCACTAGCTATATATATCACCGCTCTAAAGAAAAAATGAATCACAAAGATTTATTGTTAAATATGAAACTTCCTACAATGGCAGTATTATTTTTTAATATATTTCATACCTGAATATCGCTTTAATTGTCTTCTAATAATTTTATAGTTTATCCGGAGTCATTACTTAGTTACCCTTACATTTGTAATTAGCTCAGATATCTATTTCAAAGTCGCAATTGAGTTTCTAGAGTTAATTTTCAACATCAGTCTTAGTTTAACATAAGATCTTAAGATCTCAGAGAGTATCGGGATCCTTGGTGTCGACATTTCCAGCAAAGTCGAAGTTAGGGGTCATCTAGAAAATAAAGCCAAAATGGCCTCCAAAAACCTCGATGTGCTGAACAGAGCGAAGCGGTACTTCGCCCCTAGGCAACTCCTAACGTCTACCATGCTCAGGTGAGGCTCCATATGCTCACATCTCTGGGTCGGCGTACCGAAATATCAATTGGACCTATTTGACTCCATCCAACGACGTGCTCGGGTTTCTACAACCGCACCTCCCGTCACAGAAGTGCGGTCCATCGGCATTTCCTTGATACGGAGGTGTCGTGTACTGTTCGGTCCAAAAAACATTTTATACCGCGAACCCGTAGGCTGTAGTACGAACTGCCTCAAGAGGTGTTTCCATTAAGCTACGATATGGGGTTCTTCAAGAAAGCTGTGAATAGGATTGTGCAAAGTCGGCGGCGCACCCGCATACCCCCAGGTGTTGCAGGTATTCATGGGCGGCGGTAACCCTTACCATTACGTGGGACCGCTTGCTCGTCCGCTACTTCACTATAAAAAAAAGGTATTCAGAATTTTATAAATCTGACTAAGCATCACTTGTTCCATTATGTTTTAATTCATTTAGCGATTGGTATAAAGAACTCATCATCATCATCATCATCATCTCAGCCTTTAGACGTCCACTGCTGGACATAGGCCTCCCCCATTGTCCGCCATTTAGACCTATCGGCAGCGACCTGCATCCAGCGGGTGCCCGCCACCTTTATGAGGTCGTCTGTCCATCTAGCAGATGGACGTCCTCGGCTTCGTCCGCCGGTACGTGGTCTCCATTCGAGAACCCTTCTGCCCCATCGGCCATCGGTTCTTCGAGCTATGTGCCCTGCCCACTGCCACTTCAGCTTGCTAACCCGAGAGGCTATGTCGGTGACTTTAGTTCGTCTACGGATCTCCTCATTCCTGATTCGATCACGTAGGGAAACCCCGAGCATAGCCCTCTCCATATTTCGCTGTGCGACAGTGAGCTTATTTATGAGGCCCATAGTCAGAGACCACGTCTCGGTGCCGTAGGTCATCACTGGCAACACACACTGGTCGAAGACCTTCGTCTTCAAGCACTGAGGTATTTTGGACGAGAAGACGCTGCGTAGCTTCCCGAACGCTGCCCAGCCGAGTTGGATTCGTCGATTGACCTCTTTCTCGAAGTTGGACCTACCTAGTTGGACCGTTTGGCCTAGGTAGACGTACTCGTCAACAACTTCGAGAATCGAGCTCCCAACTGAAACTGGGGTGGGCACGACATGGACATTCGACATGATTTTCGTCTTGTCCATGTTCATTTTAAGGCCCACCTGTTGGGAAACTCGATTGAGGTCTCCGAGCATTGTGCTAAGATCCTCCAGCGATTCTGCCATGACCACGATATCGTCGGCAAATCGAAGGTGAGTGATGCATTTGCCATCAACGTTGATGCCGAGTCCTTTCCATTCCAGGAGCTTGAAAGCGTCTTCCATCGCAGTGGTGAAGAGCTTCGGAGAGATAACATCTCCTTGTCTCACATCCCTCTGCAATGGAATCGGCTCCGTGCTCCCTTCCTGTACTCGGACTGACATGGTGGCGTTGTTATACAAACACTTCAACACTTCGATATACCGATAGTCAATATGGCACCGCTGGAGGGACTGTAGCACTGCCCAAGTCTCGATCGAATCAAAGGCTTTCTCATAGTCCACAAACGCTAAGCATAATGGCAAGTTATACTCCTCGGTCTTCTGTATAACTTGCCGCAGCGTATGGATGTGGTCTATGGTACTATAGCCTTTTCGGAAACCGGCTTGTTCGGGAGGCTGGAAGTCATCAAACCTGCGCTCGAGACGATTCGTGATAACCCTCGAAAACAGCTTATAAACATGGCTCAGAAGCGAGATGGGCCTATAGTTCTTCAACAAGGTCTTGTCACCTTTCTTGAAGAAGAGCACCACCACGCTTCCGTTCCATGCCTCCGGCGTAATACCTTCGAGCAAGACGGAATTAAAGAGCTTCTGAAGGACTTTCAGTACCGGTGTTCCACCCGCTTTCAGAAGCTCTGAAGTGATTCCGTCCTCACCCGGCGCCTTGTTATTTCTAAGCTGTTTGAGGGCCATCCTAATCTCGTACAGGCTGATGTCCGGGATGTCTTCGGTATAGTGTCGGGTCAACTTGGCTCTTGGGTCTTTGGCCAAGTTGCCAACAGGTTTAGCGACCGAGGTATACAACTGTCCATAGAACTTCTCGATCTCCCTCAGTACCTCTTGTTTGTCGGAAGTGACACTGCCGTCCTCCCTCTTCAGCTTCGTCAACTGGCTCTGCCCAATAGATAAGTCTCTTGCGAACACTTTGGAGCCTTTATTCCGCTCTATCGTCTCCTTAATACGATTAGTATTAAAGAGACGGATGTCGTGTCGCAAGGACTGGTGAATCCGTCTATTGAGCTGCCGATATGCTTCCGCGTCATCAGGAGTCTGCAGTGTCATCGAACGTCGTTCCGCCAAGAGGTCGAGGGTGTGGTCGGTGAGCTTTTGGGGTCCATCTCTTCGACGATGTCTGAAGAATTTAGACCCCACCGTATGGACAGTTTCTACCAACCTGTTGTTGATATCGTCCACTGCAACGCAATCCTCTAGGCAATCGAAGCGATTTGACAGTTCAAGCTGAAAGCTTTCGGGATTCTGTATGTGGGCAGCAGTAGGTCGGAGCGTAGACTTCATCAGGCGGGACCTTTCTAACTTGACGTTTATATTCAATGTGCCTCTAACCATTCGGTGATCACTACCGGTTTTCACCCTGTGGATCACGGAGACATCATTGAATATTTGTCTCTTTGTGGCCATAATGAAGTCTATCTCATTTTTAACGGAACCGTCGGGGCTCATCCAGGTCCACTTCCTATGAGCCGGCTTCTTGAAGAAAGAGTTCATCATAAAGAGTCCCTCTTTCTCAAGAAAGTCGGCCAGCCTCTGGCCCCTCTGGTTCCGGTGCCCACATCCAAATTGCCCCACTCTCAACTCATCGTCGCCTCTTTTGCCCAGTTTCGCGTTGAAATCCCCCATAACAATATTGTAGTGTGTTTTCGAAGCATGTATGGCTCTACTAATGTCCTCATACATTGCTTCCACTTCGTTATCCGGGTGTGCCGAGGTCGGTGCGTAGACCTGTATGACCTTCAACGAATATCTCTTGGATATTCTGAGTATAAGGTACGCGACCCTGCTCGACACACTCGTGATGGCTACAACATTATTTACGAGGGACTTGTGGACGATAAACCCGACACCACCTTGGGACTGCTGGTCGCCCTCCCGGTAATAGAACAAGTTGCCGGATTTCAGGGTTATCGTGTCCTCCCCCTCTCTTCGGATTTCTGATAACCCCAATATATCCCAGTGCAACTTGCCTATCTCCTCTTCCAGCTCAGCGATCTTCTCGTCTGTCCCAGTGCGTGGTGGCGGGTCGCCAGAGCCTCGTTCGTTGGTCGGCAGGGTGCACCACGAGCCGGTGAGGTTGGCTTGGGTCCCAGAGATGTAGGTTGGGACCCCATACACCCCTATATAAAGAACATATATATAAAGAATATATATAAAGAACTATATAAAATAATATAGGTATGTTATCTGTACGACATTATTATCATCTTCTTTTGGAAATTAAATTTAAATAAATTTTCCCGTAAGTGCTAAAACAAATATGGCGTTGACGTATACGAAAATGACATTACTCTGTGCAATTAGTGTTCGCATACAAATTGTTCGAACGGTCGTCATGCGATCTGCACGTGTCTCAAATTGCGGATAATTGATCGCCAATGAGTCCACGTACTCGTTTCTCTGTGACAAATAATGTACAATGTTGTTATTACAAATATATCTATCTACATATAAATATATCTAAACATTTTATTTACATTGTGCCTACTCACACTTGTGATATCCTTTTTAACATCATTCACAAACTTATTCTGTTCATGGTGATACCGTATCATTAGCCTGTGTCTCTCCAATATTGAATATAGGTCTAAGATAATGATTGCCACCACACATGGTCTTCTGTCCTTTACGTCCAGCCACTACCGGCGACTTTCTTCAAATCGTCAGACCACCGGGCCGGCGGGCGCCCCACGTCTCCATTCGATTAGTCAGTCCTCTCTCCCATAGGTTATCGGTCCTGCGGCATATATGATTATAGTCAGATATATTCCATACCATCAGCCTGTGTCACTCCCCCGCTGGATATAGGTACGTCTCTCCCAAGAACTGCCACCACACACGGTCTTCAGCTCTTCTCATCCAGCCACTACCGATGACTTTCTTCAAGTCGTCAATCCACCGGAGGGCATCCCACGCAACGTTTTCGGTACGTGGTCCCCATTCGAGGACTCGCTTCGAATCGGTTATCGGTTCTGCAGTATATATATGGCTTGCCCACTGCCACTTCAACTTGCTGATTTTTTGAGCTATGTTGGCAACTTTATTTTTTCGTTGCAGATTTTGTCCAGCAAAGTAACTCCGAGCATAGCTCTTTCCATCGCTGGCTGAGCGACTTTGAACTTGTGAAGCAGGCCTAACGTCAGAGACCACGTTTCGTCACCATACGTCATTACGGGCAGGACGCGTTGAATGAATAATATATTCAATGATGTTAAAACATTTCCCCGTTTCACAAACCTTCACAACGTTAATCAAATCCCTCTCCATTTATTTTTACTGGAAATTATTTATACGTAGGTATTATAGACTATTTAAAAGCGCTATGGTCTTATATTTTTTACTTAGAATCCCAGGTTTATTAATTGCTGTTTATTTCGTTTATTATCATATCGCTGGTTAATACACCTCTGATCAACTCATTTACAAATGCTGACAGTGAATAGGTACGGAGCAAAGTGAATAGGTTTCTAAATGTTTTGCATTATCTCTCATTTCTTATCAATAAGTCAAGAATATAGATACGTATTTATATGATCATGATCAGTCAGCCACAATGATGATATTTTCATTATTTCTTGCGAATATAAGTGTAAATAAATCGGCTTTAACAAATGCTAATTTAAAACTGACTTCAATCGCTCTTCTGATAAGTTTAGCGATTTATAGATCCAACTTCATATCAAAGGGTCAAATGTCAAATTTAAACGATCACCATTACAAATCAGTTATTCAATAAGGTTCATTCACTACATTAATATGTTAAACTATAATGATTACATTATTAGCGATTCTATACTAAACTGACATAGCACATGACACCCAACCCATTACGTTCCTAGCAAGCATAATCCATTTAACTACACCTACTTCTAATTTCGCCACAAAACACCCATAAAGTCACGTAATCTTCCACATAATGACCGTTAGTTTAATAGAGCACCTTAAGTAATGAACCTTGGGCTTTTGTTTATTATATTATTTTACGCCGAAGAAATTACTAATGTTATGAAAAAATGCCCGGTTTTGGACGCCCCATCAATTTAGATTAGTACGGTAATAGCCCTATATACGTAGCCCAGCTACCCTGACGATGAAGAAAATCTACGTAGTAGTTAAGCTATAAGAAAATTTGAAGCCCATTATGAGTCGCCGTGACGAAACTAACAGGACGTAAAATTGTTGATACTTTGAATAAATTTATAAGTAAAAGATAGGACGTTCATTTATTTGTTTTTCCGGAAAACTTAATTCAAAAAGAGATAGGTTTTTCTAATAATTTAAATTGATTAAAGTTCAATCATATTTCAGTCTATTAAATATCCAATCGCCGTTCATTCATGCGTTCAATCATGAAAACACTGAAAGATGAAATAAAGTCATTCGAACTACGCCGTGGCGTATGGAGAATAACACTGGTTTCCAAGCAGCCAATGAAGTAGCTGTTATTAAAAAATAAAAAGCTATGCAGGCGGCGAACATGATGGTAACTGGTTACGGCCGCTCTTGGTCACCTGTTACAATTCCAAAAAGAATTGTAGGTGCTCTGCTGGATCCTATTCGTAATCTTATTTTAACATTTCAATTTTATTAATGGCAACATTAGTGGCTTTTTAATAAACAGATTCCAATTAAGACAATTCTTGTAACACCCTAAAATGTTTATTCTTTTCTATGATTACCTATACCTATGCATTACCTATACCTAAATCATTATTAGGTACAGCATTTTACCCACCAGCAAAACAGTTGTAAATGTGTAATCAAAAATCTAAGCTATATTTTAAAGTTTCAAGATTCGTTCGTCACGCCATTTTAATATGCACGATGAAGGCAATATAGGAAAAGTTAATTTCTGTATGGTGGGCCCATCGATAGCTGTGTTTAATAAATTAGTCAAGTCTTGGGGCCCTCCCCTTGTTACTTACTTCACTTTATATCTTGGACACTCATTACTTTAATCAACTAAATATAGAAATGAAGAGCCTAAAGAAATATACGTATATCTCGTAATTTATATTCTTTCGGTTCCTTCGGTTCTACACAACCTTAGAAGATGACAGACGTACTGAGTTTTGGTATTGATTAATCCATCTAGAACTGCAGATGGGGCATAGCACTTGGTTTTCTTTTGTTATATGGCAATAGCGCAATCAACACATTGCGCTAGTGTCAAATTTTCTTCGTAATTGACAACGTCAAATTCAAAATACATCTCGTCAATGTCGTCACGTCGAACTAATCGCTCAGTAAAGTGATAGTAGGCTTACTGAAGACAAGAGTTGAACAACTTAGACACACACGAAAAATGCAGCCATATGCTTTTATTTGATTATTACATTACGCACTATGAAGTTTAATAAAGTATCACTATTAAACTACAAACCCCACGATACATATATTTTTTATAATAATTGTATAAAAACTCAACCCTCACTTCGAGAGTTCCCGCCAAAAAGTTGCATAACACCTACTGTTCTGACCGAATTCTGTTGTTCAACACCAATTAAACTAATGATATTTAAAGCTCAGATTTTAAATTTTTAATGCCTTCAGAGCGCTGTTGGACATGATTCGGTTCTGCAACTCGTCTTCAATGTTCGCCGAAAACGGATTGGTTTGTGGTCTTCCTGTGGAAGTTACTGAATCTCAATTAAGCAGAACGAGGGGCGACTCCCACAGCATCCTGAAAATGATTTCAGGAAAAAATAAATATTTTGGATGAATGGATGAATTGGATAAATGAGTTAAATTTACTTTAATTAGATAATACTGACATAGGTTTTAAGTTGTTTACTATCTGTGTTCACACAAATCACATATTTGTGTGATTTGCTGATTTGTGTTGTCCGAATAATTAATATTAATTAATTAATTATACATACACTGAGAAAAGTGTTCCGGGAGTGAGATTTGTCAAAGCCCATTCTCATGCCATCTTATATAGGTACCTTACATATTGTGGACACATCTTATACTTCGTGGATGTCCGTAGGCGCCAATACCACCGGGATATCTGCGCGTCCGTCGCTATTTAAAAAAAAAAGGAATATTTGGTATGTTTATATTTTTTACCAATTTGATCCAAGTTCTAAATTTTATTGCGTTTTTGAAACATTTGATAATACAATATGACTGTAGTTATTATAAATTGACTCTCATGATACTGTTTCAATTGAAATATAGCGGGTAAATTGGCAACGTTCTTGTTTGGTCTAGATTTATTTGGTGATTGTGATAACCAGATCACTTTCGAAAATTATAATGTAATTTCGAGTGTCTGTTATATGAATGATTTATTGTTACGAAATAAATGAGTAAATATTCCACGATTTAAATACCTTTAACGAATCTCCAAACTAAAAACACGTTTGAGCGATGGACAATTTTTTCATTTCATTTTTTTGAGTCTATGTATTTGGTACACAATCAATATGATTAAGTCTATACGCTAGCCTTCTATACATAATACAAGACATTATATACGTCATAAGATGTGATTTGCAATATGAGTTTTCTCATTTTTCTACATGGAACTGTTAAACTAAGTTGGTATCCCCAGTGAAATTCTAATTTTAATTTTGTAAATTCATTCGTTCTTTCTCAGTTAGAATGTTATAACAATATAAGTGAACCGCAGGAAGGGCAAAACTTTACAAAAAAATATTGAAGACTATTCGTATAAAAACAAATTAAATGCTGCGATTGCTACAGTCTTCCAATGATAAGAAAAAACGGCTCGCGTGCAACCGAATCATTAAGCTATTGTCATAAGGGCTAATAGTTCTACAAGAATCATACAATATGATAATAAAATCGACCTTTACGTCTTTAAATTGTCATTATGTACGCGCACCACCGTTTTCATGACTAGGTATAAGCTAATCAATGTCGTATTAAGAATTATTTCCGAAGTCGTTTGTGAATAGCTAACTAGGGTCATTATAGCCATTTTGTAATTGCTACTACTTATGGCATTTTTTCTCTTTACAAGAAAAGCTAAACGGCTATTTGTAATGACACTGTAGTATATGGTCGTTAGAAAATCATAGATGGATAAACTGTTTATTGTACACCAACATTTGAATGAAAGAATGAAAATTCCTTATTTCATTCCCGTTGTAACTAAATTAATTGCATTAACTAAACATATTATTATAATAATATATACAGAAGCAATAGGCGGCCTTGTCACTAAAAGCGATCTCCTCGACGCGACCAACGGATAAAATGATATTATATGTAGGTAATATATATCGCAAAATGACAATTCAAATAACACAAAAAGTGTAACAGGCGACCTTATCGCCAAAGCGATCTGTTCCAGGCAACCTTTGGGTGGTAAGGAGAACATAGATAACAAATAAAGGATAACAATATAAATAACAATAAATAAATATAAAAATAACAAAATATTAGCTAGATATGTACCAGCAATGCACAGAATTGTCAGTTTTTATTATTATTATTATATATATATAAATAAGGTAGCAGACGAGTAGACATTGTACTTATACTTAGTAGTGAATGAATATGGTCACCAGCACCACATGCCAACCTCAGTCCAGAATGACAACGTTGGCACGCTCCAGGATACGCTGCTAGGATACGGGAATGGATTTGGAAGAAGGGTTGGGAAATAAGGAAGTATACAGAGTCGAGGAATTTTCTTAATCCCATTTCACCTCCCAGTCCCACCTGGAGAAGTTTCTTTTTAAATAGAGAGAGAGAGAGAGTATAATTTCTAACCTTAGAATTAGAAATTATACCTAATGCATATCACTAATTGCACAAACTAACCAGAATAGTAAATTCTAACGGCCTCTAACAAGTCCAATTATGTCAATCCTGATTATAGCAAGTTAATCCTGACAATTAACAAGTCGTATTAGAAGAATAAGATTAATTCCTATAGATTTATTCCATATTCAATTATTTAGTTTGTTATTCCATCAGGCCAAGGACGTTAACGAATTTAAAAAAAAATGGAACTTCAAAGATGGAATTCCTTTCTTAGATGGAAACAACTATAGATTATGATTACGTTATTATTTAACAATAGTTCATTCACGAATTCCATTCACATTCTAACTGTTTATTAATTGTCCAATACCATCCCATCAGCCTATGACTCTTCGATGCTGGATATAAGGCTCTCTCAACGATCGCTACCACACACGGTCTCCAACTGTTCTCATCCAGCCACTACCGGCGATTTTCTGCAAGTCGTCAGTCCACCCGGCTGAAGCGCGTCTCCACCACACTTGCCTTATTTGTTCAATACTTGGCCTGTATGTACCTAATCCACATACCTATATATATATATTTTATGGACGAAGGCGGCAGACGAGCACACAGTTCACCTGATGATAAGTGGATACTGTCGCCCATAGACATCCGCGAAACATGTCAACATTAATCCATAATGACAAACGTTGACACGCCCTCGGATGCGCTGTCTACCTTTGGAGATATAGGAATGGATTTGGAGAAAGGGTTGGGAAAATGGAGAGGGGTAGGATGGGAATGAGCTCTGGCACATTTCACTCTCTACAGAAACACGTACGTACATTAGAGAAATAAGATGAAGTGGGAAATGCAGTACATTTCAAGGTAATCTTCTGTGAGAGAGAGGTAACGTGGCCAGTCAAGCGCGAGCAGCGACTGTTGGATTGCAACGTGCACTCTCCCCCTGACCATATAGACAAAAAAAGGACAACTTGAGTTAATAAAACACTTAAAACTATGTTAGTACTACATTAAATTAAAATGAATATGTAAATAATTACAATTCAAACAAAATTAAAATTAAATAATATAAATTATTACAATTAAAATAAAACATAATTTCAAATTTGATTTGACCCTTTTAATCATTTCCCACACAATAGGGCAATCATACCTCTGCGACACCATCGCCAGTATAGGTATCTACTCCTAAGCTATGGGGCCTGTTCGCTGTTCGGGCCGCGTCGAGTTCTGCTTAATAAGGACGAGGACTTTTCTCCACATGGCATTCTCTGCTAACCCACGGAATTGAATTTCTCATTTTGAAAGTGATTTTCTAGTAAAATGATAATTCTATGATTCTGTGTGAAAATTTCGTCGACATCGCTGCTATAACTATGGAAACGCTATGAGACTCGATCGGTATAGCAGGTAATACGAGTATGTGAACTGGAAATCATGTTATTTAATTTTGACACACACGACGACTGTCTCAAGCAAAACATTCCGTTTTAGAATTCCATTAGTGAAAATTTTGTTATTTGTCTTTTGCCTTACATTCTTCATACAATCTCAAAAAATATATTTCTTGGTCACTGTTTTTTTCACTATCGTATAATAGGAGAAATTAAACCATTTCAAATTTCCTAAAACTGTTTCTTAAGTTCACCTTGTCTTTCAAGAACCGTCATATTTTAAAAACTATTCCTGCTATTTTGAAACAAAATACATACAAATAAAATGAAACAAATATACAAACAAATAGACGGATAGACAGACTCTGTTGTAGAAATTCAAGAATGAAACCTTTACTTCAATGCGCATATATTACAAGATATACTCTTACCTACCAATAAATCAATTTACCTACTATATAGATACTAAAATGCTTGCGTTCCGATTTGACTGAACCGTAACATATTATGTATTAAAAATAACTACTGTACCTTACTAAAAATCTATGTTTGTCCACTACTTGATTTAGGCCACTCTCCGGCATTGTCACCTTGGACTTTTTGACAGGAACTCAAGAAGTGAACTTGAGATTTTGTGTGATTATTGTAAAAATTGTATATTAGGCGTATTATGGTTTAATAGATCACTGTTATTGAACATCAAAGTGTTTATTGTGCTTGGTGTTTGTGATAATTAAATAAAAGCGTGGAGCTGCGATTTCCATGTGCTCTCAAGGATTCCTCTTCTGTCCACAGTAAACCTACTATCGCTTTACTGAGCGACTCCTGACTTACATCGACGGGACTGGACATTGACAGGATACGTTTGACTTTGAAATTGTTTATTACAAAGAAAACACCACACTGACAGAATGTGCTAATTGCATCATTACCATATATGAAGAAAAAAATAAGTATCGTCAACATCAGTCAACATCAGTTCAGATTGACAAACATTGGCACGCCACCGAATTATAGTATGAAATGAAGCCCTTTCTTTATAAGTTCACGGATGTTCTAACTTACGGTAACAACCACTAAAACTACTGCTGTTTCAAACTCATTACAAAAACTATCAAATGAAGAAATCGTATTCGATATTTTTTTATTGTCTATAGCAGTCAACTTTTAATTTGGCTAAGTTTTGGATGCGTGTTCAGTAGTCGTTAGTTTTTCAACTTTTTTTTGTATTTAGTAGGGTTTACCTTCGTGTCCCCCTACTTAATGTTTCCTATTAGATATGCTACTGTTGCGTCTCGTGTGACACGGGGTTTATAGGCTAATGACCTCCATTTGTTTGTAGTGTGAAAGTAATTTAGTGAAAGAGTTGCGATTGTGACTAATTTCAGTTTGTTTATTGCACTTGAGATAGATTGGTGATAGCTTAGGGGTATCTATTCTCGTCTCTTATTCACGAGGCCGTGAGTTCAAATTCTCGACCCGTACCAATAAAATTCTACTTAATTTCAGACTTTTTTTTAATTATCACTAGCCCGGCGGTAAAGGAAAACATCCATATGGTTCCGTTGTAGTCTAGTAAAAAATGGCATTCCGGTTAACGTTGGAAACAGACCATAGACAGCGTAGGAACTTTATCAACTGGACCTTGGAACAATTGCAAGTTGACGATGCATTTCAGAATAATCTTTAGTGACGTGACTCACTTCCACCTCAACGGCTTCGTTAGCAAGCAGGATTCCGCATCTGGGGATCAGAAAATCGTCATGCTTTGCATGAGCTTCCGATGCATCACCAATAAGTGATAGTTTGGTGTGCCAAGTGGGCAGGAGGGATCGTCGGACCATACTTTTTTTTTAAAATGAAGAAGTTGCCTCGATGAATGTCTATGGCGATCTCTATCGTGGCACGTTGACAAACTATTTTTGGCAGAGATTGAATGAAGTGGACATAACTGACAAGTGATTTCAGCAGGATGGTGCCAGTTGTCACACTGCGCTCGAAACAATGACGTTGTTGCAAACCGAGTTCCCAGGTCATGTCATCTCTCGTTTTGGAGACCAAACTGGCCGCCAAGAAGTTGTGATTTAACTTGCTTAGATTTATTTCTGTGGGTTTTTTTTAAAAAACAAGAGCTATATAAACCACCGTGAGACGGTTGCAGAATTCAAAGACTAAATTGAACGCCAAATTAACGAAATCCCGCGGTCCTTACTCGAAAAAGTATTCTAAAATTTCATCGAAAGAGTTTATCCATGCCTGCCAATCCATCGCGGAGGTCATTTGACCGACATTTTCTTTCACGTGTAATGTCAATAATTGATCTGTTTATGTAAATAAAAAATTATACGAAATTCAATTAAGTTCTTGTTGAACGTATAATTTGTTTTCTTTCGACATCTAGAAATATGTCAGGCCAGAAATTTTTGGACCTCATTGGTACAATATTGTGTAGGTAATTTATGCGTCTACAAAACCGAGTTAAGATTTAAATACTTATTACTACATAAGCATAACGCAATATTACGTAACCTTCTTACCTTTTACCATATTCTTGTTCAACAGAACAAATAGGCGGATATATTAAAAAGCGAGTTGCAATTTCATTGTGTGCCAAAGAATTATGACGTATGAGAAATCGGCATTTGCAAATCGTTTAACGGCCAAGGGAAATTGCAGACAATTTCGCGTAATAGGCTTTAAGGCATTCGTATCGTCGCCATTTTGAATTTGACGAGCCATGTGGGGCCTGTTTAGAATATGTGTTTAGTTTAGAATTTCGTTAAAATCTTTAACTTTATATGTTGTAAACTTTAAATGCCACTATCCAATAAAACATATTTAATTCAAATACGATATTCAAAGCGATATTTAATTTTCATCTCTTGTCTTTATGCCATTTCATTTCTACTTCTAAGAGAGAACACTGTTTTGAGTCATTGTTCCGGTTGTAATGTAATTTCTCCTAGTAAAGGACAGACATTGTCTCCTGGACATGTCCTTAACATTCGTCAAAGACATCAAACAATTAGTTGCCTTGATTAAATCATTTTCTAATTTTGAAACAGCCGCACGAAATATGGGTTAGGACCGATAACCGATGGGGTAGACGTGTCCTCAAATTTAGGCCACTTATCGGGAAGTCCAAGGGGACGTCATTTGGCCGGGTGGACTGACGACTTGAAGAAGTTCGCTGGTGGTGACTGGATGAGAAAAGCCGAAGATAGTGTGTAGTGTCGAGTCTTGAGACAGGCTTCTATCCAGTAGTGAAGAGACAGAGACTGATGGTATGGCTCGGAATATAGATCAAGTACATTTGTTGTTGCATTATCACAGGTTTTTAGTTAAGATATTAAGATGCGATGCGACTATCGTGCGTGCTTTTGACATTTATTGAATGATAAATTAAAATAATTCAGTGTTCCCTAAACTTATATTGTCGTTTCTCATTAGCTGCATGACCAAGTTATTGGAGTTTCGTAATCGCATTTATCAAAAGACCATTATTTATACATGGAGAGGCGTGCATCTCATATAAAAAAAAAACAGAACTTACCAGTTAAATAATACTTATCTACGCTAAACCTACGCTAGCGTGCTTATTGTGACAGGCGATCGTCTGTCACACACAGCGTGTGAGAACGCTAGTGCTCATATTATCCAGTCGATTCAAAACAATTTCTATATATTTTGATAGTTGCATACTACAGTCAATCAAGTGTCTAAAACTAAAACACCCCTCTGAGATGTGGCCACGTCAGGCACGCACTAAAGGTTTGTGATGAGAGTTCTGTTGCAGGTATTTTAGACCTGCACCAGAGCTGATTGCTGGCTGAAGTTTTTCGCCGTTTCCAAGGGAAACTGAATGACTCCGACACTTGCAAGAAGCACAACAGATCATGAAAATAGTCTTCAATCCTTTCCTAGCTGCTAATAGTACAATGTTTATGAATTTTAATGTTTAATGCTTGAAATAAATAAATAAAATTAAAAAGCGACGTTTGCTGTGACGTGAGGCGCGATGCGATATTACTTAGAAATTACATTTACAAACAAACAATTAGCTCATTTATTGCAAGTGTCATTATTTAAAAAAAAAATCGATTTTAGAGTGATTGATATAAAATGTACCTACCTACCCTTGTCCTGAATTGAGAATAAGTATTTTAAAATGTAAAAGTGTTACAAAGATACCTTTAATACAGACTGCGAATTGGAGTTCACTGGCTATGTTTGCTTGTCCTCAAAAATACAGCAAGTTGTTAATTTAAAACTGTTCTCCTGTAAAATCATATTTTTGAGTTATGATGACAGTATTGCAATAAATGAGCGAATTGTGGAATTAAGATGCGTCTGTCAACTCAACAATTATTAGTATTCTATAAACTATTTATCAACTAAATAAGTATTTATGATCTCTTTAACACCGCCTTAGTAGATACATACTAATCTAATACATCGTCAACCAAATAATGATGAACACCGCAGCATTATTGCTCAGCGCTGGAAACCAATAAAACTAACTCAAGTACACTTTACTCGATGTAAATAGTATACAATGAAGTATTTACAAGTTAAAAGAGCATTTCTCGAAGCGAAATTTGCCAGTTGTAAGTTGAATTATCATTTGAATACAAAATCAATTTTGCATTTGCACTGCCATTTCACTGCGGAGCCTACGGTTATATTATCAAGGGGCTGGTTTGTTAGCTGTGAATAGGTAATTTGTTCTTCTTAAACACTATTAGTTATATTATTTTATTGACTGTACAATTGTATTTACGTAATTATTTCTGTCCATCATATTATATTTCTATTTAATACTATACCATCAGTTTGTGTAGACACATGAAGAGCTATCGCTGTATATAGGCCTCTCCCAAGGACCACCACCACACACTACACTAACGGCGACTTTTTTCAAATCGTCGGTTCATCTGACAGAATTTACTTTTCGGTTCGGATCTAAAAAAGATAAGCCGTACAGAAAATATTTCGTAAATAAGCCTTCAAAGAAAAAAAACATATATATTAAAAATTAAAATGTTAAGGTAGGTATTGAAAATATTTTATGCGATGATGAATGGATATAGGGGAAGGCCGGGTAAGTCGGGGTGGTGGGCAAGACGGGGTACTAGGCTATTCACGTGGTTCGAATCAACCCATCATGTTCGTTCTAGCAACGAACTATTCGCCGCCATGACAGCTCTCAGTCGTACGAGTACCAACAGGACCGCTAGTTAATTGTTGTTGTTATTGCAAAAAAAGTGAATTAGCTCGTTTGCACTAAAATTTCTTCATTATAAGTTTGGTACTGCGAAAGTATTAGAACTTGTGAGTTTTCTGTGGCCTTTACGCGAATCTTATCAACAGGAGACTGTAGTAACAGGTAGAAACTTGTTTTTCTATAAAATATTCGTTGTAAATTTTATATTTAATTTTAAATTTCAAAACTGATTAACGGGCAAGACGGGGTACGGGGTACCCCATCTTGCCCATCACAGTGATTTTAATTTTATATCTGTTTTGTTGTTGTTTAAGGATGGTATATAATTATAAAAGAAAATCGGAGAAAGGGAAATGGTCTGAAGAGGCAATGAAAAAGGCAGTAGAAGCGGTTCTAGAGGGAAAAGTGGGATACATGTTGGCTGCTAAGTCCTTTTAGTCCCACAAACCACATTGGAGAGAAAAGTAAAAACAGGCTCGTGAAAACGGTAATGAAATAGAGAACCTGAAAATACCATTGGGGCCCAGATCAACCAGTATTATTACTATTGGATGGACACAGCACACATACTCAAAATATAGACTTAATTAATGAAGCTAGAGCAAATGGAGTCATAATTTTATGTTTCCCACCGCACACCACTCATCGTCTTCAACCCGCTGATATGGTTTTGATGAGGCCATTGAGCATATACTATGACCAAGCTGTATCGACATGGCTCCGCACCAATCCAGGAATGTTAGTTACCATGCGTCAAGTTGCTGAACTGTTTGGCAAAGCTTTTGTTCCATCCGCAGGGTGCTCTCACTGGCCTGACCCAGTCTCAGATCAAAGTAACTTTACTTTGGTCAGTCCAAAGCAATTGATACCCCTTCCAGTGACCAAAAAAATATCAAGAGTTACAAGAAGACGTGGTAAGACAGCCATCATAACCTCGTCACATTTTAAACGGGAGTTAGAAGAAATGATAAAAAAGAAAAGTGACGCAGAAGAGTTAAAAAAGAAAAAGAAGGAAATTAAACAGAGAAAGAAGGAGGAAAAACAACTAAAGACAAAAGGTACAAAATCTAAAGTAAAGAAACGTACTAGAAAGTCATTTTCTAAAGAAATGGATAGTGATGAAACGGAAAACACTCCATATTTTTATTGCTCAGGACGATACTTGGACTCTAATGAAGGTTGGATAGCTTGTTCGTTGTGTTTTAAGTGGGCACATTGTAGCTGTGCCGGTGTTGATGACGAGGATGCTGAAGCAACACCTATTTGTGAGTTATGTCGTCCTTAGATCAAAATAATAAGTGTACCCCATCTTGCCCTATAGCATCACCCCATCTTCCCCGATAGTTCGGGTAAGATGGGGTGATATCTAGTGTTCTATATATTGTAATTTAATTACCAGTGCAGTGGTTAGATGTTCCTGATTTCATGTAATTATTCAAGACTGATAACAAAATGATTGAATAAGAATAAATACGATTCTAAAACTACTAAACCCTGTGAATAATTGAGATTTGATCCTTAACTACCCCATCTTACCCGGCCTTCCCCTACCTATTCCCAAATAACCCTTGCGATAGTAGAAGAAATTTGTATGAATCAGAATTTTTCATAGCAGAAATGGTAGACTGGTAAGCAACACGCCTGATGGTCGAATGCACTGTTGTCCTTGTCCCGTTATACAGTTTTAAAATAAATATTCTTAAATTGTTTATAAATCTTATAGAAATCAGACAAATGTTTGTGTTTGTTTGTGTACTCGTAAGTATGTCTCTTGTCCTATGACTGATGTGGGTTGTGATTTTATTCATTAGTACCCATTTTTATGGTGTTGGATAAGGCTGCATGTAGGTACAGGTACCTACAGGTAGGGCGTGTCTCGGAGTGGGAGAAATATAACCTGTATATTTTTTGTTTTCCGTGTATGCTAACACATAGTATACAGAGAGATTTTTTAAAGAAAAAAAAACATTACCACCCCCTTCCCAGCAGTCGGGCAATGATACCAGTTTCTCGAGTAGATGCGGTTCGGAAATGACATGTGATTGCTACTTAAAAATGGAATGTCGTCGCTTGCAGGAAATCAAATTGAAACTGAATATGCCGGTGCTGAAATGTCGTTGCGAGTGCGACATACTATATATTTTTATGGGTATGACAAATGTAAGTAGGTACATTTTAGGGAAGAAGTGAATAGTAATCAGATAGCTTATGTAGCCATATAATTGTACGTGGTTATAAAGAGGAGGACAAAAAAACGTTTTGGATAGTCTATTGTAAAAACTATGAAATAATAGATATTTTATAATTGCTGTAATCTTATCTGTGTGACATTTTGGAGACAATAAAAAAATATCCAATTTCATAAGTACCTGTTGGAATGTAAATACATGACTCGCTACATACACTTGTTAATATCGTACAAAGTTATGTCTTTCAAGTTGAATTAGTATTCTTCACGTGTTCCTATTCTATCAAGAGTAAATAATACGAGAAGCAATAAAATGCTTTTAATTTTATAATAGTACCTAATACAATAAAGGTACTAACTGTAATGTACCGACACGCAATGTAACTATATTATAATGAATGAATGAGATTATGAATTTTAGAATTTTATGAATTTTATATAGAATTTTATTTTATATACTTGCTGTGCAAAAGGTCCCGGATTCGATCCCCGGTCGGACACACATTTGTTTAATAAAAAAAGACAAATGTATGTTTGGGTCTGATTGTGTATTTGTGTTTGTCTTTGTATGTGTCTCTGGACCCACGACACAGGGAATCCTAGTGTGGGCCATTGAGGGTGGCGTTAATTATTTATTTATATACATATATGTTGCACAAAGGGTTTCAAAGTTATTTTAATTGAAAATTGCCTGGGAGCTTATTTTTGTATAAAAAATCTTTATATAGAACAAAGAACTATAGAACTTTGGCTATTGGCGTTTTAATTATAATTCGTATACTTGTGGTTGATAAATATAAAGATACATTTATCTTAAAACGAGAGAAAATATGAAATACATATATGAAAGCTGTCTAAAATGTGCAGACGGGCAAGTCCCCTTCTGCACAGCAATCAAGTAAAAAGCAAAAACAGCGCTTGTGTTTACAATGAACATCAAAGTGTCGACCTTTGAAATTACGTCTACGATTGGGTACGAAATATGAATAGTAAATTGGATGGCACGGTAGCCCCCACACGCCAGTTTTATGCCTCCGTCACAATAGAACGGTAAGTCAACATCATGCAAACACGCAAGATGCGGCTCACACACACAAATTAATTATTAACGCATACGGTAGGGATATTTAAGTTTGTGCGTATGTTCCTTGTGGTCGTATTAGCAAACGCGGGTTAATTACAATTATATGGGACATTATCTGTGAAAAGAGACCTTATCTCATATGATGAAATCTTAAAAAATATATTTAATAGCTTTATGTTAAATATCATATATTGGAGCTTGTTTTTATTTAATCGGATGATTCATTAAGAATAAGAATTATTGGTACACTTATTGGTAGGTACAAACTGATTCGATTCAGTACCTAACTTAGTATGTAGAGTTGTAGTGAATTTTTTTCCGAAATTCGAATGCCGTAATCTCTGCAAAGGTACAGTTGTTCGAAAGGTTTTTTTATGAAAAGAAGGTGGCAGACAAACACACAATCTACCTGGTCGCCAATGGACCTGTCGTCCATGGACATCTGCAATACAGACCAGCATCAGTTCAGAATCTAGAAATGGATTTGGAGAAAGATAGGAAGGGATACAATAGGATAGGATGGGCATGGGCCCTGACGTAATATCCCACTAATTACTGAAACGCGTACAAGAAGTATGTACATCAAATTGCATACATTGCATGTAGGTACATAAGTAACGGTCCTCGCAATATACGTAGTTATAGGTATTCCGCAATAAGTTTCGGAATACTCCGTTTATTTGCCTACTGTTCATGTTTGTATTGTGTCTTCATGTCCTGAACAACGCTTAAGAAAATTCCATGAATGCAAAATAAGCTGGGCATGTATTGTGGTGCGTGCGACTGATTACGAGTTACAGTATTGTTCGTACGCCCTTTAATGTTACTTTGTTTTTCGTATGACGACACTTGTGTTTACTTTGCTATATTGCGAAAAAGAAAATTATAACTTTTGGGTATAGGTATTATCATTTTATATTTTCATTATTAATAAGCCGTGTGGGGTAGGTTCGTTTTAATACAGCACCACCCCATCTCCGTCCTTGGGTGTCGCAAATGGCGATAACAAAGGCGTTACCACAAGCCTTGAGGAATCACACCACCTCTAAACGAGTGGATTCGCCAACCGCTGGGCTAATGAGCCCAGCGCGGCGCTTAATGTGGATGAGAAAGCCCATGATCGGCAGTGGACAATAAAAGAGCTGGTGATGGTATTACTAATAAGTATTCATGGACTATTTTTAAAGAAACAAAGAAAATATATCCATGTATTCGTTTTCACAACATCTCTACAACGAGTACAACCTCTTCAAAAGAGCTGTGAACAGGTTTCTGCAAGGTCGGCAGTGCACCCGCAAGCCACCTGGTGTTGCAGGTGTCCATGGGCGGCGGTGACCACTTACCATCATGTGGCCCGACCGTTTGTCTGCAATCCATTCTACAAAAAAAAACGTTACAAACATAGACATATCTAAATTATTGTGTGATGCGACAATAAAATGGAACTGGCTTAGCAAACGCTGTAGATAATCCACAGCACTAATATTCTGTCAGCACCTGTAAGCTCACGGACAGCCAGAAAAGCAGGTCACTCTTACCCAAAATGCAAAATGTAGGTACTTAATGTGTGATATTGAAGTGTGTAATAAATTCATCTCTTTTAAAATAGATAACACTGCAAGCATATAAATCTATCACTACCGAGTCAAAACATAAAGTTGATTGATGTTACAATAGGATGTAATAAGAATAATGGATGTAATGGGCAATTAGGGTGTAATGGGAATGAAGAATACTCCTCGTCCCAATAAACTTTCTATTCCCTATCTTTCTAAGTCCTCTTTCGAAATCCAATCCAATTCCAGTGGATGTCCAAGGATGACAGCATCCACGACATCATCGCCGGTCACCTTCTTCTAATAAAAAAGATTAGTTTTAATCAACTTTGTACTTCAGATTAAAAATGAAGTAAAGCAGTTTTAAGTCAGGCGATGTCACAAACAGTCCGTTCTAACTCCTCGTTGTTCACGCGATGTACAGTCCTAACCACTTCACAACAAGCACCACCGAATCGCTATAAAAAAACAAAAAACGCCATAAACAGTTATCAAACTACCATAATAATTACGACAAAGTAACGTTCAGTACTACAACAGCAGCAAAAAATGCGGCCGCGTGGCAAAACCGACGAACTTTTAAAACGTTATATGACCGGCAATAAAATGTTCGTTCCCGTACGAGCACAATACTTGCAGAAATATTTTTGAATACGGAATTAGGTTTGCCAAAAGCGCGGGGAGCAGATAAGGCAGAAAAAAAAACAAATTTGTAACGGGTAAAGTTTTTGGAGGCGGAATGTGTCCCTCGGGTGCTGAATCTTCGTCGGCGTGGCTCGTAAAACGTAGGACGTGGGCAAGCGGGCAAATTTGTCCTGAGAGCGACCTATGACGTTTTGATGGAACGCTCCCGGACTGATTCGCGGACCCTAGATTCATATTCATAACGAGAACTGAGCGATGACAGTTTCGACCCAGAATCGATGTTAGGCAACTTTATCAATTTCATTCCGTTCTGGAAATATTATTTGTAATCTGCTGGTTTTATTGAACCCAATTAACGACTACTTTATACATTATAAAAATGATTACAAATCTAAGTGTAAAAATTGTAAAACGCAGTTATTTACCTACCTCAGATAAGTAGGTACAACCATTACTACCTACATAAACTACCCAAACTCAATAACATACATTGCAAAATAATGTGGGAATACGTGGTACCAGATTTGGTCAATAAATTGCCTATCAAGCTGCAAGAAAAATACAGGAATAACGACATAAGAAGAGAAAGTCAATATTATATTTAAGGAAAGGCTTCGGTACTACAGATAAACTTGTAAACGGTTTTTGTAGTATTGTCAAAAATCTGATCATGTTTAATAAATTAAAAAAATGCAAATACTTCTTCCGAATAATGAAAGAAATTCGTCTCTGTCTGGAGCAGTTTTATGTCAGATTATGTCAATAAAGTTCAACCTTCGGCTTTAATTCTCAAAGACTTAAATTCTTTATTATGTCGACTTATAGATAGTAAGAAGCAATTCAATCATCTAATCCAAATTTACACAAGAATCGATAAAGAAAATACTCGTTAAAATTAAATCCCCTCTGCAAACAAGTACGAAATAATACGATGCACGAATGTCCCTCGCATGATGCTCGCCTCTTCAAAAGAATGGCACCCGTGTCTGAGCTATCTTGTAGGAATTTTAAATTGGACGAATCGCTCAAATGTAAATGGTTTTCCTTTATACCCCATCCTCTTGGGCTGCCCACCCCGTCTATTGCGCGCCTAGAGGCGACTGGCATACCAACACACCCACTCATACGAGAACATAGGTACATTGTAAGTCACCATTAAATTGAGATCTCTTCTCTTGCATATGTAAACCGCGGGCAGAGTTTGTTTTGCATACGGGAGGACGACGAGGGAGATCACGTTATACCGGTGTTTTTAGACGTCTACACATACGAAAATCACACACATGCTTATATCTCATCTCAAACGTACTACTAACAGTAATGCGAGTGTGAATACGTAAATACGCAACGAGATCGCGAATTCAAAAACGCGAAACGCAATAATGTCTTCATAGTAAAGAGGTGTAGGAAATCTTTTTGGGGACTCCCTAACAATGGAGAGAGTTTCCTATCAGGGACGGAAATCTCGTGTTTTTGATGTATTCTCAAAATGTGAGATATTTTGTTCCTGGGATCTTGTAAATAAATGTAATGCCTCTAAAAGCTGTCACAGAGAAATGTATTCGAATGAAATTCAGTGTATTCAACACCACAAAGTGTAGATATTTTCGGTGTCTTATTAACATATACTTTTTGATGGTACTTATTATACATATTATAGGATATACCGATTCATTCCCGAAGCCCATAGATTGTAATTAAAGTTCCCTGAAAGAACTCCCTGAAACAGTTTTCCCAATCAAAGAATAGCAAGCAGACGAAGCCGTAAATGAAGCTAGTATATACGGTAGGTCACGTGTCAAGCTAGAGGTCGTAAACAGTTTAATGTGTGGGAGAGTCCAACTAATTAATTAGGGCTATCGTTTTATCGAAGCTGGTTCGATAACAGTGGCCGATAGAAAGGGATCGTCTTACGTTTTAATCGTATATTAGGTAAGAAAGTTACTTGATGTGTTGCTTTTTTAATTAGATTGTATTATGTGATTAAGAAAATTAAGAAAATGGACTCGAATGCACGTGATTTTAAGGAAATCTATACCAATGGCGGAGACTTTTAAATTTAGAAATAGGACCAACACGCTTTAAATATATCTACATACATCAAATGAAAGCTTTTATTTCATAGATCTTTTAATGTTAACACAGTTAATTTCTAAATCGTGGGCAAACTATGATGTATGACATATATCTTTTATTTATTTTGTTAAAAAAAAATGTATTCTTTACTAATAAAAACCCCATCGCTTACAATTGCTCATAACGATAATGATGGATCATAACAAAAACATTGTCACTAATTGGCGCTTTATGTTTGTTGGTGGGTTGGCACGACAGCCGAAACTATATGGGAACAATTGATACAAAGGATAGAATTCAACGTCTATACATATAAACGATATGCCATTGGATAGAACTCATCAAGCACTACGACTATGGACCAATCATTTTTTCTTCAAAAACGTACGGAAAAGAGCTAAATCTCGCTTCGGAATGACGTGTAAATTCGACTTTGCTGGAAATGTCGACACCAAGGATCCCGATACTCTCCGAGATCTTAAGAGGTATGCTCTGAAAGCGAGGTGCTACGACAAAAGGTACTTCTCTGTTGTATATCTTCTGTACACTTTTCTGTACTGTGTACAAACTCTGTTGTATATTAATTTATCAACTTATAACCAGTTTTGTGGCCAGTCTATAGTCAAACATTTGCCAAATATGGTGTTTACAAAATATGATGGCGCTATCTGTATTTTTCTGTCTGTTTCTACATAACTGCATATAAATTCTACAAGTTCATTCATCTGCACTAATACAAGCTTACAAAATATGACGTTTGCAACTTACATGAGGTTTGCTGCTATTCGACACTAGATGTCGCCGTAAGTCGAATAATCTCTTATAAACAAGATAAAGACTGAAATGAATTATATCTTTACCATAGGCTGTGATATTTAATATCACAGCCTAAAGACATTTCAGTTTTCATCTTGTACTAACTTTATTTTATTATGAAGTTTGAAAAATGTTCTCTATTTAATAATTATTAAATACAGTATTTTTTAAATTATAATTGTCAATTATAATTAGGTAACAGTTGTTAGTTCCTGAAATACTTCATTGGTAATCTTCAAAGAAGCTACTTCATGTTACATCAAATTTTAAAACGTTTTGATTACAAAATAATTAATAAAAAGACATATTGTGTATTTCCTATATACTTGGCTCAGTATGTACAAACTGAGCTTTCACACGATTACAAACTTCTGATGTGTTTGTATTGTGATGACTTTAAAGTTAATTTCATTGGTCTTACTTAAAGGATAATTTTGCTCTACAACGTTGTGTTTGCGGCTGGCGTCACATAGCTATTATTGAATAAACTAACAATGATCTGCAGACCTTTGTTTTTGTTCGAACATTTGAAAATTTGAAAAAAAATAGGGTTCGCATTCCGGTTCGATAGCAGTTAGTTTCGCGAATTTGTTATTTAGATTTCAATATTTAACAACAGATTTAAACGTCACCTCAGTATATACTTTTAACTCCTGTTATTATTCCTTTTTTAATTTCCAACATTAACCAAAAAGTTTATAAACACATAGAATACCTTTTTCGTTTTCTCCGTTAAGAAACTCAACAGTTTTAATGAATAAAGTTGAATGCCTCCCACTTTTTCCATTTAAAAGTTTAACGTTGATTCAGAACTTTTATAACAATCGATGCGATTTAAAGTATTGGCTCGATTTTATTTTCTTTAGAGAGGCAATAAGTAATTTTTGTTCAAGTATTTGCATTTGAAAGAGATTGAATGAAAAATATAAGATTTTTTTAAACTTCTTGTTTTTTTATTGGTTTCTTAACTTGTCAACATCTAAGTACCTTTAGTCTAATTAATATCTAAGTACCTCTAATCTACTAATATACATAAAATGAAATGGTAACCAATTCGTAAATGAAATGTTTTTTAATAACGATAAGCACTAAAATTATTCTAGATTTTTCTTCTGTTTGGCTGTGTTAAACAAACGCAATCATCACTTGACGAATTTTAATGAAATTTAACATAGTTATTATAATAACGTTATGTCCCAAATTTGTATTTAGATAAGTTTCATTCGCAAAGGCACTACTACACCGTCTCGTGTGACTTAGGAAGTAAACATATTAATGTAGCTTTTATTTCGTTAAAGCGCTGACTGTCCCCGCAATAGATAGGTACATACTCATAATACAATGCACTCTGCTCAACCCGTGAGAACGAATCCTTGGGATATTTTTGACATAAATAAATCTAATTACTATTTAAGTGCAAGCTGTGTTTGTCTATTAGTCTAAGTACTTACTTTATCAGGGGGAGAGTGCACGCTGCAATACAACAGCCGCTGGGCGCGCTCGACTGGCCACGTTACCCCTCTCTCATAGAAGACTCCCTTGAAATGTACTGCATTTCCCACTTTATCTTATTTCCCTAATGTAAATACGTGTTTCGGTAGTGAGTGAGATATGCCAGAGCTCATTCCCATCTTATTTCTCCCCATTTTCCCAACTCTTTCTCCAAATTCATTCCTATATCTCCAAAGGTAGGCAGCGCATCCGGGGATACGTTTGTTATTTTGGACTAATATTGGCATGTATCGCGAATGTTTATGGGCGACAGTATCCACTTACCATCAGGCGGACTGTATGCTCGTCAGCCGCCTTGGTCCATAAAAAAAACCTATTTTCCTTGTGATATTACTAGTGTAACTATGCCGGTAAAGTAATAAATACATTAATTAATAAATAGATTTAAATTAATTAAGTATATCTGCCACAAAGTTGGACATGGACCTCGTCATTTAAGTACATTATCTTGTGCATCGGGGATGTATGGCTTTGAAATCGTGTGGTTTTAAGACCATATTCCCGTGGATGTTGTAAAAGGCGACTGGGATAACAAAGCCCTGAGGAACTACATCACCTCTAAAAGAGTGGACTCACCAATCCGCTCGGTCAACGTGGCGATATAAGGCTCTATACCACTCAAAATGAACCGATATGAATATTCACAGCACGGTATAAATTTCATTAGAATTTATAGAATAAATGAAAATGATACAATAATCACGTGTAATCCACGCGAAGTTGTAAGCATAGTATTATTATAATGTATGTAGCTAATAATCAATATAATATATCAACAATTTTCGTAATCACCATACTCGTAATGATAAACGAAGCTACCTACATCTTAAAGTATACGGATCGCAATCCTCAAGTTTTCCTTAACGGCCACTATTCGCCGAGAGGAAGTGGCGAAAGAGCATTAATTTAATTTTATGGTTTTTGTGTTTGTCACAGAGCGAGTTTAGTGGAGATTTGTGGGCCCCTAACGAGGGCCCCCGGCTTAATAAGTGGGGACCGGGATTTGTAGCGGATTGTTTTAATTCTTAGGCCGTTTTTTCGGATAATGTTGCTTTTTCGGAGGATATTGTGATGGATAGACTTTAGCTAAGATTACCGAATATTTGTATTCTAGAGACTTTATATAAGCTTTTAATAAAATGTAATACAGGTTTATCTATCTATTTTGTTACTTATTTTACTATCTGTCTGTGTCTCTCAACCAATGGCGTCAACATATACCCATTGGTACCTTAATATGATAAGGAGTAAGGACTAGAATCGAATGGTTTTGGGTACATAAGCGTGTTGCTGACTGTAAATTGGTTATAAAATTTCATAAATGGAAGTGGCCGTGTGCGAATATTTAAATAAAAATTGTTTTTAATCGATTGGAAAATTGGAGGAGCGCCAAAAGCACTATCGATCGCTTGCGACTTTGTCGGCGCTTGCATAGCTTTACTTACTTATAAATATGAGATATACGACCCTATTCTCAGCTTTTGGTTACCTACCTAAGACCTCTATCAAAGCTTACCATCACACACGAGTTTCTGGTTCTACTACTGCCGGAAACGAAACATGTACTCGTATGTCCCTTCGCCAGGTATAAATAAAAGGAACCGAAATCTTAAATGAACAATACGTTAAGTATCTAATTAGTAGGTGAATGGATTACGACCCACGTATTGTCGTAATTGATCACTTTCATTATTTGGCGTTCACTTATCGGAAGGGCAGGTAATAAATACATTTTGTTAATAATGCTTAATAGACTGAACTGTAATTTTAAATATAATAACATTAAGGTACATTAAAATCGACTGGTGTTTAATATTCTGGACACCAGATGGTATTCTATTTAATATGCACCACATTCGTTCATATGTCTATAATAATAAATATATAACTCTACATTCATTGGCCTACACTAAGATTAGTTATGTCGTGAGTGTAGAGACACATATAAAGACGAACACACCATTTAAACCCGAACAAACATTTGTCTTTAAACAAATGAATATCCGATCGGGAATCGAACCCAGGATCGACAGACAGCAGTACTACCAATAAGGCTAATCGGTCGTCATTATTAAATGTAAAATAAATGACAATATGATATTATTATACTAAAAATTTGTTTTCCCAATATTTTTAATGTTTTCCATGTCCTGTCAATAGATGGCGTCATAAGTCATCTGAATATATCTGAAGCCATGAAAGATTCAGTAAAGTATTCGGACATGGCAAAATTTGTAAAATAATTCTCAACCACAAAAGATTCTCTATGATTTACCGTCGCCACTGAATTAACTATAATTGAAAAATCGCTATTTAAACAAAAACTTAACCCGTGGCACGGGCTCTTGTTAGAACTCAAGGTTTCGGCTCACCAGACCGGTCATAATCGTATTTTTTTTATTCTGGAACATACGGAATCCCTCGCGATGTTTTCCTTCACCGCCGTGCAAGTGATTTTTTTTTGTAAAACGGTTCTTAAGTAGAAATTCAATGGTACCCGCTGAGGATTTGAACTCACCCCTCGGCTATCACTGTTAGACTTAATAGTCTAATATATCATGATGTATGTAGTTCATAATTTTAACGGATTACCGCAAAATGAAATTTCCCCGTTAAATATCATAAACACTCGGACGTATAGGTTCTATATATTTGCGTGGAGTACATGTCGTGCGCACCGGCACTGAATCACCAGCCCTTACATTCCAACAACGCTTAAAACAAGTATTTATAAAAGAACTAGCAACACATCTCCTTCGCACCTCTTGTTTTCTACACCACCATTTATCACCATTTGAATAAATTCAATATGTACATTGAATTCCCTGTAATTAATGGTTTTATTCGTTTAGCACTTAAAGCGCTTTAAGGGCGAGGTCTCCAAACATTTGTCGTCTCTTTTTAACCTATAGGAAAAAAGGAGACCGCAGACCCCGCCAGAACACCCGCTGGCTTTGATCATTAATATTGATTTGTGGTCAATCAAAGCTCTGAGGATTTCACTTTTAATATTATTATTTTTTGTCCTCTTCTTTGCTGCTTCGGTCAATTTAAGGAGCCCTCGAGTTTATTAGGGTTTGTTATAATTCTATCATAGCTATGTATAGCATGCCAAATAGTGTGTTAATCTTAAATTTGCTGCTAATATAGGTAATAACTATGTAAGTGTCAGTTAGCGAGTTATGGAATCAGTTAGAAAGGAAAGAAAGAAATTTTTTAGTGCCAGGTAACATTGTAATGTTACCTGGCACTACTTTACGTCAAAAAATTACTGTGTAAGTATTTAGAATAATACATAAACCATATAGCCTACTAAACACAAATGTGTGTATTACCACCTGTCTAACGGGCCGCAACTCAGCATGTGCTATAGCAAAAACAGCAGCGAAGATTATTGGAGATTATTGAATTATAATTATTGGAGCCGCTTGCAGTGACTTGCGGTATCTGTTCACATTATAATAAACTCGGCTCATTAAGTCATTATTATTCTTCGCCATTATTATTCTTCGCCATTATTATTCTTCGCCATTATTATTCTTCGTCATTATTATTCTTCGTCATTATTATTTTTCAATCTATCACAACATAACATAAACCTGTATCGCGCCACTGCTTAATTAAGGTAAGTAATATGATTTCAGAAAAAAATTGTAAATAATTAAAAAGTTTAAAAGTTGTAAATTCATAAAATAATAAAATCTTTTCTATTTATAAAAAAAAGGCGGCAGACGAGCATACAGTCCATCCGACGGTAAGTGGATACCCTCGTCCATAGACATCCATGCCATACATGCTAACATCAGTCCAGAATAACAAACGTTGGCATGCGCCCTTTTGCGCTGACTACCTTTGTAGATTAAGGAATGGATTGGGAGAAAGGGTTGGGAAAATGGAAAGGAATAGGATAGGATAGGATTGAAATGGGCTCTGGCATATTTCACTCACTACCGAAACACATACGTAGATAGGTATATTGGGGAAATACGATAAAATAGGAAATGCAGTACATTTGAAGATTCTGTGAGAGAGGGGTAATGTGGCCATTCGAGTGCGCCCAGCTGCTGTGGGAATGTAGCATGCACTTAGCATACAAAATTAGTAAAATATAATAAAATAAATCTTAAAATCAAATAAAAAAGAAGATCTAATCATAGAATAAATAAATTGCCTTACGTCCATTTTCTAATAAAAAAATTTAGAATTCATTAACTTTAATATAGATGTCAAAGGATAGGTAACTTAAGAATTGTTCAATCGTTACAAAGTCCAAAGAAGGATAGGCCCTGTTAAGTTAGTATAGATACCTATCTCTACTAACTATTAAAAATGTTAGCTCCGAATTGCGTAGTCAAACGCTACTGAAGAAAAAAACTGATGTAGTCAATTTTCAGAATATTTTTTGATCAGGAACGACATTTTGTAAAACAATATCTTCTTAATTTTAATAGTTAAAAGATTATTTTAAAACCGAGCTTGACTTACGAGTTACTTATTCAAAATGCGCCCTTGACGACTAATTACAACGCATACTTGTAAACTACACGAAGAACCCTCTCGAACACAAAGCCTAATGATTCATCTGGAAATAAAAGCAAGAGGTCTCACAATCACACGTCGATGAGCAATGGCCCTTGTCCGAGGGTCGTTAAGAATGCAGTGTCTTATCTAACTCGGAATAATTAATGAAAGTGTGGATGGGATTGCGTCTCGCTGTGACGCGTACAGTCCGTCCCAACTAAGAGAGAAAATTAATAAATATACAATATAAAAAATTACCAGTAGATAATATATCTAGTAAGTAAAAAGTTACAAAGTAACATTACACGAAACAAGTTTACAAGTAAAACAGTTTGTAGTTTTGTAGTTACAAGTTACAAAGTAAATCATGAAAAATACATATTTGTGCTATTGTTTTCTGTTTAATTACGAAATTGAAGTAATACCTAGTTATTCGTCTCTAACTTTATTAGTAGTTGCTAATCTCGATTTTTTTACTGGACTACGAAAAAAGACTAAAGGAAAAAATTGTTAATACTCTTTAAAAATACAATATCCTGCTTAAGAAGAAAGGAACTCGTATATAAGTGTACCTAACGGTATTTACTGGCGTAAAAAAATGTTGAATGAAAAAGGAGGTGAAGCAGGAAAATATTGAAATACAATTGAAATAAGAGGAAAAGAGGAGAAACAGGGAAAACATATCGAAGACAAAGAAGAAAATGAAGAAAAGAAAAAGAAAGAATCAAAGAAACCTTGTTGGTTATCTTTATACAGGTAGTAAAGTTCGTTAACAATTGAAAAATTGGAATCGTTATTGAAACATATTTAAAAATAAGTATATCAATTTTGTTTAAAAATGTTACACCTTATGTCAATTTCTTTTATTTTATTTAATAATACACACATAACATGATATAAATAAGAAGGAAGAAGGAAATATGTATAAAGACTGCGGAGATTTCTTCAAGTAGACCTAAGAAAGTGAAATATACGTCAAGATAGAAAGATAGATATAGTGCGTACGAAAAATATGTATATACATATATACTGTCAAATAAGTATAGGGAGTTTTGAAAAAAGAAAGCCCGCCTAAAAATATATTGGTGTTAGGTTGGCATTATTGTAGCTAATTTTCATCTAGTTTTGGCGAGATCTGTCAAATAGTTGTTTGAAAATTTTCATATTTGCTAGACGACCTTGAATGTACTTTAAGAATTTTACAATGGATAAAAATATCGAACAAATAATTTGCCTCAAATTTTGTGTTGTCAACAATATTTCTTGTGCGGAATCATTGAAAATGTTAGAGAAGGCCTGCGGTGAGTCGACTTTATCAAAAACAAGAGCATATGAGTGGTACAAATCATTCAAAGAAGGGCGAAAATTGGTTGCAGACTCGCCTCGTTCTGGTCGACCTTCAACGTCTTCTACTGAAAAAAATATCAACAAGGTGAAGGTGATGGTAAATCGTCGTGCTAGCTTAAGAGAGATAGCTCAGGAAGTTGACATGTGTCACGAATCCGTTCATAGTGTTTTGGTTGATGTTGTAAGTATGAAACGCGTCGCGGGACGACTTGTTCCGAAGGAACTGAATTTTCTTTAAAAAGATACCCACAAAAAGATTCAAACAGGCTGCTACAGATATGTTTGAATGAGCCCATGCGGATCCCACATTCATGAAGCGCATTATAACGTGTGACGAAACGGGGGTTTATGAGTTTGACATGCAAACCAGCCAACAAGCTTCGGAATGACGCTTCGATAGCGAACGGAAACCGAAAAAAACTACATCAAAGCCACTCAAAAATCAAAGTCAAAATGACTGTATTCTTTGATTATCGTGGTGTTGTCCACTCAGAATTCCTTCCCGTGGGTCAAACAGTCAATAAATATTCTTATCTGGGCGTCATGAGACGATTACGAGAGAATATTCGTCGGAAAAGACCAGATTTGTGGAACAACAATTCTTGGATACTGCACCACGATAATGCGCCGTTTCACACGTAAGGGAAATTTTATGCCAAAAATTCAACGAATGTCATCGACCAAGCTCCATATTCACCAGATATGGGCCCCGTGTGACTTTTTTTTATTCCTCAGACTCTAAATTATCACTTCGTAGCAAACGTTTTGAATCCGTTGACGTAATAAAATAAAATTCGCTAAAAGAGCTAAAGGCCATACCAGAAAGTGCCTATAAGAAATGTTTCGACGAATGGATTATTCGCTGGCAAAAGTGTATTGCGTCAAATGGAGCCTAATTCGAGGGCGACAAAATAAATTTAGACGACTGAAGCAATATTTTTTGTTTTATTAAAAAAATCCCCAAACTTATTTCATATAGTAGTATAATACTAACATAGTAGTATAATACTATAAAAATACTAACTAAATACATAGATACATATTATTATTTATATATCCTATAATAATACAAATCCTTACTCTATTTTAAAAAAATGTATAGGAAATCATTCCTTCAGCTGGAACGGACTATACCACACCTCGTTCGTTCGACGTAATGCTCTTTATAAAAGTTGAAATCACAGTAAGCTATGGGGTGCAAACTATTATTTGAAGATGAGTAATGACATGAAATCATTGGAATTGTGAGCTTGCAGATTCCTTTGCGCCAACTGTGCCTTCGTTGCTGTTTATTTTAAATTACCTTTGATGGATCATTATGGCTGATATTTGATTATAATTTCTTGTGCCAGTATTTATTAACGTGGGTACTTAACTTCTCTGTGCTACACAGAATAAAGTACTTATTGCAAAAGTACAAGTGTGTATAGTAGTGTATAACAAGTATGCCTATAACGTCTTACTGCAGGGTATGTATAAGCCTTCATTGACCCCTAATAACCACGAGGATGTTTCGGGTCCTAATATATAACGCGGTCCTTGTGCGGATACATATATATACCCCATTTTTATGAATCTATTTGTTTAATATGTTTTCCTTCATTAGCGAGCGAATGATAATTTAAAGGGGTTACTGTATTTGCTACACCGTTTGTATATTTGCCATACGTAGTCTTTCTGGGATTTGCTTTTCTGCCCACGACCAGAAAAAAAGCATTTTAAATTCACCACCGCCTAATTTTTCACCACCGCACCACCGTCACAGGGATTTCTTTATGTCACGCCATCAACACGATCTTCTGCTCTTATCGTCCAGCTACTACAGGCGAACTTCTTCTATTCGTCATTAAATTTGGCCAGAAAGCGTCCCACACTGCGCAACCCGGTATACATGTACCCTATGTATTTTATTAAAACCAATATTTGGGAGGGAACTCGAGTAGAGAAGTTTTGTTTGGATTATTGTAAATATTGTGTATTATTCGTTTTGTGGTTTAATAGTGATATTTTATAAAACTTCAAAGTGTTTTTCATGCGTGGTATTTGTGATAATCAAATAAAAACGTGGGACTGCGTTGTTCGTGTGCCTCCAAGCACTTCTCTTCTGTCCTCAGTAAACCTACTATCGATTTACTGAGCGACTCCTGACTTACTTCGACGGGACTGGACATTGACAGAATACGTTTTAGACTTTGAAATTGTTTATTACGCAGGAAACTTGATACTAGCCGAATGTGCTAATTGCACCATTGCCATATATGAAAAAATAACAATATTTTGGCTCATTTACATAGACAGATAGAATTAACAGTAGCTATTTAAGGACGAATCTTGCGGTAACTACTGTAAATGTAACTGATCCGAAATAAATTGAATTAACCAATAATCATTTTACTGAGTCACTGTACTCATGTTTGAAATCATAGGTCACTCTTGATGCATTGGCAACCATTTCCCAGTTTCTGCATTTCACAATCGCGGATGGATGCTTTGATGAATGACGGCTGTCCTGGGGCACTAACGAAGGTATATTAATGAAGGTGTCGAAGGGTCAAAAACGTCATGGGTGAGTTGAGTGGTGCATTAAACCCCGGATTGTGCGATTCATTAATATAATATATGTAGATATACTTAGATTATTAATAAAACGGGTCTTATACGCATTCTATTTCAATTTCTATTTTACCCGACAATTCGGCCGGGTTATACCAACCATGGTCATGAGCTGACTAGAGAAGCACGTAGTCTACGTCGAGAGTTGCAGTACTTTAGTAAAAAAATATGTATAAAAAATGCGAAAATAATATCTGTATCAGTCGGCTTGTTGTAACTTTCTTACATATCAACTTGTAAGGGTAGTGTTCAGACACTTTATTTAATTATTATTATTTTCTTCTTTATTTTAATCAAACCTGACTATAAATAATTACCCATTTAGGTTCTCAAAATGTAAATATAGATAAATACTTACTCAAAATCTTACATCAATACCAAATTTTGCAGTAAACGATTCGAAGTAATTCTTACGCAAAAAAGAAAAGAAATAAATGTATTTTATATAAATCTTCCATTGTTCAAACAAAATAATTAAACAATATTGAAAAAACAGGAAAGTAACTTAGAAGGTAAGTTAAGTATATGCTCATATTTACTTTGACAAAAAAAAATATTTTAAAACTACCTGTATCAATTAAAGTGACACTTTGATCACTGAACAATGACCGAATGAGTCCGGTTTGTTATCTTTCTTAGATATAATTAATGGAACCTTGGATAGTATCGAGCAATTAGAACCATTAACTTTAATAAATCGTTAAAGATCAACTTTAAAACGCGGATCTTTAAGTGACGAGAAGTAAAGATTAAAAACAAATTGTTGCAATAAGTAGAACTGATTTGTGGTTATTGACGGTCTAATTCCCAATTAACTGACATGGGGAAATTTCTATATCTCGGACTCCCTAAAATTAAACTATATACCCACAGGTAGGTAGGTATATAGGGTAGTTCTTTGGTTCATTCTGAATAAAACTATGTGTTTTTATATTCCAAATTTCAATTTAAAATTGCTTAAATTATTTTTCGAATTTTTTTCTAGATGATATTTTTGCTACTGTGTATTTTAAGATTTTAAACTTTTGATCTGGTAATTAAACATAATAATTGTTATGTAAACGGGTTATTTTTTCAACTTTCAAGGGAAAACGAAAAACTGCACCTTACCTATGGAAAAGTTTTGAGGCAAAGCATTTTTTCAAATTAATTAAAAATAAAATACAAAGTAATAATTGTTATGTAAACGGGAAACTCACGATTTATTATTTAGTTATTATAGCCGATATATAGGTCCAGTTACATGAGCCGTGGTCGCGGCGAGACTGCGAAAGCGGGTCAAGGTGCTGTTGCTATTGACAGACAAATCTGTCTACCCTCCATCGTGTTCGTTTTTGATTCACCTGCCCACTCTGAACTTTTTTTTGTTGATTGAGTTCCCTGCACACTGCAATGATTAATCGCTGGGTCCCATGTACGTGTACAATCCATCCTGGCGATTGAAATTTCGGCATTTTTCAATTTCTATTTGTATTTTATTTTTAATTAATTTGAAAAAATGCTTTGCCTCAAAACTTTTCCTTATGTAGGTGCAGTTTTTTCGTTTTCCCTTGAAAGTCGGTATATTCTTTTGAAAAAATGGAATACTAACGAAGTTTTAGCTGCAAATATAATCTCTAATTACAAATTTATTTTATGTAACCTGCACAGTTACATTCATTTTTTGAGATTCCAAGTATAAAGGTAGAAGCTTCCCATGTGAGTAACCAAAGTTTCACAATTAAAGTTCGTAAAAGACAAAAGACCTTTGCAAACTATCGAATCACATCCTAAAGATTTGATGATTTTATTGAAAAATGGCCGATGCCATGAGCAATCGCTGTCAGTTGACTGCAACACTGGAGCCTTCGCTCTTGCAAAAATCGATTTAGATTTCTTTTGAATAACCCTTCATATCGATCTTGTTTACGATTCGCAATTAAAATGAACCCAATGATTCCTTGTATTACTTGGTCATTTGTTTCAATGTATTGTTTACACTGAGTCATCGGATCATATCGCAACGCCAATTACTTCAAATTATTCTTTATTTACCTAATAAGTAGGTATATGTACATGTAAGCAGACATTGTTTTCTTTTTAAACTCTTCTTATTTGTTATTTATGTATACAGTGTACACAGCTGTGAGTCAAAACATCTACATAAATGAATACGTAATACCCAGATTTAAAAAAAAAACATTTGTCTTTAAACAAATATTTAATCAACTGGATATCTAACCCAGAACCTTTGGAGCCATAGTCAGGAACTGCCTATTGGGCTAATCGGTTGTCTAACTCTAATACGTACGTAGAGGAGATAATATATTTTAAATTAACATGACAAGAATGTATTATAATATATCAGCAAACTTTTGGATGGTCTACGTGTCCAAAACCTTCGATATCAGCCTATTACGTTCCACTGCAGGCCATAGGCCTCCCATAGTAAATCATCAGGGGGTTTCGAGCTATACTCCATGACGCGGGCCCAGTGCCGATTGGTCATTAAATTAATTGGTCACTGGTCTTTATTTTTGTACATGCGTGTTTCCTCATGATGATTTCCTGTCCCATCGCTAGGTAGGTAGTTAAAAAAAATCTGTACTTAAATAAACTCCGTGGTATGCGCCAATTTGAACACGTTCTCGTGAGTTCAAATCCTCACGAATGAGAGTTCTAATACCTTCTGGTATTTAAGCTACGATATGCTTTAAAATACTTCATATTCAAAAACAATGTTATGTTCTATTGTACTTAGATATATACTGCTAATCATTCTAGGAATTCCATGTAGATATAATGATGTCATTGTTGAAACAAAATATTAATTTTTTACTTGAAAACATCACTGATAACATATGCGGGTAAGGCAGGTACCCATAAATTTTAAAAACCCAATTAATCATTAAATTTTGTTTGACTACAGTTGACAGTAAAAATTAATTAACATTCCATGTAAAAAAGACAAAAAGAGCAATCAGGTGTCTCCGTGAGGGTACGCCTACAGTCATTCATTTTACTTTGTGCACTGTCATAGAATATGTGACGAGAAATAAATATATATCACTGCCTAACTGACAGGCAAAATCTATCTACCCGCGTAGTCAAGAATTTCAACAATGTAATGATATTCTTTGACTAAATGGACTAATTTAATCATGAAAATGTAATGTATAATTTGCATGACAATAACCATATTTTTAATTAACTTTTCCGTCTTCTAAATGGAAATGAGAAAATATAGTATCAAAAAATACTGAACGCAAAGAAAATTTAAAGGTCAACTTTATGGTGACATTTTGTGTAATAAATATTTTTTTTTGTATTTTGTAATTTGTAAAAAATATGTAATTTATTACAAAAATGATTAGTTTTGTTGATTATGACTTATTGCTCATTTAGTATTTGATAGCTGCTCGTTCAAATACAAGCCAACGCACAATGGAAATTTGTCCTCTGTGAGGTAATAGACGCAACATGAAAGTACCTGTCCATCTATCCACTCTAATCTTTGTCTCACTGCAGCTGTGTTATCTACAACAAGTTCGGTAGCCGATCGGTCGCTCGCCCGTTAGTAATTTGACAGTTCAGATGACAGATTACAAGCTGGCCCGGAGACCACCAAGAAAATTGTCGCTTCGGTGGACCGATACATTTTTGTTTATGAGACAACACTCCTACTTAATTGGAGAGCTTCTGTGTGTTACGGTGGCTAAGTAGTGATAAGGTTTTTTCTTGACAAATGTTCAAGTCCGTTCGTGATCTTTATTGTTTGATTAGTTACTCTATTTAACAGCAGCGACGATGAAGGATCATTGATAGTTAAAGAAGCCCATACTTAAGTGTTGCTTTCTAAGATTTTCGTACCATATAGGTACGTAATAAATCGATCAATATAAATACTGCCATTTAGTCGAGCTGTTTGGTGGAACTACTTCGTGAATTTACTGGTTAGTTGAGACATTGAGACATTTTCAGAGATGAGTCCGTCCACTTTCGCCGTCGAGACTTTTCAAGTTATCACAGTGAGAATTTAACTCCGACTATAACATTACACCAATGTGAAACAGAACTATGAAAACGAACATAAAAAGAGGTAATTTATTAGTTTCGTTCTTATATTCTCTTGTGGTGATAACAGATGGAGTAAAACCCTAAGCTGGAACGAGAAGTGTAGGCCGTTCAGCAGCCAAGTGGGTCGATAACAGAAACAGTATCGCAAACAAAACCTGGATGCGAGTTGCACAAGACAGATGAAAACAGCGTAAAAGAGAGGAGACATTCCTTGCAGTGGGCTATATAAAAAAAAACTGAGAATGATGAATGATGATTCTTTTGACGAATGTTCTAGACTAAAATAAAACACTTGTGGGGTTTTGAATAATATTTTCTCAGACATAATTTTTTCAGTCAATGATGTACGAGGGCGTATACACGAAATTAGAGCGATCTATTGTCAAATATTGTACTTGCAAAGCCTGACAGGACAATATCGGCCGCTGTCAAAGCGACTCATAATCATATAAATCATTTGCAATTTAACATAATCGTGTACATGTAATTACTTGTACGATATCATTCTATTGTATTCTGTAATTGCAACAGTTAAGCTCATGCCTTATGTCAACTGATTATATTTGCATACAATTTGTTTTTAAAGAAATAGGTGTTATTGAACTAATTTGAGTGGAAACTTTCATAAACGAACTTTGTGAACAAAATGTTCCATACCATACCATCAGCCTGTGTCTCTGCATTGGCCCCTGCCAAGGACCGCAACCACACATGGTTGTCTGCTCTTCTCATTCAGCCATTACCAGCGACTTTCTTCAAGTCACCAGTCCACCTAGCTGGAGGTCATCGCACGCTACGTTCCATATGCCAAAATATTTTCCATATTGACAAAAATGAGTCTGAACTTATTTTCGTCAACTAGTGTAGATCTGCACATAGCCGTGCATTTTATAATATAAAAAAGATTTCAAAGAAAAAAAATTCAATAAGATATTGTCCACAGCTTTTATAAGAGAGAAACTGAATTTTGTTTAGCGTTAACAAAACAATCTAAAACAGGGGCAAACAATAAAAAAACTAAAAACAGTTTACAGTCAAACAATGCATCGGATATCTGGTGACTATCCGATATCTGGCCTATCCGACTAAATATTCACTATCCGGCAGGATACCGGATAAGGATTTTGTACTCGGTTGAAACCGAATAGTTAAAAGAAACAAAAGTCTAAAATTTAAATCATACTATTTATATTCGTACTGTGACTGGTTATAAAATCCAAAAAGTTCCAATAGCGATGCTGATGTTTAACAAAATAACAAATTACATGTTTTTATTGATTTGATATCAACCTACAACGTTCCACTGCAAGGCATAGGCATTGCCTTATTTTCACAAAGGAATTTATCCTATAATTTACCACACAAGCCCAGTGTAGATTGCCTTAGATACACATGCCATAGACATCTTTAAATTTTTGAAACTGTGCTTAGCTACAAAGCTTGCTCACTTTTTTTAGGTATAGATTATGAAGTACATACGAAACATGCGTTTGTTAATACATAAAACACAATCCTCTCTGCGGGCGTTAAGTATACGATTTCTTCATCGCTTAACAACAAGGTAAATATTCCACTAGGTCTTTAATAGAGTACTTGACCTAACGCGTTTAACTTTCTAATATTTTACACAGAAATAACAAGAGTAAGTACAACGAAGCGGGCGGTCTTTCGTCAAATAGATACCTAATTTCACAATACATTTCTCGTAAACGTCTGGTATTTAAATATAAATCGAAAGAGCGGAACACAATGGTGTAATCGATAATTGAATTCAGCATTGATGAACTTTACACCGGCCGACCTCCTAGACGTGACAGATTAGAATGGAATCCACGCACGGAATCACATAGAGTAACTAATACCTATGTCATATAATATTAACATCGGACAGATATTAGCATCCAATATATGTGGCCTAGCTGTAAGTTTCTCTCATTCTACACTCTGTCTATTTTATCGCGTCTGGTTTTTATTTGGTATGTATATTTGAACTTTCATAATATATTCGCGATAAGTGCTGCTTGATTCTCTATAGATACAGAGAAAATACTTGCGTTTACAAAAGTAAAAACTTACACTCAGGTCACTGATATAACGTCTCACTCTAGGCCACTGGCTTTCCTTTGTAATCCCGAAGGGGTTTCGAACCACAATCCACCATATGGGCTCAGCACAAATTGGTGAATACTACACGATAGATGTGTATACAATCGCAAATGGCGACTCTGATGATCGATATGCCAGAATGAGTAGTATGTACATATATGTATTTTCATATAGGTCAATTCCATATCGATGAATCATGAAAAATGTAATATAGTAAGTTTAACAAAAAAGCAGTTCTACAAAATGTAGTCGTCTATACCGTATATACATTGCAATAACAAATATTTAATTATAATGATGTTTGTGCTTTTTACTGCAATTATTGTAATAATAAGTGACATAAATATTGAAATTAAAAATTATGTGCTGCGGAAGAACAATCCTTATCTCAGATTATTACTGTAACATTTTCTGTTTATGCCGACAACGATAAAATGTTGTTATAATACTTTGTAAAGTATAATTTCATTTTTAAAAGTAACATACCAAAATGTTCCCCACACACCTAACAGCTCTATATTTATATCATTAGAAGACGGATTAGGCAAGTCACTGTCTGTCGTCATACTTAATGCCAATTAAAAGATTTGGAATTGTGAATCTTTGTTTGGCTCTGACTAATGTGGACTGCTTGAAGCATTAACCGTTGTTCGATACAAGTATTATTGTATTCGATTGTTTTTATATCGATTTTTTATTCGATTGTAAATGGTGTTGGAAATGCTAATTGATCGATGTTGGTGTTTTGTTTTTTCGTGGGTAATCCCGGTGACTGGAGCATATTAATTGTAATGCGAACATACCTATTACTGTATATCTTTTTGATATAGGTACTAGGTATGAATAAAGATCTATGTTCATTATTGAGAATAAAGAAATTATCTAAATGAAATATCTCTTAATTTCCCTCGAGGTACATATACATATTTCGCAACTCTTAAATGTACTTTTAAATGTATCTACTCTAAACGACTATAATGGTCAGAATGCCCCAACACGTATTACAATCTTAGTTATCTTTAATTAAACACTTAAATATAAAGCAAAATTAATTGAAACGACAACCAACAGCCTTTACACGGGCCTAACACGATCACGAAATCGCACGACGCCATATAAGTCAAATAAGGCAAAATGATCAAGCCTCGGGAGTTAACACAGCTAATTAATATAAAGACACACAATGGAAACGAAACTTAATATCATCGACACGAACGGAGATAGGAATTAGCGGGAAATACCAGGCATATTTACAACTCGAGTCAAGTTTTAAGAACGATTGGTAAATTTTCCGTAGTTTTAGATACGATACGATGTCATTAGTTTTTTTATTTCAGGATTGCCAACATAACAATTAGCGAAACTTATTTATTGATAGGAATTTTTATTGATCACAATTTATAGCTACGTGTTTTTTACATTTTGAGGCAAATATAACATGATTAATTTAAATGTGATCAAAATTAAAATCTTAAAATTAAACTTTTAAATCTTAGACAAATTATAAATGTTAATGAAATTAATGAATAATTTCACAATGTTGCGTTATAGAAAATGTGTTGCAGTATAAGTAATCCACTTGTATTACTTGTTTAATGTTTTTACCTATCCAGCAAAAACAATCCATAAAAGTCTACAGTCATATCGTACCATACCATCAGCCTGTTTCTCCATTGCTGGATATATGCCTCTCCCAAGGCTCTCTATCACACATCATCCTCCGCTCTTCACATCCAGCCAGATCTGACGAACTTCTTCAAATCCTCGGTCCAAATTTACAACGAAGGAATTATATTAATCGTATATTATTAATTAATTATATTAGTTGTACAAAACTTTCGTATAGCTAACTGGAGGCACGGAGAGCTCGAGGAAGACCCAAACTCAGATAGTTAAATGGATAAACCGAATGGAAGAGGATACTCGACCAAGCCAAGATTTAATCAAGGTTGCAGAGCTATAGATAGAATAGTCGTAATTATATTAATGCTGGGATCAGGATTCTGCACGATCGGCAGTGTACCCGTATGCCCTCTAATGCTGCACGTGTCCATGGCTGGCCGTTACTACTTACCACCATGTGACCCACATCACGTCTTCTTCTATAAAAAAATAGTTCAAAATGGTTGTTCAAAAGCGCATCCCGGGGGTATGTCAGCGTTTGTCATTCTGGACGGATCTTGGCATATATCACTGATGTCCATGGGCGACAGTATCCACTTATCCACCAGATGGAATGTATGCTTGCCTGCCACCTTCTTAATATAAAAAAAAGATATTTAAAAACAAGAGGACTTATTTTATCTTTTTTATTTAGGGGCTTTTGTCCTACAAGGATATATCAGCCCCATCATCCCCTGATCTTACAGTTAAGATACACATTAATATTAAGAAGCCAAATGTGAACTTTTTACCTACCTTGTTTCTAGTCAACATTTCAGCATTTATTTTAATTTAAAAAATAATAATCAACAAACACCTAATTTAGTATAATATAAGTATACTGCATTGTTCATAAGTATCTAAAACAGTTGTATCAACTGTGAGGAATGGTCTGCGCCAACGAATTTGATGCCAATTAATAAGATGCGATCACAAAGTGATACTAAATTCCCAGAAAGTCATTAGTCACACTGTTCTTAACTCGAGTCGAGTATTACATGACGTATTAGTCATTTCAACTTTCTTGTTGCGTCATATTTGTATAAAGTTTTGTGCGAGGATACGGAAATAAGCATAAATAAATATCACGGGTTTTTAATAACCTCTGAATGTGTGCCAGCGGTGGTCAACGGCCTACCCTCTCGTCCTATAATAATAATAATAATAATTTTATTTATTTAAGACATTTACATATTTTCCATACGGTAATTGTCACTTATAATGTACAAAAGCATCCAATTTACAAGAAGGTGTTCACTAGGACAATGTGTGCTGACATCTGTACTAGAATAATCTGTTTGACAGCTGTCAGCGCTTTCCCTTACATTTATTCTTAGTACTATAAGTTACGTTATATTATAAGTTACAGTTATTTGAGAAAACAGTTTATTCAGGTGGTAATTATTGTGTATAATATGTACGTGGTGTGTATTTTATGTATGAATGTGTGGAGGTGTGGTTTTAGCATAGAGTCAATTAATGTAAGTAATTGAGTGTGAGTTGATTTATGGGTGTGTGTGTGAATAAGAGTTACAGATGCTAAAAATATTCAGTATGGGTTGTTAAGAATAATTTAGCGCATTGGTATAAGTAAAGATTCGGTGTCATTATAATCATGGTTTAATAGTCAATTCATGATTTTGTTTTTAGTTTGATATCCAGTCAGGTGATGAATCCGCAACTGTCCATTAATTTTATTGCATAAGAAGGGTACAAGGAAACGTCGCTGTCGCCGGATAAAAGAAGTTTTACATATCTTTGTTTTACAATATCGATTCTGCGTTTGTTACACTGCAGTTTAGGATCGAAAGGAAGAGTATTTACTGTAGGGGTATGCCTTCCGACCAGGACCGACGGCTTGAAAAAAGTTCGCTTGTGGTGGTTGGATCTAAAGACCCGAAGATCGTTTGTGGTAGCGAGAATTGGGAAAGGCCTATATTCAGCAGTGGAGAGACATAAGCTGATAGTATGCTATAATATGATATTATCTGTGACTTAGTATAAACATAGTATGTGCACACTTTGTAAAAAGTGAGCATCTAGAATTGTAACTTTACATACTGGATGCACAAAGAATACTCTTGAAATTAAGTAGTGTGAACTACAAAGCCAAATATATCATATAAACCTGCAAATACATAGTTGGAATGTGTGGGATGCGAGAAGCATGACCCTCGTTTTAGATCCCACTTCTTTACTTCACGTAATCTCGTATAGGCGTAGCTTAGGATTGAAGGAATTAATATCAATTACTTATTAGCAAATGTCGTTATTGGTTAATAGTTATTTGTAAGTATTAAGCTTATTTTTGTTCTACAATTCTCCTAATTGCATTGACATTAGCAAATTATTTTAACTACCTAGCCGTTAGTCATTACAAATTACTTAGTTCATTAATTCTAAACCACAGTCCAAATTTTCTCACGGTCTCGCTGAAAGGTGCACATTAGCGAAATATTTAAGCTACTGTCTGTTTGTTAATAAATCATTCTGTCAATGGTTGACAATTATAGCAATTAAGGTTGTGTGCAGATTAACTCCATTGTTCTATGTAAGTACGTGAGAACTAGAGGCTGATTTTTTTTATGTGACTTATTTCTCTATAAAGAGAATGATATTTTTTATTTATGCACGCCTGTTCTGTTTCGACGAGTCTCTATTTCACGGGTTTGCTGGAAGAGATCTTCACATGACATAAGCTCTTATATAATTAATCATGTATAAATATATTGTTTTGTGTGTACAATATAATATAAAATAAATAAAATGACGTAATAATACCAATTCTTCTAACGTCGACATAAAAAAAATGTTACTTGCGAAAATGCGAAAAAATGCGAAAATGTTACTCTCGATGTAACTGTATGTAATTTTAAATTAAGTACTTACATCTGTTTATCTGTTCATTTGTTTACATCAAGTCTCGCCGTGACTCTATTGAAAAATTGGCTAAACAAATAAACGATAATGTTATAGAAAAATGCCGACAGATGACCACCTGATGGTATGTGGATACTGTCGTCCATAGACATCCGTGATACTTGCCAACATCAGTCCAAAATGACAATCGTTGGTACACGCCCGGATGCGCTGCCTATCTTTATAGATTATGGGATGGGTTGGGAAAATGGGGAGGGATAGGATAGGATGGGATGGGAATGGCCTCTGGCATATCTCACTCATTAGTCATTACCTAACACACGTACGTACATTGGGGAAATACGATAAAATAGGAAATGCAGAACATTTCGATAAATCGTCAATAACTTGTTTACATAACATTTTTAAAGGATCTTCTTAAAATATATCATACCATAGTATCAGCCTATGTTTCTCCGCTATCTAGGCCTCTCCCAAGGCCCGTCTGCTAACACTATGTTCGGTTCTTCCGGAGATCTTCTGCAAGTCGCCGGTCCATCTGGCTGGAGGGCGTCCCAAACGGCGCTAAAGTGTAATTATGCAAAATTAAAAAAAAAATACATATTTTGTATTTTTCCGTTGTATAGGTACATAGTAATTTTGGGTTTAGGGAATTACCAAATTCCTAGTTGCAATATATTTTTTACCTCCTTTATTTCATTAGGTATGAATTAAAATTCTACGGACAAACTACTAAAGGAAAATTTATTTTAGCATGACTAAAAGCCATTCTTTGTACTTTTGTATTCATTACAGTACACGCTACTTTAATTTATAAAGTTTAAGAAAATTTTATGCCATTATTATCTTCGAAATTTTATTTCTTTTTAAAAACTGTTAAAAAGTCCCAAGTCATATTTCAAATTGTTAATAATGAGCTCGGTACCTGACGGTCCGAGATCGCGCTAAGACTTCGATCTAAAGAGGCTGCATTTGCATAAAATCATTAGTAAGCACAATGGTGTGCGGGCAGGGACACGGGGCGAGACACCTCACAATTTTGCTCGTAAATGCCTTACCTGTTTCTACAAACACACTTCATATACTCTCCATAGATATTTTAACAGTACACGAGTAAAGAGCGACTTTAGTCAACGCAGCAGTGTAAGCAAAACAAACAGATGGTAACGTGCAATAATCACCGTAAGAATAATATGGACGAGGCCGTGAGCCGCCTCTCGAATATGATTTATCATCGTTCATTAGGCGAGTTTGTCCGCAGCGACAACAGATGGGGCTGATAGCACTTGGCAGGGTGGCCGCCTTGTTATTATTTTTATTGCCAGTTTTCAAAGAATAATACTTGAGGAATGCGTCCTTTAATGAACTTCAACCCTTTTTAGGAGCGTGATGGATAGAATTAATGTCGCTTCCCATTGTTGATTGGAGACACATTCAGTGGTTCAGGACACGTGCATTCATTGATTTGAATGATTGAAGTTAGTTCGACAGACAAGTTCTGAGAAATTTTAAGTATAGGTGGCCATGAACCTGACCTGCTCAGAGATTTCAATACTATTTTAAACTTAATATCAATTTTATGCAGTTAAAATTAATAGCTAAATTATAAATAGTTTTGTAAATAAATTAACATTATTAACTATTTTGCTCTGTTCTGATGCACACTTCAAATGTTGCCATAGTAAAAACAACATAATAATAAAATACCCATAACTTTGAAAATAACCTAGAGGCAACCCTAATAACCGCATAGTAATAAACGTTTTCATAGTCACTCTCGCTTTAATCCGCTTACCATTTAAATCCCCGCACGCGCAGGACAATTCTCAAAACTGCATCTTTAACACCGTCGTCGTCAGTCGTGTTCTGAGCGTAATTAAAGGCCCGTCGTGAATTTGCATACGTTTCTGAGAGGTCGTAGCGCAAATCAAAAAAAGGCAATGTTAATTAGCATATTGTATTTTGAAATGTGACGGTTAGCGTGTGGAGTTTCATGCCACTCAGCGGTGGGCCGGTGTCGGGCTTTATGAGAGTTCAGTTGTATGGACACGCCTCGTATGTTTTAAAGGCTTTACACTATTTTAATAAATAGGAAATAACACGAGTATAACCCATAAGTTGTTCAATCACAATCACGGACAGAAAATTATGATTTATAACTTATTCTATAATTTCATACTGAAACACAGGAAACTTATTATAAATACATGAGATAAAGGGTGACATCCACTATAGCTCAGCATTATCCTACTAGATTCACTGTCCAACCCTTTCTTTATAACACATAACACATAACATTCTATATAATATAAATGTACCTCCTTTTTACAATCTCGGTGAATAGAAGTCAAAAGTTTTGAGTAATTTTCGTAAACCAGCAGCAGAACATCCACATTATCCTCACATTCGAAACCAATCGTGATAGCTTTAGTTTTGTGTCTCTGTTTAATTAATTTGGATCACGAAGTCGCCACTTCGGGCGTCACGACACGATGCTACAAGATGGCTGAGTGACACACTTCAAAATGTCACCAAATAGAATTCGGTATTATCAGCAATCGCTACTATGGTGTTCAGGCCTTCGACCGCTATTGTCTGGCAAGTCAGAAGTCGATTGGATTGTTTCACATGAGGGAATTAACGCGGGTTCATTTGTTGAACCGTAATAGATAATTTTAAGTGTGCTCGTAAGTTTCAAGTATTATTTTATGTGGCTTTGTCTTTATGGAACTCTAAACTATTATTTAACTTCATTTTAACTAAAAATCCTCTTTGTCATTTTGATTTTCTCTGTCATTCATAGATGCTCTTGTTATGGACTGAAATTCCCTTATAACCAAAATCATAAAGCAAAGCCTTTTTACTCAAATGCATTGCTAACAATCGTAAGACAAATATTAAATAATCTTTTTTGATTACATACAAAAAAGTAATAGTATTGATCTATTACTACGTATTGATAGAAAATTAAAACCATTTCAATAATTTAAGAAGTAATTGAAAATAAGATAAGAATTAAGTAATGGTGATACATACTTGTAGAATAGACTAGACTGTCGCACGGTCTCATAGACGAATTGTTGGTGGGCTAAAGAAGAAGCAGGAAACAAAAATAATAAAACTTAATGCACGTAATGAGGTAAACGGAGCTCAAGAGAACTAAACTCGTGTATTTTTTTTGATATAAGCTTGCTTAGTTTTCGTGTGATTCATAAAAGTACTAGTAGGTAAGTAAATTAACTCCCCGTGTGATAATTCAATCTATCACACGATTTACTGTGCACGGTTTTAGTTGTGCAACGTTCCAATTAGGTGCTCATTTGTGTCAGTCGTGTATTGTGGGCCTATTCATACGTTGAACAATTGTCTGATTGTGTTGCCTTGTTTATACTTTAGTTTTGGACATTCGTCCCGCGCTCTTTTTAATAATTGTATTACGTATACATTGAATCGTGATTACCATAGTACACACCCATCGTACTAAGCCAGGCGGGGTAGTGGCACACAATAGGAACCGAATGCCTCAACATCATCAAACAATTTCAAAATCTGATCCTATGCATAACGAATAGAGTTGATAAATAGTTTGAATTAACCGATTTAATGCGGGTCAACCACAACACGGTGACTCGACTGAATCTCCACTCGTAATGATAATTGAACTGGCAAACACCCAGGCTGGACTATCGGCACAATCTATTGAGCCGACGCTGGAAACTCTATGACTTGCGCTATTGTATTTATGATTGTTTTTTTTTTATTTTTTTATTTCTTGTCTTCCGACACAATCTTTAGCGTTCTGATTAACTCGGAGCTTTACCGCTGTGAATATTGTTTCAAATAATGGCTAGTTATGTTATTGAATTTGGCAATTGAAAGGCGTACACACATAGGTACCTTTTTAAACATTTAGGAATGTTTTATAATATGTACATATTATATTGTCGATAGACTTGAGACATTCATTGATTCAATCACTATTTTTACCCAAACGCATGATGCCTATGATACATTTTATATATTATTATATTTCGCATTATAAGATATGGATCTAAATGTTTAGTGCCTAATTGAAATCAATACGCTTAAAAATATGCATCAAAACACATTTTTTTATTTTAACATCGCTTAAGTGCTATAGTTAAGATAATCACGATGTAAATGTATTTCGAACTATATCTCAATAAAAACAACTGCAATAGAATGCAAAACAGCTTATATAAATTCGTATGCTGAGAGAAGGTTCCAAATGCTGGCACGTTAAAAACAGATTACATTTCATTGTTCGAAGAGTTAAGTCTTTAATTGAATTTTGTTAATAAAGAGAAACAATGAAGTTTATTTTAATATAGATTAACGAGCAATGACTTGACACGATGGACTCAAATCCGAGTCGTTTCGAGCCGGTTACAATCCTACCATCTTATATACACCATCTTGTAAAGCCCTTTTAACTTCAAATTTATTACTATCTTGATATTTCTCAACTGCAATGTTCACTTTGTAAATATTATAGTTGCGCTTCACTGCATTAAAATTAGTCCGAAATATATTAATATGTATTAGTGTCAGCCTTTTTACGTTATTGGTTATTGGTTCTGTTTATTGTTATGGAGATTTTTTAAAGATATATTTGTTTTCCTGTGATCTGTAAATACGAGTATATCTCAAGGTAAGTGTTCACATATTGTGTTGTGTCATTCATGGTTTCAAATAGTAAATTGTAATATGTATTTATTTATTTCAAAGATCGAATATATTTTTATTATTGTTTTACCTTTACACGTACTAGAATTAAGATAAAAGAAAATATGTTGTTTATATCATATTGATCATATTATGTCATCGGTTAAAACGCTTTTTGATTATTATTGGTTCTCTGGTTCACATATTATGTTCGCGAAAATTCAATGAACCAACTTCTGTTATGAACTCTTTGAATAATAACTTAGACGAATCTTGTAACAAAATAAAATATTTTTAAAAATATTGGTCGACATAATCCTTAAAATATTTAGTTTGCCTATAAAATTTATCGTTTAATTTTGGGTTATTTGATATTATTGTGTAATTTTATGTACTTTCGACAATAAGAAACCTGTCATACTTGCACACTCACTGTCCGACAGTCACCGTGATATATATTCACGTTTAATTTCTTCAAACGACCAATAACATTGGTCAATAAATATCTCAGACTCCTCATTGTTGGTGCGTTGTGTTTCGGCATTTTTACGATCTCGCTCGAATTGTTTCGCTTTTTCAAATGACAACACACTCGAGTGTCAGACCTTCGTTTATTTCGCCAGAATTCAAAACGGTTTTATATGTTTTTGAATTGATGTTTAAATTGCAATTAGTGAGTTGTGACTAAAACTAAACTACCTAATTCTTTAAGATTATTTAGACGATTGCTTTTATATGTCCATAAATAGCAGTTTACTTCAGTTTTTTTAAAATAGGTTTTCAATAATCCTTGGAGTGTAGTTCTAGTCTCTCTAGTTTGTTTCTTTACTGAGGTTTTTTTATTTTTGCTTTTATTCACATGAGAGACAGAGTAGGTAAATAGGATATACCTATCTCTCTCGTAGTTACAAAAGTAAGGAATTAAACGCAATAAATTACAATCACACCTCCCGATACCGAAATGTTACAACCGAATTTTCTGGACAAGGAGATGTCACACATTGTGTGATCTTCAAACCTCTTTGCATTCCGAATCCGTTAGCTGTGGAATTAAATTTTCCACGAGGGCTGTATACTCTTTGATTTTGCAGGTGTTGATATGGATGTTGATAGTCATTTACTGCTACATACAACGCAGGGCTATGCTCTTTTTTTTTAAAAAATCATGGAATGTTTATAGAATACCGGATAGAATTTAATGAAACTTGGCATTATTATAGCTTATGACCTGAGTTAAAATTTAGATCATTAAAGAACCAGATCATTTAATCCAGATCATTAAAGTTCCCACGGGAATCAAGCTAACCACACATACTTTGCCATCTACGCGCACGAAGTCGCCGGCACTAGTAACCAATACAATTTTAATACAAATAAAACATTATGTACCTTTATGGATTTCACGAGCGGCACAGTTAGGGGTCATTCCCACTGTATCTTTAACTTGAATGCGAATAATTGACAGGAATGCTGATTCGATTGGAGATCGGTAGAAGTTTGATTGTTTTAATTGCAGCAAGATGAGAACGAGAACCGTTAGTGTCAACGAGAGGTCAAATGGAGATCTGATTAGTTGTTCATAATTAATTTATTCTATAGAAAAAATCAGACGATGATGTTACTTTTGGAAAGTGCTTTGTTATCTTCCAATGGCCGTCTGGCAAATAAATTAATATAATTATTCTCCTTTTATATCGATAAACAGTTTCTGGCAGAGAAACTTTTAATAGATAAACAATTTTTCAATTATGGCACTTATCTTCAAAAGTGGCGGATTATTAGTGAGATTTGGAAAAAATCTAGCCATTGGGAAGGTCGCGACTTACGAATTTCAGAAATATTCAAGTTCACCACGACTCGGTAAAAGGTGACTAGCCTTGACTAAGGTGTTGCATGTTGACTAAGGTGGCATTGATCACTTACCACCATGTGGCCTGTCAGCTCGTCTTCAGTCTGTCATTCAATAAAAAAAAACTTGGGCTTAAACATTTTTCTAAAACGTACGGAAAATAGTGTAATATCAGTCTCTTCGATTGACTTCTACCATTTGGGATTTCATTTAAATTTTTTGTTGTCTATTCATCTGTTATACTCTAGTAGATTAGAAAGTCTTTTGAGGAGAACCATTCAAGGATTCGTCTATTCCCATCAGGTTAATGCTACGGTGTACGGTGTACGGTATATTAGCAGTAACTAAGTAAATTCAGTTTTCAGATTACCTGTACGCTCACAATTTTATAAAAATAATAAGATAATACATTTTTTTGTTTAAATTAACCACGCCAAACCTTTCGTTTCAATAATAAAATGTTTCTGTACGAGTAATAATTCCCGCCTACATTTTTAATAAGTGGCTTTTAAGTGTCGTTAATAAAACAAATTGTCGTTGTACGGAGAATTGTAAGCAAAACTTATAATGCCATAGCAATAAGGACTAAAATAAAATGTTCTTGTATAGCTTGATGTGCAGTTGGCTGTACCTACGGGCGAGGGATAAAATGAAATAAAAAAATAACGCGGTTGTCACGTGGTACTCTCAACAGCTTGCTTAGCTTCGAAATTACATTTTGGAAAATCGTTAGTGACGCCTACGGATCGATTTTTGGAAGACTTGAAATCTACTAGACCGCCTGCTCTTTAATATTTTTATATTTAATAGATTTTTTTCAATGTTTATATTTTATTTTTTAATGTTTTAATTTTTTTTCTCATTTAGATTATTATGGATAAATTGTAACCTGAGTAGGTATACCGTATATCAACGGTGAAAATTTCAATTGTTGTAGGAGACAAATTTATGTATCTTTATTTTTTAAAATTCATAAATGCTTTAATTTCAAAGCGATATCATTGCAGCGATAAGGTTATAGAGAAACATTCTATAAAAATTATTTATTGCTCATCCGACAGTGATAAAGTAACAATAAACATTAATAAAGTCAGAAGTTATTCCAAAACACTCACCGCCTTTTAAACTAAACGAGTGCTTGAAGTCATGAAATCTCTTGTCCTTGTCTAACAGTTACAACTGTAAACAGATTAGAAAGTGACAAAGAATATTTTTGATAAAAATCTTAATGAAATGAGGATTTTTTCTGTGTGTACATTTTAACATTAAGCTATGAGCTTCATATTAATCTTCTCACTTTTTGAACTCTATAAATCTATGCTCTACATTTTGGAAAATTATACTACTTTTAATTAATTCTGTTCTAGATATTCTTAACACTGCAACCCCATATCTCGAGGAACGCATAAGCTGTCCTCTCACTTATCCGAGACACCACACCCCGAACGCACTTAATGTACAAAATATTGTAATGTTATTATTATTTCATATGATAACCAGACGCTCTGCCTCTTCAATGTGGGCATAAAATAATTTGAATGGCGATGTGTGTGCCTTAGATAACATTCAGTGTAGATAAGCCATCCTTCGAAGATTATCGTAATTCCATGGTAATTCCCTTGTGATATATCAGTGGACTTTTATTAATTGAAGGTGTTTTAACACTTGCTATAGAGTATCTAATAGGTAATAATTGTTTTTTTTTGATGAAATAAGTGCTTTTTATACAATATTTTTACAGAAAGTCCTGGCCTATAGGAAAACATGCTATATGAACGTTCCTTCCTTCTACATTCCTTCCTTCTACATTTCTTCCTTCTTATATACCTTCCTATAGGAAGGTAGATGAAATATGCGACCCATGTGGTGGTTAAAGACTATAATGCTATTCACGGACACGTGCAGCACTAGGGAGGAATACGGGTGCGCTGGCAACCGCATTCCCCCTATTCATACACATTAATTCCTATTCATGCACAATATCCTTAAAATTCCAAGGCAATAGTTAATTCAATTAATAATTTACTTATGAACCGTAACTTTTCCACGGTCCAGTTGTCTATGACCTACCCCCCACCGATGCTACTAGAAGCAGATCTTCGTTCTAATAAGGTAGTGGGAATCCAGTCCAACTATCCCACCGTTCTTACATTTAATGTTTAGAATGTATCTTTGAAATTAACGTAGTTTGAAATTCGTAGTTTGTTGCTCGAGTTGTTAAGTAATTGCATTTAGTTTGTTGTTCCATATTTCTTCATAGGTCACGGAAATGAACAACTATCTTAAGAAGATTCGTAATTATAAAACTAACTTGGTAATAACCCCGTTTACTTAACTGCATGCAAGTAGGTACTCGTATGGAAGGTTCGCTTAAGACAGACAACGTCAGACTGATAGATAAGGACAGACTTCTTGACAGATATAAAGAAATGATTCCTCCTAATAACATAACTGTTGCTTATTTTTGTAGTTACCGTCCTATTGAAGTCTCATTCTCTAGTTTAATAACTAATAACAAACAAAAATAAAATGAAGACCAGTAAGTGATCGCGTGAATTTGTAATTAGGAATGAAATCGCAGTATTTACTACAGCGGTTTGCATACAATGTTAGATGGTAATACGATTTGCACGCCCGGACCTCCCGGGGCAGTACACTAGATACTACAAAACAATTCTTAAACACTTGAAACCTGGAACAAGGTACTGGAAGAGACTGTTAAGACTGGAAGAGCAAATTAGTTTGTCTTTGTCCTATTTTTGGAGAAAAATGTGGCCGCCGAGCATACCGTTAACCTGATGGTAAGTGGACATTCGCGATATACATAATTTGCATATACTTAACGTACCAGCATCAGTTCATAAATTGTTCAGATATTGGAAATCAATGATTCTACAATACTAATGGTACTACAAAACAATTCCTAATCACTTGAAACATGGAAACAAGGTAATACCTAGTACTGGAAGAGACTGCACTGGAGAATTAATTTGTCTTTTTTCTTCTTTATGGTAGAAAAATGGTGACAGACGAGCCGACAGTCCAATGTTCAGAATAACAAATGTTGGTACCCCTTATCAAATTCATGATAAGGCGAAGGTTCGCTGTCGCACACGATATTTTAATTTTTTACAAGCATAATTGAATACAAAATATTTTTTATTGTGCCATCCTCCGCATGTTAATCGTCACTACACATGTTACAATAGTGCTGTCAAACATCAGTTGTAGTGAATCACTCGTTACATCAAATCAATAAAATTAATTGTTTAAGCCCGCTTGTGCACTCTATTAAGAGCAATCATGATGTTTTGAGTTGTTGCATGTAAACAGATTCAGTTTGGACACACAGATATTGATACAGCTTTGGTTTGAATACAAGAAAAGCTGTTGAACGACATTGCTTTTTGGCAGCGTGCGTGAGAAAGATTTAATTGCCATGTCGTAGTGTCAAATATGACATATCAATGATATTAAGAACGCGCGACAGTTCTTATTACAGTCTACTCGAGTAGGAGATGTAGGTATATGATAGGATATTTATTGAAATTCATGCCACTTCTAGTTACTTCCTAAATCAGCGTCATTATGAAAATCGATTATGAAATTGTCCGATAACCAGCCAACGGTAAAGCACAGGATTGTTTGTTAATAAAAATGATAATTTGTATTTGCACAGTCTCTGTGCAGTAACACTTGTGGGCGAAATTGGGTGATTATACTAATTCAACGACACTTTACTTTGCAAACATATCGATGTGGATATTTACTTGAAGAGAAACTAGAAAAACACTCCGAAGGTATCTCATTTGCTTTAAATTAATTTCTATATTCTAACGAACATTGTTTACTGCAATTGCAACTGCATTAATAGTTTATTTTTGGCTTCACTTCTTTCTTAATAACATTAATAGTTGATAATGATATTATTTTATAATTTTAGTGACAATGACTAAATAACATCCAAAATAGACATTTGATTTGAAAATTATTAATATAATTTGAAAAACCTATTTTTACACGATTGTACGTACCTACCACAACAACTTAAAAATGAGAAATGGGACGATTTAATGTAGAAAAATATTATTTATTTTTAATATTCCAATTTCGTCCCAATGGGACAAAATTTTGTCGGACGAGCTGTGGAATTAGTCATATATACACGTATATGCTTCTCATGATCTGAGTTCCTTTTTGTTTTCTTCCGTTTTCTGTTTTCTTTCTCTTTCTCCATGTTTATGTTAAAAATAAAGTGCATTTGATAGTTTCATATAGATAACAATTAGCGTCAAGACGCTGACTTCATTCCACCTCACGGAATCCAAGGAAAACAAGGCGTAGCAGAAACAGGAATAATCAGAAACCAAAGAAGCACAAGACCATTAAAAACAGGAATATTAACCCGAATACATTTTTATTGCATTCGACTTCCAAGCCTATGGGGTTCTAATGCACATTTAATTTTTAAGAACCTTTTAAAGCGCCTGTTCGGCATCATATGCGATCATAGGGTTGGACATAATGTGCATCGCGTCAGCCTAACAATCCTGCGAGGTAATACCGCTAACATACTCGTGGCTTTTAGGTTAAATTGTACAACATTTTGCACATATTTGAACTAAAAATGTGTACAGCATGCTAAATATATTCATTGTACAGTCAGCAACAGGTCAACTTATACCAATGGGCACCTCAATGCGTTAATTACAAAAACTGGAATTGAATAGTTTTGAATACATTAGCGTGACTGTACAATAGATACTTTTTAAGTCTGTTATAAATTACAGGTTTACATTTTATCCAAACATGAAATGTTTTGTTTTTCATTCCATAAATTAAGCCATAGTAAATAGAAGGACATACTGAAAAGAAATAAGATATGTCCTACGTTTATGTTGGCCTACGCATATGAACATAATAAAGAAATCATGCAACTCAGGTGGGGAACATAAAATAGTAGGTACAAGATCACAAACCGGCTAAACTAAACGTAGGCAGACCCAATAAAAGCGACTAAGCCATTTAAATCTCCCTAAACGACAGGGTTATCGTTTAATTTTACTGCAGAAAGCATTTCCATCACAATTGGAAGTGACTTCTTGTCATTTATTTTAAAGTGTTTGTGGGCTTCGTGCGTTATCATAAATCTTTTTTAAGATCGGACCATAAACGAGAGATAAGGGCGCACCCAATCGGCTAAAGATTGCCCTTTACCAAACTCCCGGCTGTGCTGACGAATTGTCAGGATGAGTGATGAGATACTAACATGTAGATGGTAAGTTAGGTAAAATATAATTAAAATGGTATATTGTTAAAATTTTATATTAAATATAATTTAAATATTATATTTATATATAGGTACCTATATATGTATATTGTAAATATATTTTTACCGATGAATATTTAAATTTATTCATTTATTTAAATATTTATATTTCGTTTTAAAAAATCAGTAATATTTTCATCATTTCTTCTTATATTCCTATTAGTAGTAGATATATCAGGTGTATATTACATACTATCTACTGACATACTACTAGTATACTACCTATTACAGTCAGCTTTTGAGCATGATTCAGCTTTTGAGCAACCCGGCCCAAATGTCGAGCAAATTGAAATTGGTAAATTTACCTACTATTCCAAAATCTTATTAAGAAAAAAATGTTTAATGTTGGTATAGATTTCAGCAATATTCTACATCAAAACAAATAAGTTCAGCTAAAAAACTATAATAGGGTGATACAAGAAGTTGCGTTATTTTCTAATGTACCAAAAGTCGCGTCTGATACGTAACTTAATCTACATCGAAAAAGAGTGATTGAGTGTTGCTTGGTGATCTTCGTAAATTGATTAAGTGTCTGGTTTTAAATATTTCCGATTTAGCACCGCGCCACGTTGAATGATCAATTAGATTGGTCGACATTTGACTTCGGGGGAATCAAAGAAATCAACGGTTGAATGGAAGTCATTTTGTAATGCATACAAAAATTACACGTGATAATTATATGCCCATCAAGATTTGCAGCGGTTGTAGATAAATGATAAAATGTAGGTACAATGAATCGAACGTCAAGTTACACAAATACATGATTTATGTATTAAGTCATCAGTTTGTTTAAAAGGATTAACTAAAACGTTGGAACTAGTATGAAATTTTATCTGATTATTTATGCAATTAGAATCGCTCCCGAATGAAATCAAAAATGAATACTTTCACGATATTATTATTAATACAAAGAACAAAGGTTACAACGTGATCTATGGCATTACAACCGTACTTACTTTCGATAAACTATTTCCTTTAATGATTACGAAATTCGGCTCAGACTGTAAGGTTAAGAAAAGAAGTCATTCAAATAGATTCACTTAACAATATTACAACAATGGTATAAATAACAATAGCACCAAACCAAACTTAAGATCGATGTTAAACGACGCATTTAATTTCATTTCAAAGTTATGCCGTTTTTGTACGAACGCCACAAAAGATCTAATTGAAGCGAAAAAAAGGAACGATTCTTAAATGATACGTGTTTGTTTGTTTGATTGATGTATCGACGGCTTGAGCACAACACACTTTTCTGGTGGTAGTTTAACATAGCGCTTTTTCGGAATATTCAGTAACACACAACTAGAATGCATCGCTGCTCTCCGAGGCCGAATGTCAGCTACTTTTTGACGCAATAGTTATTGCTTTTAATTTTAAAAGTAGCCAACATTTTACGAAGAGAGCATTTCGCGACTGTGTTTTCGTAATTCCAATGTCATTCAAGTAGATTTTTCAAGTGACGCACTTTAGGGTGTTAATTTTTTTTTATAAAAAGGGTAAATTTCCTGCATTCAAATCAAAAGGTTGCATTCCCACAGTCGCTGGGCGCACTCGACTGGTCACGTGACCCCCCTCTCAGAGAACTATCTTAAAATGTACTGCATTTCCTACTTTATCGCATTTCCCCAATGTACGTACGTGTTTCGGTAGTGAGTGAGATATGCCAGAGCTCATTCCCATCCCATACTCTCTCTCCCCATTTTCCCAATCCATTCCTTAATCTGCAAAGGTAGGCAGCGCATCCGTGGGCGTGTCAACGTTTGTCATTCTGGACTGATGTTGGCATGTATCGCGGATGTCTAAGAACGACATATTTCTATTTCAAATTCCACAACCAAAAGGAATTAGGTAGTACTATTGAGTTGCATTTTTGATAATATAATATGCAAATAAGATGTAACTCAAAAAGAATTTAAAGTTGAAAAGGAATAAGTTGTTGTGATCAGCTGTGGAAGGCCGCAGATCAACACAGCTCATCGCTGTGTAAAAAGTGTATTTGTATGCGCGATCAACATTATTAGCTGATCATTCAAAGATACATTACTGTATCTTATCTCCACTATATTTTGAGTCGGCTATTTAACAGTCGGTTAGACAAAATGGTGAAGTTATGTCGGTATGTGAAACGTCGGGGTGCCTTAGCACAACAACATTTGGTTTGTACAGACATTGGCGTGATTCTGCGCTTCTCAAACTTGTATGAATCTGTAATGAATATGACGAATATGAGTGTAACGATTTCGCAAAGACAGTAGTTTTGCCTTGTGTACTTCTATGTTGCCAGCCAATACTCAAACAATGAGAATAATGTACGATAGAAAAATTAAATTCTGGATTCAAATCCTAGTTAGTTCTTGGGCAAGCCTTTATTTTCATAATATTTCTAGTAATTATTTAAAACAAACATAATAGTCACGATAATTACTAAAATCAAAATTTCTTTTGGACTGCAAATTCGTAGGTCATGGAACGAACTCGCACGTCTCTTTCCAATTGTTACCACTAATTCTGTCCCCGGTGGTAATAATTGGAATTGTTCTCAGTGGTGACAACTAACATGTAAATAGGTTCTGAAGTAAAAGTACACGAAACACAAATATTACTTACATCTTTAAGTAGTACTCAAGCTCTAAACTTTGTGAACCACAGCCCCGACAAATACAAAAGCGTTTCTATGTGTGCGTGTGATCACAATCAGGTTATTTCACTGGTAATTATGATACGACGGGCGAGAGTCCGACCCGGGGTCAGCCGTCCGAATGTGGCACACGTGACTTTAAATATACACGGATTTCCATCTTGATTATATCTCATTATATCTGGGTGGTTTATGCGTGTTTGGTAAATGCCTACATAGGTAAAGTATACTTTACAATAGTTTTCACTCAGTCTACACTTTACAAGTCTTTGTAGCCGGCAAAACATTATGCTACGTGTATAAATAGGTACTAGTTGGAGACCAGTAGATAAAAATGTTATTGCCTCTTTACAGGGCCGTCTTTACCAGGGGGTGCAAGGGGTGCGGTGCACCCCGGGCGCTCACCTTTTAACCCTGTAACACACACCTGGGGTCCAATGGACCCCAGGTGTGATATTACTGTAGATGTCTCGGAAAGTATTGATGCTGAAAATCTGAAATTTTTGTAATTCCTCTACTAGCCACCCCCCCATACCTGTGGAAGATTTGGGTGATTTACAATTTGTCGTTCAAACGGAAAATAAAAAACAAGATACTTCGGGCATATTTTACACACCTGGGGTCCAAAGGACCCCAGGCTATAACATTGATTGACACATGATGCGACTGCTTTATTTACAGCTTGGACACTCAATTATTGTGAGTGATGCGACCTGTACTATACTTAGGCTGTTATTTTTTTTGTATTTTTTTGGTGTATTTGTTCACTATGTAATCATTAGTTTTACACATTTGTAATTCTTTATATTTTGAAGGTGAACAAAGAGGCCAGGTAGGCCTGTGTTCACTATACACGTTACGTTACGTTACGTTATTATTGTTTACATATTATGCTATCATTGTTTACATGAAAATAAAATGGACGCCTACTGAAAAAGAATAATATTTTTATCAATACAAAACTATCTTAGGCTACAGGGGCGGCGATCCTGGAGGGGACAAGGGGCGGTCATCATCAATCAAAATCATCAATGGCTACACGATTTTCATTATCAGAAGTTGTCGCTGCAGTCCTGGAATCAGAAACTGACAGTGATGTATCTAATGAAAATTCTTCGGACGAGATGAATGATGAACCATTTGAGCCAGATCCAAATGATGAACCAACCAGTGTCGAATCAGAAGCGCATGATCAGTCTTCATCAGAGAGCGAAGGTTCTCCGACGCCACAACGTCGCAAAAGAGCTCGACGCCAGTCACCCTCACCACCGGCATTTCCACTGACACTAGCAGGCAGAAATGGTTACACTTGGTCGACGACTCCACCTCAAACAGGCAGGGTGGTACAGGCCAACATTCTTCGACAGGCAAGCGGTGTGAATGCGTCAGCTGGATTATTACAAGATATATGTGACAGTTTAAATCTGTTTGTCACTGAAGAAATGCTCCTAGTGGTTGTCAGGGAGACAAATCGTCACGGTCGCAATGCAGCACGAGTGTGGAATGAGGCCCACGTCGACAACGAACCGCAGATGTGGGTTGAAACTGATATAATTGAGTTGCGTGCGTTCATTGGTCTGCTGGTGTACGCCGGAGTTCATAAATCTGGAGGTGAAAGTTTGACCGAACTTTGGTCTACAAAGGAAGGTCGCCCACTGTTCAAAGCCACAATGAGCTTGAATCGTGCCAGGGATCTCCTTCGTCACCTACGCTTCGACAACTTCAACACGAGAGAAGAACGTGTTCGCATAGATAAACTAGCTCCGATACGAGACCTGTGGGAAATGCATCTGGCAGCACTCCAAAGTTACTACAAACCAGACAACTGCATCACGGTGGACGAACAGCTGGTGGCAACTCGCGGGCGATGCAGTTTCCGTCAGTACATTCCAAGCAAGCCAGGCAAGTATGGCGTGAAAATATTCTGGGCATGTGATGCTAAGACATCGTACCCTCTCAAGGGTGAGGTATACGTTGGTCGACAACCAGGCGCTGCAGCAAACAGCAACAATGTAACTGATCTTGTAAAACGACTCGTACGTCCATGGTACAACACAGGAAGAAACATTACTATGGACAATTACTTCACCTCAGTACCACTCGCTGATGATATGCTTGCAGTAAGAACTACCATAGTCGGGACAATGAAGAAGAATCGGCCTGAAGTACCGAAGGAACTTCTACCTAGTCCTCAGAAAGAGCAATATTCGTCGATATTCTGTTTTGATAACCAGCTGACGCTGACGAGTTATGTACCAAAGAAGGGAAAGGCTGTCTTACTTTTATCCAGCATGCATCATGACGCCACTGTCGATGCTGAAAATAATAACAAACCGGAGATAATAGCATACTACAATTCAACAAAATCAGGTGTTGACAATTTGGACCACCTCGTTGGTCTATACTCATGTAAACGTAAGACTCGACGGTGGCCCATGACTCTTTTCTTCAACCTCATCGATACAGCAGCAGTTGCTTCTTATGTTCTTTGGTGCCGCAAACATCAAGAATATCATGCTGGAAAGTCACACAAAAGGCGGCTCTTCCTGATCGAACTGGCACACAGTTTGGTCCACGATCATCTTCTTCGTCGAAAGAGCAACCCCCAGGCTATGCAAGGCGGTGTGAAGCTCGCCTTCAAAGCCATTGGCTTTGACGCACGCCCAGATGCAGTTCTGGCCGCTGTACCACAGACCAGGAAAACTCGCTGCCAAATCTGTCCACGCACAGTTGATCGAAAGACGAAAACGAGGTGCAGTGAATGTGGCAACGCATGCTGCCATGAACACAGTAAACCTGTTAGTGAACTATGTCGTCACTTGTGAAATGCTCTCTCTTTGAAGATACATTAACTGATGCACTGTCATGAAAATGATAGAATAAGTAACATCATTATAATGCTTGTGCGAGTAGTAAAAGTATATACTGTAGACCCTAATGTCGTTTTCAGGACTATGACCTTGTTTTAGCACAATCTATTTAAAGTTATTCCAAACCTTATTCTCTCTATACAATAAATACTATAGTTGGTTCATTTGTTTTCATTTCATGTTAATTAAAACGATAGATAAGTTAATCGGAACCTATGTTAATCGATGGGGTCCAATGGACCCCAGGTATGTAAAATAGGTTGGACCGTAAGGTATGTGTTACAGGGTTAAAGGTAATGAAAAAATATAACGCTATAGTAAACAATTACACAATAGGATATTTGACTGTCATAGGATACACAATAGGATATTTGACTGTCATAGGATACACAATAGGATATTTGACTGTCATAGGATACACAATAGGATGTTTGACTGTCTTAGGATACACTCCCGCACCCCGGCGCAGAATAGACTTAAGACGGCCCTGCCTCTTTACCAAAACCAGGAACCAGTTTAAAAAATAACGGTTCATAAAGGTTGTTAAAAATAAAAAAAAAATAACCTTTATTTATGTACTGTCAAACTTTACATGAGAAAAGTAGGGGACTTTATGAGAAACTGAAAATATGAGCTACTCCAACTCATTATACAAGGCAAGATCAAGGGCAGGGGAAGATTTGGAAGGCGAAGAATATCCAGGCTAAAGAAATACGCCAGTAGTACTTCAGGGGTAAGGGGTCACTATTTCACGATACAGTTTCTAAAGTACAAATAGACATGATGATTGCCAAACTTCGTTAGTAGACGGCATGCAAGGAGAAGTATATGCCTAGTAAGTGGAAACTGAGCGATACAGCCAGCCTGAGCTCTGACGGTTTGAACTTAATGAATGTGAGTGCAGAATAAGTACCACTAAGGTAACACAGCTATAAAGAGAGTGATCAATAATAATTCCTCTTCATGTAGTCATGAACCCCAGTGGGTCGTTCAACGAAAGGCCACTCTCGCGCACATGTCTCGGTTATCATTTGATAGATTTACGAGTTAGATCCACATGGTATACCTAATCAACATACGAGAGCAAATGTGAATAAATAATTACAAATAACTCTTTGTGATTTCTGACTTATTCATACCTTTTACATTATGGATTATCTTACATTATTATCTTTTTGTCGTCGTGACACACAGTCAAGGATTGACTAAGTAAGGTATTATAGCATTTATGAACTATTCATTTTGTTTGTTGTTGACGTTATGTCTGTCTGTCATGTTGCGTCAAATAAAATATTTTCTTTCTTTATATTATTATCATCTTCTGTTTGTGGAAGGGAAAGTTCAACATCTTTTAGAATACCAGGATTCAGTATGGGGTAGGTACACAAGTTCTCATTTCAATAAATACATTTTTAAAATGTTATTAGCCAAATAACACAACATTTTATCACTTGTTTGTAGAGAATATCTGTATTTTTTTATATAAAGAAGGTGGCAAACGAGTAGAAAGTCATACTGTCGGAAAGTAAGCGGATACTGTCGCTCACGGACATATCGTTCACACGATGGTAAGCGGATACTGTCGCCCATGGACATACCGTCCTCCAAGTGGTAAGCGGATACTGTCGCTCATGGACATACCGTTCACACGATGGTAAGTGGATACTGTCGCCCATGGACATACCGTCCTCCAAGTGGTAAGCGGATACTGTCGCTCATGGACATACCGTTCCCCGGTGGTAAGCGGATACAGTCGCCCATGGACATATAGTCCACCCGGGGCAAGCGGATTCTGTCGCCCATGGACATACTGTCCACCCGGTGATAAGCGGATACTGTCGCCAATCATCCGCGATACATCTCTCAGTCCATAATGACAAATATGGGCACGCCCCCGGATGTGCCGCCTACTTTTGGAAATTTATGAATGGATTAAGTTGGGAAAATAACGAAGGACATGGTAGAATGCGGTGTGGATAGGCTGTGGCATATATCACTCACTACCGAAACACGTCAGTGTACTGAAGGAATAGGAAATGCAGTACAATTCACTGTAGTCTTCTGTGAGATATCTTTATATGGTATACTTTACATTGAATTGCACCAACCATGGTTACGAGCTCACCGAAGAGGACTATTCTCAATGTGAACTATTGGCTTCTCCAGACGGTTCGTTTTCGTGGTCGTTGTAACCCTGCTGACACGCCGACTAAAATAACATAAGTAAACAAACTACTTTAAGTCTCATATCTATCTATGATCTATTACAATAGATAAACATGGTCTGAAAAACATGAACATCTTAACATATTACAGCTATGTTATATTGAAAATCGGGTATAATGAAGGTGTTTGTTTACCTTTTATTCCCACTCGGCGTTTCGGCACGGGTTACACCAGCCGTGGTTACGAGTTGATTGAAGAGGTGGGTAGTCCAGAATGAGGGCAGCCAGCAATTTTATCAACTATCCACATTTAATCTTCACATTCGGAAAGTCTGCAACACAGTACACTAACAATGTGCGCTAACTAACTAACAATTTACATTTCTTAAACTCCGTGTACCCCGTGCCGAAACGTCGAGTAGGAATAAAAGGTAAACAAATACCTTTATTATACGCGTTCAGACCGGATTTAAAATATAAAATGTGTACAAAACGCAAAAGTCTAAAAAGTTATAGATTATATAGTAGTTATTAACGAAGGCTGGCAGACCTTCCGTCCCTGCCATTCCATTAATATACATTTCTAGGTATAATAAAAAATCTATTTTATTAAAACGTCTTTGTAGTGAAATAAACATCTAATATTGAAGATAGGTGGAGCAAAATAGAAAGTATTTAGAATGCCTTCTTTACTTGCCTTCTTTACTTGATTAAATACTTAATGACAACATTGAAAAGGGGATTAAAATAACTATAATTCTCACCTGTAATCATATCAAACGGTTATATAAAATCCACGTCAGGCTTCGTGGGCGGGAGACCCTGGGTCAAATGAATTCATAGATAAAAACTCGATTGAATGACGTCATATTTTAACGCGACGTGAACGGAGCGAGAACATTTTTATTAGGGCCACGAAATAGGCGTTCAACTACTGAGAGAAAGCTTTAATAAGTAATGATTAACACTAAAACAGTCAGATTGGTCTGATACCTCTGTAAGCACTATTTTAAAAATGTTTGATTATAAAAATGTGTACCAACACTCACTACTACAAAAAAGGCAGAAGCAAACTCGTGAGTTGCAAGAACAATAATTACCGTGGTCATTACCACCAATAAAAAAAATATTCTTAATACATATATTAAATTTTTACTTTATATTATTATGTGGTTTTTAGGGAACTTATGGTCAAAATAAGGACAAAGTGGTCGTAACTAACGCAACATATCAGGATTTTCACAGCTAAAAATACCCACATATTAGTATCTAAATAATAGTTTGTATCTAAATTACATATTAAACAGTTGAGACTTAGTTTAGCTATTATAATTAATATTCATGGTGGGGAAAACTACACACAGAGTGTACTAATTATATAAATTGAACTGAGAAAGGGCATTTTTGTTACCTATGTTTGTGTTATCGAAACACAGATACCTTATTACCGCTATCGGGTTTCAAGATTATATTTAAATAAAAACTAATATCTCTAATATCTGATATTTAACATCAAGAAATAAAAAAAACTTGATTTTAAAGATTTCACTAAATTCACGCTTAAGTTCTATATGGACCACAGTATCCACCATCTATCCTGGACTGTATGCTCGTCTGCCGCCTTTTTGCTATAAAAAAAGTCTCAATATCTGAAAAACTAGAAGCAGCAATAAGGTCCCTTTTCACAAATGATGGTCATATATTGGACATATGGGAACATAATGAAATCTTTTTCCCTCTTACGCAACAATATACCTCACTTTGTGGCCCCAGCAACAGAACTTACGAACTCAGAGTCGACATCGTCCAATGATTGAACGTTGATTTAACACGCTTGTTAATTTAAACATCCGAGTTGAACAGAAAACACCTACCATTTAATATGATGCATAGCTCTACAGATAAACAGATAAAATCAAATTAAGATACGTGAAAAAAAAAGGCTAAGTTTATTTCGTTGTGGTTCAAAGAACTGCACGGTATAAAACATGCGTAACTTACATTTATACCTACCTATTTATACCTACTTTATGCCTACCACTATGTAATATCGGTCACCTTTAGAATAGCATCACCTCATATCTTCTCGGGGGTGTCATAAGACAACAAAGGGATAAGAAGCCGCTTCCACAAGCCTTGAGTAGGTAAGTAGGTTCCACAAGCCATAAGCCAACACCATCTCTACTCGTAGAAGAATGCACTCGCCAATCGGTTTGGAGAGCATGGCATTTTAAGGCAATATATCCCCCAGAGGAGTCCCGTCCCGTCCAGCAGTGACCGATAAAAGATTTGGTTATGGTACTTTTTGACAATTCGTTCTCTTTCTGTTCAACACGTGCATGGATATAATCCAAAGAGTGTGAGTAAATATGAAGAAAACCCCTTGTAGATTCACAAACGAGTACAAATGATGTTGCAATTCCACAGTTATCTGAGTGGGTACCGACTGTCTTAGTTATTCCACTCTCACAGAAAACGAGAATACTGTCAACGTAAAGAAAAAGGAGAGTGAGTGACATTTGCAATGCACGTTTAAGTTGCCATCCTAATCTGTTTAATCCCATCGAATAGCAAGTAAAATGGAATGAAATAATTCAATTATCCCTGTGTATTCTATATCCCTTATTTTTTTCAAACCTTTTCCAAATCAAAATTCTTAAATGCTCTATATAAGTACCTATATTAGGTGGAAATCGTCATTTTTGACTCATATTTATGTGTATTGCCGATGTCCATGGGCTACATTATCTGCTTACCATTAAACGAATTGTTTTCTTGACTGCCCTCTCTCTAAAAATAAATAAATAGTTTAAATATACAATTGGATATTTTTTTTTTATAATTAAGTTAATAATTAAAACTTAGTAAGCCAGATTTACTACCTGAATAGAAAGTCCACTTGATGTGACAAAGTGTCCGATGACGGTATTCATCAATATGTCAAAATTAATTATGAATAGCAAACCTACTTTCCCCACTGATTACACTAACACAAGTTTCGTCAACTTCGGAATCTAATTAAGAAACGATTTAGAAATCTATTAAAATATCCATTTGTGATAGATAGCTAGATGCGCCAGCCCACGGTGTCGCGGTGTTGGGAGACCGGGTGCCCCCGCGCAGTATATCACGCAGCCCCTGGCTACAGAGTTTTGCACTTCGCATATGCATGGGACGGATTTAAACCTGCTGAAATAATTCTCCCGCAAGGAAAGCGATAGTGACTGATAGAATTATCATAAATTACATTTTGACGCAAGAAAACGCAATATTGATGCAAAATTAATTTTCGCGATAAATGTCAAGTGATTGTCTGTCGACAGAATGCACCAATTTTTTTGCATACGCAATATACGACCTGATTCTATACCACCAGCCCTCTTCACTACTGAATACAGACCTCTCCCATGGTTCGCTACTGCACACGGTCATCCTCTATTCTCATCCAGTTACTATCGGCAAACTGCATCAAAATGTGGTCAGTTAATCTGAATGGAGGGCGTCCTACGCTATATTACCCGGGACGTCTACCCTATCGGTTGTCGGTCCTGCCCTAGATATGGCCTACTCATTTCAATTTCAACTTGCTAATTCTGTGAGCTACCTTGGACCTCTACCTCATCTTGGAAAGTTGTATTTCTGCAACTAAATTTTATTCAGAACAGACTGGCAGTTCGTTTCTGAACTTCTTTCTATACCTGAAGTTATTCCAAAACTATGAAGGAAATATCATACCGTAATGTCAAAACGAAACCTCTTTCGACCACTAGGTCGCTAGGTTACTTGACAAGGTAGTCCGTGAGAGACGTTTATATTCTGATTGCTTTTATCTTTTCCTTTTACCATCACTGTAAGGAGTTGGCTCTTTTCATCTAGGAAAATTATATTTATTTCTTTACGAATGACACATACACTACAGTCTTAAAAATCAGTGTCTACATTCTTTATAAATATTCCTCTTAAAATTCAAGAGATACTAAGTATTCGTTCAACAGAGAGACACAAATCGATGAAACTACATCTCTATATACTATACTCTAAATCGTGTTAATAATATAATTTATGTACTCAAAATATCGATATTAGACTACTTATAACATTCCAATGCAAGGGATAAGTCTTCACATCCAATCAAAATCTCGAGGATATTTCCAACAATAACCATACAGAGATCAGTGCCGATTATTTGATGTCATTTATCACTTTCCTTTTCATATATGGTAATACGCGAGCACGCGAATTTATTGTTATCATCGGGGGTGTGAACCGAGGAGTTCACAAGTATAGTTTAAACTCCAATCTCCCTCAGGAATTATATTTTTGAACATTTCTTAAGGCTCCACAGAGTACACTCCTGTACCGATGTGGCACGAAGAGTTACAATCCGCGGCTGCGCCGTGTTAACCGGCGGCCCACACTCTGATACCGCGTGATCTGTTTATTCTGAACAACTTATACCTAAAACATTGCCTACTGGATATGACACAATGCCATATTCCTACCAAATTCCCTCAGTTTTTTAGTAACATGGTGAAACTTCAGCTTCGTCGTCAATATACCTCTCGTCCGAATCAGCAATATGATTTCGTCAAAATTTCGTCTTGTATGTGTATTCGTACTAGCTGTTGCCAGCGGCTTTGCTGTTGTGGATTTCAATACCATTTAATTATATTTAATTGTCTAGTGAGGTCAGTTACGTGTAATTGTCGTGTGGTATTTGGCATAAGAAAAAATATGTTTATTTGTATAGTCAGTCCAGAAATAAATGTACACTAAACTCTCGAGACGTACTTGAGATTATAACAATGTAGGTATATTACCGGCGAAGTGAACTGAATTTAAAAAAATATCACGCTGCCATATACCTCGTTTACATTTTGCCACTGCCGCTCGTCCTCGCGCTACCCTATTTACGAGTACTTCCTAAAATATTTCTGCGGCGGCGTCGAACCTAATGAGTGTTTACATTGCCGCCTCATACTTCTTTCATAATCAACCTCAGGCATTGGAGGACGTAGAAATTGCTGCAGCGTCTGTGCAAAAAGATGCAAAAATAGGTATGTAAATAAAACAGCAAAAATATATCATCATAAGAAGCGATGGTGGATGATAGTAATTCATCACAATAGAACGTAGTAAGTACTTATCTACGGACACCAAGTCTGCCGCCATAAGGAAAAAGGGCACAACAAGTAAAAACACATTTTGGAAACAACTTTAAATATTATTTAATGTTTTATAAGAAAATCAATTTTAAAGTATTTTCTACCATGATCAATGAACTGGGATACTTAGATATACAAATATAATATATAATAGCATAAATAAATTAATTCAATTATTATGAATAAATAATTAAAATGCGTTTTATTATTTCATTTTAGCGACAAGTGAAATATTTTCACAAATGTTAAAATCCTATATTAAAAAGGCATAATTAGCCAAATATGACCATTTAGCTTAGAATTTCTTGATTTTTTTTTGTAATTATGATTGTTACTATACTCATATATTAAGGTGAAAAAGTCACAATTTTGTAATTGAACCTTTTCGACTTAACACTAATAAAGAAAATAAATCATTTCATAGGAATGAAAACAAGATATGAGAAGGCACATTTGGTCAGTTGTGCCTTTACATTTTAGTAATCTCTAAGGAAATAAGCACGCCTTTTGTATGTATTTTCTTTTGTAACTATGCATTTTTATCATTTGTGTGTACAATAAGGAATATACAAATAAATAAATGAATTATATTATTTGAAAATTAGTAATATTTATGAGTAATGCCCTATTACTGTAGTGTGTACGTAAACCCTTTTCAACTAAGTGAAATACAGAATTTCTAATAAAATGGTAAGGCACAACTGTGTAGTTGCAAGCATTCAACTTAGTAAAAACCAAATGTACCTTTTCCTTTTCAAATACTTGAACCTGTGTGTTAGTTATGCCTTTTTTGCTTGATGTATCTTTTTGAGATTATGCAAGTAAAAATGTAATAAAAATATAGAGAATTTCAAAATATGTATTTAACTTGATTTTGATAAAAATGTCAGTATTGTTTTTTTTTATGACGGCAGAAGTGAGCGAACGGACAGTATGTAAACACTGCTTGCCGTTCCTGCCCGTCGCCAACCGCCAAAAAACCGCCAACGAAGGGAGCGCAGGGCAGCGTTAGTGGTAAGAGCAGTGTCTTTTTTTCGGAATGATTAAATTTTAGTAGCCCTAGTGATTTTGCAAGAGTCACCGCAACATGCATAGTTTAGGACGAGTGCAGAAGGCACCCAGCCAGGCGCAAGAGTGTGTGCAGCAACAAGCCTAAGGGCTCCCCGCCAGTTAACCAGCGGAAGGAACGGACCTCGGCTTAGGGCGTTGCTTTGGGATCGCGAGTCGGTGAGAAGCGCTCAGGCTCGTGCCGATATCTGATAAAAGTGTTGACTGAAGGCCGGTGTGTGTTGACGGTATAACGAAGGCGACGTCCTCGTCTCGGGACGGTGTACGTGTGTAGTATGTGAGTGTAGTGTGAGAACCGCATTGGGAGCGATAATTGGATCGTCAGGGTCTTCTAGGACGTCCCGAGGACGACAGTAATCGGGAGAGGCATTCCTATCGGATGACCAGTGTCAGCGAGAGGGACATGTATACATATTCGCGCTGCCCACGTCCCTGCTCACTGCTATGGAAGTGGGCTGCATGTAAACTTTAAAAGGGATTAGAACATTAAAATTTGACACTAAATTCACATTAAACATGTGACACTTCGTTTCACCCCTTTAGGGATTGAATTCCAGAAATAGTATGTATGTACGTCACTGTTTAACTACATATAATGTCCTTACGTTAAAGTTAGAGATTAAGGATAATGATAAACTTTTCTAGGGAATTATGTTTTATTCTAGTCTTGGCCTTTCCAGTTAGTGTTGTGTGTCGATGGAGCGGACTATCTCCGCATTGTTTCATTTTACGACGTGTCCACACTATTGTTCGCCTTTACAATAGATTTCGTCTACGTCGCTCTTGTTTTCGGACCGGTTTCGACGCCAAATAGAAAAATGTTATAATACTTTTTAAATAATAGAAATTTAAAACACTAATCATCATTCTCTAAATTGTTCACAATAACACTATTATTTATTCGCTAAAAATAAGCGAACATTTATATGTATTATTATCTGAGCAAAGGTATTATAAAATTTTGTACAAAATTCACACTTAAAATTTCGGTGTTGATACTTAATAGAAACATGTTCCAACATCTGTTTTTTGAATACTACGAGGGAGTAGGGGTGTGCGCGCTGCAATCCCACAATCGTTGAACGCACTCAGGTGGCCACGTTACAACTTTAACAGACTTTATCCTATTCCTCTATTGTCCGTACGTGTTTCGGCAGTGAATGAGACATGCCAGAGCAAATTCCCATACCATCCTATCGTATCCCTCCAAATTTTCCCAACCCAAAGGTAGACAGTGTATCCGTAGGCATACCAACGTTTGTCATTCTGGACTGACGTTGGCATGTATCGTGGATGTCGCCAGATCACAGTATGAGGGGGAGAGTGCACGCTGCAATCCAACAGCCGCTGGACGCACTTGACTGGCCACGTTACCCCACTCTAACAGAAGACTACCTTGAAATGTACTGCATTTCCCACTTTATTTTATTTCCCTAATGTACGTACGTGTTTCGGTAGTGAGTGAGATGTGCCAGAGTCCATTCCCATCCTATCCCTCCTCATTTCCCCAACCCTTTCTCCAAATGCATTTCTATATCCAAAGGTAGGCAGCGCATCCGGGGGCGTGCCAACGTTTGTCATTTTGGACTAATGTTGGCATGTATCACGGATGTCTATGGGCTACAGTATCCACTTACCATCAGGTGGACTGTATGCTCGTCTACCACCTTCGCCCATAAAAAAAAAAAAAACATCTATCTATCTGTTGAGTTGTATAATAGTCAATCTACTTAATTGACCCATATCAGATTGTTCCTGTTATCAGATGACGTGAACACTAAGCACGTTTTCTGAAAAGGTAACAGTTGCTGTATACCGTATAAATCTTAACGAGGTAAGTGTCTTGAAGGCCGCTTGAACGATCAATTATATTGTGCAATTTTTTAACTGTTTGTAGTTGCTCACTGCAAATCATTGGCAAACATGGGCCGTCAATTTTATTGGGTGTAAAAACAGTTCGCATTTGGGTGCAACACGTGATTTAATAATATTGTACAATAATATTATTGTACAGTTTTATTATAGGTCCCCCTTGTTAAAGACAAATCAAAGTGAAATCTCAGCGCAAACTCACATATCCCGCATAGCATGGTGCTATTAAATTTAAAGGCTGCTTAGAAATTCAGTGTACATTATCGGAACGAACGCGCGGAATGCAATGAAGAGTTTACACGCATTCCGTCCAGTCAATGACTTTATCATTACTTGCAGCGCGAATTACATTGCTGTGTAAACACGTAAAATTCAACCCTGTTTTGTACACGGTTACATACTTAAGGCGAAGTAACTATAGTTATGTGGTTATGGTCCTGTTATTATAGGAAGAGCTATGACAGCTGACATAAATCTTAACATAAATCTTTAACGTGTAGTAAAAATCATTTTACAATACGATAGTTCTTTAAGAATTTTATTTTTTAGTTTATTGTGTTATGTTATGACTTGAGAAATAAACTGTATTTATATAAAATGAATTAAATACAGAACTGCCACGAGCTCTTCTTATGATAACCGGACCATAGTACCTACACGGCTACAGTCTGATCGTTATATGACGGTATGCCATACCATACCGTACCTTTACCGTTTACCGAAGGAACCTTTACCGTTATCATACATTTTAAGTAAGAAAGAAAAATGAAGTTTGATTATCAACTATCATATAAAAATAAATTAAATACTACTAAACTTTATAAAAGGTCATTACGTACGTCATACGTCATACTTTATTTACGTAATTATTACAAACTATCAAAATATTTTTTTTGTTTTATAATGTTCATTGTGTTACCACTTTTCTCTAAACGGGCTGGACCGATTTTGAAGCGGTTTTTTGTAAACGTTTAACTGTACCTTGAAAGATCTTATTTTTATTACGTTCGATAAACCTTCGTTACGCGCGACGACGGTGGTAGGTTGTATTAAACTATTACAGATTGTCAACAAGTCTGCTAACTGGTTTATATTTTAGTTTTAACCATTTCATAGGTAATTAGAAATTTTTAATCGTCGGGGGTTATATCAAAAAGTTTAATTTTGTCCTATTTCTATATAATGTTATTTCAGTTACACCTACCATACCATCACTATATAGAGCCAAGGATGCGAAGAACTGCTAAAAATAAATAATATTAAGACCGCCCTTTGTTAAAACAACAAAGTGTAAATAAAATAAATAAATAAATTGTTATTGTAGGTTTATGTAATGACATAATGTACACACTAAGGTCATCCAAACTACAGTTGTAACAGTGCATAAAGAAAATAATCGGATATAATTGGGAGTTTAGTAGTGAAATTTGTATACTGTAATTTTAGGGAATAAATCGCCAACTTTTATCGTATTTACGTATCAAATTCATTAATAAATATAGTCGTACCACTAATGATTGTCATAAAACGCACGGAATTGCTCAACCGCCAACAACAAGAAACTTCAGGAAGGCGTCGTGTGCCACACGTGACACGTGGCACACGACGCCTTCGTGGAGAAAATCGTAAGTGTAAACGATCCTTTATAATTCAATGTACAACAAAAACAGATAAAACTATGACGTTTATTTTTGTTTATTTATTTATTATCATTATTATCCTGAAAATTTTAATTTTACGATAACATTAATTGTGTGTACGGTCCGTTTTATTGTCCATACGCTCAAGCACCGTGACACAGTTATTAAAATACACAAATATATAAATGCGACATTACCAATGTCCCTCCGCATTTTTAAAAGCGTAATCGCAACAGTCGTAACAATAAAATTTTTATTCGTCAGAACAAATGCTCCGAAACCTCTCTGTATTATTTTAAAAAAACAATATTATTTAATCCTAAGTGAAGTGTCATCTTCATTTTATCAAATTCCAAGTGTCGATATATTGTTATAACGGCCGTGTCTGGGCACTAAAGAGTGCGGTCCAGATAGCCATGTGGATGTACTTCCCTTGTTAACGATCCCACAACCAAATAAATTTGTAACCAAATTAGTCCCAAGCGATAAAATTTATTCGAAATCCGCTGAGAAGAGTAAAAATAACACATTGAGTGTCGGATTAAAGAAGAGATACGAGCGAGATACGGCTCCGAACGCCTCTTCCGCCCGTTTTTAACACTTCCAATTAATAAAATTGATTTTGTTTTTTAATTAAGCACGAAACGACGGCTCGAAGGCTTGTTTAGGGCCCCAGATCAGGTAAGACCCTTAAAAAAAGATTTATTTTATTGCTCAAAGCACATCATTTAGATCTTTGACGTCGATCGCGCACTCGTCTACATTCTACACTATCGCGTCGATGTTTAAAAATTGTGTTTAAAAAGTTCAAACAAATTAAAGCTGATTACGAGATAAAAAAATACAAGGGAAGAAATTAAAAACTTGATAAGAGTAATTTTTTTTAACATTTCTTTACGTTTTATGAATACTAGTTTACGCTTTAATTAAAGCTTTAAATAATAATTGAAGCTACATTTTTGATAAATATAAACAATAGCCTATATCGTGAATAATAATAATGATGAAACATATCATAAAAAGCCATTATTCAAACAGTCAGTGAAAAGCATTAATTCCTTTTTAAAATTACAAGAACTTATAAACATATATATACGCATCGATACAAAAAAAGCTTTGCATTTATCAGCATTCAAATCTGGCAATTTCAGGCAAAAACCTCCCATTCATACTTGCTAATTGCAGTGCCAACATGTACCGAAGCACGCATGAATGCATGCTTGCTGGTAAAATGTATGAACGAATCTTTGCGGCATTCGCTCAGTCATTTGCATATGAATGTGTAATTAAACTACGATATGAATGCTAAAACACTTAAACCCCCTTCTACTACTGATCCCCGATTTTAAACCTTTACGTTTTGATAATACGGCATTAAATAGCGTTTTTGTAGAACATAGTAATAAAAAGCTTAAACTGCCAATACCAAACGTATTTTCGATATCTACTTTAGACTATGATGCAAAACGTGAACGCAGTGGTGAATGCAAAATAACACCATAAAATAGTTTATATGAACGTGTTTCAAGTAGCAATTGAAAATGTATAAAAACCATGATGCAATACTAGGCATGGTTTCCAAACCATGGCCATCTATGTTCGTATTACTTATAAACAGGAGGCCATACAAGTATTTGATGAGCGATGCAAATGATTTTAATTTCGATTCTTAGTAGAATAAACATGTGTTTATAGACATTTTTTTTCCGTCTGGATAGCTTGTGTTCCTCCTTGTATATGCATGTTTCTGGGCACAATAGAGAAAAAATCCTGATATAGCCTATATCAGGATTTTTCTCAATGGATTCTCAGGATTTCTCAATGGAGTTTATTAAATAAATAGCCGTCTTGTATTTTAATGACAGAATAGAATATTCTTACTATTTTATTCTTCCTTCCTAGATTTTGTGTCAAAACTCTCCTAATTTCTAAATGTGATAAAACTTGAAGTGTTCATATGTGTAAGTATTTTTTCTATATATTATAGCAAATAACTGTCTTTATAATCTTTATAACACTAGATAGTGTTTTTAAATGATTATTTGCTACTAAATGACAGGTACCAAAATATCAGTCTGTTAATATGTATATGAATTTTAAAAACAATATCTGACTAAATTACTCTAAACAAAAAGAAAAGTAGCCACTTTTTAAAATTAACGGACATCAGAATAGTACTTACTAAGTGACACACATAAATAAAGCTATCTTTCGAATACACAGCAATCCTACGACAGCAAAGACACTTCAATTTCAATATGGCATGCGGAAACACAGTCAAAGCAGAGTTCAAAAAACAAAGACCATTGAGGTCCTCAACAACAATTAGTCGAATCACAGTAATTAGAGTGCACATTGAAAACGATACCATCATTGAAATATGTTTGCCTTTATTCTCTTTTTTCATCACAGAAACAAAGGGTTAACTTAACCCTTTCGGCACGTGGGCCCATATGCCAATAGGTTAGGGTGGGTTCAAATGCTACAGCAACGTTTTATGCGATTGTAAACGCCGCGATTGCCAGCTTTACTTCTTCATTCAAATTGAATGTTTCTACTTGTGTTTGTTTAGAATCACGCTTTTCACACGAATAAAGTCATTTCAGATGATGGCTCTTGAGTTATTTTTCTGTGCGCTTTTATTAAGAACGTCTTATTTATGTTCACACTCGCAATGCATGCGACTTAATTCGCTTGGACTTTAGAATAAGTTTGTGTCTTTAGTTAGATGAATATATCGTTAAAATTAACAATGAACATGTGTGCTAGTCGATCTAAGCGCGTCCAACTGGCCAAATTACCATATTCTAACTAACATAACACTGCTGTGAAACGTATCATATTGCGGGAGTTATCGGTAGCTTAGCAGAGTAGCTTATTGCTTAGTTTATAGCTTAGTTAGTAGCTTATTCCTTAGTTGCAGAATAACATCGTTAGCTTTGCAGGTATTGCAGAGTTAAGATATAACATAAATTTTAGTTTGGGATAAGAATTAATGAAGTGACTGAGACTCCTGTCACATCAATGTTTCTTTAAGTTTCGATCCTCGTTTAGATATCGTCAGCCTGGTTTCTGATCTGACTAATTTCTGTTCTTTTTTTACCATTCAGAGTTTGCATCATCTGATGATACAATCTAATATAAAAACCTAGATAATTTTCTGAAAAATAACTTCGTATCCTTTGTAATTTAAATCAGTAACATACCATTTCCATACCATTAACTTATGTCTCTCCACTGCCCGATATTATAGATCTCTCCCAAAGCCCGCCAGATATAATCCACCATCTCATGCACCACTCATCCACCCATTACCGACAAATTTCTTCAAGTCATCAGTTGGTGTCATGTCATGTTCAATGAAAACATCGTCCCTGGACCGGTCAGCGTCGAGGGGGCGTCACTAGAAGTTGTGTAGTGACGTCACTAGTGACAGTCAATACAGTTAGACAAGTCCAACTTCAGTCGAGAAATCGATAGACGCATTCAGCTCGGCTAGACAGCATTTGGGAAAATGCGTTACCTCTTCTCGTCGCCCATACCACAATCTTTGAAGGCGAAGGTCTTCAATCAATGCATACTGCCCACAATGACGTATGGTGCCGAAGCGTAGTCTCTAACGTAGACCTGGTTCACAAGTTCAAAGTAGCTCAGCGAGCGATGAAAAGAGCTATGCTCGGAATTTCTTTGCTGGACAAGATCCGTAACGAAGAAATTAGACTAAGAACTAAGTTGCCGACATAGTTCAAGGAATCAGCAAGCTGAAGTGGCAGTGGGCAGGCCATATATGCTGCAGGACGGTTAACTGAGAAACTAAGAAACTGTCCAATGCTGACGATATGAAAAAAGTCGCTGGTAGCGGCTGGATGAGAAGAGCTGAAGACCGTGTGTGGCGGCGGTCCTTGGGTGAGGCCTATATCAAAACAGTTGACAGACACAGGCTGATGGTATGCTATATCTCGATTTTTAGTTTTGCCAATGACAGTCCATATGTCAGAATCGCTAGAAGAATTGAACTGGATGTTGAACGATGTGAACGCACCATCACTTAGCATTGATCTCGAAATGAACTAAGACAGAACAAAAGTGATGCTCAATGAGTACGTTCTTCCGGGACCTGTAGATAGTGAAGGTATTCTATTCGAAGTTATTGACGATTATGTTTATCTTGGTGTGGCAAGTGAGGTAGATTGTTTATCTTGTGATTTTCTCTTAAGCAAGTCAAATTTCAGTAAGGAAGCCGACAGACGCATACAGCTCAACTGGGCAGCATTTCGGAAAATCCTTCAGCTCTTTTTATGGCCTATCAATCAGTGCGTTGTACCATTTATTACGTACAGAGCTGAAATATCTACCTTGGACAGACCATCCAACTGTACAAGTCCAACTTCGATACTAATAAATAGTAATAAATTATCGTTTCAAAGATCACAAATATCGATTTTTCATCGGCCAAAACACCGCCATGTGACACACAATGAACTATTATTATAAGCTTAAATCCAATAATTATCACTACGAATAATTATCACTTTAATCCTCGAGGGTAGCTATAGAACAGATGTGACAGCGCGCGCACCGGGCCACTCGGGCGGCCACTGTATCGTTAATAATTGTTTTTTTTTCTCTCTTTTCACTAAGCAAAGCCCCTATTCAGTCCTTTGTAATTAGCTATTCGCTAACGTTGATTCTCTGTGAATAATTATTGTGAACCAGTTGGACTTTGACAGTGCGCTGGAAATTTTCGAGTGCACTCAAAATGTAGATTTCATGTGTTCCCGCTCTGTACTTAATTTTGTTTAGACAAAAATACTTGATAGGGGCGCATATTTTTATCCTCTAACAGTAAAACTATATTTACCTACACATACATTCACTTAGCTAGATGTCTCTAGGTACTTTTCTTCTAACAAAAATAAATTATTCTACATTTTTTTTAACATCAGTAGCACTGTAATTTTAGGTGTATTCCACTTCTACTTATAATCTAACACTGCTAAGTATAAATAACCGTAACCAGTCCGTTTTACAGTCTACTTCACACATCGATCTCCTCGTGCACATTATCTTATCTACGAGGGATGTACGGCATCACAACGCCGCGCTGGCTAAGCGGATTAGCAAATCCACTCTTTTAGAGATGGTGTAGTTCTTCAGGGCTTGTGGTAGCGGCTTTGTTATCCCTTGGTCGCATTTTACATCAACCACGGACCGCGAAAACAGATGGGGTGGTGCTATTCTTTAGCCGGTCAACACCACTCGGCCCTTGAAGTATAAACTCAATGCAATGCACAAAAATCGTACAAAAGCCGAAAAGGTGAGCTCAATGCCTTCTCAAAGTCATTCTCTACCAGGCAACCTCTGTTTTGATTAGAGAAGTTCAATTTATGTAGAGGTGAAATTGTAAGACACAATTTAGATATATACCGTGTTATTACATGTACATATACATACATATTTCGACATCATACTACACGATGATCCAATCGAAAAGTATATCTCATAATTCCCTGCTTCATTGTGACAATGAGTTACAAGTTCATTAATATCATGCAAAACCACACAGAACTTTATAAAGCGTCTCCCAACTGCCAATTAACCCATACAAATTGTACTGGCGCATATTCAAATATTTTGACCCCCGGGCATAGGAGCATAATCCACGGTGTTCAACATTCATATTTATTACATCGCGCGTGTAAGCGGTCCGTAATAGAATAAAGCCATTGTGCCAGAAGGGCCGATTTAACCCTTTCATGGATGCTAAGAGAAAGGATTGCTAATGGTCTTATTTCGCCTAATGATGCCCTTGCAATGAAGGGTTGTTACTGTTGCTAGATGGAGTGATAACTCACTGTATGAATTTTCGCTACATGTTGATTGTGGGAAGCGTTTGGAGTTTGTGAGGTTTATTCATTACAGTTTCTAAGATTCAAAATAGGGTCGATATTAATATTATACCAAAATTGAATTCCAAATCACTATTCCCCGCTTGCTCAGCTGGCGGATTTGAATAATGATTTTCTCCATTTTTTTAACCAAAAAAAGTAATTGCATTACATTATCGCCCCTAACCCAATAACAAACAAGCACCCCTTTGTTTGTCTGAAAAAATAGCTTAAGGGCTGAAGTATGATAATGATCATTTTTTCTTCATCGGCCTGATTGCGCCTAAATGAGGAACGAGACAAAAAATATTATAGGAATTAATCTTGCATCCCAATCAGCGGCTATGCAAATACGGCGAGCAGATGCGCTCGTGCCTTATGCGTAATGATTGTTTTTTTATCACAACCTGTTGTTTTTAACGGTTACTTTTCACTGTATTTATTGTTATTTATTTTAAGGCAAATATTCTCTCTTCAAGCTGGTTCATATGTAGGCCCATTTTTATAATAAAGCTATCTTTCGAAAATAGAACGACTTGTTATCCCATATGTATATTAATAATTGATAAATAATATCAACTATTAATTAACTTAAACATTATATTATATTGTATAATAACAGCATTGAGTAATACCTACTCAGTACTTTTGCTCACAATTAATGCTCAATCACGTATTTTTGGTTTTGACGTGCGCGCGCACTAGTTTCGTCAAGGAAGAAAAAACATCGATGGTATTCGCCAGTCGAAAAGGTAGATTAAATTATTTTCCTTACCTTTTTATAATAATCGTAATATAATTTAGTTCAGATGAATCTCCATAGAAAACTTTTTAAGTACAGAATAATTTTAAAAATTTTAGCTTTTTTTTTTAGATAAAACGTTGTCGAGTTTGTAACTGTCCAGATCATATCGTTCAATGTTATTCAATGTTCAATATTATCAAAGCATGTTGCTTGTGTGCATCGTTTGTGTTAAAGTTATTTATTTTTTATTTTTTGCAATGTTTAACAATTTCGTGGTTTTAAAACTACGAACCGATTTGACCCATCTACAAACTTAACCTAGGTATTATAGACCCAAGTTATTATTATGCTGAATTTGATTTGAATCAATAAGAAAAGCAGCCTTTAGTTTGTTTGTTTGTTACTTTTTTTTGTGCACAGTTTTATTTATGTCCCATATTCACAAAATAACTATAAAACTAATTAGCGCTTTGAATTCAACGGGTCACTTTTAATCAAGACATGGTGGCATTTTTAAAATTAACAATAGGTATTTAAATTCTTCCCGATATATCCCAAAAAAGTTTTCAATGCACAATGTGTTAGACTTCATATTTGTATCTTAGGGTGCTGTCACACTGTAATCTGTCGCATAATACCTACATTTATCAACATGCATATTGGTCAAGTTATAATAACCGACAGACTTAAATACATGGCGTTCATATTTAATTTTAACCACTTATTCATTCATCGAGTGTCGTAAATTTCCATCCATTTAATAAAATATAGGCGTAACAACGTTCAATTACTGTTACTTGACTTATCAAAACCACCTGAGCGAAAAGTCATGGTGAACTACCGAATAATGATAAACAAACAATCAAAAACCTTGTTCGAATTCAACGACATACAAAATGCTCACAGAATACTACCATGAAATGTAGGTACTGCATTTCCCGCTTTATCCTATATCCCCAATGTACGTACGTGTTTCGGTAGTGAGTGAGATATGCCAGAGCCCATTCCCATCCCATCCTATCTCTCTCCATTTTCCCAACCCTTTCTCCAAATCCATTCCTATATCTCCAAAGGTAGACAGCGGATCCAGGTGCGGGCCAATGTTTGTCATTTTGTACTAATGTTGGCATGTATCACGGATGTCCATGGGATACAGTATCCACTTACGATCAGGTGGACTGTATGTTCGTCCACCGCCTTCATCCTTAAAAAATCATAGCATGAGTTTAGTCTATGTCGTATAGTTTCGATTTGAAGTGGCAATGGGTAGGTCATATTTGCCACAGGGCCGATAGCCGATAGGGTAGACCAGTCCTCGAATGGAAGCCATGTACCGGAAAGCGTAGTGTGGAACGCCCACCCTCGGGTGGACCGATGACTTGAAGAAGTTCACCGGTAGTGGTTGGATTAGAAGAGGGGAAAACCCTGTGTGGTGGCGGTCCTTGGGAGAGGCTTATATCTAGCAGTGAAGAGACACAGGCTGATATGATAATAATTACTTTTAGAACGGTAGGTAATAGCGGTAATAGCCTAGGGGTATCTATGCTCAACTCTCATTTGTGAAGTCGTGAGATCATATTCTCGGCCCGTACCACTGAGTTTCAACTTCAGTAAGGATTTTTTAAAAATATCACTAGAACTACCGTGACGGATAACGTCATGGAACCCCGCATGCTTGAGAATTAAAGAAAATCTTAACCTCATTTGCGGTTTCTTTCGTGTCCAATTTAATAATTCAGCACCAATCCGTGTGTGTGTATATACCAATCCGAGCTGGGCTCGCGTGGTGGGTTATTGTCCAAAACTCCCTAATGGTTTGCTAAAGGAGCCGTGTACCATGCATTGGGACGTTATAGGTTGATATCGACGTATGACTTTGATAACATAATTTGAACACGTATGAACAGGCGCCGATACCCGTTTCAAGGAGTGTCTCCATCGTCAATCACAGTTTAATTATTTATAGAGTGGTCAGTGGTAGTCGAAAGTAGAGAGGCTCGTAATAACGTGTGCGCTATTGAAAACAATCGAACGATAAGTGGACGCCGAGGGCGATTCATTCATTCTAAAGGTTCTGCTTCTCCTTATAAAAACTTATAGAATATAGATATGGTTTATTAAAAATACAATTTTATGCAAAATTACAAGTTGTAACAATTTTAAATGATATCTGTTCATTAACTAAGAGCATTCATTTAATAATAAATTAAATAGATATACATTTAATTAAAAAATAATTAATAAACACGCTAAATTACTTTCAAAAACATAGAAAATGTTTAACCGTAAATTATCAAAACGCGTGCGTGCCTGATCATAATTAATAGTTGTATCAAATATACTTATCACTAGACATATAAACATGGATTTAAATATTTATAAACAAAATATATCGTTGAGATAAATAATAATAATAATTATATCACTATTTTAGCATTTTCTTAAGCTGTTTAGCTTATCATAACATTTTAACGCCGAAAGCTGGACGCAACACACGCTCGGTGGTCCAACTACTTACAGATCGAAAAGGCTTAATAAAATAAATACGTCAAGAGACTCAAAATAGAGGCGTCTTCTATAGCCACTGTTGTCACACTATAATGTACTACTCGTGTATTAATTCTTAATCATTTTACGAATGACTGAATGAAAATGTAGGTCTCTACAATTGGACCTCTAATGATTTTGGTTAAGAGAATAATAATGTTTGTAGTTAGATATAAACAGCTAAAAGAAAAAAATGACAAATATGTGTCTGTCATGTGATAAATAGGTCTCCGATTAGCCTAACCTAGCCCGATTGGTTTGTTTTATATCGATTTTTAAGTGTCATTCCAAAATTTTAAACTAAACAAACAAAACGCTCCGCTAACTAATGTTGTGTTTCAGAGTGAGGATTAATCGATCACTCAGACGAATCAGAGTCAGAGTATGTACACTCAGAAGTAATCAGAACTATTTGCGATTCTATTTGTATTAATAATTTATCGCTTTTTAACTATCACTTAAAATTAACTCCCGTTAAACAATACTTAATGTGTTTCGGAGTGATGATAAATAGATCATTTAGAAAATTCAGTGAGAGTTCACACAAAGGAATTAAAACTGTTTGCTGTTGTGTTTAGATTAATACAAGTAAAGCTATTGGATACTTTTGGTCGACAGAACTTTCACAATCCTCTCCGTTATCTGTAGGTACCCCTGGGATCTGTGAATGGGACATCCAGTCGTAAGGAACGCGCCGCGCTGGCTGCCTTAATAACACCAATGTACTGGTGTATGTATTTCATAAAAAATAAAAATCTTACTAGATGGAAGAACGAATTGATAATAGAACGAATTCAAATTAACAATCAAGAAGTAATGGAATTTGTGAGTGGATTCATAGTAAGTACTTATGAAGTTCTCATTTCTTCCGACATTCGAAAAAGCAATTTCGCAATCTCATATATTGAATTACTTCTCGAGTTGACACACGTGTAACACGTTATATTAGTAGGTATATTTATGTACATATTTCTTTTAATAATTAAATATTACATTCTAAAGTTTACCGCCTATAAACATTATGTATGCGAAATATTGACAGTTAAAGCATATTTATTGATCTAATAAACATAATAATCACGTTAAAACTCCATTAAAAGTGTAAGATGTTTTGATAAAATATCGAAATACATCTAGATGAGGAGACGGATCGGTTCGTATGTTAACATTGTACAGAGTAGGTACACGACTATTGTTTGACTATATGACAATATTCGATCTACGTTTGGTATATCCTTTGGTTGATTTACACTCAATAGGCACCAATATTTGGAGTCATGAATTGACTTTTTCCATGAAAAGAAATTACTTAATTTATTTATGGTAAATAAGCCAAGAACGCAATACATGAACCTCCTGTATCAACCTCGATATATATAAAAGAAACGTCTACAACATGTGTGCAATATTGTTTAATAATCTTCCTGATGAAATAAGATTATTGGAAGGTACTGAATTTAAAACGAAAATAACAAAATGGCTTCTTGTTTTTACAATACAATACAATACAAACTACAAAAATATAATAAAATAATGATGTAATGAACAAGTATTGTATTAACAATAAATTATAATTTAATAAAAATAGTTTCTAATATAGATATTACATTAATAAGATGAAAATAAATATTACATTAGCGTGAAAAGTAGTTTTGTAAGTATAGATACTAGGTATTTGGGATACCTAAATTCTAATTGTCAATGTTGTAGTTTTTGTCACAAGTTGGATTCTACTTAGTAATTTTTTTTTTATAGACTAGTAGGCGGACGAGCAAGCGGTCCCACGTGATGGTAAGTGTTACCGCCGCCCATGGACACCTGCAACACCAGAGGGTATGCGGGCGCGCCGCCGACCTTGCAAAATCCTATTCACAGCTCTCTTGAAGAACCCCATATCGTAGCATAACTGGAAGACCTCTTGAAGCAGTTCGTTCCACAGCCTTTGTACAAAGGAGATTTGTAACCACACTATATGTCGTATTCTGATTGACATTACAATTTAGTTTACTTTGGTACATTAACTAATGCATGTGATATTTAGATTTTGCATGTCATTTTCATGTGGAACATGTGGAACTACCAAAAATTTCCATCTTATTCTTATCATATTTTTCGCAAATAAATTATGAACATGAACTCTTCCAAGTTTTGTATGATAAATGTAAAGTATAACAAAATTACAATTATAAGGGACTACTTTATTCGTAACAATATTTAATACATTTAAGCCATTGTTTTTTATATTTAAGTATTTTTAATAATTCAAAATAGTTACTACTATCCGCAATGAAAGTAATATAAGATCATATTCAGTCACTACTACTGCTAATTGGCGTTTCGTTGTGCCGACAATCATACGATCATTTTTATTCATGAGATACGGCGGCAGAGAAGACAAAGACACTTGTGCAATGCGTTTAACAGTTTATGAAAAATATAAATTTTATGTGTTCAGCAAAAAAATAAACATGATTGATATTAGTTTTCCATTAACGTAAATTATTAAAATGCTATCCTGATTTAAACGTTATCCCTTCCCATCTTCCCAACCCTTTCACCAAATCCATTCCTACATTAACAAAGTTTGTCATTCTGGACTACTGTTGCCATGTACCGCGGATGTCCACAGGTGACATACCACTTACGGATGGACTGTATTTTATTTTATTTTTACTTCTGTCCCTGTATCTAGGAAATTATAATCAACAATAAGGTCTCTTTTCACAAATAATGTCTTACTGGCCCGATTTTGAAAGTCCTAAATTCTGAATTTTTAGGAAACTAATAAGCATATGGACGTTACAATGCCAAATAATGATGTTACCTAAGCAAAGCCGGGGTAGATAGCGAGTATACTAACTTTTAAGTGAATGAAAACCGTTATTTGTTCTTATCTTATACTTATAACTCATTAAACCTTCCAAGTGTTAAAAGCTATAAATTACAAATGTCATTATAAATAAATCAATGCTTAACAGATAATTACAAATTCCTTGCATAAATAATTAGTTTTTTAACTATTTAACCATAAATTGTGACTTAATAGACAATCGATATTATAATTATCATCTTTCTGAGAGTAATTTAAATCCAGTTTTTGTTTCTAATCAATAGAGATATCAGAATCTTTATTTATTGTCCGTTTATAAGCGGTAATTTAACGGTTGTTCTGCGTGACATCTACATTAATATAAGATTTTTTGATATAAACATCTTTCACTCATAAAGAATTAAAAAGAGATCAATGTTAATCAGATTCGTCTATTAAAATAACGTTGTTCATTTAGCTAATTCTATTCCTCTGTTAACTAAAATTACTTTTTGGCATTATCCGTTGATCGCTATCCATTACAACCAAATAAAGGAATATACGTTTATAACTTGCAACCAGCCGTTTTATCGTCCACGAAATTTATCGCAATGGGACTTCTCATGCACATTATCTTGTGCATCAGGGATGTATGGCCTTAGAACTCCACGATGGGCAAGCTGGTTGGCGAGTCCACTCTTTTAGAGGTGGTTTAATTCCTTAGGGCTTGTCGGTGGCCGCTTTGTTACCCTTAGTCGCCTTTTACAATACCCACGGGAAGAGATATGGTGGTACTTTTCCAAAACCGGCCGACAACACAAGGCCAAATTGATCAGTCTATCAATTAGTGTAGGTACTTTAAATAAAAAAACTTTGGAACTTTGTGTATTAGAATGACCACCACGTGGGTTCTTTCGTAGCAATAAATTAAAGTCGTTTATTAGACGGTAAATCAGTTTGTTCTATTATACAATTGGACATGGACGCTGTATATTTACTTTATTTTTTTATTTTCATGTTTATTACATTTTTATTTTCATTTTTATTAACTAGATTCTTTAAATCAAGTTTTCAAAAATTTTTGAAAGCTGTGTTGAATATGTGACGTTATTATCAGCATGGTTATTTGGTATTAACAAATGTTACTTACATAATATTCACTATATTATAATTGTGATATAGATAGCCTTATGGTTCTCTATTCTCGACTTTTATTCATATAGTAGTGAGTTCAAATCCTCGGTCTGTACCACATTTTCTATATAAGTATGGATTTTTAAAATTATCATTAGCTCAACGGTGGAGGACAAGAAGACAACGAGAGTATACTGCATAGTATCCACCAATTCGAACCGCGCTTATATTATACTAATTATATTAGCATCTAGAATCCTGTGCACCACTCTTCTATTTAAATATACGTAAAATTAAGATCTTAATTCTAAATACTACAAAGCTATACTGGTTATTGACGAGGACTACTCAAAGTGAAAATAATATTTTACATTCATACATTCATTTTACTCTGATTACGACTACGAAGCCATTGTGCCTGCTAAAGTCTAAATTCAATAGCGTAAAGTAAATTTTATTTTGTCGCTTTATAAATTTATTTGTTATCTTTAAGCCTGGAGATCTACAAATTTAATTTACATAAGGATTTTTATTTAAGTTTTTATCTCATTTTGTGTGGCGTATGCGCGGGCGCACCGCGGGGCGTCGATACCGGCGATCCTCTGCCATTGTATTCATATACGATCTCCTTACTCTTTGACATTCGCTTCTAAAAATTATTACTTTAAGTATAATTCATTTACTAATTTTGTATCCGTATCGTCATGTGGCTGTTCGGATGTCTTAGACATTAACGAAACGCTTTCTTTTTACATTATGAATTTTAAACCTGTTTTTATTATAATTATTGTACACATCTTTTATTATACGGTTAAGTATAGATCAAATTACAGTCGATTCCATTCGCGACTTATCAATAAACGCAATTTCGAGTAATTTTTTTCTAGCACATTTTATTCTTCTACTACACAAAGTTACAACTTCTAATTAAAATATTCCACAAATTAATATTTATTTATTTTAAAACATCTCTATTTATCCAACGCTTGTACAGGAACAAGGAGTTTCTTCTCACCAACCTGTCATAATCACAGATACAATCACAAGCCCAACATCAGTTAAAAAATACACACGACCAACAACAATAGAATTCCTACGGCGTTCGATTAATGACATTTGAGTGTGTTCCTATAGTGACACACCTACACCTACTTAGTTGACATTATGTAAATACGGCCCCACTTTACATTGTTGTACTCATTATGCTATAGAAGATTCGTTAGGTGAAGAAACACATGTTGTTTTATCGTATCGTATAGTGGGTACAGGAGGAGGAAAGTGCGGAGCTTCGGTGATGACTTTGTGACAACTGGGGTGACGTCACGTTATTGCACTAATGTCAGTTGTCAATTGAATGGTTTGTGAATTGCGTGTTTACACAACTATTGTTGCTGTCGATTTTATTGCAGAATATATTTTAATTGCTTGTTTTTATTGTTGACTGCTGCAGAATTTCTAAAGTTATAATGTAATCATCATCGAATTTGGAAAACAAGTAAGCACAATTGACGCAATTATCTGTATTGTGTTTATCATTTTGTGTCCAGTAATCTAGCTTCGTGTAATTGGGTGGTTTATGAGAACCAGAAAATATAACAATTTTGCATTATAATAAAACGATTATGTACTTGACATCTGTTGAATAAAACACCCAGCGTTGCAGGAAGGTGCTTCCTGGTGATCCAGAGACTATGAAATGACAGTTATCATAGCGTCTCACATGCGACATCATCGAGTTGCGCTTTCTGGTGAGGATATCGAGGCACACAGAGGTAGCTTTGTTTTACTGTATATTTATAAGAGTTTAGAACGCCAATAAATTTAGAAATAAACTTGATATATCTACCATTTATTTATTACTCTATTCGCTATTCGTGTTATATGAGTAACTTTATTTATAAGTCCGGAACTTCACTCGCCACCTGTACATTCAACAGATAGATCTTAGCTCACACAATGAGATGATTACAATCCGTTATATCTATCTATACTGTACAATAAAAAAATAACAACAAGTTCGGCATGCGCTCGTGGGCGAGAGAAAACAATTGATGTTCCCTCCTGCTCTAATTTTAAAGATACACTCTGGCATCGATAGGAATCTTTAGAATGATTTGATTAATTCGAACAAGCCTTTAATACAAAAAGGGGTAAGTATTTTTATTGCTGACGCGTGGCGATATTAATCAAAGTATGTAGCGTTAAGTTATTAATAAATCTCTAATGAAGTCCTAGTGGTTTGAAATTATGTTTTTAATTTCCTAATAGAGATAAGATTTTAATTGAAGACGAAAAGTCTATATTTTGCATTTAGGTTAAATCAATCTTTATGTAAATAAACTTTAGCTACTTTAAAAATCTAAAGAGATACATAATAATTCAAATTGATCTAAAATGAAAATAGGCAAGTATTTGACCCAGATAATATTTATTTGTTATCTCACATCTATACATGTTAAAATGGTACGGTTACCTAATTAAATAATTTCTAAAAGTATATGAGTACGGGAAGCGCAGTGCGGGACACCCTCCGTCCAGGTGGATGGACGGCTTAAAGAAATTTGCCGGTGGTGGTTGGATGAGAAGAGCTGAGGATCGTGTGTGGTGGCGAGCTTTGGAAGAGGCCGATAGTCAGCAGTGTATGGCTATATAGTAAGAAGGTGGAAATTATGTAAGCATTTGATAACTGGAAACTGACAGCTGTGTCCGCGACACGGAATGGAAAACGTTGGCGGTTGGCGCGCTCGCAGCTGCGCCGCCTGCCATTGCAAATTTTGGCATGGATTTGGAAAAATAATCCGAAGTTTTCCTCACTATACTAATTATACTTTCCATTTTTCCTTGAGAAAGGAGAAGGGAAATACGGTGTTCCCATTCTCCCATTGCACTCTCTACCTTATTCAACGATACGAGATTGTAGTGGAATGTAATGGAATGAAAGTTTTTCCTTATTCCATAATGCGCCCCAAAATCATGTCATTCAATTAACGTAATTTCGTTAACGTAAATTAAAAAAAAAAAATGTTGACTATTACCGAAAATAAATTTACAATTCCTCATAGAAAAAAAGTGGTAATAGCTTTCTCAAATCGCATTTAAGACGCTGTTCATTACCAAATTTAAAGGCAGTTTCGCAAAACTCCCTTCAAGGACCGTTATAAAGGCGATCAGTTTTCTGCACCGTTTCACTCGAACCGTATCAATTATGTTAATTCCCCGTTTAATTTCCTGAGCTAGATTAACTATACCCCCTCTCAGTAATAAATTTGATTTATAGAAGTTTTCAAAATTACCAGCCGCGCTGAGCTTCCTTATAAGCTAATATTTTGAATTTTATTTCATTATTAAGTACAATTTTGCAACAATAGCTTTGTTCGCGGTAAGGATTCAGAACTAATTCGGAACTAGTACTGAACTAATTTGGAATCGTAGTAGAGCGCATGCGCGGTTATAAACCGATTCGTGATTTTTATTTCCGCGAACGATTTCGGAACCAAACTGCGTACGATCTACTGTCATCGGCAGTGTTACCAATTCTCAAAAATATTTATCCCTAAAGCTTAAGTCAAAAAGCCCCAAAATCGCCCCAATTACTTAGAAATCCCCCTAAAAAAATATATAATAAAAGAAAAAATATAAATTACAAAAATGCAATGAAATTTCTTTACCTTTTAAATCTGGATCTGTGTCCCAAATCTACGTGTACTTCTGACTGTACATTTTTTTATTTTTAGTTTCTTTAGGCATCATTAACAAATTGCTTGTCGGCACAGCAGTACAACAACAAAATCGAATTAAACAAGTAAACAATAATCAACGTACATATGTATTTCCAGTAAGCATAGGCACAATAACCACCAGTCACCACAGAGTAGTTGTAATATATTTGTACTAGATGTCGTTAAGTCGCTAGGTCAACAAATAAATATGACTAGCTATTATAGTTTGGATTGTCCCAGGGCCTATACTTTCACATAATATATGAAAAATATATATTCAAAAAAATATATGAAGAGTCAAAAAATCCCTAAAAATACCCCTAAAAATATAAAACCCCTAAAAAAAACCCATCCCACTTATTTACCCCCTAAAGTTGGGGGGAAAACCCCTAAGTTGGCAAGTATTTAAGTGGACCCACCAAAACACATTACTCTTATTAGAGTATTATATAAACATATTTATATAAACAACAAACAAAACACCATATTTTATTTAACCCTTAATAAATTAATAAAATTTATATTTTATTTAACTATTTAACCAGTTTATTAGTTTCTAACCAACTGAATATAGCCGCAGCATATATGTCAAATGTCGTTAGGTAAAAACTGCGCATGTCTGGAACTACGATTCTTGCCAAAGTTATAGAACTGATAGAACTGATTCTGAACCGATCCTGAACCGAGTTCGACGGTTCCGCGAACACAGAACTGTAACTAGAAATTCTGAATTGTGTGTTCCGCGAACGGCATTGTTTGAACTGCGCATGCGTATAGTTCCGAATCAGTTCTGAATCCTTACCGCGAACGAAGCTAATATTCGCCTCTTTAGACTCCCATACACATTATAAAGATACCATTATATCATTATGTACTCACACCATGATAAAAGTAGCATTTTCAAATTACTCTTCTTTTTTCTAATATCCGGATTCTTTGCTCCTTGGTATATGCCATTTTTTTATGGACGAAGGCGGCACACGAGCATACAGTCCACCTGATGGTAAGTGGATACTGTCGCCCATAGACATCCAATATTAGTATTAGTCCAAAATGACAAACGTTGGCACCCCCGTGGTGCGCTCCCTACATTTGAAGATATAGGAATGGATTTGGAGAAAGAGTTGGTAAAATGGAGAGGGATAGGATGGGAATGGGCTCTGGCACATCTCACTCACTACCGAAACACGTACGTACATTAGGAAAATAAGATAAAGTGGGAAATGCAGTATATTTCAAGGTCGTCTTCTGTGAGTAACGTGGCCAGTCGAGTGTGAGCCAGCGGCTGTGAGAATGCAGCGTGCACTCTCCCTCATTTGTTTATTAAAGTAAAACAAAGTATGTCATAACCTTCAATCAAGCGCCCAACGGCTGTTGGATTGCACTCTCCCCCTCAAAATATGAGTCAGAATGCCTCATATACTGTTCTCTAATGACAGCCGTTTTTTGTTTCTCTAAAAATGTAAAAGTATAGACGGTGTGTCAATGAACAACGAACTGAAGCAGCTTGCGTAAGAATGTGTGTGTAAAAACTGCTATTGGTCGTGATGGAAGCGATCGGCATAGTAAGACTTCATAGTAAATGTGTTGTGTGTATTGGACTCTCAGTTGGCATATTTTCAGTTCCTTTATTGAAAGTAGGTATTATTCAAAATCTAAATATATTTTAAATAATATGCCACATAATAAGAAACTAAGTTAATTATCAAAAATTTTATTAATTAACCATGATCCTAAGGAGAAAAACCAAGCTCGATATTTATAAAAATCTAAAGATATATGAATATCAGAACACATTCAGCGGCCTCCCAAATATCACCGGCTGCCGGATTGCAATGATAATGATAATGATGATGATGATGATGACCCCATAATGTCTAATAATCACAACTTTAAATCTTAATAATGTTACCCCACGATACCATCGGAGTGTGACTCTTGGACAGGTCTTTCCTAAGACTAATAATCTTTTCTCGTCCAGCCATTGCCACAACTATGTTCATGCTATTTTTGTAACTTTGAACTCAAATTAAACTAGATTTACCTTTATAAATTCGATATTGCACGTTTTTAAAAATATATCGATTGTTATTTTTAGCTTTTAAATTAAATTGCTCAGAGTTTTTTTTTTCTAAATTATTTAAAACGTATTTACATCATGGTAACTGGAGCGAAATTCGCGCTCCGTTTGCATCTTACAAATCATGACATGGGTATATAGTATAACAAACAAATAGGCAAGTGTGAACAGTGCCCAAAGGTTAAGGTTCAGTGTAAAGGTCACGGTACATAATTAGTTATATTACTATGTTCAATATTGTTCTTAAGAATTGCTCATATATTATTACGAACTTATTAGCAGCAATTTTTATTAACGCTTTTGTTCACACCATATGTCCACCCACCACATATTTGTACGTACATGTTTATTTTTTTTACAAACAAATCACATACTTGTAAAAACGAGTCTTATACACTAATTAATGCGTAGTAATATTCAACGAAATTAAGCTGTCATTTTAGAACCATTAATATATGAATGTGTAGACTAAACGCGAAAAATTAAAAACCTATATTTATATATATTACTGTAGGTATATTTATAAATTTTTATTTCATTTTAAATTAAGTTAGGCTGTTATCAATTGTGTAATCTGGCTATCATTGAGTAATTTTATTCATCAATAAAATTTCGACTTTGAGCGCCTATATGGTAGATGGTAGAGTGGACCACAGTCAGCTTGACTCTCATACAATGCAACCGGCCCTTTCAGTATCCACTGCTGGACATGGGCTTCCTAATGCACATTGTCTTCTAGTGCATGAGGGATGTATGGCGGTATAACGCAACGCTGGCCAAGCAAGTTGGTGAGTCCACTATTTTTAAAATGGTGTAGTTGACTGACATGAGAACTTTATAATTGATCTGGAAAGTATCTTAATAGTAATCCGGCACATAAATTATTACTATGCCAAGTTTAATTAAAATCCGTCCAATAGTTTTTGCGTGATGCGCATTCAGACAGGCGTATAAACATTACAAAAAATATTGTCTTGGGTTCTACTTTTTGCCAATACTTTTTTCGGAAAATATTAATTGTAAAGACACGGTTTTGTTGCTGTTTTATTATATTTACTGTATATAAAAGCTAAAGACTAAAGAGTCTTTTTACGACTAGAGCCAAGTGATCTGATCAAATGAGTCCAATTAGCAATATTTCGTAACCCACCTAATGATGTCTTAGATGTTAGTTATATATAAGTGCTCTCTCTGCTTTCTGTAATATGCAAATAATAATTATAATAAATAAATAATATTTATTGGCATATTAAGACGGGATACATAAATACGAGAATAATGATGCACTGACTAACAAATTTTGAGAATTATTTTTCAAACGTTAATATTATTTTTATATTTTTTTTCATTTTAGTTCTATTTAATGCCACGGAACTCTAAAAAGGCAAACAAAAAGACGCTCTAGAAAGCAAACGGCAAGTTGCGTTCGCGTCGATTTAAACAGTCACACAATTGAATTACTAGAATTTTCTCGTCGGCCATCGGAGAACAAAAGCGTTATTAAATACGTAATTATTCACATTTACTTGGCGTGCAAGGTTTTTAATTCAGTTTGGGCACAATAGAGATTTCATCAGTAGCCAACACAGGTACTGTGGTATGAAAATTGTTACTGGTATCCAGTTGCAACGCAAGCGCTGTGCAAAGTTCTAAAATATAAAACTAAATTTAAACTTATCGCGCAAAAAATATTCTTTCTTTTTCAAATTAAATGTCAAATTTAAACACCCATACAAATCGCTATACCACTTTGTCAACAATTTTATCAGAGAGTTTTCGAGTAAATCTACGAATAAATAAGTATAACGGATTGTTTCGAATTTCGAAAAATATAACGAATAAATAAAATTTGACACAAAAATAGTTTGAGTCTAAATTCCAAACTCGTTTAACTTGGTAGAGGATCCAAAATTCCAAAGAGAATTCTACTTTTATACATATAACTGATATGTCCTGACTCCTGACTTACTTTACGGGACTGGACATTAATAGGGTGCGTTTCGGACTTTGAAATTGTTTATTACGAAGAAAACTTGACACTGGCAGAATTAATTGCACTATTGCCATATATGAATAAAAAAAAATTAATGTCATTGGAAATATTTTTTTTCTAATACACAAGGAAACTAGCGAAATGTCCTACTGATACCTGCCATTTATCTATCGTTTATAGTTACAAATGTGCAAAACAATAGATAGTGATATATCAATGCACTGTATACAAACTATCAATCGTTTCAAAAACATCCTACTGAACAAAATGACCACTCACTGTCGCGAATGTACAATTGTACTTTCAAATCACCGACACGCGTTTAAGTGTCTGCACCTGTGTGCGTGATCTGCATCTTGTGCATGTAAATTAAGTTAACTTACTGTTTTATCGTGGTTTGGAGGAAACGTCCGATATAATTCTAGCCGAACTAATTGCGGCGTGGGTAGAAATAATTTTGTTTACTGCTGTATAAGCGACCCCACCCACTTGGTTCTCATTAAGTGTTTTAATGTAATTACAGTATCTTGAACGTAGTCGCTGTACGTGTTAAAGGATTCTTATCGACACATGTTTTATAATTTTTTACATAAATTACTGCGATATTATCTACAACATACAAGAGGAGCTACAAAATAAGGCATATTCGAATTTAGTTTTTTCCACATTTGTGTTTTTTGTTTCCTAGACAATTTCTATAGAAAACGAAAACTAGTTACAAAAACGATTGCTATTGGAGTTGTTTGGAAAGTAATTTCGTTTTTGTCAATAGAGAAATTAATTGTATTTTATTTTAACTAGTAAACTTCATATTATACATATATTGTCACTATATATTTTGACAGCGGACATTTTGTTTTTCATATATGGCACTGGTGCAATTAGCACATTCTGCCAGTGACATTCTAATTACGACGATAATACCACATGGTATATGTATATACGATGGTATATGTACCACATCAAAACGTAAGTACAATTCGCTCAATGATCAACAAAGAAAAGCAACGACTTAAAAACTTTTACATAAATTTAAAATATTTTAAAAAGTTATATTTTTATAGCGTTATATGTAAAAACTTGATGAGAAAAATAGAAGATAAAAGATCGTGTATCTTCTGCAAGCCTTGGGAGAGGCCTCTATTCAGTAGTGGAGAGATAGCCTCATTTACAGTACAAAAACTAAACATAAAAAAGGCCCTGATATATAAAAAATAATGAATGTCAAACTTGTATAAGGAGGTAATATAATTACTTTGCCTTTTTTCTCATTATATACCCAATAGTCACGCTAATTTGCAAAATAGGTTTTTAGAAGCGACGTCTACAAAATTTTTATGGCCAAATAACGGCTGTAAAATGACTCATTTTATAACGTTGAGGTCAAAAATTTCCACAAAGACATCTGAGCGGCATACTAAATGTATGAGGAAAAAGCAATTTGGCGTCGTCTGCTAGTTAAACCGTCAGTTTATTCTCTTAGGTGCATTTTAATTGTGTACTCCTTTCTAAAAATATGTGCTGTGCCACTTTTTATGCACTGAAATTGAAATTTATTACAGGTGTCGTATTTCAGCAGTAAAAACGTCGAGATGTTCTGAGAATTATAAACAAAAGTTGCATTTGTAATTATTTTTACGGCACAAATACAAGATCTAAGCAGCTGTTAAGTAAGCTTGTAAGGATGCTTAAGTTATTCCTTTTATCGCTCATTGTGGAGTCCCAGCGAACCATCGTTGGCTCTTGCAACTGTAGATGTCTTTGAGTCTGTACCTAATACTTTCTGCTTAAAACTTTGTTGATGTTTTTGTTAAGTAGTAGGTACTCTATAATTTAGAGATTCTACAACATCAACGACTTTGCTTTTTTAAATCAATTTACTTGTACCAAATTACTTTTCATAGCTTCAACGAAATTTATATTTCATCTGTGCTTTGAACAAGACAAGAATCAACCAAAGAATATTCTATCCAATGAGAGGATGTCACTAATTCTCTACAACGAATTATGTAGAACTTATTTCATCTTTCGACTAATAGAATCTGCGTTTGATATCGCGATTCTTTGTATGCAGATGGTACTTTCAATCGTCAATCACTGAGATTTATAAAGTTACACGTAGTATAGTTTTGTAAGACGCAAAACGGAAAATAGATAATTAATAACATCACCATTCTTTAATCTCGACCACAAAACATACCTTTAGCTCCTTATTAAAGTGCCTGAATGATCAGTAATCCGCGTACTTGTAATTCGTGCAAGCCACGAAGTCGACCTAAAGCAATAATTATCGCTTGAACTCATAATTAGCGAATGCAGATATTACGCTGCAACGCTGCCCTCACGGCTCGTCCTAATTGCAAGACAATTACACTTAATCGTTTGGTGCAAGATATTGTAGCGGAAAGCGCTATTGTTGCTGTATTTACATTGTGGAAACAATTGAACCTTGCAATGTAAGAATACGTAAATAGTATTACGTTCACTGTGGTAATGCATCCGTACTATAACTCTTTTTCGGTTTATCACGTTAATCGGTTGGACCGAACATAATAGGATTACCTCTTGAGGCATGGAACGAAGCAAAACTGGTGAACAGGAACTTGTGAAGCAAAACAGGAGCTGAATTGACTGCCGAAAATAAAACCTTTTAATGAATTATATAGATACTCATCATTAAAATCACTAAGCCTGTTCACAAAAACTTGCAGAACTTCGACAAGTATGCCATAAAGGAATCAATGTATAGGTGTATATGTTTCATTTTAGATCAGATATAGATATCTCATTTTAGATATATCCAGCATTAGAAACAGCATGTGATGATATTATTATATTAATTTTTTGCTATAGGGCTTACAGCACAGCACTGTTTATAGATTTCCTTCAAATGCTTTTCCAACTTCAGGTGTGTTGTCAGTTCAGGCTAAACTCAGGTTCACTAGTATTGACAACCAAATTTGTAAATATTCTTAAACTAAATGCACTCTAAAACTATGCAGTGAAGTTGGAAAAGCATTTGATGGAAATCTATAAATGGTGCTGTTAATAGTGAATAGTGCTGTGCAGTTAGTGCTATAGCAAAAAATGGATATAATATTATCATTACATGCTGACATAAGTCCAGATACTGGCCTATCTCGCGCGATATATCAGTCTCGCAATACAGCGAGGTACTGCAGCCGGTATGTTGAATACCTATATCACTGAGGCCAAATTTATACAAAATGTGTGCAGGCATATATATACCACCATAAATAAAAATGGACACGAATTATTTATTATCGTTACTTATAATTGACATTTTATATTTTAAGTTCTTTTTAAATACTAGATTTGACTGTAGAATGTAATATTTCCTTTCCATTCAAGATAGAGGAAAGTTTACTGCTTACTCATTTAAAGGCAACTAATTTCATTTTCTACATCACCATCAAAAAATTTAAATACTTCCCAAAAGTATTTTCTTTGCATATCTCTTAAATATTGCGAAATTAATGCCGTCAAATCAACGCACGTTAATAAGAAAGTTCCAGCACTGACAGAGTACTGAGATCAGTGAAGGGTATGGGAACATTTCTGAACATGCCTGGATTGAATTACCCATATCATACAGCACTCAAGATTTAATTTTATACTCATTACGAGTATGAGTGAGAAGTTTTAAAATCATTATTGCAGTATTTTCGTGGGCGTTTTAATAGCTGCAAAGTGAACGGCATCAGTGACTGATTAAATTAACGATTCATGAATCTTCTGTCGTAGTAGATCTCCTGTATGGTGCAGATCTGACGGCTATTTGTCACATAGTATGAATTTCAGGATGCTCTGATCTGAAATACTGATCCGAAAGATCGTGCAATTAATCTTTGCTATGAATAAGCATATGTAACGTCGTTTTAATTAAGAACGAAATTTACTTTTATAAGGTAATAAGAGTCAGTAATAGATGTCTCTAAATTATACAAATAAATGCCCTTTATATACAAATAGAGCATGAACGTATTAATAAATTGTCATTTAATTATATTTAAATTACTGTAACTTTATTTTAAATTATTATACTGATTAATGTGAATTTAATATTCAATGTTCCATTATATTTTTCAATAGTTTCAATAATTCAATAGTGAGACAAAATAATACATTTTTCTCTCATGGAGTAAATAAAAATAATAAAGCATGGTACCTATGCAATTAATTCCAATTATCCGATTAATAAATTTGACTGTAGAATATAACTTTAGTATTATTTAATTTAAAAATCTACCTATTAAAACAGTAAAAAGGTAAAACAGTATATACCTGTACATTGAGTTCGCCGCCACCGTAACCAGCCCCTTTTCTCGCCCACTGTTGGACCGAGACTTCTCACTCATATTGTCTGTAGGTGATGGATGTATGTCCTCAAAACGTCGCGCTGTTCAAGGGAGTCGCCGAGTACACTTTTTTAGAAGTACTGTAAAACAGTGTAAACAATGAAAAAGCCCTGAGGAACGGACTTGTGGTAGCCCTTTGTTATATCTTGGTCACCGTTTACTACACACCACATGGCCAATACATTGAGATAACTTTTAAACAAATGGAAGTATTTTTAGAAGAAATACAGAATCCTAAACAGTGGTTTTAGAATTCTTATTTCCAAGTTTGTCTATATGTCTATTTATTAGAGCATCGGGTAAAAACTACTGAATGAATTTTAATCATAGTTATAGTCATACAAATATATGTTAAACCAACTGTTTTAAGGTACATTGCAGTACATTAGCATCGACTTCTCTTAACTCCTAACTTTATTACATATTCATCGAACAGCAAATCACGAGTTTAACATGAAACGGCTGCAAAACATCCATCAATCGGATATGTATCTTTAACAAATGTGTAAGCAAACATCGAAAATGACAATATGAACATGAAGTTACAATTTTATACTCGGTTAAAATCGCAACTATTATTGAACTGTATCATTTCATCGGAAAAGGCCTAACAAACGTTAATTTCGTACTTTATATATACTGTTATTAAAGCTAACTTGCCAATTGTAAATTCATTCATCATTCAATTAAACTTGTCATTCAATTCAATGTTGAATTCTTAAAACAAGAGAATGATATTTTTTTAAAACTCTATTCGTTACTAAACTTGCTCTCTAAAAATATTTTATTGAAGAAACATGTTTTTATTGAAGTCTCCGATGAACAGAATACATTTTAATTTTTGTAATTCCTGCCTTTTTATTTTAGTTTTTGTAATTACTATGAGTCATTGTAACTGGCAATAAAAAAAATATATTATTAAGAAACCTATTGTTGCGAGTACCTACGGGCAGCGGTGACCACTTATCATTTGGTAGCCCGCCTGCCCATTTGCCAACGTTGAAGCTACCTAGGATAAAAATTTTGACACCAAAAAAAACTTTAATTTAAAAAAACAAAGCGTAACGGATAGAAACATATAATTACACGTGTGTATAGTTATGAGTATATTATTATCGTTGTATTCACTGGAACATTTTCTGTGTTGAATAAGTCACGATTATTCCGATACGCATCTAAAAATCTGATTTAACCCTTTGCCCGGTACGTGTCGAAAAAATAATCTCCTAACAAAGCAACCGTTAATTCGGCCCAATCCATTCGACTCATAATTATTATATTCGTTTGTTCCCCGCGAACGAGTACGTTTCGTTTGCGACCCGAATGCGGAATGAGCGAGCCTTTCCAAGTATCGAGTTCGCACTTATCGAGCGTGCCATCTGACTATTATATTACCAAAATACCGCTTTAAATGCAACCCACTGTAATCCTATAATTAACTTAAATGTAGCCTGTAGACGGCTGCTTACATGAACAATAACGTGTGTGGAAAATGTATTTTCGATGCGAAAATTCTAAAGTCTGGTGCCGGAACGCCCCACGAATTGCAGGGTTATGATTTATTAAGGATGCATTGCGATTAAAGACATATGTTGCTGTTTAAACTATCATTTATTGAGCGTTTGAATTAGAAACATTGTGTATTTACAATGTTGATGGCGGTACAAGCGATCGGTTCTATTCCCTGTATTCATAAACTTATTAAATTATTTACTTACCTGTGCAAGTATGACATGAAAACTAAAATTTTAGATAACGATGTTGCTCTGCTTTTTTAATTGTCTATAATTGCTATACAAATGATAGAAAGATCTTTTTGAGTCCTTCAACATGCATTCTTTCCTTACCTACAATATGGCCCTATAACGTCCGACTGCATGATATAAGCTTCGTCTAGAAATTACGACAGACTTGCGGGCCATGACGGACCCGCTACAAATTAATGGATACATGCCCCAAACTGAAAAATTCGTATTTAATCAGAAATTCAGTGGTCGAGGCTGAGTCTCAGTGGTTGAGCTCATGACCTCACGATATGCCACGAAATGAGTGGGATATGCCAGAGTCCATTCTCATCCCATCTTATCCTGTCCCTCCCCGTTTTCCCTTAAATCTTATCCCTTAAATCCATTCCTAAATCTCCAAAGGTGGGGTAGGTTCCGGGGGCGTAAATACCAACTTCTGTCGGTATGTGTCTGTCCATGTCCATGGGCCACAATATCTACTTACCGGTAGATGAATTGTCTGCTCGTAAGCTACCATTTTGTTTTTAAAAAAAAGAAAAACATTGAAATTGGGTGTGTCCTCGTCACACCAAATTTCAATACGAGTATAAAGACCAATTACGAGTAGGACGGGCCCATGCATTATTATGTTTTAAATTAATACACTCGTAGCATGTCCTAGCTCAGGCTCTTAACCTTTTTGGATAGCCATTAGATTATACTAAACACAATTGTTGTCTTTGAATTTGCGGGGTAAACAAGTTTGTAAGTTGTTATATAAAATAAATAAGTTATTGTTTAAAGTTAGCCTTTGGTGCCAGAACTTAATTTTTATTTCATACTTTTTTAAAACCAAAGATGTGACAAACAACATTATCGGAACAAAAGATCTTAGTCTCGATATATAGAGTTATTTACTTTGCCTAAGAGAGTCTTAGAGAGTCTTACTTTGGCTAAGACTCTCTAATTGCAAATCTTGTTGTCTTAGTTTCAGTTATTGTTATTGTTATAATTTTATTCAGTTTATTCAGTTTATTGTTATAAACATGCTCTGACGTGTTATTTATTTAAAAAATATGACGAATTTTTAAAAAGTTACTAGGGATATTAAATAAACTTTAAACTTTAACTTAAATAAACTCGGATTGTGATAAGTTCACTTGTGACAAAACAAAGAGATGTTCGCGAATTTTAAAAAGTGACGAATGTTCAAAATATCACCTACCGAATCACAATTAAGTAAGTTTCCATAAACAAATTTAAATATTAACACTGAAATAAAACGTCAATCGTACGGTTATAAGTACTCATTATTTATTCATTGATAAAATTCATTCGTTATGGTAATGTAAAGGCTCGCCGACGTGACACCTCGCGGTGCGTTCACGCTTGATTCATATTAGCATACCTATATCGGACACCCACATCGCGATATAGAATGGTAGCCGGATCAAAATGTAATTAAATCGTCAATACACGAACGATATACGAACGGTGTACTGGCAGTACAAGGATATAGAGAAACATCAAAAGGATGCGTTTAGCGATAGCCAAGCGTATCAACTTCGTCACCATACCATCACCGGGCCTTTTTATCGTCGACTGGTGTTTTATCCACATGGGTGTCCTCATCACTTTGTCCTGTGCGCGAGTGATGTATAGCCGTAAAACGTCACGCGGGTCAGGCGGGTTGGCGAGTCCACTCTTTTAAAGATTGTGTAATTCAGAGCTTGTGATAGCGGCTTTGTTATCACTTAGCCGCCTTTGAGAACACCAACGGTGAGAGATGGGGTGATGCTATTCTTAAGCCGGCCCATTATCAACCATACAAGTGTTTTAGATAAGGATTGTAGCCCATTTTGGGATTTTATGAAAAAAGAACACCTTCATTATTCCCGTACAAATTAAACACAAAACATAGAAATAGATTACTATGAATAGAAAAAAAAAATATTATGAATATTATGAAATAATATTATGAATTATAGCTCGCAACCCCTTCATGATCACAAAAGCAGGTTTATTGCCTGTACTAAAGAAGGTGTATACACGCTCATACGCTACAATACACGCCATCTCACACACATACTGAGTGACAGTGACAGTGGCACATAAAGTGACAGAGAGACGTGCATGCATACACACAAATACACATACATTCGAATATTCAACACTATTATATAATTGAAACTAAAATATTTTCCTACTTATTTATTACTCAACACTATTATACAATATAATTAAAACTAAAATATTTTCCTTCTTATTTATTACAAAATTCAATGCTATCTGTTTATCTTGTAAGCTCTTCACCTGCAACACAGGCTTGCCTAGAATAGGGGATGGCTGTAACAATGAATGTTACTTCGCCACCTTCTTATAGTTATATATGGCGAAATTTTTGAAATGTATTTGTATTTGCGAAAGATTTGTAGTAAATAAATAAATTGAAAATTGAAACCTATAGGTGATATCCATCGTTAAAAATACCAATTCGTATATTAAGTGTTAATACTTTTCTAGTTTGTGAACTGTGAGTGACTGTGAGACGTTTTCAATGTCACTTCCCTCGACTTTGTTTCCATGTCCAACGTTATGTAGCCCAGCGGTTTTGCCAAAGCAAATCGCGTTAAAACTACTAATGAACGGTGTAAGGTTTCCAAGTAACGGTTGGTGATGTACATAACATTGTTGTGCTATGAATTATTGATACGCGACTAACAAATTGATACAGACATGTTGTACGCCATGTTTAGTTTCCTTTTAAATACTGCAATAGTTTTGGCAATCATCTGTAATTACGTCGTGGTTTATGCCTGTACTGGGGACTTTATCGTGTTCGATATTTTCGTGACAGATAATTTTAATAGACTAAGAAAATCTACCAAAAAGTTTCCAACTAAGGAAAGATATAAGTGGATTCAACTAGTGAATGACGTTGTTAATGACATCATTCCGAAAACCGGCATTTATTTGTAGTTTTTAACTCATTTTTGCGCAATCGAGCTAACAAAGTACTTGCGCAAATTGATCTTAAATAAATATTTGTAGGAAAATTATAGAGAATGCTACCTTATATTTCATAGGAATATAATACAGAAGGTCTCAGTTAACATGTACCAAGATACCTCAAAATGCCTACAAGCGATTGTTTGATAAACGAAGGTATCTACAATTTTACAACAATACGTTTCCCGTCGACTATCGCACAATGGGAGATCACACCAGGTATTATTAATAAAAAAGATAAAAATTATCCAACCGATGGGACGGATATCGTTTGATTAATGTACGATAAAACACCTTCTATTGATAAGAAGGCACACACTAATGATCGGAGAAAGGATGCATCCCGTGTACACCGTGTAATGTCCTATTATGTTGAAGAAGCCAAAGATCGAGTGACTTATGTTAATAACAGAATAGTAAGTTCATGTTAGGAGAAGATGATAAATGTTTTATTGAGGATTATTATTGACAGAGCAACGAAACGATAGAATTTAACAAATATTAAAATTAAACTTTCTTGATTTTGAAGTTTGAGTTACTACTCCCCTAGTGTTGATTTCTATTAGTGGGTATATCTTAATTTTATTATTTCAATGGTAATTCAAACATGTTTAATTTCATGGAGTAGATTTATTTTACTTGGTAGAAAAATTAAGCGACATTGTTCATTTTGTGGAATAAGTTATATTTGTGGCGGTTAAATAACAAGTCGGGTGAACACGTGAACACTCGACTCATGTTAGCGATTAGACAAAAGCGTTTGACGGCATAAACACTCGTTTTCGGGACAATCATTATGAGAAAATCTTACAAATGACTAAAAACACAGTAATAAAGACATTCATAGATGTATCCCGTGTTGTTACGAACAACACTCACGTTTGCGATGGGTATCTTAGACGGAATAAAAGTACCGCTTCGTTGTAAGATGCCGCTGAGGAAACCTGATTGTTATAACTAGCGAAATTTTCAAAACCGGATAATGGTAATGTAAAGGATACCGACACCCAAGTGTCTGGTTAACGAGGAAACTTCCAAAGAACTCTACTGTTAGATGTAACGTCAGAACTCCTTACCTAGAATACGTATGTCGTGTCGCTGTCGTGTCGTCTGATGTTATGCGTCATTAATCTGGAATACAAAAAATCGCACGGACCAGTCCAACTAAAAACTGAAGCAGCATTGATAACGCCTTTTCTAAATTTCTTCGGTCGATTTTTTCGCTCGATGTACGTTTACTTATGTTGATGACGTTTTAATTTTTTTAGTTTTCTACAAATGTTAGTAGCTAAAAAACTACAAATTAAAAAATGTATAAAAACAAAATAAGCCAATTTAATCCCCAAACATTTTCTCTTTATTAATCCTTGGAGAACATCAGCAAATGATACGATTTAGATAGGCTTACATGTCTCCTCTAGAATTAAAGAAAGATAAAACATTATAACCGTTGGTAGTGAGGCTCTTTTTGCCTAGGCCTTTCGGTCCTGCTTTATACTCCGTATACGGATAGTAAATTGTTATAGCGTGCATATTTGGCACTGGAGTCCTCTTTAACTGTACCGCTAAGCACATGTATTAGCGCTCCGATGTTACCGTGAGCTGAATTATAAATTGTAGCGTATAAGTGGATTACATTTCTGCCATTTCTTCGTATGTACATACAATAGACTCGTCTCGTTGAATTATTGATGTCTAATTGCGAGTATTCATTTAGAAAATGCCTACATCTACACTTAAAAGGTATTATTAACTGGTATTATCCATTATTATTCCTATTTATTAAGTAAATTGAGTGACTAAAGAAAAGGGATAGGTTCCAATAAGTAAAAGCTAATTTTGAGTCCTTTGAACTCAATACCAGGAAAAAAAGAACATAAACAATAAGAAATGTAAAAATAGAATTAGCAATTTTTATAAAAATCACACGTCCACACCACGAAGTGTCGAGCACCTGTTTGTAGATCGCGGTCATGAAATCTTGATCATGGCGTTACCGGCGCAGGCGCGCTCAGAATGCGAGCCGCATCGCCCGCAGGACATTCGCGCGATCGAAAGAACGAATGAACGATTGAACGCTTGCTATTCAACGTATGCCTCTGTATAATTAAAAAATATGCTGCGTCCCGTGCCCCACCACTGACAGATGGCCCGATGTACTCATTTTATACAACACCTTAAGGTATTGTTTTTCTCCACATTTACGGAATTCTAAACGCACGGTGAATGTCTAATTGTCAATTCTGGACGGCATTCGCGTTTTATTATTTTGTTTGCTAATGTCTTGTTTTACTCGGAAAAGATTTTTTGGGCGTTAGTCATTGTTCATTTCGACATAAAACGTCTTCGTATTTCACTTAAATAACTCAACGCAAATATTTCATTTATGGTCAACAACCCCTTAAACCTTTTTTCTTATCGATTCTGTACACATTTCTCCAATTGTGATTATAAAGGATTTTCAGTGAATTCAAAAAAAATCGAAGGCAGAAACCAAAACTTCTATGAGAACTTTAAGTAGCCGGGCACTTATTGGAATATTAAAAACTATAAAGTTAAATTAAAGTAAGTTATAACTTATAAGCAATATTGGCCATCTAATTAATATAAATCAAAAAACCTTTATTGGTTTAAATTACTACTCTTAAGTGATGGAAATGCAAATATGTACGAAGTAAAGATTTTTTTCTTGTAACATAATCTTCTATCTCTTCATGCTTGTTGGATTTTTCTATTTAAGTGAGCCAAATGATTTTGGTTCACTTAATAATGCTGACCATTCAATTACAACTTGACCATCAGTGGTCATTAATGCTAAATTAAACAATGGAAGGTCAAAGGTCACATATCTTGATAGGACTAAAAATGGTTACCTTTGCGTACATAGAATGGAAGCGCTTTGGAAATGCAGTTGATGTTGATCTATAGGATGAAATATTCCAGAAAGTTTCAGAGTCTTTTATAATCTATTTTTAAGAACTGCTCAAGTATCCATTTACCATTTGTAACATCATGGAAATTTATTATTCATCAGTAGGTTATTTTGCTATCCGGTAACCACGATCTAGATAATATCAGTTCACAAGGGCGCTGATATAAAATTCTGCATCGGATGCTCACAGTTACGCACACAATAAAACCCATTTTACGCATCCGGCTCAGCGCTTGCGCATTCAACCCACAGCGCCCATCTGTGACAAGAAAGCGCATAACCTCATTAGAAACCTAACGTACAAATTAAGTGCTCACTTTATCTAATAATTTTAATATACATATTCAAAAGGGCTGCCGTGGAATGGTCGAAATGACCCGCATTCTGTTTTTAATCGCCCAATTAACATTTAGAGTCACGTTTTGGAAAGACAATGGCCATCTTCGTGGGGGCAGCGTTGGCTGGCACATTGGCAGAGGCGAGCTTTCCATATTAATGTATGTTTGTTAGCGGTAAAACACGTACTGATGACGTAACCCCACAAATATTTGCAGCTTGGATTATTATACTTTCTATAAAAAGGTTGGTTAATGAAGCATAGAATCACTGGGTTCTTCTTTTAATACCCCCTTCCTTGTATCATCCATTTTCACTGAGGTCTGTCTCCTTCTCCGATGTCGGCAAGTATTATACTGTTCTTGAATAACGCTCTTTCTCAACTAATTCTATATTGTCCTTACGCTTGCTTTTTATGCTTTTTTAAGCTGTGTAATTTTCTTTATTTTTTCTGGTTCAATTAAAATTGTTAAAATAACAAAAACAACAATGAAAACAAATAATATAATAAAATAACAATAATTAAAATAAGAATAGATGCGTGAAAATTATATATTACTTATGAAAATATTTTAGATTTTCGATAATAACGTGGAATCGCAACTTTGAAGATTTTCATAATGTTGAATAACGAATTGAGTGATTTCTTTATTATGTAATGTATTTTTTATTTAAAAGCAATGGCGGCGGACGAGCATACAGTCCACCTTGTGGTAAGTGGATAGTGTCCTCCATAGACATCCACGATACATGCCAACATCAAACCAGAGTCCTGGTGTTGCAGGTGTCCATGGGCGGCAGTTACACTTACCATCACGTGGGACCTCTTGATCATCCGCCTATTTCACTAGAACAAAAAGAGAATGACAAAGGATGGTACTAATATAGATACGCTGCATAACCTTTTGAGATGTAGGAATTGATTTGGAGAAAGTGTTGGGAAAATGGGGAGAGATAGAGTAGGATGGGATGGGAATGCACTTTGGAATTATCTCACTCACTACCGAAACACGTTACGTATATTGGGAAAATATAATAAAGTGGAAAATGGAGTTTCCGTGATTTACGGAATGCGTTTCCGTAAAACGCATTTACGGAGTTTTCCGTGGGAGAGAGGTAACTTGGCCAGCCGAGTGCAGATAACGGCTGTGGGATAACAGCGTGCACTATTCCCCTCCCAATTTATTGACCTTATTATGTGATAAAATAAGCAAGTTATTTAAATCGATAAACATTTGTAACATAGTTTTATAATAGTATGCTATCAAGTTTTCTAAAATAAAATAAATAAAGTTAAGAGGTCTGGCATTGCACGTTACGAAATCCCATTTACCTGTTTAGCTGTTGCGTTAACTTTAGAAGAAAATGATTTGTTGAACGATTTAATTATATCGACCATTATGGTTTGTGTAAATATTTATTCGCCTTTCTAAATCGCAACTAGATCATTGACAAGTCCAGCGTGTATTGCGTCACATTCTGACTCATTAGTAGTTCCCAATTGTATTGTTCTTCGAATATTAGGACCGTTGTTTACAGCAATGGCCGATACAACTCGGTCGGTTAACGACACTTCGGAATAATTAATGAGATGTCAATTCGCTAGTATAGTGCCGCCTGCATTATGAGTACTTTCTAATAAGATTAGATCTAGGCTTAATTTTCGTTTGATAAATGTAAATGTTAATGGGTTTTGTTTGTATTGTGAGAAGATAGCGAATGTAATGAATAGGATTGATATGAAGATTAGGTATAAAGTCTCACAGTAATTAATTTTCAGCTGTATTTAACCCCTCGCTCTTTGTTTATTTCTTTAGACACTTTGATGGCCAAATCGTTTTATCTATTGGGTACTGGAATCTTTTGTTGCATTATTAGCTTTTCGTTGAGTTTTATTTGAATATTAGTGTTTTACCTATGAAATTGCCATTTGTTCATAGTGACCACTTTGAATTTAGTTATCTTGCATTTGGGATGGAATTACAAATTCAAATTAATTTTTCAATTTGAAGCTATGACATTCTTTTTTAAGTCAGTTCTATTTTGTTTTTTCGTCAAACGACTTTTTGCTTAGATATCATTGTGTTTGGAACCATTGATAAGTTAATGAGTTCCGTCGTGGCAGCAACGGAGCACAGACGGCACGCAATATCAACGATCTGTACGGAGTAAACACCGCGAACGAACGCGCGGTGCATTTTTGGTTTATTCGTTTCCGTTCTAAAAATTTCGACCTCAAGAACAAGCGTCATGGACGACCGGAGATTAAAGTCGATAATGATAAATTAAAAGCAATGGTGGAATCGGATTCATCTCAAACCACGTCTGAGTTAGTAGCAGCCTTTAGCGTAAATGACAAAACGATGTTGATTCATTTGCGTCAAATCGAGAAAGTGAAGAAGCTCGAAAAGTGGGTACCTTATGAGTTTAATGAAAGTCAGCTGCAAACACGTGTCAAGGCTTGCCTTACTTTGCATAAATTACTTTGTGCATAAACGGCACAAAAATTAAAGGATTCTGAATCGTATCATCACTTGTGATGAGAAGTGGATCCTATATGATAATAGTAAACTTTCGTCACAATAGTTAAACCCAGGAAACACAGCAAAATTATGTCCCAAACGTCAACTGAGTCAAAAGAAGCTGTATGGATTGTATGGTGGTCCTATGGCCGGTATTATCCACTACAGCTTCTTGAGATCTGGCACAATAATTAATGCAGATGTGTACTGCGAAGAACTGTAAATTATAAATGACAAATTCGTTATGAAACAACAGAGTTTGGTCAATTGCTCTAGTCGACTGCTTCTCCATTGATAACGCTCGCCCACCCACTGCACGACAAACAGTCTCAAAGTTACAGGAGCTTCGACTGGAAACTCTGCGTCACCCATCGCACTCAACAAATCTTGGAGCTTCTAATTTACATTTCTTTTTGAATTTGGATAACTTTTTAGAGGGAAAAAAATAAACTCCGATGAGGCAGCGAAGAACGCCTTTAGAGAATTCATCCATTCCTGTCCCCAGGAGTTCTATAGCAGAGGCATCAATTAACATACATTAAAATGGCACAAGTGCATTAATAATAATGGGCAATATTTCGATTAATTAAATATATAATTTTCAGATTTTTTTTTTCCATATAAAACGGCAATTTCGTAGGAATGGACCAAATACATTTAGCAAATAAATTGTACTTTTGAGGTTTTCGGTACTTACTTGAAGGTGTTGAAACAATTGAAATTATAATAATGCTAAAGTTAAAATATAAGGCGTTGGATACACGGTGTAGAATTAAAATGGCTTTCGATGACCAGCGAAACTGCTGGTGGCGGCGACCAAACGAACAGCTCGTTACGAAGCCGCCTTGTTGCTGACTAGGACAAGTGACAATACGACCTACCGCGATCAATCGATAAAACCATAGAGGAGTCATTCGTAATGTCATACTTCATACATCAACATTAAAAAAATACTCCCGTGTTTATAAAAACGAGACCGCGAGCGGCTGACCTCTCGGTCGCGCGACTTGTCGGCTGGTCACAGACCATGTTTTAACAGTTTCAAACAACCCCACGCAAGCTTTCAAGCTTTTTACTATATTAGACATGTTTGACACTATATGTACATGTACGTATAGTAGTACTTTATAGACTTTATACTTTATAGTATAGTCCATTTAAACTAAAAGTGCACCTGCGTTTTTTTTTTGGTTTCATCTGATGGTTGACTGGTAGATATTGTCGTAAGGCATTTAATCCGCCATTTAGGTGCGATAGTACTTGTGTATTGTGACTAATACGAGTGTGAATAATCTATTTTATTTTATTTAAAGTTTTTCTTGTACCACGTTCCATTTCACAGACTCTAGTCGCCTGGTCGCGAGTCGCGGCGACCGACTGACACCATGTGATCGACGCCTAAAAGCATAAACTGACCCAATTTCCACAGAGAAGGCGACAGCGCGACTTTGTACTAACTACAAAGCAATAAATGCTGGATTGAACATCAAAAGCCTGATCGGATCATCGTTGTAATTCATCTTGATTTATAGTTGCGTGTACCGCACGCGACCTGTCGTAAATTAACAGGGCATTAAAAACATACAGTTCAAAACACGAATTTGTTTGTACACGAAGTGAGCACTGTCTTTATTTGTTTCTATTTTTAATGCCGATACTTATGATTGCTTTCTGTTTATTTTTTTTGTACTTCAATTTTATTTTTAGATCGTTATTAATTTAGATATGTAGTTGTACTTTAATGTAGTTGTGTAACCGAAATATTTTTATTCTCACCCTTATTGCTTACTCTCGAGCATCGGGTGACCACTTACAGATTTATCCATTAGTTTACTGCATATATTTTTTTTATTGTATAGTTATAATTTCACATGATAATTTTAAAATAGGGAAGTAAGTTTCATTTGTTTTAAATTTTAAAAAATATCGAATACAATTGTTCAACTTTTTTCAGGGTCACTGCCCGTGAAGGTTACGTTTTATGACCATTGGAATATTTTTCCACGCACGTCCTAAAAGCCCTAATTAAGTGACATGTAAACAATAAAGAGTTTTATTTTAGTGCACCGATTACGAGTTGGACAGATTTTATTTTTTTCCAAGCTGACTTGCATCAGAATCATTGGTTTATGGCAATAGCGATAATAAAGTGTTTTTATTGGTGACAAAAGCAGGTGAGCGGATAGAGAAGTCACTTTACGCATACTAAATAGACTTTTAATTGTCTCAAGCGCCAGTTGGAATTATTAACGAGAAATGATATTCAAGGAATACGTTAGTAAAATTTTATTATTCTTATCAACCAATAACGTCCCACTACAGGGCACTTAATTACTAGGGGGTTTAAGCCCATAATCCACCACACTAACCCAGTGCGAATTGGTGAGTACACCGCCAAAGCTAGTGATAATTTTGAAAATCCGTGTTTTAGTAGAAACTCAATGTTACGGACCGAGGATTGGTTTTTAATTCACAATTTCACAGATGAGAGTCTATATCAGATTCCTCTGAGCTATCATTGCTATTTGGTACATTCACAGAAAAATAAATAAACCGCATGTTTAAACATATCTCAACCATACATTTATTAACAATCATATATCGATTATAACTAGGGATACGGAAAAAGTATCGATATACCTTGAGGTATCGATACTTTTCTTTCGATAGTTTTATAAGTACCTGCCGTATTTTTTGTGATAAGTACCATTTATAAGTAAATATCGTGTCTCTAATTATACTAATTAAAATGTAATTGCATGAAATTAGTATCAAGTTAATTATTATCAAATCGGGTTAACCTAGATTTTTATTTATTTTGTATAACCGATATTTCAGTTCAGTTATATGAACAGTGTTCACGGTGAGACTAGTGGTGGAAAATTTTGTTGTTATTGACAGACAAATCTGTCAATCCTCCCTTCACAGTCAGCAGACCACAATGGACTTTTATGTGGTTACTACATACTATACTAATAATCTAAACTCTATTAACTAAAGTTTAAAATATTAGTATCAAGTTACCTGAAATAATCTCTATTAAACTCCAAAACTTACATTCAAACAAAACAAATAACTTCCGTGAACGACGTCCCTTTAATTACAATTTACAATCACGTTTTAAATTAAACACTGTAAAGCAAATTGGATGAGAGTAAATCGAGACATACAGCTCTTTTTACACCATAAACTAGGACCTCAGTCATTACTTCTTGGATTTCGCCTTCACACTGACTTATAGTGCTTGTATCTTATGGCATTTAATTGATCCCAGCTTTGCATCCCTATTTCGGTTTCTCGAAACGTTTTACAAATCTTACATTCATTCCATTGCTTCATCATCCCAGCTTCTGTACAATTAGTGTTTACGAAAGCAGAATTGGATCTAAAGTTTCTTGTGGTTGTTGATATATTTGAAGGTTGTTCTTTCATAATAAGGTTGTTGGTCGAGATTTCTCGTTTTCTTTAATTTATTTTCCTTCGGGAGGTGTCTAATGACCTGCTGCGTGTGGCCCGACATTTTTATCGACCAATGGAGCCCTTTGACATTATTCTCGCTATATTAATGTCGACATTGTTGTATTTTTAAAGAGTATCTACGTTAAAACTATAGTTGCAAAATCTTGATATCTGCATAAATTAATTGAGTAGAATGTGTTTGCAACTATAAACATGCTTTAGACTGCAAATGAATATAATTTTAATTAATACAAGCGCTGTGTTATTGTAATTGGGTAATCTACTTTGAAATTAAAAAGAGAATTTATGTTTCAAAGCTTTTGTTTGGTGCAGTAAAGTTCAATAAGTTTAGAGAGTTTAGGGGTTTGTTTAGAAATCTTAGGCTGATTTTAATTTACCATCTTAATTATTTACTTATAATTTGTTGCAAATATTCCTGTTTTATTGCATCATATTTTGATGTAATTAACGGATTACCAGAGCTCTACAATTAATATATGGTATAGCTTATAACGTTCCACTAAAGGCCACAAGCCTTCTCTTGTAACCAAAAGAGGATTTTGGGATGTTATCCACCATGTGAACTCAGTGATGAACTCAGTGTGTAATATTTACCATGTGATTGGTAAATATTACACATGCCCCGGATTTTGTTTCCATTCTCGGACACGGGGCTTTCCTCGGGATGTTCTTCTTCACTGCTGAACTAGTATAGGATAAAGTAGACACAATTAAGAAAGTAGTATAAGAAACAGTTACTAATAAAAATATTTCAGGACCACTTGGTTATCGGTCACTAATTTCGCAAAAATATCATTTAGTAAGCCCAAATTTGAAGTTATTGTTATTTAGGGCAAAAAAAGATATTTATTGCTAATGAATATAAAGTCAAAATCTAGTTTTTACGAGCTTGACTAGTACAGAATTTGACACTTATAAAATTCAAGTTCATCCAAAATCTATTAGCGACTAATTCCGAGAAATTTCTAAAACCTTCTCATTTTAGAAGGTGCTAAAAGCCGTAAAGCCTCAACCAATATAAAAATTACAAAAATACTCGCATGTCCCATCTGAGGTGTAAAATAAACAGTCCGAACTGCCATTAAGGTTCGGTCCTGAGGTTGTATTAATTTGTATTTAAGTGTATTAAACAAGATAAAGTAAATATATGGATACGGCTTTGCTGGGTCAAGACTCAAGAAGGTGTGTATTACGTACCATAGCCTGATAGTTTAGTAAAGTTTATTATTGCAATTTACGTAGGTAACGTAGGTAGCACTTAATTACATACATTAGATGGTTTTATAGGTTGCAAAAATTTTATTTGTAAGAAAACTATAAAAACCAGCAAGAGAATTATTCTCATTTATATTGATAAAAATAACGAAAATTACAACATATTTTATATGTGTAGTGTATCTATTTTATATACAATATAACAAATTGGACTTACATATTTTCGAATAAAGACACTCATAAAATTATGAACAGCGAAACGGAACAGAAAATTCAGATTTAAATTGTTTATATGGATGTGTATGTAATAAGTAAATGGGTTAAGTTATATGTAATTTACTATGGGTACATTGTGATGACATTGTTAACGGTATGTGGCAGACAAGACGGGCTTCCTTGTACTAAGGACGAATGTTTGAATACACGGAGATTTCATTTCTTTGTAACTTATTCAATTATTGACTTGAATATTTCTGGTATTTACCTACGTTTATCTACCTAAAGAAAATTATGTACTTAAGTTTTAAATATTACCTATCTACCGTCGATAAACATTTTTTTATCTAAAGAATGCATACCAGCAGACAGTCCATCTGATTATAAGTGTCCCCACATATGGAGATTTAGGAGTAAATTTATAAAGAGAGTTGTAAAGGAGAGAAGAAGAGGACCAGGTGTTCTCTTCATCCTATTATAGTCCCCATTCCTCCTTAGAGGAGATGGGATAGGAAGCATAATGGGAGGAGGAGATTCTTCTCAGCGGTCAATTACGAAACCAAAATGCAACTTAGTTTGTAACTTGAACTCTATTCTAAATAACGAAATCTTCATCTAATAATACCATATATCAAATTAGTAATCTGAGTATTTTTTCTCTTAATCACACAACTAAATAATTACTTAAAGGCCATAAGTAATTCCTTTATCTACAGCAATAAATTACTTTTTGCATCTTATTAAATGGCAAAGTGGTCGTCCGACAGAACGATGCAATTTGTTGATTTTAGCACGAAACATGAATCCTATGCAAATTTATACATTAACCGATAAAAGTTAATATAAAAGGAATAATTAAAAGAATTTTATAACTACGAACTCGCGTAAAGATAAAAGTTTTAATGTATCTAACGCCATACCATAATTTTCCTCGAGACCACCAATTTGTCAGTAATTAAGGTTTATTTTAGCTTATCTTTATTGGTGTATTTATTTCGTAAACATTGAGATAACAGTAAGGCACCTAATGCATCCCACTATAAAGCCGTGTAAATAATTATTATGCCTCCACTTCGCTGACATCGATGGTCTTTTGATTGTTGTTGCCCGTTTCCGTGAGAATGCAGCTTTTATGTGAATATTTCCTTAGTGTATTGTGTTTTTACGTTGATATTATATTTTCAATAAATAAGGACAAAATGCCTATCTATGTTTTAGTTAACAAGAACAAAAATCACATACATCAGAAAAGATTGATTGCACGCACCAGTCAAAATGAAATCTTCGTTATTTTCCATACGTTTTATATTGGACAAACGTTTTATTTAGAGATTCATAATCCCTATCCGATGCCATATTGTCTGTATATTAGGGATGTTCCGAATATTCATATACGTTTTGGCGACTACTTGCCAATTTTCAAGTATTCTTGTTCACCATTTTCTAAATACTAATCTAATAGTGGAGTGTAGGCTTTCTCGGCCGGTGTCCATATTAATTAAATCTTCCGGGCTACTTGGCCGAGGTCTTCTGGAATCTCTTCTCTTTCTTCCATATTTCTTTCTATTATTGTTTCTCTCTTTCTGGAAGAAAGAGAAGAGATTCCAGAAGACCACGGCCAAGTAGCCCGGAAGATTCAATTAATACTAATCGAATAGTAATTAAAGCCCAAGGTGAATAGTAGGAAAAAGAGGTTTTTTTTACAAAGAGGAATACTTTTAAGAGCAAACGTTCATTTGAAAATCTGATTTTTTAGTTTAATTAATAAGTGATTTTTTAGTTTAATCTAAAGTTAGGTAGACACTTAACCTTAGATTAAACCAAAAAGATACTTACTGACTGAAGTAAAAAAATATTTATAGCACTATCTTTAAATTGAACTATAAATTACCACCTACTTAGTTATTTTACAAGTGCGTGCGTAGTCGGTTAGGTACTATTCGTATTAGTATTCGCGAATAGTAATTTTTTTCTATTCGAAACATCCCTAGCTGACTTTGTGGGATTTATGTAATTCTGTGACATTTGTGACACCTGGATAACTCCAAAATCGGCTTTTTTCTGTTATATGCAGTTTCTACTTTATTTTTGTTCTATTTTCATTTGGTCTAAATAAGATAACTTTAGAGCCACTAAAAATATACGCCATAAATAATATAAATCTAAAAATGTTAAGCTTCTAAAATGTGAATTATCGTTTGGTAATATAATTGTAAAATATAGTAACTTATCATGTTGTCGATTGGACCTTTGGAGTTATCATATGTGTCCCAAAAGCCAGTTTCGCAAGTTTTGGAGTTATCATATGTGTCCCAAAGGCCAGTTTCGCAAGTTCTGGAGTTATCATATGTGTCCCAAAAGCCAATTTCGCAAGTTTTGGAGTTATCATATGTGTCCCAAAAGCCAGTTTCGCAAGTTCTGGAGTTATCATATGTGTCCCAAAAGCCAGTTTCGCAAGTTTTGGAGTTATCATATGTGTCCCAAAAGCCAGTTTCGCAAGTTTTGGAGTTATCATATGTGTCCCAAAAGCCAGTTTCGCAAGTTTTGGAGTTATCATATGTGTCCCAAAAGCCAGTTTCGCAAGTTTTGGAGTTATCATATGTGTCCCAAAAGCCAGTTTCGCAAGTTTTGGAGTTATCATATGTGTCCCAAAAGCCAGTTTCGCAAGTTTTGGAGTTATCATATGTGTCCCAAAAGCCAGTTTCACAAGTTTTGGAGTTATCATATGTGTCCCAAAGGCCAGTTTCGCAAGTTCTGGAGTTATCATATGTGTCCCAAAAGCCAGTTTCGCAAGTTTTGGAGTTATCATATGTGTCCCAAAGGCCAGTTTCGCATGTTCTGGAGTTATCATATGTGTCCCAAAAGCCAGTTTCGCAAGTTTTGGAGTTATCATATGTGTCCCAAAGGCCAGTTTCGCAAGTTTTGGAGTTATCATATGTGTCCCAAAGGCCAGTTTCGCAAGTTCTGGAGTTATCATATGTGTCCCAAAAGCCAGTTTCGCAAGTTCTGGAGTTATCATATGTGTCCCAAAAGCCAGTTTCGCAAGTTTTACAGTCGTAGTATAGGATCTACTGAACCGATTTGACTCATCTATGACATATACGAGTAGACTGAAAATATTTTTGTACCAAATTTAATTTCTGTGGGATAAAGAATGCGCCCTGAAGTTAGTTCCACAATTAGTAGAAATGCGATTTTCCGAAATTCGATATTTTTATGTCGTGATCACGATAACAGGTATGCTTGTTCCAAAATTTTCTTCATAAAACAGTTATGTATGATTCATATGATTAATATGATTTTCAGGTGACAAAATCATATACCGTAAGAACTGAAAGTGCGAAACGCATCTTAGTAATTTTATCCGATGTAGTCCCATTTTTTTAAAATGTATTTTAAATTATAGGCACGTATGCACTTCACATTCAATACCTGCCAAACAACAAATATCACAATCATTTACACTTCCAAAATAAAACGTAATCCTCTGTCACCTCGGAGATTTCTATAAATGGCCGTAAAATAAATTAGAATTTAATCTATATGAAGCGCATTAATGTAAAACCAACAAACATCAATGGATATTATTTACGATCGCCAGCTATGCGGACAAAAACATAAAATTCCTTATAATGACACGAGGAATTAGAGTGAGGCGTGTATAAATATATTCTTTATATGAGTTAAAATTAACACCGACTCATTTGAGGTGAAAGAAATTAAAACTTCTTATCCTTTTTTATGTGGCATTTATGTTGATCGTAAAATTGAGCTTGTACCCTTTTTAAAGTTGATACAGGTTAGCCTGCAGTGAGATTTGAAAATATTCAGCCCAGACTTCAATTATAATTATTTATTAACAATCAGTTTAATATCAAAAATACCAACATGGTTTTCGATAGATATTATGGTTATATCTTTATTAATTTTTTTTGGAAACTTAAATGATTCTCGTTTCTTCGTCAATAAAATATACCATAGCTAATAATGTCAAACCAGTAGTAAGCAATCATAACAGTGAAGTGACAAGTACTAGTACATATGATACAATAATTTTTATTCAAATGCCAATGCGTGTTTCTATGAATCATAATCTATGAAACAAACAAGCATTCGCTTTCAAAATTCGAACACAATAGACGATTCTCCTCGTAATTAGAGAGCCCGAACATTCCGAGCGATCTTTCGGATCGATTACGCTTGAATAAACAATTCTTTTTGTTTTTTTTTTATTATTCAAAATAATGTTATAAATCAAACACACGCCGTTAGCGTCCCGCAGGAGAGGTAATTTATCAGAGAGACGCGGGCGCAAGCGCGCGGGACTCCATTGTATCATCCATTAATGCTGCCTTAATTGTTATTTTATCGGATTCCAATATGGCCGACACGCGTTTGTAATTAGCCTGCACTGATCGTGTATTTCTGGCTGTTTGAATTCGACTAATTAATGATGTATGCTTTGTCCAGACATTTATTATACTCATATTTTTGATCATTATATATTGACACGCAATTCATTCGGATTTTATAAAAATGGAACCTGTATTCTGATAAATAAATTCATAAATATCTTCAATTATCAAATTTATGCGAGGCGTTTTAACGACACGAAGAATTTCATTGAGATTCGCGTCGTCCGGTACAATAAAGATAAAATCCTCATTAATTCTACAATTAAGTAAATTAACGACGCACGTTGTCAACGTTGTTGGTCGTTCATAACCATATCGGAAACATTTCAAAAGCATTAAATGATACAAACATTTTTAATTACGATTTCATGTAAATCAACACCGATCAGATCCCGTATCTAAGATTACCGTTTATTTTTTTAATCCGAGATTAGGGATCATGCAAAGAATTTGAGGTTAAGAAAGCCTATCTAATTAATATGTTACTTATGATATCAAATTAGATGTTATATTTATGCAAACGAAGACTTTTATAGCAGCCACACACGAAAAAAGATTTTAACAGTAATATGATCCGATACTGTGGCTATTAGTATTCGATTAGTAATGCGAGAAGTGACAGAATTTTAAGGTCTATGATGCAGTTAAAGAGGTCTCGATACAAGATTAAATTCGAACTGTCGTGTTGATGTGGAATATTTCACTTTAAATTACGTGTCATGTTAACTAGCGGTGGTAACCCGAGAATCGATCGATTTGAGAGAAATCGATACCATCTACAGTAGGTGTGAAGAATAACGACATCCGAGATATGTATCGTTTTTTATAATCTCTACATAAATTGTGACATTATATCATAATAAAGTACACTGTTATAACCTTGCCGCTTGTCCAAATGTTGACCAATATGTCTCTATGATGTTACAGAGAAAGATTGAAACGATCAACCCGATTTCAATAACAAAAAAATATTGGAACAATAATGTTCTCGATTAAACGAATAGGACGCACGATATTGGAATTTTATGCTAAAAAGCGTCACCAATTATGTCGAGAAATTAATGGTGAATAAAGTTTTCGGTCGGTCTGAATGTGGAGCGATATTTCAAATATTATCATGGTAATTTTATTGAAGCATGTTTTTTGTTGTTGGAATTTGTCGATGTAGAGATAACGCGGATAAAGTCGAGGTGTGACATTAATAGGGGTATAATTAAACGCGCTTAATTCCAGTCACTCGTCGCGATATTTGCTGGGTGTTTGTATCGGTGCTTAATTTAGAATTGTATATTAATGAAACATAACTGCGATGAAACGGTCAATTAATGATCTTGGCAGAGTGTTAGTGTACTGTGAGTGCGTGACCGGTGCGCCGATGACAGCGACTGTTTAATCAACCCGCGATCTTTCATTAGTTACGCTTGATTTCGTTTTGTCAGTCACACGCCTTTAGTGGAAAGTGCGACTTCGTGACGCGGTTACTAACGAAGCTTTAGTACTTATGAGCTATTTTGAAATTATTATGAAGCATTGTGACTGAGTCAATCTTTAAAGCCCGGTGGACGATTAAAATGTAAATAGGTTGATCAGTCTATGAATAAAAACCCAAAATACTGTAATGACATTTTTATATCTCTAATCTGGATTTAGCTACATCCAAAATATAATTTAATGACTCGGATGCATTTGAAAATTAAAAGTCATGTTCAGAGATTCCGCGAGCGCACCGCGTCACTTAATCCGCTTGAGTAAAAACAATCAAATAAATACCAAATGTTAATTATAAGTTATTCGGATGCGTTGTGAAACAGTCGCCATGCGTAAATCAGTCGATGCTCGTTGGTGTGTCTATTTCGAGCCACTCGACTCAATCCTGGACGTGAGTTAATTAGAAAGAATTGCTTTTATTTCGCGTTTCCACATATCACGCGGTGAGATGTGACGCAGACGTGCTTCTGCGTGTGAAATTGAAAATGCTACTTGATGTATTGCATTCGAGAAGTTTTATTGAGAGTTTAAAAATAGGATTTAAATTAATGAGTCTGAGACTGGTGCCTACTGATTTATTCCAATTATTGTTTAGTTGTAGTTGTTTCAAAATATTTACATTTTCAGTCGCTATTAGTCGCATACTAATATGTACTTACCTATTCGTGGATTTATTCTGATCCAATTTATGACACTAATTTTGATAAAGGTGTAAAAAGAACATTCATAAAATTATAACAATAGCCCTAGGTTTATCTATAATATTTAAATGAATATTTTATTGAAGATATTTAATGACTTAAATGAACAGGTTTTTGAAACACAGATAATTAAAAGTCTTTGTTATTTTCGTAAACATATCTTTTATCTTAAAGGTGAGCACAGACCAAGGTTGTTATTTAACATTTCAATGATAAATGGTCTGAAATATAAATATATAACGATTGCTAAGAGACACAAATTGAGGACGTACGGCCTCTAATCTAATTTATGAGTTATTCGCCTTAATACACGCTAATAGTTGGAGAAAAATAATAATCTTTTGATGTTGATTACTCTCATTTATTTAGATTTCTATTTCTGAATTAGAGTAACGATAAACTGCCTTGTTATTCTATTTTGCCTGCGATAAATGACATGGAATATTTCGTTTGAAAGGGAATAGATGTTAATATGTAGGGTTATTAAACTCATCAGAAATTATTCTTGCTCTACTGGCTTCAATACAGACTCGCAAAATGACACAGAGTTTCAATAGTAGATACTGTACTGTTCCGATAATTCTTAATTTCTAATCCATTATACAACTTAAATCAAGTGTACCAATATAAGATTTGTTAAACCCTACAGTTCTGATCAAAGTACAGACTATTTCGACCATGGGTTATATTAAACGATAACAGTGCGCATATATTCGTAGAGACCTCTCATACTTGTAGACCACAATCACACTGGTAAGGAGGATCTTTTGTAAATATACTGAAAAGCTGTTCTCGTTAACACAAGTTGCTCTTGGCGTGCAATGAAGAATCACGAACGTGCGCCCATTCTTGCGATGCGTTAAAGGCCATGGACAAAACATAGTTTCCTTAGTCGTGCATTAGCCAGGTAACTTGGTCAAATGATCGTGCCAAGTTGCTGTAAAACGCAGCATTACCACCCCCTCCTTAAGAGGATGGTACTGATTTGAAACTCTTACCTATACTTAAGCAGCAGGTGAACATTAACATTCAAAATAAGTATATCTACATATGTATGTAAGTATACAGATAAGATATTCAGTGATTAGATACCTACTTAGCTTTTACATCGCTCGTTCACCATTTGTAACTATCTATATAAACAAACTGGCAGACATTCTGGCAGACATACACATTTGATAGACTTGTAAGTAAATTATTCAGACCCAAAGCACTGTCTTCGGCCCATATAATAAAAGCCGCCAATTAACCGGATTGGACCAGCATTGGTTCAATAAGAGACGAGCTCCAATCAGTGTGAATGAATTAAAGCGACAATTGTGTGAACACAATGGTCCGCTTGTGGTTTTAAATGGATGTAACAATTAATTCACAACAATTAGGTGGACGCCCGCATTTCGAAAGTCGATAGATATAGAAAGCGAAAAGATTGAAAGCATTTAAACAATGTCATTTTACTCACATTTTACACACATTTTACTCGGCTGTTTCGATGACCTCAAATAGGTTTTAGTTTTATGAGACAAAATATATACCAATCTTACTTACTCATGATTGGTAGATATATAAAGAATTTTATTGATAACCACAATACTAGACATAATAAATTGAGTGGAAAGTGAAAAGAAAGGAATATAATTATATTGTTGTGCCAGTCGGCACCACTCAGCACATGTCGCAGCGTGAACTGCGATGCTGATTTTCAGTCAAGATATATATTTTCCTATAAGTTGTTATTATAAAATAAAGTATAAGTAATTATACGTTACGATATACTATGGTCAATAAACATCTTCTTAAATTCAGCCACGGTCTTGTTCGTTTATCAAATAATCTACGTAGCCAGATATCAAAAATATTAAAAATCAAACCAAAGAAATAGTAACTAAGAAAACTAAGTATTTCCTTATTTAATTGTTGTATCATAAACTACTATATTAATATCTCGGTTTAAAGAAATTTTATGTCTCAAAAAAAGCTATTATTACATTGTTTTCTTAAACAACAAAAAACTTACGTTTCTTAAAAAACGTAACACTTTGATTAGGATTTTTTTTCATTTATTACTATGGCTGTAGGATGTATTTCTATGATCTCGTACCATATACGTTACTGTACATAGGTTTCTCGTACGTGTGCAGGAAGGTATTAAACTCATTTGGCATTCAGCCCATCCGAATTACAATATTGTTTAACCTATCAAGCAATAGGTTAATAAAAATAATCTCCTGCCATTTATGTGTAGAACGGCCACTTATAACTGTGTAAAACTGAAAATTGGTGCTCAGGTCAGCCTACACTGAACTTGCAACATTATACTAAGCTGGAAACCGTTTCATTCCTGTAAAAAAAAATGTATTATAGTTTAATAGATATTGTTATACTTTTAATATCTACACTAATAAATAAAATTATAACAGCCCTATGGATTCGAGTAAGAATAGTTAATAAGCTAGAGTGGAATTAATTAAAAATTGTGAAGTGTAATAATTAAATTAAAAAGATTAATGGCGTGGCCACCACATTCGTAACTCTATGGTCCATCGGAACGCGACTGACGGTACTTAACGCGTTATACCGCACACTATTGTCGTGATTAAAACTCTAATTGACCCACACTAAATCACAATTTACTGTCTTTGTCTCGGTATTAAGTTTATTTGTGTAGAGCAAATGAGACAGATAACAATTCGTTATCTCTTTTTAGTTGCACTAATAGACTGTCCAATAAAATTATTTGAAATATGCATTAGGCACTTTTTTAAAAACGGCGTGTAGGTAGTAATAAAAATAGAGATATTAGGTACTTAAAATAATTTCTACGCTTAAGTGTCTAAATTCTGATCTCGTAAATTTTATCAAATCTTATTTTTAACTGATCAATATTTTGTTACAGGTTTCGTAATGAGAAGACGAAGACAGAAGACAGGAAATCAGAAATGAATGCATAAAATCTTTCAGCAACAAAGAAAAGTTTGGATGTAATGTAATTAATAAACTATAAAAAGCAATAAATATTTTTGTATAATAGATTCTTAAAAAAAATATTAATTACATGTTTTATTTACAATTTATCTCCAAATTATATTTTATATATTATTTAATTTCGTCTATTTGTGAATTGCTGTAACTTGTATATTGGTCGTTATTATAATGATTTAAAATATTGATATTTAAGTGTTACACTGTTATACATAAATAAATACCTATATTAGTTTTATTTAGTTGAAACCTAAACCTAACAATTATAAATCCAACTGTTTGTTTTTCTTTTTATGTATGAAATGATGAATTCTTCAAATTAAGCAACCCTACGCCTATCAAATACAAAATACTTCGTGTACATGTTTTCAAATCATTAACTTCATGTTTTTAAATCGGTACAAAAACATACATTAGATACATTTAAATATAAGACACGTAATAAAAATCAAAAGATTATTTATTTACTATTATATTTATTTAACACTTCATTGCACTAAGTACAATGGTCAGGATCAATGCTACATGGCGTTGTCTTCTAGCCAATCTTCAGGACAGGAAAGATATAATAACGGCGGTGGCATCAAAGAACGAACAAAGAAAATAAAAGTGAACAAAAAGAATAAGAGAAATATTATTAAAAAATACGCAAGTTGTATATTAATAACATATAGATACCTACATAAAATCGCTAGCTACTTGAAACTATGTCAAAGTCGTACTTGTAGATTCAGCAATGACCTTGACCCAGGATCTATTTGGAGAACCCTGGGCTCTCGATACAACAAAATTAAGTCACAGTCAGATTTGGCTGTGCAATAATTGGAGCAATTAAGGCCGACTTCCGTCACCCGATATAATTAGGTTAATTACGACCATCAGCTTTATTAGTGTGCTCTAATTAATGTTCTTGCTAATTGAAGGTGAGGGCTTCTTTGCAAGTATTATTCTTATACTTGCTTTATTATGTAGTGATCCTTTATTATATAGGTATAATTTAGTTTTAATTGATAATATTGTATTAGGTACAGACGGTACAGTGCTATCAGTCTATAGATACCGACTTACCACTACACGCGATTCTCATCCAGCCTCTACTGGCAAATTTCTTTCAGCCGTCGGTCAACCTGGCCAGAGAGAGTACCACACTGCACTTCGCAGTACGTGGTTTCCATTCAAGGACTCGTAGCGTCTACCCCGCCTGCGTCTATAAATATGGCTTGCCCATTACCACTTCAGCTTGGTAATTCTGTTGCGGAGTGTTAATTGATAACATTAAACAACTATATCTGACCTCTTTCAAGCAGATGACATATAGTATCCAGTGGCGTAGCTCAGTTGAGCACTGGTTAACGCTGAAGCTTCTCCCATGTTACTCCCATTTAGTTCTGAGGGCCCTTTTCGCACCAGTTTTCACTGGGTCCCTCGGTCACCTAAAGCTGTACCACTAATAGTACTTAAGAGTTAATATAACTACTTATGTACACAATACGATCAGCCTATGTCTCTCCACTGCTGACTATAAGTCTTTCCCAAAGCTCTCCACCACACATGATCATCGGCTGTTCTCATACATCCACCATTGGCTACTTATATATAGTTTCCTTTATTATTTGATTTTAAAAATGTTGCAGTCAACTGTATATTTACAACGAAACACTATTCACGAAGCTCTTAAATAATCCTATTCTGCAAATATCAGTAATAATAAAAAGTGATAAAAGTGATGAAAATCACAAACATTAAACATGTTTTCATTTTAAAGGTGATTTACATTATACGATACGACAATTTTAAGCGTCAATCGGGTGCTAGACGGCGCAAATTACACTACAGTCACGTGACTTACCTATTGACCCACTTACTTATTCGTACCTATTGACTGTAATTCAAATTAATATGTTTCAGAGCCTATTAACAAGAAAACTAATTCATAATAAAAATAATTTGAAAATGGGGTTAAAATGAGAGCTTAAAAATATATAAAGTCATTTTGACATCATTAACGCAGTACTGCTGTCCTTTTCTAATTTGTGATCCAATAGCTTGGTTATTTTTAATTATGAATTCAGGAACTAATTTCTAGTATATTTAGTATTTTAATTATATACTTATTTAATATAAGTTAAATATCCTATTACTATAATATAATCTACAAGTGTTTCTTTCTGCAATTGGAGTGTCGTGTGGTGTCGGCCGGCAACATCCCATCTTTTCCTGTGGATATCCTAAACCGCTACTAAGGGATAACAAAGCCACAATCACAACCGCTGACCATCTCTAAAAGAGTGGACTCGCCAACCCGCTTGGGCAGTGTGGCGTGTTAAGGCCATATATCCCTCATCCACAGGACAATATGCATTAGGACGCCTATGTCCAGTAGTGGCTACTGGAAGGGCTGGTTGCATTGCATTGCATCTACAAGTATCATATTCTGCAATTGTTACTGCGTTAGACTATTATTGGAAAGATTTGTCGGACCGTGCCAATGTGAATGGGCTCTTACGTTTTATTTACGTTATCACGATGTTTTAAAACTTGGGCACTGAGTCACCAGTCCGCTAAATTTTCTAATTTATTCAAGCTGGAAGTTGCTGACGTCAACTCGTTCATTATATTCCCCTCACCACCCAAACCTTGAGTCACTTTCTTCAAAATAATTGAGCAATTGGTAGTGGGAAGAACAATAAATATTTCATTGTATGACGACTTCTGGTTGAAAATGATATGCGGAGATTATAATGTAGCAAATTTTTTATTGAAATAAAATAAAATAATAAAAAGGAGGTGTGTCGCACAGGTATAATTTTATATTACCTTTATTTGAAATTGTTGAAATTGTTTAGCGATAAGGCCACCTGTTGTACTTTTCCTGTTACTTATTTAAATTGTATTTTTTCAACATGTGTTTGTGTACAATAAAGAGTTTATCTATCTGTCTATCAATTCACTTGGTTGTGATACCAGTCTTCAGCTACCTATGGTACCTTAATCTATCTTGGTGTACCTTTTTCGTCGATCTAGACTTCAGGCAGTATACGGCGTTCTAGATTGTATGAAACTGAGAATAAGATCAATAATTATACTGTATTGGTGGCAAAAAAATTTCATTGTAGTTACTATGAAATAAATTAACATGATGAAAAATATTGATTTATTTTTTGCTAGTGGTCCTAAATTCAAAAGATCCTTTTAAATGGCATGTACCTAGTTCCCTATTTTTGTTGGTGTACACATAAAAATATCGTTTTATATGGTTACAGCACTTCAATTAAAAAAAAGGTAATGAGCAATTATTTAGCTTGTAGACCTTTGTGTTTGGTATTTGCATGTTAATATTACAAGTATATGTAAATATCTTTAAGAATTGTAACTATTATATGATTTTACTAATGATTACATTAAAATATTCTGAAAAGTTTCTTGGTGATGCAGTAACAACAATGTATGACGTAATCATCACACAATTCATAAAATAACCATTTTTAAAGTTCACTCAAATCCCAACAGAACATAATTCAGAAATTATGATCCGTTTATTTTTGTACCAATAAAACAATGACGATACGAAACGCCATTAAATATTGCAATAATATTATAAAAATGAACTTTATGAAATGCATAAATCACGACCATGGTGTCAACACTTTCGATTAAACAACCAAGGTCGGGAGAAGGCCAATAATACGCGTGTATTCTTATCCTAAGTGTTGTTTAAAATAGCAGACAACTCATTATGAATCCGCGTCTCGATAAAAAATAGGAATAGAGTCATCTGTTACTACATATTATGCGGAACAGTTCAGCGCTGCATTCTTGTTTATAAAATACCTGGCAGTACTTTTCATTAACTTTTCATTAAAATATAAGTGTCGCTATATTCGGAAATTAAAAAGAAACAACGGTTATTCTTTTTGTTTTATCCAAAACTAAAAAATTCTAGATTCATTTTAAATTTCAGAAGACTACCTTCAAATGTGCTGCGTTTTCGCACTTTATCTGATTTCCCCAATGTAGGTATGTGTTTCGGTAGTGAATAAGATGTGCCAGAGCCCATTCTCATCCTATCCCTCTCCATTTTCCCAACCTTTTCTCCAAATCCATTTCTATATTTCCAAAGATAGGCAGCGGATCCAGGGGCGTGCCAACGTTTCGTCATTTTGGACTAATGTTAGCATGTATTGCGGATGTCTATGGGCGACAGTATCCACTTACCATGGTGGACTGTATGCACGTCTGCCGCCTACGTCCATAAAAAAAATGAAAATTTCATCAGTTTTCTGCATTTTTCTCCAATGTCATCAAATTTATTCTAAGCAAGGCAGATTATCAATTCGGGTAAAAAGTGTGCTATATGTTGACCTAGTACATTAACTATCTCTGTCTAAACTTCATAAAAATTCATCCAATATATATATTATTTTTATGTAACGACTGGGAATATACATGTGGACTTAATAATGATAGTGAACTTTAGAATAAATCTGAATGAAATGTACCTATCCTAAATATTAAGGCCGGCACATAAGCTATACGTTAAGCCAAAAATCATTACGATCCATTCAGTGGTTTTTACATGATGCATGTTCACACAGATAGACGGACAGAAAGATTAACATTTCCAAAATTTGCAGTTCTGGGCTGTTAGTCATACTTTACTATGCTACGACTTTTTTTTTAAATATTTCACAGTTTATTTAGGATTTTATTATAATAGCTTCGTTCGCGGTAAGGATTCAGAACTGATTCGGAACTATACGCATGCGCAGTTCAAATAATGCCGTTCGCGGAACACACAGTTCAGAATTTCTAGTTACAGTTCTGTGTTCGCGGAACCGTCGAACTCGATTCAGGATCGGTTCAGAATCAGTTCTATCAGTTCTATAACTTTGGCAAGAATCCGTAGTTCCAGACATGCGCAGTTTTTACCTAACGACATTTGACATACATGCTGCGGCTATATTCAGTTGGTTAGAAACTAATAAACTGGTTAAATAGTTAAATAAAATATAAATTTTATTAATTTATTAAGGGTTAAATAAAATATGGTTAGTTTTGTTTGTTGTTTATATAAATAAGTTTATATAATACTCTAATAAGAGTTTTGGTGGGTCCACTTAAATACTTGCCAACTTAGGGGTTTTCCCCCCAAATTTAGGGGGTAAATAAGTGGGATGGGTTTTTTTTAGGGGTTTTATATTTTTAGGGGTATTTTTAGGGATTTTTTGACTCTTCATATATTTTTTTGAATATATATTTTTCATATATTATGTGAAAGTATAGGCCCTGGGACAATCCAAACTATAATAGCTAATCATATTTATTTGTTGACCTAGCGACTTAACGACATCTAGTACAAATATATTACAACTACTCTGTGGTGACTGGTGGTTATTGTGCCTATGCTTACTGGAAATACATATGTACGTTGATTATTGTTTACTTGTTTAATTCGATTTTGTTGTTGTACTGCTGTGCCGACAAGCAATTTGTTAATGATGCCTAAAGAAACTAAAAATAAAAAAATTGTACATTTTTTTATTGTCAGAAGTACACGTAGATTTGGGAAACAGATCCAGATTTAAAAGGTAAAGAAATTTCATTGCATTTTTGTAATTTATATTTTTTCTTTTATTATATATTTTTTTAGGGGGATTTCTAAGTAATTGGGGCGATTTTGGGGGTTTTTGACTTAAGCTTTAGGGATAAATATTTTTGAGAGTTGGTAACACTGCCGATGACAGTAGTTCGTACGCAGTTTGGTTCCGAAATCGTTCGCGGAAATAAAAATCACGAATCGGTTTATAACCGCGCATGCGCTCTACTACGATTCCAAATTAGTTCAGTACTAGTTCCGAATTAGTTCTGAATTCTTACCGCGAACAAAGCTAATAATATGTAGGTACAGTTAGACTTAGGTACACCGCTTTAGTTCCGCTCGTGTGAGATTTCCCATAGACTTAATTTTTAAAAATCATACATTATTATTGAAAATTTTTTTTATTAAAAATGATTTATAGTAACTAATATTATAAAGAAAGTTTTTTTTTTTCATTGGTAGCATTTTTTAAAAATAATTCATATAAAACAAAATATTTCATTATACACTAAAACCATTAACTTATACTTTAAAATAAACTTAAAGAATATTTATTATACGTGTACATCACGCTCAACGTGCTCAATATTAAGCACATTGTTCAAATTTGGTACCTGCTGTTGTCAATGCACCCAGCCTGTCGGTATTCGTTTTCGTTTGTTGTTTAGATGTAAGTGTAAACTCAAAAAGTACTGGATCGATTCGGAAAATTATTTGGCTTTTAGGATGTTTAACTAATGCAGATGGATATAGACTATAATTGGGTTCATTGTTATGCCACCTGAGCGAAGTTAGCAGTTGCTAGAAATTTTATAAAAATATCAAATTACCTACTATATAATTTTACAAACACTTTTTTTTAATAATTTTATCACACAATTTTTACAAATCTTTACAAATAATTTCTACGGCCCGTGTATATTTATAAGTAGTTATATATCTATAGCTGTATGTATATATGTATGAAGCTAGTAAACAAACAGGAAAGGATTTATACATTATACCTCAATGACTTTATTGTACACGACTTTTTGCATTGTTTATTTTCATTTTATAAATATTCTAATTTGCTATTAGCATTCCCATTATGAAATATAAATGTAATATGAACATATAAATACTCGGACAAGTCGGATTATAGGCGTATAGATGAGCTCCTGAGTGAAGAAAAAACGGTCGCATAAAATTGCTATAAGAATTACTGAATTTGATACAACTTGAATACAACTTGTTCAACTTGACGTTTCAGTAGTCATTCGTATTCCAAAATGCAGCCCATAGGTGTCCTAATTCGCTGTTAACAAGAAATATAATCGAGTGATTTTAGGTTTTAACTAAGTTTTAAGTTTTGCATGTTGCCGAACGTACATTTTCAACGTATCTTTTACAACTTTTAATTTTATTAGCAAGAGATATATTCCGGTTTAATATGAAAACGTAGCCGGATGGCTATGATTTCATACAACACTGAACAAACGTATCAATGAAACGCGTCATAAAAAATGTATAGTTGAATGACAAGTATTTCGGTGCCACGCGCCCTTTCAGTAACAAGGTGCTTACAACATTTAACTTTACGCCGTCCCGACGCATGCGCCGCCAATACAGATTAGAAGTCGGCGCCCGCGCACGCCTCGACGCCGCCCGCCCAAACGACTTGATACAAAACTCGATACGTAATCGAATGAAGTTGTAATCGATTGTTGTGTTGTGACACCTTTAATCTACACGTACTGTGCCGTATTACTTATATGTCAGTGTGTGAGTAAACAAATGAAGAACCCCACGAGTAAATGTTTGAGCTGTCAACACGAGCTACGAGATTTTCACTGATTTACAAGGTTTCTTTCGAACTGCGTTCGGTATGTGGTTTTAATTAATAACCATATGTTGTTTTTTTTTGTAACACTAAACAACGCCACTTTTGTGTTAGCGATTTCAATACATATATTTTCAGGCAATGCGAGCGCACGTGTTCTTGTTTTGAGGAAGATTTGTTCTGGTTCTAAGGTATGTCTACATACTTTTCAAGCTACTTATATGAAGCCATATTTAGTGGCATTTAACTAAGTTTGAATTTTCACATGGAAAATTTAAAACAATTAAAACCGTCTTTTGGTCATCAATGCATCAATTTCATCAATAGATCATCAATACACTTGCATAATCGAGTAAAATGATTACCAAATACGCTGAAATTTTCTTCAATCTTGCAATTTCATTCACCTCTCATTGCAACACTTCAATTGTAATTATTATTTATGACTTTAATTCGACAAATAAAGAAAAAAGAAAGCCAAAACAATACCATTTTTTCAAGTGCAAGGCTATCATTGGTTCTATTACGCGTGATTGTAATACCACTAGTGTGTTAGTGACATCAGCAACTCAGGCATTCTTCAAGAGATCTCGAGTGAAGAGATGGATTCTAGTGTTTTAAGTTATTTGATGATATGCCGTTACATCGCGTTATCAGTTCTTTCACTGTCCTTTGCTAGGCATAGGCTTTCTCAACAACATTGTCTTGTGCATGTGGGGTCTAAGCGGATTAGCTTTTAGAAGTGGTGTAGTTCCTCAAAGCATTCCACGTCATCCCTTAGTCACCTTTCACGACACCCCGCTGGAAGAGATCAGAAGATACTATTCTAAAGCCAGCCACTGCTGGTAATATGTATCACTATCTAACACGAGTCAAATACACTATTGTTTAAACGTTTCATTAATAGTTCAATGGGACCCACTAAATAAAATAATTGTCAACTTATATTATTCCAAGTGAAAAAAGAAAAGAAAAACTCAACAAAATGACACGACTAAATGACCATTGCACGATTCTCACATTATAAGCTGAATTCCCCTTTCTTAGAAGGGTATGATGTTAAACACGTGTGTCACGTGATAATGACTAAGAATGGGAACACTATGGATAGTCAGCCTTGTCCTTAGTTCGCTTCTCACTTTTAGTTTTCTGAGAATCACGGTAATGAGATTCTTCGCGCCGCCCTCTTATGGTACAGTAGCACAGATTTAAACAGTTGCTGCTTACGCTGCTCACCCAAAACATATTTTATTCATTTATTTAAGAACAGCCAGAGATTACTTACATCTGACGACCAATTGACCCAGTTGGTAGATCCCCCGCCTGCTGCGTAATAGGTCCTGGGTTCAATTCCCGGTCGGACAATCATCTGTTTAAAGACAGGTGTTTGTTCGGGGTCTAGTTGTTGCACGTGTTGTGTTCGTCTTTGTATGTGCCTCTGGACCCACGACACAGGGAATCCCAGTGTGGGCCATTAATTGTAGCGTTATTTATTTATTATTAGGTATTTATTATCTAGATATGTGCAATTTGAAAGAAAGAAGGATAGAAAAAAGAGGATCATTTATTTCGACATACAATACGCTACAATTCACACATACATACATCCACAAAAAAACAAAAAAAACATTTTTGAGACAGTGAGGTTACATAACAAAATACCAAACTTTATACAAGACAACGCTAAATAAAATAGTAAGTACATTACAGGAGAAGCCGCAGCCGCTGGATGGTGCCCAACTGACTGAGTAGTTTTCGAGGTTTTTTCTCACAGAAAACCTTCGTAAAATATACTGCATTTCCTCTAATGAGATATGTCTGAGCCAATCGACTCTGATGTATCCTGACTGAAAAGCCCTGACTGACTGGCTCATCAAATCCGAACCGAAACTGCCGAAACTAGAAACATGAAATTGACTATTAATAAGAAACATGACTTATTAAAAAGGGATTTCTCGAAATTCAACCCGTAAAGGGTTAAAAATGAGTGTCAAAATTTACATGGAAAATTATACATATGTAGCGGTCCTATAAACTTGAAATTTGGTATAAATATTCTAAGAACAAAAATACTTACTGATTTTCAAGAATATGTCAGGGGGCTAAAATACATCGGTGTTATATTTTGTATGGCATCACAATTAAACAAACCTAAGCGAGCGAAACCATGGGCAACAGCTAGTGTCATTTAAGCAAATAAACAGAGCTTACCATTTCACTATATACATACTTAGATATGCTAAACCTACGCTAACGTTGGCGAAGTCACGAGCGAACACCAGTGCTGTTCTCACATATTTCAGTCGTTTCAAAACAAATTTTATGCAGATACCTGCATAAAAATTGTCACTACCGTTTACAAATTTCAAAGCTCATCACTGGACACGAAGAAGTATCATCACGAGCTTCATACAACACTGACCCACTATACCCTCTCCACTATGTAAGAAGCAGTGTAAACAGCAGTGTGTACCGAGCGCAGCCCGGTAGCCGCTCTCTGTTTGCTGTCGACCTGTTAATTAATAACTCGGCGCGCAGTGTATGCACAGCCTTATTACCGGTAAAATCTCACCAGTCACGAGTTTGAAACGCCTCAAACCAGTTTCCAGTTTTGGTCGTTTTCTAATCACATGGTAATGGATTTCTATGGTTGTTCAAATAATTTTATTAATAAATGGATACTGTAATAGGATTACTGTAAGTCGTTTAAATAAACTCGACTGACCGATTTTTTTATTACCTAGATGTTATTTTTTATATATACCATATACCTATACAATGTGGCGCAGACGGAGAAACAGGGGGGTAGATCTCACTCTAGTTTATTTTGACTGTTACTAATGAGTTTCTTCGATCGATAGTTAGCAAACGTTTCTAGCAAAGAATTTAGACGGAGACCTTGCGATCTCCGATTCAACCTCCACATCACCTCTTGTTGACCGGGCCGTTCCTCCTCAAGTCAAAACATGATAATAGTTAGTACAATCAAGAAGCTCACTTGTAAGTATAATCTATACCAACAAAAGATGGGACACAAAAGTCAATAATTTCAATGACTGGATATAATAACTCATCGTAATTAGTTATAGGTACACACGCAGTACACTTCTATCATTACCAATGATGGTATGATGTTAACTTCATGACGACCCGTTCGTAAAAAGATGCTGTCTGCTTCCTACCTTCATCTTTTATAGAGCTGTTAAAGACCGGGAATAAAATGGGGTTGACAGAACTTTGCGCGCCACTCGAGTATCACCTCGGCGCCCTCTGTTTCCTTCGACACAAGTGCCCTCTTAAGGCGTGTTTACTAATTTTAAACTTTAATTATAATCGTCTCAAGTTAACCAGATAATTCACAAACTATTTGCTATTGGCCATTTAATTATGATTTTACAAGATAGTAAAATAATGACAGCTAGCGACATCTTGACATATGTATATTATTTTTGTACACTTTGTTGGTTTAACACAAGGCGGACTTAATGATATACATAAATCATTTTCTCCTAGCCAACCTTGGGGCGATGTATCTAATGATGGAACTACCCGATCTAAGCGAAATAACAATATAACCTATTAAATACCTACAATCTATTAGGTACATACTGTTTTAAATGTCAGTGTAATCTGTATTTTGACATTAGCACTAGCAATATATTTGTTAAATAAGGCACCTACATAAAAGGCAGTAGCTTACATAAATATATAACTCAGGAAAATAATAATATGATGTAAATATTAGTTTATTAAGAAAACGATTTAGTAAGAGAATATTTTCATTTCAAGGAGATTGTTGTGGAAACCAATACCTTATTAAGCATCAACAATTGAAAAAATTGTGACCAAAACAGTTAAATATAATTATCTTATTTTTAACTAAGAAATCCATCTAAGACGTGTGTAATAAACTCACTTCAATTGGTAACTCACTTACCATTAGGTAGGCCGACTGCCTTTCTACTTTCTATTCAATAATAAAGCCTTTTGTAATTACAAATCATTAATAAAACCGCAATGCGCAAACTACATTTAAATCCACACCTCGCACCTATTAGTCCCACTAATTTGAATACAAAATTCATGGCTACCTTCAATACAATGTTATTTATCATTACCGTGCCCATTTAGCCTCGCACCAGTCCTCTATAATTACCGGGAAAAATGAAACTTGAAGAAACGCGATGGAGACTAATGGCCTGAAACTAAATTTTAATTAGTGTCGCGTAGAATGAAAGTGATTACAGGAATAACACGACAGGTCGGTCTGAGGTGGCCTTTCACACAATATATATATCAGACAGTGGTGTATCTGAACGGGAATCGCGAAACAAGCCTTCATACCATTCGACACGATTCATTACCGAAGACGACAATCGTTTACCACGGTGCCACTCCAACCACCAAAAAGTGTTTTCTTGAAAAAATCTTATGCTGATACATTACATTGCATTATATTCAGGACCAAATGATCATAATATTTTATAATTTCTCAAGCTATTTAAGTTTCACAGTAATACTTTTTCAATATGTTTATCTTTTTTTAATGAAATCCTTACATTTACACACTCAGTAGTATATTTACACAAAAGAAACAATAACTGAATAAAAATTCGTTTATTGTACAATACATATTCAAAATAATATTTAAAAAGTTCCGCATAGACAATTGTATCGCGTTTCATTGGCCAGACTACGTGCTTACTGCCTAAAACATTATCTTCTCAGAAGAATATTAGGCTTAAAAAATTCAACTGGGTCTATACTGACATAAACATCAAGAAATCAAAATAAGTAAATGTACATAGGCCAAAATATTAGTAAAATAATCTAGAAAACAAAATATTTCGCGGTCAAGACAGAAATAGTCCGTTCCTACATTCAACTCTATTTCATTTCTGTAAATCTCTTATCATAACATATAAGCCTTATAACTGTAAAATTGAGACGAATATTAGACCTATGTTTGGAGTTTTTATACTGTTTAGGATTATTTTATGAGTGTACGTTGATCACCCCCTCTACTAGTGTTCGGCAATTTACGACATGGTAATTACGTGTACGTGTTTAGGCGCCTTTCCTTTACGGGGAATGTAATTTCGGGAATTAAAAACGGTAAGCTTCAATCGGGCCGTAATATCTAAATGATGGATTAACCTCGCGTTTTGATGTCGATCGATTTATTTGGCCGGCATCCAATAATTATTCGTTATCGCTCTACGTGTGGTGAACGCAATTAGTTATTGATCAGACGGCAATTAAACCAATCGATTTTGTTTGTTGAAGTTGGAGAAAATTGTTTTAGTTCGACGTTCAACGACGGTAATGATGTTATAGTGATGGCGTTCGGTCGATTGGAGCAGTACTCCTTTATTGTTTATTAGAAAACAATAATTTGTCTTTTAGTGGGTCATTAATATTGACGACTAATGACTAGACGTTTTAGGTTCAATAAAAAATGGCTATTACTTGTTAAAGAGTGTCATGTTTAATGGAATTGTTTACTTAAAAATCACTGAATAATATTGGAAAGCTATTGTATAGATGTTTGAGTACTATATACCCTACTTCGAAAGTTTTCAATCTATCAAGTTATTAATTTGTGAATCAATGGATAGGTTCTAAAATATTGTATCCATATGCTGTTATGAAGAGTAAAAGCTTTCTTCTTCTGAAAATAAAGAAAACCCTTTAGTAATTATTACCCAAAGGTAACCAAAATTGTATTATTACAAACTTATTTAAGTTTGTGAGTGAGTTATTGTAGTGAATAGAACATCGATTTTCTTTGTGTACTTCAAAAAGAAATGATTTTTCTACAAGATTTTAACTGCGGTTTGTTTTGTTGCAAATGAGTTTGTTTTGTTCGAGGCTCGATTGTCCAATACTAAAACATTTTTCAACTACAACGTGCTGTTTTCAAGACGCCTATTATTAACATTTTTGGGCGAATTTTAATTATTAGCTTAGGTGCCTAAGCTGATATGTGTTGATGTATATACTATTTAAATAATTAACAAAGCTATTGATAGTTAATCATAACATACTCAACACAAATAGCCAACTGAACGAAAATATTTAGAAGACAAAGCGGCAGTAAAAGTCAAGAAAGGCGTTTTTCAAGTCAAACAGCCACGTCGGAGCACTGTTCAGAGCAAGTAATTGGTGCACACCAGCCTGAGGCGTCAGCAACACCTCTGAACGTATCAAACCGTTTTAATAATGAGCTGGCCCGAGATCGTGAAACAATAAATTGCGAAGCTTGGAGGCTTCGTGCCTGAGACAGCTATCTGCGAGCATTATGCATCTCGTGTTCCTAGCTTGAGATAGCGGGCTATCATCTGCGAGATTGATAGGAGAATAGCCCCCCGGCTAGGCGGGACTCAGACGCCTTGTGAAACTGAGGCCCTTATGCGGTTTGTGATGCAAGAATCTATTAACGAGTTGTAGGTACGATTGTTTTCGCATATCGCACAGTGCGAACTTTTCGTCGGGCAATACTTTCACATTCAGTTACTGATATTGTTTACTGTACGAAAAGACATGAGGTTTTAGAACTATATTGTCTATTCTTGGACGAAATGTCTTTGTATTTTGAACTAATAATTAGTTCTCATAAAAGAATTTCAGGAGAGTTCAGTAACAAATTATGTTCGTTCAATAAATTAATTGACCGACGAAAAGTCGAACAACTGTCGTTCTTTTTTTAAAACTAAGTAACTGCTACGCCAGCGGTTTCTACCACAACATAACTGACTCCTAAAAATTCAAATTCTGTCACCATGAATCGATAAAATATTTCTAAGGTAGGTACTAATCGATAACTTACGTTTTCTCCTACCGAATAGTCATAATAATTTTCCGGCGCTGCTATTTCGAACTCATTAGCACCAAGCATCAAACTTGGCGTTTCTTATCGCTCCATCGTCCTAAATTAGCTCCAACTTTTTCCTTAATTAAGAAAGTATGATTAACAAAGAGTAATCACGGAAACAAAGTCTTATCACTTGCGTTTGGGGGAGAACGAACATTGATCATGCCACAATATAGATATGAACAGTATACTAACAGACGTTATCAGAAAATTGATCCCCGATTTGATCATGATGATTGTCAGTGGTATTGTGGAGTGTAAAAAAAAATACCTGCTATTTTTTTATTATAAAGGTACAAAAAACAAAATGGCTTTCCTGAAGGCCTGTTCCTGAAATGTTTGAATTTTTTTTAAGGATTGCACTTTTTTTCAGTCAATCTTTTCAGTTTTCATGAACACTTTTGAAACCATAGAAATATCAAAATGTACACTGTGTAAATTGTAGCAACTTATATTGCTATTATTAATTATTACGCAAGCAAAATAATATAATGGCGAATTCCTTAGTATCACGGCACGCAGCGGTACAATACCAAGACCGATTACGAGTATAGTCGGATTTTTGATTCGAGTCGGGGATATGACATGAAGAACTGTCAATGAAGTATCATCTCTGTACAAATTTGACTTTGTTTGACAGTTCTACATGTCAAATCCTTGACTCGAATAATATATCCGAATTTAGTATCCCCTCGATGAGATAACATTGCAAAAATACGTGTATACGTGAGCGTAAGCAGCTGACACTTTTTTTTTATATGTTAGCTTACTGCGATACCGTGTCTTAGGCAACAAACAAAGCGAAGGCGAAATTAATAAATTATCACATGGAGAGTTATCGGAGACGTGTGGTAGACAATACAGGCCCTGTATGTTTGTTTTGTGAATGGAAATGTTTTATTAGAAAAACAAAAGGATAGTAAGCACAGGCAGGGTGAGAGATTATGCCTATTTATTAGAGTCTCGTACATATGTTTTTGATTTGTCTTGATCAGTATTATTTCATAAACCATAATGTTGCTTGAGGTTCTTGCTATGGGGCATACCGATACCGATACTAACATACTCGTGAAAACAAAGGGATCACAAGTAGATACCGTTGTTAAGTATATAATTTGAGAAAAGGACTGTGAAAATAGACTCGGCAAAAATTCTAAATTTCGGAAAAATCCAATTTTTATCAAACATAATATAGATAGTAAACAATTAATAGCATCAAAATAATTCAATAGCGCTCTTAATTTCCGTGCAGTAAAGTTACTAATTAATAAACAGCCAAAACCGATTGGCTAATTAATTGATGACCTTAACAGAATGAACGAGGAATGAGTAAAGAAACGGGTCCGTTTCGTTCATTAGCAAAGTTTTTCATTCTCTCCAAAATACCTTTAGAGATTTAACAGAGGTTTTGAAAAAGTGAGAAATAGGGAATATAAGATACTTAAGTGTCAATGCCGGAAACCTGTCAACATTCGTAATTTTTGCCTGATGTTGACATGTATCGCGGATGTCATTGGGCGGCGGTATCTACTTATTACAGGCTGAATTGTCCATTGATCTCCCAGTTAGTTTATAAGTTAAAGGTAAGTGAGATTGCGTTGCTAGAGCTCATTAAGGGTTATTACTAAGTTAACTAAAATGTGACTTTAATCTCTTAATTAATTAATTAATTAATTAATACCAATTACTGGATCTAAAGGACCCAGATCAGTGCGCAACGAATTTATGATAATAGAAAAAAGTGTTAAATTGGATACTAGCTGTGCCAGTGACTTCGTACACATGGAATTTTAGTTTTTAAACTCTAAATTGGGATATCTTTTATTCCTGTCAGCCGATTTCGATGAAAGCCTATTCGAAGCGCCAAGCTAAGCTTAATTAGCGTTTGGAAACCCCATGAAAATCCGTTCCGTAGTTTTGAAGATTAGCGTGTCCGAACAGACAGACAGAGACAAAAATTTTCAAAATTCTCTTTTTGTATTCTGGTACTCTTCCTTCATCGCCCCCAATCAGTTTTTGGTAAATATATTCAATGTACAGACACGCTGGTTCTACAGTTTTATTATATGTATTATATTGGATATGTTTGATTACGTTGATTTTTAATACTTACGTTGGTCCCAATGGCATACCTACATATACCATATGTACGGTGGGCCAATGAAAATGTTGAGCAATTTCGCGTTTGATTCCTTTGAAAGAACAGACAGTGACAAAGTTTCAAATATAAATTTCCAAGTAGCAAGCGAAAATCTCTTTCTTATGTTTTAGAAAATATGCCAAATTGAAACTCAACTGTATAGTATATGTAGGTACCTATAGTCGGCAACAATCAAATGTACCCAGTGTACCATTACTAATTTATCGCTCTTATTACTAATGAATTAATGAATGAATTAAGGCGTTCGTGGGTAATAAGTTGATCTGTTGTCAACCCGGCATCAGATCAGGCTACAATTATAATGAGAGAAAAAGGCGGAAAGTTTTTCTCGTTTCTATGTAAGAGGTAAAGTCCAAAACTACTGGACTGATTTTGAAAATTATTTCACATTTAGGAAGCTAATCTAATGCTGCATAGGCGAGGCCAGGACGGGCCGCTAATATGTAAAAACGGTTTAAACATATACAATTAAAATTTAAAATAAACAAAACGATTGTCAACACCTCATTGTACGTTATTATACGTTAGGAGGAGAAACACATCTGAACTCACTCGACGGGCGTGTTACCCCACACTCACAGAAAACTACCGTAAAATGTACTGCATTTCTCACTCTATCCTGTTCCCCCAGTGTACGAACAAGATTATGCCAGAGCCCATTCCCATCCGCATTTTCCAAACCCTTTCTCTAAATCCATTCCAATGGACCTTTCTCATTATCTTCTGATAAGGTATCAGGAGGTAATAAAGTTACTGTTAACAATGTGATAGATAAATTATCTATTAATTATCTGTCAATTAAATCTAGCTAATATTGACTTTCTGAAAAATAACTGACTTTTTGATAAAGTATCAGGAGGTGGTGAGGATAGCTCTAAATCTCCAAATGTAGTCAGCCCATCGGGGAGCGTGTCAACGTTTGTCGTTCCGCACTGATGTTGCATGAATCGCAGATGTCTACAGGCGACAGTATCCACTTACCGTCAGGTAGGCTGTCTGCTCATCTGCCACCTCTTTCTATTAAATAAATTGTAATCTAGAAAAAAGTTAGAAGACTCCGTGAGTTTAGAGACCAGAAATTCATATAAAAGGCATATGAAGACGTGAACCAACACGTTTCTTAAAAGTCATGACTGTCCGAACGGGAATCGAACCCAATTCCTTTTATACACTACAAATTACGGTTAGCGGTTGTCAAAGAACAGAATGTTTTTTATTACATTAACGTCTTATCAACTGTATACTGTTTGCTGTACTCGTATCTAATTGATAACACGCAACTGTATACAGTGTGTATCCGAACCTTTCCCAAAGCCTGAAACCATGGCCATGATTCTGAATTCATTGACATGAAAATTTACGAACCGTATTTTTCAATATTTTACCAAAATTGTATGAATATTAATTTGTATGAATAAATTTGCTAAATACTATGCTCAAAAATTTTTATTTTTACATAAAATACGTAACATGATGTGTGAAATAACTTACAACCATAAACGGAATCTATGATTTCGGGTTTCGGGAAAGGTTCAGTTCAGACACACCCTGTATACGTAATAAAGGACGTTGAAGAAACGTGTCCTAAAAAATAAACATGTAAGTACCAACACGCTTGAGATACACCTACCTCAAGTGAAAGATTTTATTTCATAGATATTTTAATATTAAGGCAATTAATATGAAAACCTTGGGCGAACTACGATATAAACCGCTTTGGTATTCCTATCTTTTATTAGTTAACATAATATTTTTTTTAATAAAAAGACCTCATCGCTTTAGCAGCTACAATTGCTTATATCGATTATGGTAGATCGTAACAAATTTTACATGTACTTGTAACAGCCTATAACGTCCCATTGCAGGGCACAACCCTCCCCTAGTAAATCACTTGCGGTAATCCACCATGTGGGCTCAGTGCGGACTGGTCGATCACATACCCCAGATATTTTTTTCTGGAGCATGCGAGTGTACTCACGATGTTTTTCCTCACCGTCGAGTTAGTGTCATTTTTTAACAAATCTAACTTAAATTTAAGTACTTAAGTAGAAACTCTATGGGCCGAGGATTCAATGCACCATCACACAAATGTGACTCGAGTATAGATACTATTGTCAGATAGATAATAATAGATACGATACGTATAGATAATAGATACGAGTATAGATACGAGTATAGATACCCTAGGCTATTGTCATTAATTGTCATTACATAACAATGTCATAAATTGTAACTTTGTTGATGGATTGAGACAATATTCATAATTTTTTTCTCATCGTCCTTTGTCCAGGGGATCCAGGGAATTTATCATTGAAGAAGGTTGCCGGTCGCGGCTTGATGTGAAGAGTGAAAGATTATGTGTAGTAGTGAGCCTGGAGAGAAGACTACATTTAGTAGTGGAGAAACATGGGCAGATGGTATGATATATATTTTTTATAGTAAAAAGACGGCAGTTGAACGTAAGTCCACCTGGTAGTTAGTGGATACTGTCGTCCATAGACATGGCAACATTAGTACAGAATGGCAAACACTGGCACGCCCCCGGATGCGCTGCCTACCTTTTGAGATGTAGAAATTGGTTTAGAGATCGGGTTGGGAAAATGGGAAGGAATAGGATTCGATGGGAATGGGTTTTGACATATCTCACTCACAACCGAAACACTACGTACATTGGGAAATAGGATATAGTGGGAAATGCAGTACATTTAAAAGTAGTCTTCTGTGAGAGAGGGGTAAATTCTGTTTTATTGCAGCGTAGACCGTCCCCCTCCAATCGTAGGGAATTCCAAAAAATATTGTTTCTTCCGTCAAAAGCCAGGGAGAAGAGTCAGTTAAAGAAATAAAACATAATTTACGACACCTATTTTCAAGTATCATAGAAACTAAACCGATGTTTCTTTTTTATGTGATCAACATTGACACACTTTTTTAAATACAATTCTATATTTCTCTGAAGTGACGTCTTGTGTTCTTGCAAGATTAATTGCTTTCGTATTAATCACAACGGGAAGTATTTTTATTTTTTTCATTGTCAAAAATACCTTTACCTACTCTAGTAATTTTATTTTTCGCTATTATATCTACTATCTTCACAAAAATTGTGTATGAATATTAATTTGTACGAACAAATTTGCTAAATACTACGCTATTTTTTTTTTATTTTTACAAACAATACGTAACAATATGTCAAATAACTTAGAATCATAAAAGGAATTTATAGTTTATTTACTTTACATTTATCGAGTATTTAACTGCAGCCTTTAACTCCTACCCCACTGCAGGGTACAGCCCTTTCCTAGCAATCACGACAGGTTTCGGGTCATGACTCACTACGTGGGCCCAGTTTGGATTGATAAATATTACACATATCCTTTTTTTTTTAATTTCCTGGCATACAGGATTCGTCGCTGTGTTTTAATTCACCGCAAGCTAGTGAAATATATGCTGTAGGTATTGCCTAACTATAGCATTTAACCTGCAGCATATATCTCACTAGGTTGTGGTGAAGGATGCCTAATGGTGTAGGTGTTAGGAAGCATATTAAGGGGTGTTGATGGAGCCTCTTGTGTGGATTATTCTTACTGATGTGTTGCGTGAATTGTATTTATTAGTGACGCATAATGAAATAAAAATCTATACAACTGTACAATACTATATAAGTTTTAAAATAAGATCCAATAACAAACCAGAAATGTATGTTTATATTTTAGTAATTAAGTGTATATACGAATGTGAAGTGCCTGCACAAACTTTCTAGGTTTACGGGCATATAGTAGGCAACAGAAATGTATTGTCTTTAGTATATTTAAGCAAATGAAAAATAAATGGTGTGCGGTGGAAAGGACGATAGAATCAAAGATTACGTTTTAGTAACAGAAGTATATTCCGTTTTAGATACAAAGTAGGTCATATTTACTAATTTGAATTTACTTAATCATATTTAAAATCTTAAATGCTAAGTCAATATACGTTCGTCACAATACGAGTTCCACGACGTTACGGTGCAACTATAAAATTCGTAATTGATTCACTAGTGATTGATTCTTATTGATTCGTAGTTCACTAGTGATAACTGAAAAAATATGAATTAGTGGTATGGCCGGTTTTCAAAATCAAGACTTCACAATTGCACGACATTGGTAGTACCATTAGTGGCTGATGGTCGCTGAACATTAATCGTATTTATAATCCACAAGTGCGTCAGACCGTTATAAAATGTAACCCAATTTTTTCAAACATAATAGGTATGACCACATTGAACAAATTTTCTTTTGGACCGTATTGATCATTTTTAATTTTCGACAATTTTAGTATTGGCTTTTTGTCGTAGCTTGGACGAAATTGCGTATTGAACAGTTATCATATTTATCATATTGAACATAAGTCTTCAAACCTATAATTTATACAGTTTAATAATCGTTCTTACAGTTTTATCGATTATTCAACGCAAATTTATCTATTTCGATCAAATTCCCCAATTAATAGCTTAATCTATTTTTCATATCAGGGGTCATCCATAAATTACGTCACACGTTAAGGGGGAGGGAGGGGGTCAACAAAGTATGACATCGTGTGACAATAATTTCTAAATTTAAAATTGCTAAATATGTGACAAGGACGGGGGGGGACTCCAAAAATCATGAAAGTCGTGTCACGTAATTTATGGATGGCCCCTCATTAATATAGAATCGCGCTCATTTTAATATTTACCATACCATCAGCCTATGTCTATTGCCTATACCTATGCAGTTAGGAAAGGCCTATTTTTTTAATTAGTATATATTTGTGTTCCACTGTTAGGCAAAGGCATTTCCTCTTTAATGTTAGACCGCTCTTACAACGCCACGCTCCGTCAAGTCCTGCGGTATGCATAAGTCCCGCCATCCTTTCCTCGGGCTTCCTCTACGTCAATGTTTATCCTGTGGCATCCACTCGGTAACAATTTTCGCCCACCTTACTGGATGCAAGCGTCCGACGTGTTCAGCCCAGTCCCATTTCAGCTTAGCGATCTTAGCACCAACATCATTAATACGGGTTTTATACCGCAGTTCGGTGTTCTTGATATGTTCTTGATTCATAAGTAGATACCAATTTATTAATAAACAATATTAAAAAATAAATAAAAGGCAAATAAGTAATAATACAGTTTGTCATAATACCAAAACTGCATTAAGTTTCCATGGCTGTTATTAGAAATTGAGTACCTATATTAAAATAACTTCGAATAGCTGCTGGCAGTGAGCAATGCCTATTACAGAATGTATTTTATATTTCACACACACAAACAAACTCAATGACCAATTTCACGGAACCGCGAGATATTTAATCTAATAATGGACGCACTGATTGCTTTTCTTGTGCTTTCTTTTATATTTATAATTCATATTTAATGATCGACATTAATGGCACAGCTTTAGGCCGCGCTTGGGCATAATGACCAACAAACCAAGACCTCTGATTTTACTTTCAATTACCCGTAATAGTACCTTTCCAAGAATGATGGTGAGGGGGCGTACAAGTCTTTCAGAATTGGTTTTTATATACACGTTAATTTCAGATTTAGGCGCTTTCGTGATGGTGTTACGAAACGGTCATTCCATTGTATAGTAAGCATAATAAAGCGCAACTTGGTTGTGTAAATGAGCGCTGACTAGCGAGTTATGATGCCTACGGAAACACTGTTTAGTTGTAACTTTAAATAAATGTATTTAAGTATCCACTAAGACCCACGCGACGTCTAAAATAAAAGCTAAAACCCAATATACGACCTATTCTTTACGACAACGCTGACAATAAAAAAAGTTAATTCTAATATAAATTATGCGAAATTAATGTCTAAAGAATCTTATTTATTTCACCTAATTTTTAATTTCAAACCTTGGAATTATTCACATAAACACGATCTTAATTCTGTCATCGGTCGGATCGCCGAAACAAAAACAGCTGTAAAAACTTTTAGGTGACGGCGTAAAAATAATCCACGGATCGCAATTAAAAACATAAAACACTCTTAAAATAACCTGAAACTAAATATCATATGGCAGAAGAGTAATAACATTAAAACATATACAGTGGGGCAGATGCGCCAATATTCTATTATTACTGGCTTTTCAACGCGAACAGCGCAAGCATTCCCGACTATTTCTATATTCCTAAGATGAATCATTAAATAATAAAATCTAAAGCATACTTAATGCGCAACAACACACACCAATCTATTCATAACTACGTATTAACTAACACATGCACAACCGCTAATCAGTTCCAGACCTCGTGTTACTTCTCAATCGGACGCACACCGTTGTAAACTATACACTACCTATATATCAATGAGTGGTCTAATTGCGAACGAGTAAACACACGTCAATGTGTTTGTTACGGCTGTAACAATGTGTGTTTCCAGTCAGCTTATTAGGAGCACTTTAAACAAAAATACAATCCAATTAGAACGATGTTTGAAAATTGAAATCGGGACGGTTACGATCTGACAGATGGCAAACTATAAATAAGGCAGTTCTAGTTAGCGTGCATTGGTTTTCACCGTCAGTTTTGTTACGCTAAGGACAACTGACGAGATATTTTAATGTCTCAAACTTATTAGCCACAAATGTCATATCGTTTGATGCATCAACTACTACTTTGTTAAAGTTGGCCACGTCGAGGAGATTATTTGCAGGCGTAAATTAGGTTCACGTGCGTTTTAATGCATCCCGCAAGTGTTGGCGCTCTAGTTCGATAATCTTCGGCGGGGATCAGGCGCAGATGATTCATAATGTTCTGTTCTATTGTTGGCTTGCATATTGCACGCTGGAATTATGTATTGTCGTGCAATCGTTACGTAATATACCGCACCAAATTTTACCACTTTCGACCGAACTCGATGTGATCAATCATCACTTCATTGTCAACTAGTTCTCGCCCACAATCCTGTATAAATAAAGCATTATAATGCTTTCGGGGAATTATGTTCGCTGTGATCTATGCTTAATGATAATGAGACTTAAAACTTTTATGAGCTTAAGTACTACCTTTAAACGTGGCACATTTTCCGCATTTTAACACAGAATCGTTAAGATTGTTCTCTGATCTCGCTACATAATGCCTCGATCCACTTACTAGTGTTATTTCAGTGCATCGCATTAAATTTGATCGATCAGCGCCATATTTTTCCTGTTTACCAAATATTTAAGTAACGGCCATAAGTCAGGCAGTAAAATAATTCAAATGTGAAATTTCATGAACGCTCATAATGAACTTGGCAAGCGACCAAAAAACGTCTTATTTTCGATGTGGAATCTGGACCAATTTTTTATTGCAACGCTTTGGAAATAGTGATACGGACGACCCTCACAATCGCTCGGCTACTTTACTAACAGTCAAAGACAACGCGGCTGATTCATAACTAGTTCACAGAGTTTGGTTAATTTGATGTAACGTGCCGGTGTCTAGAGGGTACCATACAAATAGATGCAAAGTTGCTTTATTCAGCAGTAAATCAGCGTTAGCAATCTCCCGCGCACTAAAACCGTAGACTGAATTAAATACACTGTTTATTTCTTCATCGCTCACTGCTTTATATATTGTGAATTCCAATAGTGTTATTGGAAGTGCCATAAAGTGTTGATTTCCATCGCCTGTGCACGTGGCGATTTGACTTTTTTTATTACCAATCTATTGACATTCTCTTAGTAACACATACACTTTGGCACGAATACCAAAGAAGCATTACAATAAACTGTATCCTCTCACCTATACTCTGGAACACTCATGGATTTATTTCTGTGATTCGAATCAGTTTTATTGCTTCTCCGTTCATCAGCGCACTCATTTATAGCCCTAGATATTTTTTACGATTCCAAGCGTTTATTTTCGTTTTTAATTACTTTGAGTAGAAATAGAAATGACGAAGAGAGCGCGCAAAAAAAAATGATTTGGAAGATTCTGAAGCAAATTGTTTCGTAGTGTGATTATGATTTAAGCGTCTCCGCCGTTGCCCACGACACGGTAGTAAAAGTGACAAATTGAGGAGTCATAACCAGTCCCGACTGAGTAATACCGTGTTTGTTCCCAATTTATTGTATTCCTATGTAAATTTAGAACGATTGTACATCGTTTATAACAGGTAATAACTCGCGATCGGAACCATAAATAGCGTAAAATATCGGCAAATTTAAACACTAGATAAATGCTACATGTTTGATAGTTACAAATTACGCTTTAAACAAACACGTATAACTAACATTTGAGTCAAAGTGAGTTCAAGAATGCAAGCAACCATCAATATTAATGAGCCATCTTCATCCCGATCGATCCAATCAAATCTTGCGACTGAGTCAGTATCGATGCGTTCGCGCGTAACGGCCGTCGGATGCGCCGAAGTGTTCCAGAGAGATTGTAAATATTTCTCTGTTTCAGAACACGACTAAAATAGAATAGAACGCGTGTTTCTAAATCCCCTTTGAAGATTACACACGCCGGCATTAGCTCTGGCAAATTACTCTCTAACAAAGATTGTATTAATTACGCGCTCCCGATAGCTCGTGTAAATACGATAATTTTAGAATTCGCCGAGTGGGGCGTGCGCGCCGCTTTTCAACGCCTTATATCTGTCATTTTTCTTTCGAACCTATCAGGATTTTTGTGTTAAATTCCGTTTTAATCGCAGCCGACATCGAACTAATGTTTTCTGTGTTGTTACACTAACAAATTGATCTTTATTAATAGCGATATAATCAAGATTTACGTGATACTTTCGGTTCTCATTGTTTTAGTTTTTTAAAGTGGAATGCATAAATAATTCACGGAACATGAAAACGTTGCTGGAATTAGGCGATGTCGAACACATTTCGGAAATCGAGACATGGAATTATATGTTATTAGGAAACATCAGCATTGAACGGTCGTTATAACACAAAAGATAAACAGTATGAATTAAAGAGTCGTTCATTATAATAAGTTTAATACTTGCGTTGTTTGGGCGCGGGGCGTGTTATCAGCGGCAGCGGTCGTTTGATCGCCGCTACCGATTGTTTCCTTATGCTATCTGCAGGGAATTTGATTACAGACTAGTCATTCCCTTTCCAGGTAACTATTGAAGGACTCTACAAGTGATCAAGAATAGCTCAAACGTATGAGGATTATATTAAGTGACATTTTTTTTATTCTTATAATGTGATTATTATACTCTATATCATATCATTTTTACGTCTTTAACTGGCCTTTACCCGTGTTTAAACCAATTATTGAAAAAAAAAACGTTGATCACTTCATCTTACAAATGCCGGTAACAGGAACTGGAAAAAATGGAACTGGAAATTAGCCTTAAAAAAGATATCTTAGTATGATCTTTTTTATAATAGAAAGAAGGTGTCAGACTAACAGATAGTCGACTCGATGATAAGTGGTTCAGAAATAAACATCCTACATAACAAAGAAAATTACAAGGTAATCGAACGAATCCTTCTATTAAAAGTGTGTAGAGATGGTTAAGGAGCAGGTTAAGTAAAACCATTTACGATCTTACTAAATATATATTCTGTATAAAAACATGCATTTCACAAATCATTTTAAATTGAAGGTATACAAAGAAGGAATTCAATATTACACATCAAAATTTATGAACAAATAAATCAGGTTTTTTTTTTTAATCTGCCTTTCCTTAACACTTTAATATCATAAGGTGCATAATCTGAAATTTCGCATAAATTATGCCACTTCCGTATCACTGCAACAATTCGAGCACAGATCGATTCAATCGGATCAACTGATAGGCCCAAATTACGAGTCAAAACCCGCTATAAAAAGCAATAAAACAGCGTGAAATGTTATGAGAGCATTAATTCGATTATCAGATCGAGGTGTGAAGCGAGTTTCGATGTTTATCTAGGTATAAAGAGGCATAAGAAATTATTTCACAACTGTAAAATAATAAAAACCTTCATTAGTGATCATTAAGACCCGCCTCCGCGATTGGGGGTTAGATAGGGATAGGTGTAAGTAACATTTAATTTGTGAAATGATGGGGTGTTTTCTACTTATCACTCGGCAGTGAGGTGTTACCTTATGTGTGAAATAAAGTTTTCTAAGGCACATAAAGTACGTCTGTTTGTTATATTATTATGTCCGTTACAGTTTTGTAGGTTTCGGCACAGAAGCTGATTGCTGTTTTATTCACCGTGTTATCAGATCAAATCCAATCAAATCCTTTATTTTGCAAGAACATAGCTAACAACATTAGATGTAACAACACAAGTACTTCCCACTATGTCCTGCTTTAACAGGCGTGCTAAATTTAATTTATGTCTTATTAGCCAATTCAAAACCATTACAAAATTACATGTCAATACTAAACTAATTTAATATATAAGTCAATACAAATTATAAGTCAATTAATACCAACAATATATTCATTAATTTCAATAATAATTATTAGTTAATAACGTCTTTAAAAAAAATCATTCAGCCCATTGAGCAAAGACAGTCTAAATCAACCATTATTCAAATGTTGCATTCACTATAATTTTCACCAACCATGTCAACAATCGTTTTTTTAAATAATGCCAATTTAATATTATTAATTTATTATAGATTTGAATTTGTTTGTAGCTTGTTCAAAATACAAAGAAAATATTACAGAATTGTCACTTTAAGTACATAAATATTTTAAATATAATTCTACTTGAAATCACTATTAGCAAAGGGCAGGCCACATCTGCCTCAGGATGGCCCGAGGCAGATGTGCTATCTACGAGTACTAGTACGTCCAACACTAAGAAGTCGATACTAGTGGTGGGTTGGTAGCATTCGTGATTTTATCTGCAATTGATATCTATCGCAAATGTCCATAGATAACAGTAACCATCCACCAATCTTCTCGATCAAAAAAATAAATTTTAAAAATTGACTCGTTCAATACATTTTATAGACTTGTTGATTTAATGACCCCACATCCTTACGAGTGACTTCTGTCCGTTAAACACATAAAAATTGCAAAGATAATATGAGAAATCCTTTCCCCTAAGTAGGCGTTCTAATAACAAATACTTATTACCGCAGGCTACAATTACTTGTAGTTGCCAAATGTTCTCGTTTTTAATAAAAATCATGTTATTATTTGCCTTAACAAAGGGAACGTCACCACTCGAGCCTGCTGCCGAGACCACACTCGAAAATAATACTAATTACTCTAATTATAGAGTACAATTAAAACCGCAACACAATTACCTTTTTGTCTCGTAACAATATACTGTAGGGTTAATTTGACACTTATAAAAAGAATGATGATGCTGTAATTTGTTTTTTTTATGAAAACATTGATAAGTGGGTAGACTAGTAGGTATTTTTAAATTAAATACGTAGGTACCTACGTAGGAAGTTATTTTTCAGTTTCTATTTTAATTTTTATTTGTGTTTAAAAACTTTTCGTGGTTTTTTATGTTCGAGTAATTTCAACACCTAGACAAAATTTAAATGAAATGTCACTTGTTTTGATAGTAAATATTTTTTTATTATTAGAAATTCTGGAAATAACCCTCAGGTAGCATCATGTAACATACATCCTGACATAATTTACGTAGAATGTTATGTATACTATTTTGATAATAAATACTTTAATTAATGACTGACTAATATTTTTTTATTGAAAGAAAGGGTAAACGTTTACACGACACGCCCCCGGATGCGCTGGTTAGGGAAATAGAAGGATAGGATGGGATGGGCTCGGTCTGGCATATCTCGCTCACTCGCGAAACCGTAGTACATACGTAGGGTACGGCCAGTTGAGTGCCCTCAGCGGCTATGGGATTTCAGCGTGCAGCCTCCCCATCCCAAACGTAGGTACTTATTGTCGCTATGGATCAGTTGTTTCAAAATTTGTTTTAAAATATAAACATGCTGTCACGTCTTATTTTTAACATAAAACATTAAATAATTATGTGTTTTTTTTAAGATGTCACTAAAATCTGAGAAACTAGAACCGATTAAAAATGTCCTTTTAATGTCATAAATATCCCTAGAAGTTGGACATTGCAATCACTTATGTATCGATAACTCACAGAATCATTACGTTAAGAATTAAATCTCCTGCCAATCCTGCTGTATATTAATTACCTATGTAAACTACTGATTATTTTGTACCACAAACTGTTACTGACACCAAAATTATCACTACAATCACCTCAATACGGCAAATAAGTACATTTATTTTATTGTTAAGTTAATTGTACACTAGTCATTTACACGAACATAATGCCTTGTTGTGGTCTCGCACAATTCACCTGAGGGCACCAACTTGCTGGAATCGAGTACAACGCTACATAAGGATATAGAATTCAAATAAAACTGGAAACGACAACTTGAATATTAATTATGGTTTATTGATATTTAATTATTTTTTTTGTATGTTTGTTAATTGTTATTGTTAATGATAACTAAAATATTAATATAGTTATGATTTGTTTACCACTCAGGTCTCATGCCATTCATAATTTCGTGGCATACATGTATGACCAGAGTGATATAAATATGTAGGTACAAGACCAAAATTTGTGTTGCATTATGATCAAGATTAATTTTTCATTGCGTTACTATATATTCTAAATAGAATACTAAAGAATTATAATCCATAAGTACTCATAGCTATTTTTCACTATAAGCTAGTTTACAATAACTTCAGAAAAAGCCTCTTGTCAAAATATCCCAAAACTGCCTACACAGGCTTCTCATGATAACAGTATGATTCGAACCATACTGGTCCAATGTTGGTTCAATCCAATCCTTTATTATGGTTTAGAGATGGTCCAAAACTTTATTTTGATCTAGTAATCGTCCAGTCCAAAAGCATAATCTGGTCGAGTGATAGTCCAATCAAAAACTCTAATTTGATCTAGTGATGGTCAATTCCAAAACTATAATCTGATGGTCCAGTTAAAAAAAATAATCTGTTCTAGTGATTGTTCAGTCTAATACTTTAATATGATCTAGTGATGGTCCAGTCCAAAACTATAATCTGGTCTAAGGATGGTCCAGTCTAAAACTTTAATATGGTCTATGGTCAGTTCAAAATTACAATCTAGTATATTTATTTAAACTTCATTAGCCATATACATAATTGACATATACAATAGCGGACTTAATGCTTTATGGCACGCTCGAACGATCAACCACCACATCAAACAAAAAATTAGAACGCGCTTGCAGTTTTTCTTTATACCTACATAGTAATATACGTATTTATACATATGAAAATAATAACATTCTACGATAATATACGTATAAAATAGGATTATATTAGTATAGTGATAATCTAATGTATACAATCAAATCAAACTAATCAAATGTCTCTTCAACTTGCTTTAAATCCACGTATGAACAAGCTGTTACAATAAGCACTTGAAGCTACAATTAGCCGTTTTGTAGTCGATGTAAAGCCAAAATTAAACCTTCCAAGAGGTCGAGTCTTCACTACCCGTGAGTTTTAATAAATACTTCATTTACTTACTTTTTGTGTCAAATTGTGATTAATTTACATGCGGTATCCTGAAATTTTATTGAGCTTAAAAATGCAGATAAAGACCTTATTGTATACGATTGCAAGTTAATTGTAAATTTTCTTTTCACATAATTTGAATTTCAGGAATTTTAGTCTAAAAATAACATTTGTCACAATGTCTCATAACTGAATAAAATATTGTTTTTTTTTTCGAAACAAATACTTAATCTCAAAATATAAAAATACAGTTTTATACAATACATACTCGTAGGTATGTAGAAAACAAATAACAAAAAAAACAAAACAAAACAAACATAATAATAAACTATAACTTTATCGTTTTTATTATGCACTATATTTAATATTTAAACTATAACTGCAACCGAGTTCGATTTTCTGATTGATCAGATGACTGACTGCCGGTTCTCCGCCAGTCAGTGTAAGATCGTAAGTAAGTGACTGTCGTAAGTAAGATTACGCCATTTGAACATGTCAAATACTTGTGCAATGATGTTTAATTAAATGTATAAAAATAAAATATTCCGCATCTTTCATATTCTACGAGTATATAGACTTGCACTGTTATATTTTTATAAGGAGTTAATGTTACAAACTACAGTAACAATTGTAAACATTGTAAATGTTACAATGATATTAAATACAGTCAGGTGTTAAAAACTGTAGTCCTGATAAACGATGTTGAGGGAAAGAAGAAATAACTGAATGACAATTCGATGGCACTATCGTGTTTAAGGGAATATAATTTAACTTCAACAAGGTTTGCTGTGGTATTATATTAAGAAAATTACATTGTATCCACTATGTTGTTCTTTAAAGTTTTAACTTAATAAATTACATTTTACAATATACAATAAAAGGCGGCAACATTTATCACGAACAACATTAACTGTAATTTGAATTAAAATACGAAAATAACCAAAACAAAAAAGGGCGCGTGCGTTTAAACCGTCCCAGAATACAAATAGCTACAATTAAATACAATAAAATTCAAACTAGACAAAACAAACAAATTAAAAATGCATTACACGCTGTAAACATTAAAATTCTATTGTAATCTATCAAGGAATTCGCCTTCCCCTTACTCTAGTTCAATTTACAAATACAAATTATCCGTTTAACACAACTCACTCAGCTATAATACTTCTTATTATGTTGGCATAAAGTTCAATATAACACGAGTAGAGGAAAATATTAAGTAAAACTGTCTTGGTTAACATAATTGGCGTTAAGTGTCTGTTAAGTTATATTACAACTTAAGTAGATAGCATCCGTAAGTTTTTGTAATATGCAATTAACACTTATTGTATGAAACGTCCGTTGTAATTTCACACACAACTTATCATCGCAGCATAATAATTATACTATTTATGTATCTACATATCTGTATGTATGTTGTTAATAATCGCTTACAATAATTTCATTTTTGCCGTTAGTTATAACTTTTATAAGTTATAATAAGCGTTTAAATAATTAAGTTTAATTTTATTAGCGTTTTAAAATGAAACCTGTTTGATTTTATTATTCCAGTTAAGTATGATTTTTCACGCGATACCTACATATGTAAATACATAGAGAACACATTTTTCTTTTATTTTTGTATCATCTTAATTTTGTTTCAATTAAACCTTACGAACAATTATAATCATTAACAATTATTTAAATGTGTGCTTATATATAAACAATACCTAACAGTTACATAGAATAGGTCATTATCTCACTATATAGGTATGCCTATATACATAGTATATAATAATCTCCTCATGCAACAAAAGACACTGTCTCTATGTTTGGTAACAATAATCTCGAAAGCTACTGCACCTATTATGATACAATCTCCTCTTTTGTATACAGTATTTACTCCAGAAGGTTTTTGGTGTATTTCTATAATAATTTCGGCAATATAGCCGGAATGTGATTATTATTGATTACACAGATATAATCAATATTCATTATAATTTTTAAAAGTTAATTACTGGCTGGCGGTGAAGAAAACATTCGTGAGGAAACCCGCATGCTCGAGAATCAACAAAAAGTCTGGATCATTCACCAAGAATCAAAACTAGTTTTCAAAAATCCGTAATGTGCCCGTACGCTGGATTATGATCCCAAACCTCGAAGTGATTTACTAGGAGACTATTGAAACTACATTTATGTATTGTATATATATTTTTCTCTGTTACTGAACTTCATATTGTGCATTATGAAATCGCTTATAAGTTATGTAATCTAAATTTATTATGTCAGTTTATCTAAATTTGTTATATAGCCATCATGATTTTTTAGCAAATTTATTTCAATACACCGAATGAATAAATGTATTGAAATAAGAAAAAACAGAGTATTGATTATGTTTACTTGTAACATAATTATACCAATGTTTATTAATCAATAAATATATGTATCAATCTATCTATAATCTAGGGCTTAGGGGAAGCCTGTGTCCTACAATGGGGCGTTATGAAGCCTGATATCGAATCCAGTCTCTATACCGCCAAAGCCGCGGGCCAATACTAGTTGCATATACAAAACATCTGCCCCATTTCGAATGTTACGTTTGATTCTTTTCATTCGTTTTCGACAAGCACTAATTGTTAACACGTGTGGCCTCATGTTGGGCTAGACAAAATGTAATTAGGGCTTTTATTTGCCAAGGACAAGGTCGACACACGTGCGAATAAAAAGGCTATACGGTTATGGTAATGTGAGTACTGAATGTAAGTATATGCCAATAGAAGATGTTAGGTTAATTACAACTTGTAGCATACGGCTCGTCTGAAGTACATATTATATATTTTTGATACACATATGTAATGTATTTTCTTTAATGTATTTTATAACATTTCATTATAATATTAATGTATATGACATTATTTCCAAAATATAAAGCACACGCCGGTCGATTTCGTAGACTTCGATATTTTCTGTTAATTTTTGGAACGTTTTGGAGTGAACCCTATCCTTGATCGCCATAGGTACATAACCTCTTATTGAATCATAATTTAATCTCTGCGTATTAATTCTGAGTGTATGACTGTATTTATTTCACGACTCTGACTACACAGTCATACATTCCGACTGTACAACTGTTCATAATAAACCGACAAACAAATTTAGTTTTGCAACTGAGCAAATCGGCGTGGCATGATGAAAGGAAACTGTAATTATAATTGTAGCAAGGACCACGATGCCGTGACGAGGGGCCTCCTGATTGTATGTTGTGAGCTGATGCATACCCTTCTTCCTTCAAGTTACTGTTTTCTGTATGGTCTAAATAATGAGCGGAGCGCCCTTACAACTGAGTATTATTAGAAATTGTAGAAATAAGGACTGTAAGCTCGTCTGCCGCTTTGTTTCTATAAATAAATAATTTCACTTTAGCTCTTAAATACAAGCTTCAGCTATCGGCTGCATCTACTTATCGATACCTATATGGTTATAGCGATATATACATATGATCAAACTACGCACCAATTCGTACTTCTTTTATATTATGGTCGTTCGTGTTGGGTTACTTTAAAGTTTTAGGAATATAATACACTCCCGGACACCTGAATCAAGCCAACCTGTATTTTTATGTATAAAGGCCTGAAATATAAAAATAATATTATGTCAAAGAAAAAGTTTTTATGCAGTTTTAACGCTGGCATATTAACCATCATTTCAGTATGTCATTGTTCCAAATTTGAATTCAGAGTACTGAAAATATTGAATTTAAGTGTAACAAGTCGTGTGTCTGCCTTTCTCATGGGGAAGACTTGTATTGGATTTTTAAGGAAACAACGGTTTACCTAAAAAAAATCGTTTATTCAGTAACTTGTATTGCCTCTAAGGGCGTTTATAATAGCCGTCATGCGGTTTGACATGGAATCAATCAACGTCACTATAACGTGTTGTGGAATGTTCTCCCATTCTTCCTCGATGGCAGGTTTCAGCTCCTGCAAGGAGTACGGAGCTTGGTGGTGAGCTTGAACACGCCTCTTTAGCTCATCCCATAAATGCTCTATGGGTTTCATATCTAGGCTTCTTGTTGGCCATTCCCTGAATGTGATACCGATCGGCCGGGTGGCTCAATTCAGGTGTCGGGAAATGTAGTAATATTTTGGACACTGCTGCTATTTTCGGTTTGTTATATGAGCTCTGAGTATCCTAGTTCAAAAATTGATGGAATGCACCGGGATCTCATAAATTGGTGGTCTCAATCGCTGGTGGCCCTTTTAAGTTTTGTTCCTACATTATAGCACTCACTGTAGTTTGTCCCCAGTAACAAAGTTAGGTAATATTTGATTAGGGATCTAAGGCTCTCGATTACGACGTTAGATCCAATGCTTAAACTATCACCTCTTTTTTCATAGCCTTGAATTTTTCACTTTTGTAATAATAGCCCTGTTGGACTAAGACTCGCTAAACTAGTGCACCCTCCTGTGTGCGCCTTCGGTTGCATTTTACAAAAGCTGAACTAACCTATATTTATCATGTATCCGTTAAATGGAGTAACACGATACAACGACATCACTCATATCGCTCTTCTCTTGTCCCTTAAACAACTTGTTATATTTTTATTTCCTTAATTTGTTTCATTTGTCCACTACTTATAATTTAGTATCATTATGCAACACTGTATGTTAATATTCAAACATATAATTGAAACATACAATCTAAATAAAAAATAATATATAAATTAAATAACTGATGTTTCCACTACAATCTCTTGAGATATATCTTAAATAGAATATTAAACATAAGTTTTGCATACAAATTGCTGTATAATATTATTGTTTTGTCCAATACTATTCTCATATTTATGATCAATTCTCAATTGACTAACACGCACTCAAAATAGGACAATTAATTACGAGTATGTTTGATTTTCCCATTCACTATTTTTTTAAATATACCTTTTTGTTTGAGTTCAGTTACTTCTTAGTACTTACCTATATTGGTTGTACGGTAAGTAAGTTATGTAGCCACAATAATGATTCAAATTTAATTGTACCAGTGTCGTGTTCGCATTAAAGGACCGACAATGAAAATAAATTATAGTACCACTACCATTTGGAGAAATGTGTTAGATATTCTAGTCGCCTAAGCAACAATCTTTGAAGTCGAAAACGAAAGTCTGGCTTATTTTTGTTTTGTTATAAGTAATAACCAATAAATATAAAAGTCTACAAACTTAATACTGTCATTACTTGTGACGTTATTACATACCATAATTTTTAATTTGTCACAGAAAAACATTGTGTGAATTCACCGCAGCCCAGTTTTTTATTTATTGTCGGTATGGGACTTGTTGATTTAGGTCAAAGTTTTCTAAAGCGCACGCCGCATGCAGGAAGAATTTCATTGATGAACTCAGCCAAGACTGGACGGAAAAGAGGTTTGTTTGAAATCGTCGATCATCGACCACTTTACTATACCTACCTGTCATGTTAAGATCAATAACTTTTCAAGACCCTCATATTAAGGTGGTGTCCACTTGAACTTAATATTTCGTTGTTTCATGATTTTATTTAAATAAAAAACATACTCTAACGTTGATTATTAAGGTAAAACTAACATTGATTTTTAAGGTAAAACAATTTAAAAAATGTTTTATTTTTAGACATTTCACTAGCCTCAAATAAAATCGATAATAAGGTCCCAGATAACACCATATTTGTATCAAAAATAAAACAACTAAACACTTAAAACTCCTTATCCGTTGTGTCACAATTGGAACGTAGTCCAGGAGCCGGCTACCTCGCCGCCGTCATTCGTTTTGTTAATACCGCATCGCTCTTTTGTTATTTTGACACAGGAAGTTATTAAAGCAATTAACTGGGGCACGGCTCCTGGGCTATTATCATCTCTACGAGTGACGTGTTAATGCCGACCGGTGGATAGTGATGTGATATGATTCGAAATGTTTTGTCATACATATTTGTTGAACCATGACTACTAAGTTAATCATTGGAAAGTACCTAAATTATTCGAGATTTAAAAACGTGGATTTCGAAAATCTATTTTTATCTTTATTGTTTATATCTCTTTAATTTGAGATTGAATGAAACCAATCACCACATACTTATAATGACTAAATGGCATTTATGACCTTTCAGATTACCTGGATTTATGAGTCAACAGGTGTCAAAAATTCTATTACATTGCTGAATAGTTACCACTTCCTATTTATGATTAATTTAGTGTTTTTAGTTCATTGCTATAAAATATGTAGATATTTATAATTTTAATGCACATAAGCTTATTTATATAAGAAAGTATTATTAACGATTGTATGTAAGTCATCTTACAACTTACGTTTTTTTTGTATCAGCTTATAACGTCCCACTGCGGGGCACAGGCCTCCCCTAATTTTTTTTAAACTCTAATTTAGCTATTTGTCAAATAGTCGATTAAAGAAATTATCTTCACTTGAACTTTCGCATCACTAGCAACAAATTATATCGGTTCTTTAATTTTCAATAGCCGGAGTGACCGAACGAGAGCTACTGCTCAATCACAAAGCACTCTCATACTCTATGGACATAATTGATAGTCATACATAGTTAACAATAGTGAAATCACTGTACTAGAAGCAGGCGTTTTTAAACCTTACCCAGTAGTATTTGAAACTGAATTTGAAGCGAGGTGCATTTAAAAAGTAAGCGAGCATAAGTTGCGTGGCTCCTGTACTTACACCAAGTCTAATTTCTTAGAAGTCGTTATTATTGTTTCTCATGATTAAATTTCTTTTTTGCTCACAATAGAATCACGAGTTGTTCCATTTTAATCCTGAGATGTATGTAACTACGAGTATGTTTGATTTTATATTTTTCTAATGTTTAAATTTTTTGGTGTGTTATATTGCGGACTTCAATAAACTGTTAGTTTTAATATTTTGGCGTACGTAATATGAATTACTCGTATTATACCTGAGTATCAATTGAGTAACAGTCTATATGTTTACCAAATAAGGTAAACATTTAGACTGTTAAACAACTTTGAACGGTTTAAATCGCGTATATTTATCATTATTTTTATCCCGACGTTTCGAACACTTTGCAGTGGACGTGGTCACGGGGTGACTAATTGATTTTATTTGTCACTTGAGTTATTAAGAAATTATTTGAACTACCGTCTGAAATTTTTTTGAACTACCGTCTGAAATTTTTTAATCATAACATTCCCTATGCACGCAGTATTCGCTCACGGTGTCCAGAGGTCTTGCAGTATTGCGTTGGCCTTGGGATTTAATTAATTTAATGACTGGATCCCAAGCCGATGGTTTCCATGGGCGGCGGTAACACTTACCATCACGTGAGACCGCTTGCTCGTCCGCCCTCTTCTCTCTATAAAAAAAAAAAATCTTCTCTATTGAAATTTGGGTGTTTCTTGATATGGTTATAGTAATCGCGAAAACCTAAGAAAATATTTAGACTGTTTCTCAATTGATACTCTTTTCTTTTTAATTCTCGAATATTTTCCCTCACCGGCGAGTTAGTGACATTTTTTTTAAATCCATATTTACATAAGTACAATCTGTAACTTAGTGGTACGAACCGAGAATTTGAACTCACGACCTCACGAATGTGAATCGAATATCGATATCCGTAGGTTAACTAAGGCTCATAATATCACCGCCCATAATAAGGAGCAATGTACTTTAATTTTGACTGAAGCAAATTTTGTTGTACATTTTATTGACAATAAACATCTATTCTGAATCGAGACCAGAGTGTAATAACGCACCGATCATGCCGTATTTAATTCAGACGTAATTTTTTCAATGTAACTTTCTTGGTTAATTTCCAGATTTTGTCTTCGTTTTTTATCCAACATAATTAAAGCAACGTTGGTTAGGTGTAAAAACTGGTGAGGTAATGACATTTTAATTGTCTGAGTTATTACTGGGCGTCGACGGTGTGGCTTTGTCGCGTAGTTTCATCCTGTTATTACGAATAATTGCATTACGCTTCGTTACGGAGGAAAAAAGAGCAAATACATTTAATTGACACGTTACTTTCTTTGTTCGCGTTCAACACGTGTTGGGTTCACACGAGTGCCAATTGTTTTGTACCTCTTATAAATAATGTTAGGAAATGCTTACTCTAAACATATGTAGCCAAAAAGTTTACATAATATGCTTAAGCATGCAGTAACCGCAACCGTAAGCCAACAGTATCCACTACTGGATATGGGCCTCCTCATGCACATTGTCTCGTGCATGATGGATGTATGGCCTTAAAACGCCACGCTGGCTGAGCGGGTTGGCGAATCCACTCTTTAGAAGTGGTGTAGTTCCTCAGAGCTTGTGGTAGAGACTTTATTATAACTTACTTATTCGCACTTTACTACATCTACGGAAAGAAATAGAGTCGTGATGTTTTAAAGCCAGTTGAATCCAACACTACAAAGACTAGTCCAAAAATCGGATTAGTGCGGTCCTTCCCCACACAGATCCCCGATGGGGTCAGATCGAACTTTTTATTCTAGTATGATCCTAATGCGAAACCTCCAAGAACAATGCATAATAATTATGGACAATGGTCCGTATCATTCCGTCCAAATTGATAGAGCGCCAACTCAAGCACACAAAAAGGCGGATTACGTGGCATTGCTGCAAAATAATGACGTGGAAGCTGAAATGAGCTTATTAAAAGTAAATTAATAAATTACTAAAATTAGTAAAAGAAAATAAACCTGAGAAACAAAGATATGTCATCGACGAATTGGCACAGGAACATGGGGTATAAAATTATTAAGACGCACAGGATGATCAGGACGAAGTCAAATGTTGGTATTTTTGAAAAATGTGTTGTCAATAAATACGAATTTATTTGATATTTATTTTCAATCTAATAAGACCCAGGATCAGACCTGTAGTTTATCTATTTTACAGTTTATGACGCACGTCACAATACAAAACCACCATTCACCGTCAATAAAATGCTTTGTCTTCTAAAAGAAACATGTGCACACGTCACAAAGAATGATTGGGTCAAAGTGGTAGAAAGAATAAAAAAAATGGATGACTTTACAAGAGATGTCAATTACGATAATATAATTGAAATTGAAATCATTATAAAGGTAAACGACGAAGATAGCTCAACTGATGATGATGATATCAGTTCATCCAGTTATAAAGTGAATAAATTTATTTTAATTATGAACTGATGTGTTTTATTTACCTCACTCAACCGGACACAGATATTTGTTACTAATTTTATTCTTAGTACATAAAAATTATGAGACTTTGTTATTATCATCATGTTATTATCATGTACTCGTAAAAACTTATTCGATTTTATATTATAAGTACTCGTATGTTGCGGAAATGAAGCCATCAGTAAAGTCAACCTGTATTAATTATAATGTTAAGGCACATTAAAATGTTTCTGTTCTATTAAACTAAATTAAACTAAACGATTTCAAACTCTAAGTATAATAAATACATCGATATATCTCGAGAATCGGTTTTTGTAGCAACCGATTTTTTGGTTACCATCCCTATGCAGCGTATTTTGACAACTATCAAATGGGACCTATTAGATTGTCGGGACTCTAAGTATAGCTAAAAACTAAAAGGCTAAAAAGACATTACTGCATGCAATGCTAATCAGGGTTAATTATATCAATATTGACATCCAAAAGATTCGTTAACATATTCTTTGAAACGTTATGTGGGTTGGGTAAAATTATTTTTTAGGTACATACCTATTGATAAACGAGAAAGTAAGCAGTATATTGGAGAGACATAATTGTATTGAAATATTGTGTATTATTAGATTACAATTTTCTAATAACGAGATTTTAATTTAGATTATTACGTAGACAGAATTTAAGACTAAACTTGTGTACAGTTGCGGAAAGGATCAAGGAACAACATCGCAGCTGTAAGAAACCGTCAAACGAGTAAATCAGCAATAGCCGAACACATTCTCAACGTTATAATTAATCACTGGATAGAACTCTGCATTCCAAAAATCCTGTCCACTGAACGTCACTATTATCCCAGGATTATACGTGAAGCGATTGAAATAAAGAATATAAAAATTTCAATCGGGAAGATGAATATAAACTGTCGTCGACATGGTTCCAGTGATTAACAAATTTAAACCTTGAGATTTACCGTCGAATACGTCCGCGGACATTGTTAGTGTAGTCTGTCGCAACTATTCCGAATGTGAAGATCAAATGTGGGTAGTTGATAAAACTGCTCGCAGCTCCCATCTTAGACTAGCCGCCTCTTCAGTCAACTCGTGATCACGGCTGGTGTAACCCGTGCCGAAACATCGAGTAGAAATAAAATGTAAACAAATATACGTTATACGCCTTCAGACCCGGTTTACAATATAAAATGTGTACAAAACGCGAAACTGTCGACACCTCAAAGGAACACTAAAAATTACTCTAAACAATATAACAATAGAGGGAAACGTAAAATTTTAAAATTTTTAAAAGATTTTTTTTTAATTTCAGCCATTTAGTGTCCGCCATCTTGAATTTTATTTTCTGGCTATTTTGCCCATAGACCAGAGTTTCTAACGAGGGGGCGCTCCGGGTTGCGACCCCCGTCTAATTCGACCTATGGCCTCGCAAAGGCCCTTGGACGCCAAAATCCAAATTTCCACTTTGTATGGCAGCCATCTTAAAAACAGGGCGAAATAAAAAAAAAATGTTCCAAAATCCTTAATCGGGGTCCCCTGAACCGCCCAGATATCAAATTTCATCCGATTCGGATGAATTTGAAAAATGGCAGCCATCTTGGATTCGCCATCTTGGAAAAATAAATGTCCAGTGGAAGAATATCGTCTTGCCAGAAAAAAACGTACAGATAAAAGATGACCATTTAAAACCCTAGCTAGCAATCAGACAGTTTGAAACTACAATGATCTCAGAAAGTAAAGGAACAAAAATACAAAAGAAATTGCAACTAATAAAATTTAAAAGAAGTACCTAATATGGTTTTTCTGCACACGTCTTAAGACAAAGGTTTTGACTTATAAATTAAGTAATAACGCGATTCCAAATCCAAAACTAAATCTTACGTGGGTGCGTGGAAACTAGTCATCAAAGCAGCCTTAAACTAAAATATTAAACAATTCGAGAATTAATCTTAATTAACTCAAAGGTGTGTTGGAAATAGTCACCAATACTGTAAATGTTAAGTGCACCTTTAATTGTGCACATAAATAATGTAACATTATTTTAACTTATTAAATTAAATTATCGTATAATTTTGTAGACGATGTACCTATGTATGTATATGTGTAACCTGAAATATTTAATTTAAATGAATAAACCCACTTTATAGTTTCTTTTACGATAAACTTCGAATCAACTGGGATTATTATAAGCTGGTATATATTATTAACTCAGAAAACGCAATATGCTCATAAATTTTGAATATTTAATTATACCTAACCGAAGTTAGCAATTATATTCCGTTTCTCACCGCAAAAGTCATCAGTCGCTGGACAGATGTCGTTGAAGGGGTAAGAATTACCGTCGAAGGGTATAATTTCTATGGAATTATGTCGCAATGAGGCTTTCGTTGCTATTATACGAATATTAGTGTCATTACCACGTCTGGCTTCAATAACTTAAAATGTCTTATATACGGTTTCATAACAGACAAGCGCTTAAAAAGAATTGGAACCATTTTGTTATTTTTTATCCGTTCGAAACGAAATGAATCTATGGTTGTGTACTTTCAAATACAACTAGTAGTCAGCAAATGACATGCAATAACAAATCATTTTAGCATGCAGGTAGGTCGTTTGCCTCTCTATAAACACTTCCATAAAAAGACAATACTAAGGATTACTGCATTCAGGATATATCAAGACTTTTCTCAACATTTCCGAAAGAGAAAGGCATAAGTTCTAATTACACTTGCGATCGTAACATTACAGCAATAAGATTAATTCCTAAATGAAACCGCTTCTAGTGTCTTTGTTAGTGACGTATTAAAAGCATCAAAATTGAATCAATATAAAGTGCTAATCATCATTAAAAAAGTATGTTAAAAATTTGTTACAATAAAGAATTATTTTTGAATATTTATTATTTTAAATATATTATTTATTTATTTTATATTATTTTAATAAGTTATAATAATTTTTGAATCATCGGTGAGCGTATGAGATTTTTTATATTAATGCTTCTAAACATTTAACCTCTAACCTTCAAGCACATCATTATAATCTTATTTTTACATTAGGTACGTCTATTTAACTTCTTATTTTTCAAACTATTTATACCAAACGCTATTCCAAGCTTTGACCGTTTAAGTACTGATTGACCATTGACTTTTAAAGTTTGTAAACTTTAAGAGCGCAATTAATACATTATCTATAAACTAAAACCACATTGCTAAAGACGTTTTACAGAAAGCTGATACACTGTACCATGCTTCAACCGCATACAGCATCAATGTATTTACATCTAAACATCTAACTATCGCGGTCGTCACAGAATCACTTATGGCCTCTCCACGCTCGAGCAACAACGGGTATTGCGTTTACATAAGTAATTAGCCGATGTCATACATACGGGGAGAGACGAGTAAGGGGTAGAGAGAGAGAAAGGGGGTCGGGGATATTAGAAATGGAACAGACGGTAAGAAATCTTAGTGATATACTCGAAATGGCTCGAGAACATACACTGAAATTAACACATTGATACGCTGAATTAAACATTATTTATAGTGGAGTGTAGGCTTTCTCGGTCGGTGTCCATATTAATTGAATCTTCCAGGCTACTTGGCCGAGGTCTTCTGGAATCTCTTCTCTTTCTTCCAAACGTTTCGTCAACAACTGCGGTTGACATCTTCAGTGGCGACTGCGTTCACTTTCGGAGAGATGTTACCTCTGTTACGCTCGAGAAGCCGAAGAGATAACATCTCTCCGAAAGTGAACGCAGTCGCCACTGAAGATGTCAACCGCAGTTGTTGACGAAACGTTTGGAAGAAAGAGAAGAGATTCCAGAAGACCTCGGCCAAGTAGCCCGGAAGATTCAATTAATATAAACATTACTTATACCGTGAGTTTCCGTTAGCTGACGAATATTGTAGTCGATTCTGTATTACTTCTGATTAATTCTCTTTCCATTAAATAAAATACGATTAGTAAATAAAAATAAAGCCTAATTATGAGTAAAATCAATCCGTCCGTCATTTTGTAGCCACCGATCATAAATTAAACAAAAGAAAACACTAAAAGGTAAAAGGTCAATTGTCTGAGTGGTAGACACAAGTAACCTCACTAAGTAGTAGCAATACAACAACACAAGAGCGACAGGGTAGCCTGTAGTTCCCCACCACAAATATTTTTCAAGCTGAATAGGTTTTGTGGTAGAACTCGCCACAATACCGTGTAAACAGTGCGTCTGTGAATATCAACTGCAGTTCAAGAGTTTCATGAAGAATTCATACTGTTCCTTAATTATATTGCAATAAGGGACAAATTGCCGAACGAATTAGTTTAATTTGCGGTCTATATTTATCTACGTGCTACGACTACGGCGTAGCAGCGTAGCACGTAAACCTATATTTTAGGATTTGTCGTTGGTATATGTATATTCCATGAAGCTCGGAATCCATAAAACTTACGTGAGATCACATACGCTCCGCCTCACATACGCTGCGCCGGCATGATAAGCCCTGGCCAGCGAACCTTACAGGAAACTGCTGCGAGCACAGCAATCGTCAACCCTGCGTACCATAGTAGGCACACACTGGTGTGTGACGAACTCCACTATCGCGAGGGTCTTGAGCATCGAGAGCCTGGATGAGTTCATCGGCCGCCTTGCCACGGATCTGTTTGAACGCGCCGACAAGTCGCGCCTCCCGCACATCAAGGGACTGGCGTCGCTGCACGCGCGCCCACCAGATAGTAAGGCCTTTTCGCAAAACCTGGTTGCACCCAAATAGAGTGCGACTTCACAGCTGAACACCAGACTTGACACCTAAGTCGCAGCCCGCGCCGGGTCGCTCACTGAGCTTTCCGCAAGCGGAAACAACCCGGTGTGCTGAACGCATGGGCGGCGTGAAGAAAGAGGATTTGACTAACGGCAACCCAACTGAGAAGCCACTCCAGTGACCAGCCCACAGTGCACAGCCCGGGAGCGGAACTCCACCCCTCGCGAGGAGAGTGCGAGATGACTACGAACGATATGTAGGTATATTTGTCATAAGTCATAATTCTAATTGCGAACAACCTATCATATTTACTTAAATCATATTCATCTATCATATTCATTTACTTAAAATGAGTTATAAAATATCTGTTATAGGGTTTATGTATTGTATTGTATAATATACTTTGATAATAAAATATTTCTGATAATAAATAATTAAATGAATTACGATCATATAATTAGTAACTATTTTTTATTAGTTGTTTTGTTTGTTTTAGGAATATCAATTATGACTCTTGAGTATAACGAATGCCTATTTTTTTTTTACTTTTTAATACGGATATATAGATAGATGGATTCTCACACTTCAGTGTACACCAAAAACATACAGAGTAATACAAAGTACAAGTAATTATAAGTACTTATCCCTAAAGTGCAACCTTTAGGTGGTAAGGTTTGGTGGTCTGAAGATGAAATAGAGGTATCGTTACTTAGAGAAGATTCTATGACATGTATAACTTGACTTTGACTTAAGATTAAGAAATACAAACATATAGCACAAGAAAATGACAAAAACTTTAGAACTTTGTTAATATATCTTTACATCACTTGCTAAATTACTTGTGACAACACATCTGTACTTGCCATCATAAGACCGAACTTAACTAATTAATTTGGAAAACGATATGAAACAAGTTGCAAAACATTAAGAACGAACGCGCTAAGTAGACTAAGTTGGGCTTGTGTTAGACTAAAGTTACGGTGTTATCTAAATGAGACCATCTTTCGTTATATAAGCTAACTTAATTAAGAACTAGCAGATGAGAGTGGGCGCCGGCGGGCGGTAGGTGACGCCTTGTAGTAAGTATCTATTAAGGCTCGCACATATTACGGCTGGCTGCAGCAGCGCAGCGCATAACATTGCAAAAATCCTCCTGAATCATTGTCATACATTTTGTATACCTAAACCATGGGCACACTTGAGACGGGTCGCAGCGCAGCGCACTGGCAGATCGCCGCCTTTGCGATATGCGCTTTATGGGCGATGTTGTACATTGCGACGCGGAGCGTCTTAATGTGCGATGGACGGGTGCAATTAACGGACGAAATTGGAGAGTCATTGGCCATACAACGATGTGAAGAATTGAGTGTCAATAGCTATACAATAGTCAATAGATACAATCGCCGCGTCTGTAATGTGCGTTGTCGCAGTTTTGCAGTGCGACGCGCTGCCGTGCGACGCGGCTGTAATGTGCGCGAGCCTTAACGTATTCAAATTATCAGGCAACAAACATACATCATAACGAACGTTATGATAGAACAGTATTGCTTTAAAAACGATATCTTTATGCAGTGACGGCGCAGCGTTCGCGTAGTATGTCGCAATGTCTTCGTCGGCCCAAAAACGGAAGTACAAAACATTAACAATTAAAGAAAAAAGTGAGATTGGACCGAATGAACTAAATAAAATCGAAATGAATCTTTTACTAAGTAAATAATATCGATAGTAAATAGTAAGTATATCGAATGAATTACAAGGTACTCCTTTTCAAAAATGTTCCGGACTACAAGAGCTCGGAGGCAGTATTCTATAGTCCGACAAATCGGTTAATCCGACACCGCCTTGCAAGCCATTTGTCGGTTTACCGCGGGTCGACTGTATTGTTATTAGATCATATAATCAATAGAACAGAAACATTTTAATGTGCCTTAACACTATAATTAATACAGGTTGACTTTAGTGATAACTTATTTTTGAATAAAGGTAGCTACTTATCGCGTTCTATTCTTTAGTCATCCTACCTCCCCCCCCCCCATATTTTACATATATAGGTATTCCCCATGCTTCCCAATCCTTTCACCGAAGTATCACCTATTTCCAGGTATACAGTTAATATTAACAATAGAAGTGTAATCCATCCAGTTGTTTATGGTAATTGTTGTTTTATTTTATTTTTAGTCTGCGCTCAGATAGCAACATACCATTTCGCTTCACAGGAGGCTGCTAAACTAAGTGCCGACACTTATGTGTGAGTTCTAAGGGTGTGTTTGTGTGGGGAAAAATACGTTGTCCGTGTGTGCGTTGGTTATGTGCAATGGATTAGTCTTATAATAAAAGTTTTTGTAACAGATGTCAGATATTAAACACGACTCCATATTAATAGCCACGAGACGAGACCGAGGAAGTTGTACAAAAATACTCATATTTATATAAAAAGTTGGCAAATTAAGTTCGTTAACTATAATTTGTCGTTGTTGTCCTGCGCTCTTCATTTTAGTTGATTTGTTTGTGTACCATTCATAAGATCAGCTTACGTTTTAATTACTTCCGTATACGAAACTATATCCATATATAACTCAGAATCATCAACCGAATATGGATTCCGTTGATGATTCTGAGTTCAGTAACATGAAAGTTTCATTAAAATAAATCTTGTTTGCACAAAATTCGAGAATTTCTAGTTTTTGCTAAAAATTTCACACACATTTGCTATATACAAAGCCCATATTTTTTTTACGATAATGTACCTACTTAATCTTATATACCTACCAATTAAGTCAGTAATATTGACTACGGTGTAATTATAATTATGCCACTTATTATATTTGTAAATAACTTGTTGCTTTAAGTGACTTATATAAGTATTAATTTTGGGACATTGACTTTGATTTTTGGGTTTCTTATCTTACGGTTTCATTTCTATGCTTTAAAATTTATAAATAAATTATAAATTAATAAATAACTATTTAAACAATTAATAAATACAAAATGTATTGTTTCAAGCCTTAGGTGTTTCATCCGCCCACACCAGGGGGTGATATTGCCCACGTTGGGAATCACCACTCTATTCTATATTCTTTTACACTTCTGGTATTTAGATATGAATATTATAATTCTATTGGTCACCTTTATTGATTTAATATCAATAAGACGTTTCATTGCAATTGGAAATACAGAAAAGCAATTCTGACTGTACAGTCCCAATGTAGGAGTGTCCCTAGTGTGGGCAAATGAAATCTCTTGGGTGTCGGTAAAAAATTAAAAGTAGGTAGGTACTTTGGAGAGCGATTTTATATGATTTTGGGCGATATACATACTTTCTCCCCATACTTATTTATAAATTAACGAAACTCCACGAAAATATTACGAAATAATCAAACTTGGTATTTATGCCATCCTTCTCATTGTCGAAGTATACGCCCGTTCCTTGTGAATTATATTGTTTCCATATAATTCCTTTCTCCATATCCGAATGCGGATGAAATGTCTTTCTTGCATTTATTTCAGTTAAGTTCATTATTAACTTCTTTAGTAACTTCGTGTGCTGTTGCTATTGAGAAGGTACGTCATTGGTATTAATCAAACTCGTTTGCGAATCAGCTATTGTTACGCCAAACTAATTGTATATATTCAGTATAAGTAGATATCATGTAAGTGTCCGACTGACATTGTTGACTGACACGATAAACATAATTAAACAGTAAGGAAACTTCATACGGTTGTGCAAGCTGCTTTGGATCATGATTTTAAGTAAATGACCTTTGCAAAATACTAACAGCACACAATAGACAACACTTTATTTCGTCATACACTAACATACATCTATATCTATGATTAATATAAAGAGGTAAAATTGTGTGTTTGTGGGTATGTTGGCGGTAATCTCTGGAACTACAGAACCTATTTCAAAAATTCTTTCACAAATGGGAAGCTACATTATCCGTGTCTAATATAGGCAATATTTTATTTGACAAATTGAAAAAAAAAATTGAAAAAGAAACTTATAAACCGAAGCGAAGCGAGAGCGGGTTGCTAGTACAATATAAATATCACAACAACCAAAAGAAAAAATCAATGTAGACAATAAGACAAAACAAAATAAAATCACAAACATTAAAAATAATAACACAAATAAATAAATAAGAAAATGACACGTTGCTATTTCATGCATGTGTGTGCTGCGATGCCGGAAATGGGCTCCAACTCAGCATATGCTGTGACTGAGTGTCAGTCACCGCGCTGATTTTCAGTGGATGGCTCACGTGATGCAAGGACAAAAGTATATTATTTAATAAATTATTACTATCTAAATACCTAAAAATCTGACCTAATATTAATACCTAATATTTAGTTACCTAAATAGTCATATATAGCATACCATATTAAAGATAAATGTATAATGTATAGTCAAATTAAAAGTAATAAAAGAAATAAATAAATGATAGAAATATATATACAAGTACATATTAAGGTGTTGAAAAAGACTAAGAGAGAATAAAAGAGTGTATAAACTGTGTAATTATGGTTACTCCACAATATGAAGGTAAAACAAGTATTCCAAGTGGTATTGGAATTGTGTGTTTGTAGTATTGTGTTTGATAATTTAAAAGAAAATATTTGTATTTAATTTTAAACGTATTTAGACCTCTTATCTCCCGGATTGGAGATGGTATATTATTCCAAAAAGAGGGTACCACTTTTTAAACCTTACCAGGTATCTGTACGTGACTGGGCGCTTCACACCGACTCGCGATCCCGCGGTATCCTCCCAAAGTAACGCCCAAAGCCGAGGTTCGTTCCTTCCGCCGGTCTACCGGTGGGGGAGCCCTTAGGTTCGTTGCTGCACACACTGTTTGCTCCTGGCTGAGCGCCTTCTGCGTACGCCCTAAACCATACATGTCCGGTGACCCTTGAAAGGCCATTAGGGCCACAAGAATTTAGCCATTCAGAGCAATTCAAACAGTGAACATAAACATGAAAATAAACGACAAGAGCCGGTTGGCGTTTCCGCAGTAAATAAAGTCTATGTTGACTTACTGTTCGTATTTCTATTGTGCTTAGACACAGCGAGACAGCAATAAGTGTCGCGTCGGTTCGCGCCCCGTCTATCGCCAACCCTAATTAATATTTCCTCAGAACAAGCGATGAACTGTCTCATATAATATGCTTGTATAAATGTGCTAGTTTATTAAGTTTCTTTGCTTTACAAACAGTTAAAATTCTTGGGTATTTATATACACATCAATACAATTTTCTGATTTGGGTTTACGGTACTTAATGACGTACACGTAATGTTTCTTTCATATGCCACCTCAAAAGATAGACACGTTTTAAAACAATGTTTTAAGACGCGACTAACGAGTCTGATTGGTTCAGAACCTGTTAGGCCAGTGTTGAACATTATTCTAAAGGTGCCTTTGAATGTCTTAAAATTTTGACTTACGGTTCTTGAAAATCTATTAATTTACATAGATACGTCAATAACTATTATTATATAGAAGCTAATCACTGGACTGATTTTTATACGGATTTTACTCTTTATAGGACATTTATTCCAGAAGGTTCTGGACTAGTTTTTGTCTAATTAGTTCTAATTCAATAAAAATAGAAAATTTTGTAAAGTGAGGTACATTTACACAAAACTTTACAGTAGACAGTTTTTGTGAGTAAACTTTACACTCACGTAAAGATTTATCTAATACCTACATATTTAGTTTGATATTATTTTAATTAGAAATTTCAATTCTCTTTTAAGCCGTCGCTTTTTGTTTGGTAGTTGTTGAGATCCGGTAAGTATAAATTTGAATTTTAACAGTAACCTTAATAAATTGCGAGTAACAAACGGCCCTAATGCTCTTATCAGATGATATCCTAGTCCAATCATCCAACTTTCTTGGCAAGTTATTACAAGATTAATACGAATTCTAATCGAGTTTTCTCTCATTAAGTACCACGGTTACCGAGCCCTCTTTATTATAGTGGAATAATACAGCGGGGTAATATCGTGGTATAGTTACTTAATCAATTCCTTTGTTGGTAGAATCGACCCCCGCCGCAATGGGTGGGGTTGATTAAGAAGAATATTGCTTGATTACGTGCTTGAAGTATGGCCTCCACGGATGATAGAAAAAATGAGGCAGATTCAAGATATGACTAGAAAAACCTACACATAATATTAAGTAACACAACAAACATTCCCTACAATTAGTTAGGTACTTGACATTATTAAATATGACATCGTAAATCCCTCTTAAACGTAACAAATAAATATAAATTTTGCAACAAATAAAGAAAAGAATCTCTCATAAACATGACATTGATATTTGATATAAAAATATATCGATTAAAAAATGAGAAATTTTAACATATAACCGTACAGGTTTTACGTATCTTATACCTACTTATATTTGTACCGATAAGTTATAAATATAAATACGTGCTTATTTATACGGACCTATACGGGTCTGAAATAAATTTATTTTTATTATTAATTATTACATATATAAGCGTTGTCTCTTCTACAAACTATTCTGATACTTCTCCGTATCACTAATAAAACACATAATATTCGCTACATGTGAGCAACAATTACGTTAGTGTGTGTTCTAATGAATATGTCTCCATAGCATCGATGAATGTCTCTCGTTGTCTCTCGACGGAACTTGTGCGACGACTAATATCCTCGATTTGGATACAATTACCGGTCGAATGTATCCGATTACATTCACGTCTCCATATGCGTACTTCGGCTACCACGGAATGGAAGAAAATTTGATAGATAGGATATTTATTTGTATAAAATATGTAAATATGTACTACCACGTGTAAAAAAAATCCATTGTAATTAAGTTGTATTTACATGTAAAAATTATAATCATGCAAACATTGTAATCATGCAAATTACAATGTTGAAAAGAATAATTTATATAGGTACATATTTTTCACGTAAATGTAAAAAAATCGTGTTGTAGTACAACACGTCAACACGTAGTTGTGTCAACGCACTGGTAGAGAGGTGTGATTATACAAATGCATTCGATATTAATTAATAACCATCCTTTTAGTCGTAAATCTGACAATTCAATACTTCTCTCTTATTTATTAGGTAATCATTTAATCAGGTTCAAACGAACTGCAAGAAACGTCATGTAATTTGATGAAGAAATTAAGTAGGAAATCTTTTTGTTTCTTTTTTATTTTTCGTTTTGGACGCCCTTCGGCCAGGTGGACTGACGACTTGAAGAAAGTCACCGGTGGTAGCTGGATAAGAAGAACGGAAGATCGTGCGTGGTTGCGGTCCTTAGAAGAGGCCTATATCCAGCAGTGGAGAGACACAGGCTGATGGTATGGTATATTAAATTTAGTAGATGACCCGAGGCCCGAGGGCATATACTACCTTGTTTAGCTCATATGCATTAAGAGCTTAGTATTGCCATGTGCTGGGTGTACCTTGTCACGAGGTCCCATTCTTTATTAATTTAAAAGTATTGGTATAAAGATATACAACATTATATTTAAGTATCTATTATATGAATGCGCTGGCGCATGTATGCTCCTACAGTTATGATTATATTTTCTAACAAAAACATTATAAAATATAAGTTACGTTTAACAGTAATTTCACACCCGCAATATTTTTCTTCGGTGTATTTTTTGTTAAAAATAACAGTATTTTTTTTAACAATTTAATTAGTATTATATTAGAGAACATAACGATAACAATATGCATTTGCCTTGCCTTAAAATGCCTTTGTTGCTCAACCAATCTGTTTTTTTTAAATACTCCAGCTCTAACATTTATCCCATCCCCATAGGTACACATCATTAATGTTCCTCAATTCTTACAAACAAATAAGAATAAAGATAACAATTAACACGATCAGTCGCTAAGTGTGCGCACACACCGAGATTACACCAATCGCTTTTGTTCGCCTTTATCTCTTCGCCTGAGGACCGCTAACGACGTCCACTCATCTCTAAGCGACACAATGGTACGAATTGAAACTGCTTTGACAAAAGCCGATATCAGGGGAATCGGCCGGTCAAAAGACTGGTGCAAATAGACCGAGGAGACAGCTTTGTTACATATTTTGCTAAGGATTAAGGTGCAAGCAGATATTGGGAGAAATGCTTGAAGATTAGTTATGTGATAGTATGTTTAGCAATTTTAATATTTAGATTATAGATGTTCTTTATTTCATTTTTCTGAAAGAATTTTGTTGCATTACTATGACTCAATAATGAAACTCAGTACTGAACGAAACGAAAAATCATGATAAATACATATAATAAAGTATACAGGATGCTACAAAAATAGTGTGAAATATTTTAATATGTCAATCGGTACACTGAAACTATTATATCTAACCAAATTTTAATATAACTTTCATGATTTTTTTTTTATTCCGTTAAAAATAAGTACTTATTTGGTGATTATTGTTACTCGCATATACCTACATAACAGGTTACGTAGTTCATACCTACTCACTAAGAAAAACGCGCGTGTTCAAAGTTCAAAGACGTATGTGAGCCAGTGTGGATAGTGTAAATGATTTTTTTTATGAACGAAGGCGGCAGACGAGCAAACAGTCCACCTGATGGTAAGTGGATATTGTCGCCCATAGACATTCGCGATACATGCCGACATTAGTCCAAAATGACAAACGTTGCCACGTCCCCGGATGCGCTGCCTACCTTTTGAGATATAGGAATGGATTTGGAGAAAGGGTTGGGTAAATGGGGAGGGATAGGATGGACTCTAACACATCTCACTCACTACCGAAACACTAAAGTGAGAAATGCAGTACATTTCAAGGTAGTATACTGTGAGAGAGGGGTAACGTGGCCAGTCGAGTGCGCCCAGCGGCTGTTGGATTACAGCGTGCACTCTCCGCCTCAAACAATGACAGCGTGGATAGATACACATACGAGTAAAATCATCAATAATTTAGTTTTATGTAATAAAAATATCATGAAACACATGCTAATTTTTAGGTAAATAAAATAGTTTCGCTGTGCTGATTGACGCATTAAAATATTTCACACTATTATTGTAGAACCACATATTTGGGCCTTACCTATGAAATTTCTATTAGTTCATAGTGGCTACTTTGAACTTAATTATCTTGCACAGACTGCAAACTAACGCACGATGCGTTTTTGATCTGTTCCTTTCCTTTCTGGAAATATCGACCTCAAGAACAAGCCCAGTGGACGACTGGAGACTAAAGTTGATAATAACGCATTGAAAGTAATAGTGGAAGCGGATTCATATCAAACCACGTCTGAGTTAGCAGCAGGCTTCGGCGTAAGTGACACAATGATATTGATTCATTTGCGTCAAATCGGGAAAGTGAAGAAGCTCGAAAAGTGGGTACCATACATGAAAGTCAGCTGCAAACACACATCGGAACTTGCCTTACTTTGCTGAACTGTCACAAAAACGTAGAGATTCTGATTCGTATTGCCACTTATGATGAGAAGTAGATCCTGTATAATAATCGTAAACGTTCGTCACAATGGTTGAACCCGGGAGACACAGCCAAACAATGTGCCATATGTAAACTGAGTCAAAAGAAGCTCATGGTGACTGCATGGTGGGTCCTGTTCCGCTATTTTCCACCACAGTTTCTTGTGATATGGCACAACAATTAATGCAGATGTGTACTGTAAAGTATTGCAAACGATGATGGACAAGCTCGTTATCAAACAACCGAGTCTGGTCAATCGCTCTAGTCCACTGCTTTCCCATAATAACGCTCGTCCACACACTTTACGACAGACAGTCTCAAAGTTACAGGAGTTTCGACTGGAAACTCTCCATCACCTACCAGATTCGCCAGACCTGACCCCTACTTAATTCCCCTACTGATTTCCATTTTTGTTCGGAATTTTGATAACTTTTTACGGTGGAAAAAATTCAACTCCGATTAGGCAGTGAAAAACACCTTCAGAGAATTCATCACTGCCCGTCCCCGGGAGTTCTATAACAGAGGCATCAATCAACTTCTATTAAAATGGCAAAAGTGCATTGATAATAATGGACAATACTTCGATTAATTAAATATATAATTTATATAAAAAAAATGCATTTGAACTTTTCCATATAAAACAGCAATTTCATAGATTCATAGATTCGACAATTCGTAGGACCTAATATAATACCTGTACGTAAATATACTGCATAGATATTTAAAAAACAATTTATTTTCATTTTTGATGCATTTATTTTAATCGCTTATCCAGTATCGTTTATTTACGTATATTTATACCTAATAGATTTGTTTAAATTATATGTTCAATAGGTGGTCTTAAGATTCAAGGTTTTCCTTGCCAGACAGTTTTTGGACAAACAAGAGGGCGCATCATAGCTATGAGTCTACTAATTTAACTTTCATACATGTCGTGATCACAATTTTGCTCTCTGTTCCATCAATTTGTTTGGCTTTCAATTGCTCTCTTTTGTATTAGTGGCCCGGCCCTATCGGGCCGCTCGACTGGCCAACATTAATTTCGGATTATACATTGTTAATAATTATCCGGCAGTGGCCTCGAACGCTGATAATTAAAGTGTGGTTAGCAAAATTAAAATAATCGCCATCACATCGAGGTGGGCGACCGAAATCCGAAGGCCGAGCACTAATGGGAAATAAATTGTCGTCAAGCAATGCGCAGTAATTAGTGCAAGCGTGTGCTTATTTAAACTAAGCGTGACAAGCCCGAGGTTTATTTTAAATTTTTTGTTAGGCGGAAGTTTCGTTACTGCGATTTTGCCTATTCTATTTCATTAAAAACGTCTAACCAGCCACTCCGTTATTTCTCACATCAATAGATTTGTACATTTTATTGACCTATCATACACAATTATCAATGTCAGACGATAATATCTGAAAAGAAAACCCTGACCTCTTTCAAAAGAAGTCCATCCATTAAGTACTTTTAAGGAATGGATACAATTTTTTACCATTATGCCTTATCCAACAATTTTTAAAACGTTCATTTCGAAAATTAATCAAGATACTCCCAAAGCCACACTTCTTTTTTTAATAATTTGACAACTAAGACTCCTTCTATTGATTGTTCATGATGTGCCAAGTACAATCAATCCCGTGAGACTAAGGTGTCAAATCCATAAAAATCTATAAATCCCTTTGTTAAAATTTATAAACATGAGAATTTAGCTATTTACTCGCTAATCAGCAAAAAAATATCTGCCTAACTTACCTTAATTTAAACGAAGTGTTTTATTTAAGAAATTTTATATGTATACGACTTACTACTTTCTTAGAATTATTTTTAAAGGTTAAGCTGTAATTGAGTAGAATTAACTTAAGTATTTTAAGAATAAGTACAACATAAAATCTACAAAATGAAACTGCGGCCTAACTGGCACAGTGATTAAAATGTTTAATTACAGGAACGGTAAGCGGACGTAATCATCGAGTGAACGTGCGCTACAGTTTTATACAAAACATTGTAATTATTACAAAATTATACACGAGTGTAACAACTGTTCTTGTAACCGACATTTATTATATGTACGTAAATTAGTTGGTATAACCTTTTATAGAGGCCAATATTAATTTGTATTAGTCTATAGATAACTATAAAGTCCTAAACAGACACAAAGGAGACTCAAATTCGTTTCCAACATTTTCTTTTCTTAACCATTCGAATAGAAGAATATTACAGATTATCATTGTCATCGTCCAAAACTTCACAAACTCCAGGGTATCTTGGTCTGTTCCCTTATAAACACCTCGAAATTTTAAGAACAACCTTAAACCTGCCAATTATGCTCGAAATTTATTTGATAAATAGGATGTAAAAGAAGATATGTATAAGGGAAACTAACTCAGACATAGCTCTTAAGCATTAAGCTGAAGTGGCTATGGGCAGATTACGTCTATTGCAATACCGACAATCAATGAGACAATAAAAGCGTGGGACGCCTTGTAGCCACGTCGAGAAGAGAAGAGAAGAAAACCGAATATGGTGACATGCTTCAGAAGTAGAATATTTCAACAGTGGAAAAACCTGTGTTCTCTCACTGTTAGATAATATAGATTGGTGATGATTGATATGTCATGTAGACTTTATTGGAAGACGCTGATTTAGAATTCATTTCCTTCATCGTTCAAAGACAGTGGTCGCAACTAGCCATTGTTAGGTCTTTACCTGAATGGGTTATTCAGACCATTCATTCAGACGTTGGTTTTTAAAGAGATTTCTGAAATGTCATCTTATTTAATCAGTTAAGTTTTTTTTTAAATTACTTCTAACTTACGTCTTTTAAGGTACTTCTAACTTGATTTGAGTTCGAGGTGAACATTTGAAGGCATTAATACAGAAGTAACTGTCCAAATGTGGTCGTCTTTGAATCTCTGTGTTGTTCTTTATATTACCTTAAATAGTTTGTAAATCATATAGCCTTATGTTTTAGAAAGAGATGGTCAGGGAACAGTGAATATTTTTTACCTAACTGACCTAACTGACAAATGACATGAATTCATGCCTGACAAAGTCCATGACATCAAAAATAATAATCCATACATCATAGCTCGTATGTTTGAACAATGCATCAAATCAGGGCACTGTAATTGCTCTAACTGTTTCATATACAATATGGCTATAATTATTGCAATTGGCCCCGTGACTAAAATCGTTCAGTGCTTAAATACCATTCAGAGAGCGGATGTACGAAAAATTGTCGGCTGTATCATAAGTATTGGGTATATATATGCCTAGGTACGGTTATTAATTGTAATTATTCGGTTCGTATAGACAATCTCTCTATAACAACAGTTCCATTCCTGTAGTAGGTATCAATTGACTAAAAGCATATAAGTTTAGAAACCAATTTAATAAAATAATGTTTGTTACGAGACAAGTCTTCATTGTTATGTACTCAGTTTGTGTTTTTAACTTATTCCCATACCATTATAACTAGGGTTAAATAACCGACTTTGAGCTTCAATAAAATTGTCCTCTTTAGCACTAGTAGCCTATTGGGCCAGGCCGCACTTGATTGGCCAATAGCACAACAACCAACAATCATTGCAGCTTAGCCCCAGCCCTTATGATTTAATAAAATCACGAGGCAAACAGAAACTTTCACTTAATTTGAAGATACGTTCTCAGTTCGAATAAGGTAAGTTATTTTTATCCAGTTCAGATTTCGGATAACAATTTTACTATCTATACATTAATACGTGATGTCAATGACACGTAGTTGTGAAATATCGACAACTGTGCGAGGTGCAAACAACTCACTAGGCACGCCTACGGTCTCTCGACAAAAAACAACCAGACAGTGCTCGCGAGGCAATATAGCACAATTTTTATCTTCCAGATTTATACGTACCTGTACACACTAGGATGTAATGCATCTGAGGCTGTAGAGTACGGACGCGGGGGCTAGTGTGCGCGCAGGCTGTGTGTGTGCTGAGATGCGAGCCGCTAAACTTTTGCATATGTGTAATGTTTCGAGATATACCAGGTGACAGAGGCGATACGCGATGGGCGGAGTCAAGGGAGGGGTGAGACCTATTGGAAAGAGATGGCGGACTCGCTATGATAATGATGTTATTGCTTTCTTGATGTTCGCTCTCCTTTAGTTTTATTATTTCTCGATCTACTTATAAGGCGGTATAAACGTTAAGTGTGAGCGCGTATAAAATACGTTTATTGTGTCGTTACAGCGGCCGAGGCGGGAGGGAATGCAAAAAGTGGAGATTACAGATTTAAGATTCACCCAGTATGGGACATGTCGTTACTTCTGACAGGGATCGATAGCAATAATCGAGATGACGGCTGACATGGGTAATACATGGCATATTGATATTAATAATTTCTTATAGATGGTTTGATAATGATTATAATGTTGAGTGGATGTGACTCGCTTAATAAGTTCATTTTCTAAGTACAAGATCATAGAGTCTGGCCATTGAAAAGTGGCAAGACAAGACAAGATGAACATTATATAATTTCCAAAACCTTTTAATTAAATAAATCTTTAGTTATCTTTTCAATTTCTGTTATACTATTCTGTAGTTTATATTTAGTCTTCTCAACAATTTCAATTTTTTTTGATGTGATTCGTGAGTTATGAAGCTACACAATCAATAAATACCAAAGAAACAATAAGAAAAGCCAAAATATTTTGATACTTGATATCTTGTTTTTTAGTAGGTACACTACAAATTCAACAGACAATTGAAAAATGTTTTTTTTTCTTTTCATATATGGCAATGATGCAATTAGCACATTCTGTCAGTGTCAAGTTTTCTTCGTAATAAACAATTTTAAAGTCTAAAACATATTCTGTCAATGTCCAGTCCCGCCGAAGTATGTCAGGAGTGGCTCAGTAAAGTGATAGTAGGTTTACTGAGGACAGAAGAACACGAAAAACGCAGTCCCACGCTTTTATTTGATTATCACAAACACCTTGCATTAAAAACATTTTGAGGTTTAATAAACTATAGTGGAGTGTAGGCTTTCTCGGCCGGTGTCCATATTAATTGAATCTTCCGGGATACTTGGCCGAGGTCTTCTGGAATCTCTTCTCTTTTTTCCATCGTTTCGTCAACAACTGCGGTTGACATCTTCAGTGGCGACTGCCTTCACTTTCGGAAAGATGTTATCTCTTCGGCTTCTCGAGCGCAACTGAGTTGATTCAAGATCAATTAATATTAATAAACTATCACTATTAACCCACAAACCGCCTAATAAACAATTTTTACAATTATCAAACAAAAACTCAGCTTTGCAACTCTGAGTTCCCGTAAAAAAATCATCTCATTGAAAAATTTTATCACGTAAAGAATCCCGAATAATTGCCACATTTCTTAATACAGTCTCTTACAGTTCAAAAAATCGGCTTTATTGAAAACGCTCCAACAATTCTCCTCAATGTGTAAACAAATTATATAAAAGTATAAAACTCTCATAGCATAAACATAATCATAGCATAGCATAAATATTTCATCAAAAAGAGCATAGACAACATCGAACACTGATTGTAACATTTATCAACTTTCTCCACTTCCCACCAACTGCACTCACTCAAGTTTTGACATTATAATAAGTCAAGGGACTGCAATTACCTTTGTAATTGCAAAGCCTCAATTCCTCACCACAAACCGCTACGAGGTGTTAAACCGATATTAATTATGGAAACGCGTTACATATTACCACAATACAACGGTAACCTAACTTCATATAAACGTCAAGATGCTGATCACGCACACAGATGCAGAAATTAATACGCTCGGCGGCCATGTCTGGGAGTATAATTTGGCACTGTCACACTACGCGAAATCACATCTCATCGATTAGGTACCTACTTAGCTAATTCATGTTATATAAACGCGTTATGGATTACCTAATTGATTTAGTCGGCCGGATTTAGAAAAGCACCTATCTCTTCCTGTGGGTGTCGTGAAAGGCGACTAAGGGATAACAAAGCGGCTACCGCGAACCTTGAGAAACTACACCACCTCTAAAAAGTGGACTCACCAACCAGCTTGGCCAACGTGCATAGAATAATGTGCATGACGCCCATGTCCAGCAGTGAACGATATAAAGGATGATTGTAAACGGGTTATTCACGGTTTTAAATTCAGTTACCGTCGAATACGTCCGCGAATATTGTTAGTGTAGTGTGTCACAGCCTTTCCGAATGTGAAGATCAAATGTGAGTAGTTGATAAAACTGCTCGCAGCTCCCATCCTGGACTATCGGCCTCTTCAGTCAACTCGTGAACACCGCTAGTGTACCCCGCGCCGGCGCCGAAACGTCGAATAAGAATAAAAGGTAATCAAATACCTTTATTATACGCGTTCAGACCCGATTTAAAATATAAAATTTAGATTCATATATTTGTCTTGTATAACCGATATTTTGGTCCAGTTATATGAATCGTGGTCACGGCAAAACAGCGGTGAAAGTGTTGTTGGTATTGACAGACGAATCTGTCTCTAAATCTGTCTACCATTCGTATTACTCACTTTTGATTTTGCTGTCCACGCTGATCTTGTTTGTTAAAGCATTCACACACTCCATTCCATTCGTTCCTCCAGAATTCCACTCATTGACATTCAAATCATTGACATTCCATTCAAATCAAACAATCAGGCAAATGCGTTTTTAAAATCCCGTACTTGTTGTGATAATATTGAGCCGTGAGGTTTGAAAAATCAAATGAATAAATTTGATAATTCATTCAATAAGAATCAAATTATTATATCAATTTACCTATTTGATAATTCATTAATTAAGGATCAAATTTTTTACTCAATTTACCTATTTGATAATTCATTAATTAAGGATCTAATTATTAACTCAATTTATCTATTTAATAATTCATTCATTAAGGATCTAATTATTAACCAAATTTACTTAATATTTTCCAAAGAACCCAGATCCATAATTCATAAATAACACAAGCGGCGTGTACTCAATGATTTACGAATTTGTATACGAATATGTATAGGTTCTTAACAACGGGATTTTGATACGGGAGACAGCATTCGACATATTCAAATAATAGAGACAGACAATAATATGAAGCCTCTCGCAATCGTTCATTGCTAATTATATCAGTGGAAACAAAGGAATTTATATGCATGAACAATAGGAGTGCTTTGTAACACAGCGTCGATTCGTCTCTAAAAACAGAGATTCCGCCAGGGGCAGGACCTTAGAAGAAGGACAATTCTTTTATTGGTTGTTACGAGTATAATTTTTAGGTTCAGGACATGATGAGACTAGCTATTTCTTCAAGTAGGTAATACTGATGTGACGCAATAGTGAGTCTCATCTTAAAAACTCATGAAAAATATATATAAAAGTATGTTAACATATCTCTTCACTCCTTTAGCCTCCCCCAGAGCGCACCACCAATGAACATTCAATCTTCCAATGAAAAAAGTATTTTATTAATTACAGGGATAAAGTAACCGTAAATCATTGTAAAATAATTTTGAATGTTTACTGAATGTCATGGTGGTGTGGGACGACTATAAAATAGCACCTCCCTGTGGGTTGTCATAAGGCGAGTAAGGCATAACAAACCGGCTTAGCCAGCGTGGACAACGAGAACGAGAAGCCTTACATCCCTGATGAATGATGCACAAGTCAATGTGCACGAGAAGGGCCATGTCCTGCGGTGGATACTGAAAGGGCTGATTGCATTAAACTGCACCGAATAACATAGTGATATTATTTAAATATTGAATTAGCATGCTAATACTTATGAGAATAGGCATGTCATATCTGCTGCAAGCCCGACAACCGATAGGATAGATGAGTCCTTTACTGGAGACTACGTACTGGGAAACGCAGTGTGCGACGCTCTCCGGCCAGCTGGGCCAACGACTTGAGAAGTTCGTCGTTAGTAGCTGGATGAGCAGAGTGGATGATCGTGTGTGATGGCGAGCCTTAAGAGAGGTCTGTATGCAACAGTGGAAAGACATGACCCAATGGTATTGAATTACTAAACAAACGAAAGACCAATTAGCAGCTTGCAGATAACCTGTATAAAAAGTTAGACCAAAATACGTTAAAAAATTATGATTAATCATTGACAGTCGAATTGACAGTTGGGCCCCACATAATATCAATGAAGTGTGTCAAAAGGTTGGTTACCTTCTCACTACGATCCCAATATCAATTTAAAAAAATCTTCCGACCGGCACTAAGACTACTAGTGCAGTCACTTTTGCTACCGATAATTGATTAAGTAGATGTTTGTTACTCTGATGTCAACCCAGATCTTCTTAACAAATTGGATCGTCTTATTGGACTGTAGTTGAACTGTATTCGTTTCATTTTAGAACTTCGTAAATATAATCATACCTTCCTCATATCGTTTTCAGTTTAAAGGGCTGCCTATCAGACAACGCAGATGTGTATGAATGCTTTGCACACTTTTTTCTATCTTATATGATCCACTTTCCGCTGAATACCTGAAATGTAAGTTTCAGTTTCAGAGGGACTCTCATGACCGTTATCTTCGTTCCGCTGAAAACTTTACACTCTATGTCTCTACTCATCGCACTGATTTCATGACTAATTCCTTCGCCGCTCAGGCAGTAAGACTCTGAAACTCGCTTCCTAATGACATAAGGAAATCTACTAAAAAAAAACAGCCTCAAGAGGAAGCTTTGTGACCACTACCTCCGTAATTCACAGAGCTAATGGTATTTTTCTGCTTTTTTCTCTATATTTATATTATTTGTATGTATGTATTATAAGTATTATATTTATATTATCTTATTCATATGGTATGGTCTATATATTTATTTTTAATACATTTTATCGTATAAGTATATTATCAATGTATTATTATATTATTATTGTTATTTATAGAGATTAATTAAGCTTTACTTTACTATCTGAGTTCTGCATCCGCTTAAATTTCTTACATTTAACCAACGGTCGACTGATAGAGATTGCCTTAAGGCATTAAGTCCGCCTCTGTACAATATAGTGCATATAGAGTAAATAAGTAAAGAAAATACAGGATTTGGCGTCGTAGGTAACTTCTAGGTTAACATGTGTGTTGCCTTACTTTTCGTATCTTTCATTGTGGTATCAGCGCGCGGACACGCCGACACGCGTTAGTTAACCGCAGGCTAAATGAATCGCGCGAATATTACCTTTTGTGTTGCGCACTCATTAATGCATGTGTCGGGAGTGACGAGACTCATTTCAACGTTTTCATTGTTATTAATTTTAAAATCGAATTTCCTGTGAGAATTCGATTCACGCGCAGAGGTCATTCCTTTTTAATATCACGTAAAAAATCTTTAAAAAAGTATCAATTCAAAGAGAAGTATGAGCAACATAGTAAATACTGCGTAGTAAATCGTTGGCAGCATATTTACAAGTGGGTTAGCTTCAGGTTCTTTGGTGATTTTAAAAAAAATACACGGAGTAATTTAAAATTATTTATTTCAGTTAAATAACCCGAAAATAGTTTATTTTATGGAATATGATTTTCTCCACGTTTAATATTTTTTGCTGCTAATTTAAATACAAGCCCTTTTCAAACTACAGTCATCATCCTGCACCAAATCTAATGACGTATCAAGTTAATACGAGCAGAATACAAGTGACAGTTTAATACTTTCTTTGATCACTTTACACTCGTAGCAAACTCGAGCGAGTTCTTAGAACTTAAGTAATAAAATAATGTTTGTCCTAAGTAACACTATTCCTCATATTTAGTTACTAACTCTGAGGAAAGCTGTAAATATAACAATCAATGGACACTTCAACTTAACACTAAAATGATAAGGCCATTTTACAATAACGCAGCTCTACTAAGATTGTGTAAAATTATAATAAAATTACTTAATTAATCGGTAATATGTCAAACAATCAAATAAAAGTTAAATAGTCTCAGGCGGAGCGATTTACTTTTTTTTATTTCAAATTCAGTAAATATGCTTGTACTCGTATATATCTACTACACAAATAAATAAATACTCTTTTTTATCCACGCTTTTATTTTTATAATTAAAGCCACGCGAGCGAGACCTCGGTCAACAGCTAGTCAATGTATAAAATTTCCTAGTGCAGAACACAGCCTTCCCAATACTACCATGAGGAGATTTTGGGCTCATAATCCATCACCAGGACCCGGTGCAGAGTGTTGTTTATACTCGTAATAACCAAATTTCTAATTCAAAGTTACTAGAAAGATACTGTTAGTTTATAATATACTTATTTTTTAATCAAGTATTTTAATTTCTAATTTAAAATTCTCACAAGTAGGACAATCGAAATTTGTTCACCGTTGTTGCTAATGAAACACACATATGAACAAAGCTTTAGGTGAAACATTGAAGTCACGACAATTTTAGCGTGGCCACCTGGGTTGACCATCACTTTCTCAGTTTTAGGTTACTACACCTACTTTGTAACTTCGTTTATGTATCAGGTAAAACCATGAAACTACACATTAATTTATTTAGTTTGTTTTTAATTAGTACATTTATATAGGATATTTTAAGAAAATATTGTCATATTATGATTCATATACATAAATGCAGGAAAATGTATTTAAAATTTAGTAAATATTTTTTTTCCAAAATCTGAAAAAAGTTCAGTTAACATTGTTTTAATAAAATTATATCTTTAAAACATATCAAGTTATTTTTTTTTAAAGTGTTTTACTAAATGATAATTGATAAAACTTCACGTAAATAGGTAGGTAGGTATATGAAAAATTTTAAGTTAAATTTATTAATTTTTAATAATTTATTTTAAATTTATTGAAAAAGACAAAAAAATAAAGAAACAAAAAAAGGGCCCCTCCGGGATTTGAACCCGGGACCTCCTGCACCCAAAGCAGGAATCATACCCCTAGACCAAGAGGCCACTGAATGTAGATTTACAATTATATGAATATAAGCCTATTATGTAATATTAAATGTATAAATAACATAATTAACAAATCAAAATTTAAAAAAATACAACTATAAATATAACTGCAACTCATTATTAATAAATTCAATAGGCAAAGTCGTGCCAACCGCAAATATAACTTAGTAGAACAAACCTGTTCTTTTAGTCATTGCAACAAATTATAAATAAAGTCACTAACTTGTTTCCGTTTGTTAATACTTTTACGTAAATTAATTTTATTATAATACATTTTTTTTTAAATATTTTGTACTTATGTAGGTTATACCTATGTTAGTGGTTATTACGTTTTTAATATTAATAAAGTAGGTACCTATAACTAAAGCACAACAATTATTACTGTAAATTCATGGTTCATTTATATAAATTTACTACAAGATACCCCGTTATACATTGTAACACTGACTTAGGTTAATTTTGATCGTTCTCCAAGAATCGCGAGCCGGCGGCGTGCGGTCATTGTTTTACGGCCACATGGAATTTAATCACTTCTGGCAACGACTACTTTGTTATGAGCTGATGATGACTGAACCGAACTGCACCATCTTGTGTGGCAATAGTCTTATAATAATAACGTATGTTTCCTAATAAATTATTATTTTTGGTATAAAACTTCTATAAAACATACCTAAATCTGTACGTTTGTGACGTGCAAAAACATTATCTATCTGACTTTCAACTCCAGAATCGATTGTGCAACGACTATTTCGTATTTGTAAATTGAAAATTTTATTTTTTAATTCTTCTTATTTAATAATAATAATATAATTCAGATATCAAGATCCAATAGTTTTAGTATAGCGCAGTTGTAAAACAGAAATGTAATTACACGTACAATTACCAAGTAAGTAGGTATTTGACAAATATTTGAAATTTAAATTTGAATAAATATTTTAAGGCACTGATAGTTTTTATCTGATAATCTTGCCATAATATTATTTAATGTCTATGCTTTTAATATTAAAATTATAGCAACAAGTAAGTACATATTATTATACATTTTAGGCATAAATATATAACCTTTCAATATGCAAGGTTCCTAAGGTCCAATTACTTACCTACAAGATGCTTGCATTGCTTATATGAAATACACCTGGGAGATATAGGTACATTTGTATCAGTTAAATTAAAGTATATTATAATACTTAATATATACCTCAAATATATTACCTAAGTATTTACTTAATATATACCTATATATATTTAAGTATTTACTTAATATATTTGAGTTTGTCTGAGCAATGGGACCTTATTGTCAATTAAATGTCTCTGATATTGTGAAATCTTTAAAAATATCATTTTTTTTTGTTTTATCTTAAAATTCAATGTTATAACATATTTCTGTTTAAAATAGAATCTCGAAACCACGAAATTTTAAGTTAGAAAATTTTAATCAGTCTATAAGTAAATATCTACAATATAGTGAGAGAACCTCGCGCTTGTAACAAATTTGACTACTTAAGTGGTTATCCGTTTAAAACAAAAGTATACATGTTGCCACAAATAAACGTAATTTTAATAATAGAGGTACAAATCTACTTAATGGAACTATCAATAATGCAGTTTTGAAAGAGTAAAACTTTAACCAGAATTGTCATTGTCCGTAATAGTATAACCAATTCTGATTGTCAGATACAAGAACTTTGGTTAGGATTTCTCCTTTGCTCAAATAACGTCACATATAGGTAGTCAAAGTCGTCAATGGTCAGAACAATAGACATTCCCAACTGCTGGCCAACATCATATTGTTTGTTTCATAAAAATGCGTTCAAAAACGTACTTTTTTCAACATCGGCCACCCCAGTGGCCAACGCATCCCAACACTTCCACACTAAAACTGTGATTTACGACTTTCGACCGCCGATTGCGCACTAAAAGAGCACTTACGTCACTTTCAATTTTAAAGGAGGAGTCTCGTTACACCTACATGTAATAAAAACATTTTTATTGTACGTAAAATACATTCCAGTTATGAAATGTATGAATGAGGATCCGTGAATTGGTGATATGCAAAATTTAATTTATTTTGAATCAGGTATTTGGTGTTTACTTGAATACACTGAATACTCGGCAATGTGACAACCAAGAAGTTTAAAATGTATAGACGAATTTAAAAAAAATAAGTTCACTTATCGTCTCTCTAAATGAAACCGTGGTACTTGTAAAATCAGTGTACTGACCTTCCTCGGGATTAATTAGGCCTTATTGGAATATGTAATTACACCATATAGTGCCATGGTCGGTCCACCTAGTCGGGAAGCATCCGGCACTGCGCTACGTTACCGGTTACCGGTAGCATCCGGCACTGCGCTACCCCATCGGTTACCGATAGTGCGGCAAACATGTCCTGCCCATTGCCCCTTCTGGTGGATTAACAATTTGAAGATGTACGCCGGTGGTGATTGGGAAGATCATGTGTGGTGACGAGCCTTGAGAGAGACCTATATCCAGCTGAGGAGAGACATAGGCTGATGGCATTACCATACTATAACCATAAGTCTATGTCTCTCTACTGCTGGATAGAGGCCTCTTTCATAAGAGAAGTTTATGTCTTATCATCGTGGTGCTAGACTTCTCGCCTCTAACCTCGGATATTTGAGACCTAGACTAGAATGATTGTACCGCTATTTGTTTACCGCTAGAATCCCGTCCATTATTCAGCAGGGCACGCCAGTTGCAGGAGAAGACAACTTGAGCCTCGTGAAATAATGAGCAGTAACCAAGCCAAATTGTAATAATATTAAAAGAAAGGGATTTTTTTTTAAAAAATGAGAAGAAAATTCTCTTTATTTTATTGTCCAGACATAAACTATATATGTAAGTAGGTACTTATTTTATTTAAAAAACCACTAGGTTTGCTGAATAGAACTTGTCCATTTTATGTTACCTGACGTTGTGACAGACGGCCAGCTTAACACGAAGCTTTTTAACCGCCCCCGTTGTAAAACGCGTCGCGATTGTCCGAGTTACGCAGTAAAACGTTCCATTCTCGAGACGAGTAAAACATAGGCTAGATACATTTTCAGTAAGTCAATGGATGTAAATTTACTTTATAGGTTTTAGGTACTTTGCATAATAAGGGTATTTATATCGCACTGAAAGGCGCTACGTTATTAACATAAAATTATATACATTAATGGGATGCTATTCAGAGATTCCTAATTTTAACAGCTCAGCACTCTCCATTAGATAATTTAAAAAAAAATATTTTTGTAAATACCGTCATAAATTAATATAAAAGATTATTGATAAATTACCGCTAAACTCAACACCGAATTTCTAATGTCGAGACAAAGTCCTTTTAACATTATTCGTTCAACAAAAAAAATCCTTTTTAATATGATATTAAAATGTAATTGGATCTATGTAAAAATAGCCCCCTTTCGTGTGTTTTAATACGTGCTTGCTAGTTTTATGAATTTTAATAAGTAATTTTTAGAGACCAATATAAACATTATAGTTTTTTCAAGGCTCACATTTAGTACAAAAAAAGACATAGGTACTCGTAGAAGAAATATTCATTGCTTTACGTCAGGAAGTAATGGAAGGTTACGAGTATTTTCTCAGTAACTGCGTTTAGTTTGTAAATAACCATTTTATTACATACAGTCTTGCGATATTTTTAATTTTATTTGCCTACGTGTTACGGTTAATGCTTACCATAGCATACCACACCATAGTCTATATATCTCCACTGCTGAATAAAGCGTATCTCTTAACATTCGCCAACACAAATGATCTTTCCCTCGTTTCCTCCACTCACTTTTGGCAAACTTCTTCATATCGTCAATTCACTTGGCTGCAGTGCGTTCCATCAGTTATTAAATTAACTATTGATTATTAATTTTAATTTGTAAATTTTAATCAGTATTTTCTGATATATTAACTATTAATTATTTATAATTGGAACGAAGTTCCTTTACGCGGCTTGCAGTAGGTGTGATTCCAGAGAAAATGTAACGTCACGTAAGATTTTTACCCCCTCCATAAGCCTTTCTCTTTCTCTGCGTGTGTGTGCGTGAGAGTATCGAGAGCGAGACTCGAGCAGAATAACAGACGTGCAGACTAGGGGTCCCCTGACCGCACATTTAATTTTTGATAATTAAGAAAATTTTTCATGTTCCTGTGCTTTCCTATGTTGTAATTTGAAAACGTCGAAATTTTTGATGGTAATGAAATATTTTGTGGCACTGGTAACAAAATACAATGAAATTAAAATACTCATAAATAAACCGGCATACACGGACCTCAAAACCGAATTGTAAATCGACCCTCCGGATGAGCGCACGTCAGGCGACTTCTCATTGTCTTCTTTGTAAGTGGTCAGTTGAAATGAGAACGTTTCATTATAATATTAAAGGTCTGCCAGACGATACGAACTTCCGTTCGAACGCCATATGGCGGAGATTCTATTTAATTTTCATACTGGCATAACTGGTAATGAGTGATAAGTATAGAGCGCGTAATGAAATTGGTTTTTGAGTGTAACCTGTTTAAACGGAAAAAAAAGTCCACTCGTTGTTCAACTAATATGCCATCTGTAGTCTTAAATCAATTTACACGTCACAAACGGTTTAAGAGAAAATACGCAGTTACAAAAGTTTATAATCTTAATAATTATTCTCTATGATAAAATTCACGTAGTACCTAGTAAATAATACACCTAGTACCTGGTAAATAATAAAATGCAACATGAAATATAAGAAATGAGCAAACATTTTGACTCTGATTATATAAATTGATTCGTTATACAACGAACGGTCAGTAATAGGTATAGAGAGGTAAGTAGGTAGATACCTGCTCACCCATCATGTACCTGCCCACATCACTGATTCTAAGCGTCTGACGTAATTAAATCAACAATAGTTCATATGCGCCTATTTTTACCACTTTCAGCAAACTTCGACTATTAGCGGTAAACCGTTCATACCATACCATCAGTCTATATCTCTCCACTGCTGGATATAGGCCTCTCCCAAGGCTCGTCACCACACACGATCCTCGGCTCTTCTCATCCAACCACCACCGGCGAATTTCTTTAAGTCGTCGTTCCGCCTGGCCAGATTGCGTCCACATTACGCTATCCGGTACGTGGCCTCCATTCGAGGACTCGTCTATCCCATCGGTTATCGGTCCTGCGGCAAATATCAGCTGCCCATTGCCAATTCAACATGCCGATGCTACTAGCTACGAGTATGTCGATGACCGCAAAGAAACTCCGAGCATAACCCTCTCCATAGCTCGCTGAGTGCCCTTGAGTGAGTGAGATTTATGGATCAGGCCTACCGTTAGAGGCCACGTTAGGGGCAAAGCATAGTTAATAATTACGTAAATTTTACTTAACCAGACAATCATTAAGTCCAACGAATAAATGGATTAGGTTTTTTTTACACTTTCTAGTAAGTGGATACTGTCGTCCATGGACATCCGCGATACGTGCTAACATCAGTCCAGAATGACAAACGTTGACACGCCCCCGGATGTACTGCTACTTTTGTAAATTTAGGAACGGATTGGGAGAAAGGGTTGGGAAAATGTGGAGGGAAAGGATTGGATGGGAATGGGCTCTGGCATATCTTCACTCACTACCGAAACACGTACCTACATTGAACATTATTATGGCGTACATTTACTATGGGCAAAGACAAAGAACTGTTCAGGTATTGCTCCAGTACCTTTTACTAGAAAGTGTAAAGACAAGGTCGATGAAGAAAAAGGTGAATTGTGAGAAAATGCTTTTAGCATTAAGGCCGTCTTTTATTAAAACATAACATTAATAAATAAATTGTGCAGGAAAATATCAAAAGAAAAACGATGTCAAGTCAAATTCCGAACTTCAACATCAACGACACTGGTGATAATTTTGAGATTTTTCCAGAAAGCGATTCTACGCAAAGAGTGAGGCACTAGCTGATGAGGATTACTTACGTCCGGCGCCACGTGTTTTCGCCCAATCATTCGACATGTTATTACCACTGCTTAGTCGCACGAGCTACTTCATCGTTGATAACTTTGAAGTAATTCCAACTTTAATAGGTAATTTGTCGTTATAAGTCGACAAAATGAAGTTAAAGTTAATATATATAATCTATAAGTAGATTAATAGGTGATTCTAACATCGTAGTCGAGTCGCCATTTTATTTTATGACGCTAAAGAACGACGTCATAAATAGCATTAGTAATATTGTTATTTTTTAAGAAATTAACGATCAGTGATAATAATATGCTATGGCCAAGTCTTAAACTAGTGTTTTCAGTTAGGTATAATCAAATTGCAGATTACAATATATTCTCCAATTTAGCCGCTTTCAATTTAAAAAATGTAGGCATATATTCTTAAAAAACAAACTTTAAAAACAAAAGTATATTTAAAGCCCATCAGCATTTTTTGAAGCAAAAACAAAATATTATGCGAAAAAAAAATTATACCCCTATAAGTAATAATTACTTCGAATCTACGTTGAAGAGTGATTAAGATTACCAAACTAGTGATTGCAAAAAACACGTACAAATGAGATAGAAATTTTAGTTCGTAATTTATCCAGTACTTTGATGCAGTTTATGTGCATATATTATTATCGCAACAATGCCCAATAAAGCTTACATAAGGCCTTTATCATAACGCTAATAAACTAAAAACATTATTAGATTTCAATATAAATCTTTCAACAGCTAATTAGCCACTTCCTCTGCTCAAAGGCTCAATCAATACGCACTCAGTCATATTCTCGCAGGAACATAAACAAAGAGCTTTTTATTCAAAAACCCGAAGACGGAACATAAGCTGAATGTTGGGCGGGGAGACATGACATCAGTACAAAACCGAACAAATAATTAATTGAGCAAACTTATAATTAGTATGAACAAGACATCGCATTAAATAAAAACTTGTTTGAAATACAAAAGACGTAGATATTATTTTTGGAATTATTTCTTTTGGTTGCAGAAATTAAAGTAGAAGCTTGGTAATTTTTAACACAGAAAATTACTGTTTGCTAACATGAAAAGCACAAAAGAAAGCGGCAAAGCACAGCATTTAATAGGGCGGCCTGGCATAAAAGAGGGGAGGCCTTTGCCCAACAGTCGGACACAACTACAGGCTAAGTAAAAAAAAAAACAAAAAATGCGTCTTAGTGTTTGCACCATATACCTACCATAACATTACTGATCTTTGAGTTATTATGACTGTGTTTTCAGTACTTTTAAGAATTTCATCGTTTTATTCATCAAATAAACTGTGAACAATAGCTATTTACACCTTTTATTGGGCAATTTTGAACTTGTGGAGCAAACCCACAGTCCAAATTAATCACGTAGTTTAAAATCCCAAAAACATGTCTATCTGTATTATTGATGAGTTGACAAATAAAAACCTACAAAAACTTTGATTCGATTGTCAGTAATAATGAATTGCAATGCAATGCAACCAGCTCTTTCAGTATCCACCGTTGGACATGGGCCTCCTCATGCACATTGTCTCGTGGATGAGGGACATAAGGCCTTAAAACACCACGCTGGCCAAGTGGGTTGACGAGTTCACACGAGTTGAGTTCAGGTGGTGTAATTCCTCAGGGCTTGTGGCACGCCACCCACGGGAAGTGATAGAGAGGTGGTATTCTATAGCTGGCCCACAACACACGGCGCATATGTAATGAATAACATAATAATTATAATAATGAACTATTATTTATTTTTCTAAAAATTAAACAGTCTAAATGATCAGTCTCTATTTTTTTGTTAAACTGGGTCCAGGTTTATGAAAACATAGTGCTGTATTAATCAAATTTGACTATTTTCAGTCGAAATAGATTTTAAGCGGACAAGCAAAACCTGGTGTTAAGTGGTTACCGTCACCTATGGACGCCTTCAATACCAGGAGCATTACAGATGCGCTGCGTACCCTGCAAATATTAATACACAGCTTGTATGTCGTAACGCATAACTGCACTATTTTATTAATTTTCTAAACGTAATCTATTTATAGCAAAATTCTAGACAAAATCTCTCGACTCCTGATCAAACTGTAGCAACATACAAACAATGAGGTAGAAGGAAATACTTATTCAGCGAGCACCATTAAGGGCAATATAGAGCATTTTATTTTCTATTTCTCGTAGCAAAAGTTGCCTTTATGACATATCTTAGAGGCGAGTGCGTACTTCATATCTGTAGTATCGAACCGAGATGAAGCGAAGTGAGATTTATGATTCAGAAAAATCTCTTAATGGACCATCCTGCGCATGGCCGTGTGTGATAAATGTGCAATCTTAACTTTGAGAATGCAGGCAAGTTTTGACCGGCATGATCTATATGTTGTGCTAACTGTTCAATGAAAACGTCTAGACAAAATGGACACTATTTTTAATCCGTTTTCTTAATAACAATGTTGTAGGTTTTAATAAGTAATTGGAACTACCAGAGAGAAATGTGTCGTTACGCAATAATAGGACATAAATGTTAAGACAGAGCAAATTGGGATATTTAGTGCCCCGCGGGAACTATAAACATTGCACATTGTTTCAGGCAAAACATCGGTCGAGACTATAATTTTTCCACATTTATACAATAAGGGCCGCAGTCAATGAGTCTAGCCTGGTACGTCCACAAGTAAACGCGCTCGCACACAAACACGCGCCCCACTCGTTTAAGCTCGAAGAGATCGCGTGCAGAAAGCTCCACACACGCACACATCACCGCGTGGCCGGCGCCCTAAGCTGTGGTCAGTACTAACGCAAACTGTGTGACGGACACACGAAAAACGAGCTGAAAACGGAACGCAAAACTAACAAAATCAAAAGAGAAATAATTTTCGAATACACGCGTACCATATGCGAGACGGTCCGTTATGACAGTCGTCGCGGACGGAGCGCGTATGTAAATGTGCGCGCTTGTGTAGGTACTTTATGATCATCTGTCAAAACTCGGATACATGTGACGTTTCGCGTCTGAAATGTAAACAAAAGTTGTTCAGATTTTATTTAGCGGTTATTTACAGCGTGCAATGAGGGAGTTACGTGAGTTATGAACTTAAATATGTAAAATTAATTGCTCAGTAAAGTGTCGCGAAAGGAAACGGTTTGTTTTTACTTTTGTACGAGTATGAAATGTTGCTTGTTTTAGAACTCTACTGTGCCTTAGGACAAATTTGTGTGTAAACAAAGCGTTCTGGATGTGTAAAACATTTAGTTAGTGCTCTTTACGAGTTCTCGGCGGCGCTGTAAAAAGTTTACGATATTGTGTTGTCAATTTACATAAACAGAAGGTATGTCTTACAGATTTATCTCGAGTTTATAATATAGTCAATAAATACGAAAATAACCCGTAAACTAGCATGAAATATGTAATTAATTGATATGCTTTATGTTTGAGCTACTGTGACAACTCAGTGTCACAAACAGATATACTTGTACATTGTACATATCTGTGATGCCACGTGACTTAGTTTTGTCTTGCTTTTGTGTGAAGATGTTAATATCGATTTTGTTTTTATTATCTTTATGCTTTGTATGATTCCAGTTATATTAATTTAAAACAAGAATGTCTATTTGAATCATAAGCAATTAAATCAGTAGTCATCCATATATCTATAATTTCCCTAATTTATATAAGTTCCTAAATAATTTATTTATTTAAGATTGTATTTAAGATTCTAAATTTAAGATACTAAATAAGATTGTATTTAAGATTTATTTAAAACTGTATTTAAGATGCGAAATATTTAATCTTCTTCAATAACATCACACTAAATGAACAATTCTAAACAAAAATAATGTTGTTGATTTCACATTCAATCCTACAAAATTACTCTATTTCAAATATTGAACTCAAATACTGAATCGACAACGATAAGAATAAATACTAGCATGCCATTATGAACAACATCATCCTAATAACCCAGATTCCAGCAAATATGTTAAAAAGTTTCAATTTCCATACCTTGTAGGTACGTTCTCGACCTTGTACATTGTACCTTGTATGTAATACAGCAAGTAAGTTAACCTTATATTTAGATACAAGTAACATACTTTATTTCAGAGTAAGTCGATATATTTATTGCAATCTGTAATTCTTCATTTGCGGCCGATGTGGTAATCCCATAGCCACGCGCTAATCCTTGGGGGTGATGTCCTGTAACATGTACCGTTAAGGGTTGCCACTTGCCATAGAATTGTGACACCTAAAAATGACACCTAATGCAGTTGTACGATTTTTGTGTCAGTACAGCAAATAGTTCACAGAGACTATAAGACGTTAATCGGGTAATTAAATTAAAATATAATGTTTGTTTGTTTGACATTTTAAATGTTGACTTTCACGCATCAACGAAGGGACGAATCGAATAAAAAATTTCGCATCTTCTTAGGGACCTCGAAATGGACATATGAAACTAATGATCCCGTCGGATATGTCGGGGAAAACCGCAGGCAAAAGACTATTTAATATAAATACAAATATTAAAAGAATGAAAACATGAGAACGTCTAAGGCATCAATAGTATATTATAGTTCATTGTTCCCGAATTTGAAACATCTTTTACCAACATTTGTCAAAAACTACCAGCAATTAGCCAACTAATGTCAACACTTACCACCAAATGGGCTGTCTGCACGCCTGCCACCTCCTTTCTTTAAAAAAAAAAATCGGAATACCAGGGGCATTTTCAGCTGCGATCCAATCTGAAGTACTGGTACTGATTCGCATTACCTTGACGCCGCGCCACTGAAAACGCTCTGCTTCGGCGCGGTTAGCTTGGAAAGTTAATCAAAAACCAAATATTTTTTTCTTAACCTTTTTAACGTCCTACTGCAGGCCTCCCCTAGTAAATTACTGGGGCGTTTTGGACCACAATCCACCACACGGACCCAGTGCGGATAGCTAGATAAACGTGCTCCAGACTTTTCTTTAATTCTCGAACATACGAACTAGTGATAATTTAAAAAAAACACAGTATATTGCCACAAAGTAACTCAACGGGGTCAGAATCCATCAACAACTACAAAGAGAAAAATAAAACGAAATGTTTTAAAAATAACAAATCGCACTAAACTGTTTTAAAATGACCGTGCTTTTGATATTTTATTCTGTGTAATATCTACACAAACCATTTCACGTTATTTTATTTATTATCTGTAATATTTTATGTGTAATAAATAGTTGAGACTTCAGGAAGTAGATATTAATTACATTAAAGAAATAAAAGTGCATATTTATTTAAAATGCTAGATTGAAAGATTGCCAAACCTTGTGAGAGGTAAAGAGTGTGAAAAGATTCAGGATATTTACTTATTTATTCATCACATCACATAGCAGTACATAGTTTAATCGAGTATACAGAACTATTTAATCTAAATGACATCTCAATGATGTATTGAAAGATAATAATTATCTCTATTGTATTTGAAGATGGTATGGTAGTGAATGTAACTTTTTAGCGCCTACTTGAAGTCAATTTGTTATTTTTTTATACATTTTATTTTTACTTTTTTTATTAATGACAACCCTGTACATCATGCAGACACCGTTCACGGACACATATGTGTGCGCGGCATGCATGTGTGTCCACCCCTATTAGACGTCTTACAGAGCGACACCCTCGATCAGTTATTATATAATTGCATTCCACTAAAATATGACTATTGACTTTGTCTGATAATGCACTTCTTAATACAACAATGACATCACTGCGAAACAGGTATAGTGCGTGGCAATATACTCGTATTATATGACATTATAAATGGGAAATCGATCAATTAAATTTTTCTCATAAAATTGATAACATTTATATATTTTAAGTAAATTGAATATTTTATTTACATGAAAAATATTTTGTCTGTACATGAATTTTATAGAATATTTTATGAAATATTTCTTGAAAAAAAAAAACAGCAGAGTACGAATGATACAGAACCTAAAACGGCCCAATTTTTTTGGATTTTCTGTCTGTCTGTCTGTCTGAACGCGCATCACGCAAAAACCAGAGGACGGATTTTAATAAAACCTGGCATAGCTATAGTTTATGTGCCGGATTAACATTTCGGGTACTTTTTATCCAGATTCATTGTAGAGTTCCCACGGGAATCATTATCAAATCCGCATGTACAATATCAGAGCTTAATAAGAACCACTGGACTGACTTTTATAAAATTTAGGACAATGATAAAGCTTATGTCCTAAACTCTCGCGGAAATTGTTGTGCAGTAACAACACGTAACATGAAGACTAGCGAAAGCTAGTTGAGAAATAAAATTTCTTTAAATCGAAGTAAATTGAAATTATCAAGATGTTTTTGGTACGCTATAAATTCAATTAGGTACTGTTTAAAAATGTTCCCATGTCAAGAACCGACCGAACTATATATACCGAGGTGCCACATTTCGTTAGCAAGACCACAGCTTCGACAACCTCCATCTCTGAGTATGGGTAGTTCGATATCTAATAATTCTAATACTGTTTAGTTTTGTGAAACTAAATTCTAGTTCAAAATCCTAATAATACCCTTAATATCTATGATACTTTCTTCTTACTTCCTTCGGCGCCTCAACCCTTTGTGGGTTTTGGCCTCCTTCGCTATCTTCCTCAACTTTGAACGGTCCTTCGTTTCTTTCTTCCAGGTGGTTTTCTTTCCTAACTTGGCAAGGTCTTCCACTGTCGTCCATTTTTTCTTTGGTCTGACTCTTAGTCTTCCTTGCTACGGGACCTCGTTTCGAAATTTGTTTTGCTCGTCGGGACATAGACATCGTCTCTATATGTCCAGCCCATCTCAGTCGTTATGCCCTATAAATAACTCAGTCGCCGTTATGAATTGAAATACATAAATTTAATTAATTAATTTAATTGACATGAAAATTTTTACAAACTTTTTGCTAAATATCCATTTTTTTCAATGAAATTAAATTTTTCAAATTTGCTAAATACAAAGCACCAATAAAACTATTTCAACAATGAGCCGTATCTACGGTTCTAAGCTTCGGGAGAAGTTCAGACCTGTAATTATAATTCAGACGTATAATCAGATTTACCAACTGTATTACAAAACAATTGTAAAATGATCATAGGCGTCTCCCATATGGCAGTGCGGAGACATAGGCTGATGGTATGCAGTTGTAACATATCATAAACATTTATTGAAATTATGATGAGCGCATCCAAGACCACCCACTTACAAGCAAGGAACTTGTTCATTGGTGCCCTTACACCCACGTACCCTCGTTCCATCGCTTGACTTCTGATTATGTTTTAACACGGAGGTAGGTACTTACTGAGTGTTGTGAAATGCAACCATTTGCTCGTACAGACGCAACATAGACAACTTGTCACTTGTCACTAAGGTTATACTGTAAATAATGCAAAAGCTGAAGATAGGTTTTCCAGTATTGAGAGAAGAGTGGATTATACCCGTTTTTATAATAGGTTTTCTTTTCATAACTTATTGTTCATTTCTAGTATATCTTTTATTGCACGCGTGTCGCCAGCGCCCGATCAGATGTACTGATCGGAGAGTATGTACTCTGTACTTAGTAATGAACGCTACGACCGTTTTAGATAGAACAACAAAACTTTCCACCTTCGTAACTTTGATTTATTCACTAAAATAATAGTATTTTCCGCTCGAACGATTTTACATACTTACTTTAAATTAGTTGACGTATTTCAGATTTCGCGCTGTTTCAGTGACGTTGTATGCCTTGTATACAATATATATGTGTTGTATACAATCCTGGATAAAATCCGTAACGAAGAAATTCAACGAAGAACTATTAAAATTGCTGACATAGCTCAAAGAATCAGCAAGCTGAAGTGTCAGTGAGCAGGCCATACGAGTATATGCCGCGGGACTGAAAACCGATGGAGGAGGCGAGTCCTCGAATGAAGACCACATACCGGGAAAATAGCGTGAACTTATGACTTAAAGAAAATCGCCGGTAGTGGTTGGGTGAGAAGAGCTGAGGGCCGTGTGTGGTGGCGGTCCCTGGGAGAACCTGAGAAGCAGTGGAGAGACAAGGGGTGATTATATAGTAATATTTAGTATGACAAAGGAACTTGACTATTTTATGGTTTTATGACTTTATATTATATTTTCACAATTAAAAAAATAAAAAATTCATATCAAAATATTTAAATATTAATTCAAATTCATTTAAAAAAAATGTGTAAAGAAGGCGGTGGACCATACACTTCACCTGGTGTTAACGGGATACCATGGACATTCGCGATATATGCCTTAGGATGCGCTGCCTACCTTCGGAGATATAGGAATGAATTTGGGGAATGGGTTGGGAATATGGAGAGGGATAAGTTATAGGCTCTGGCATACCTCACTACCGAAACACTTACGTACATTGGGGAATAGAATAAAGTGGGAAATACAGTACACTTTACGGTAGAGATGTAACGTATCCAGTCTAGTGCGCTCATCAACTGTGGGATTACAGCATGCCCCCTCCAAAAATAAGAGTAGGTTACCATTATAACTTTTTAAACTTTCGTGTTTTGTACACATTTTATATTACAAATCGGGTCTCAACGCATAAAATTAAAGGTTTTTGTTTACCTTTTATTTCTACTCGACGTTTCAGGTCTCAGGTGGTCTCAGGTTGACTACAGACTTACCACGGCTGGAATAACCCGCGACGAAACATTAGTTTTCGATATATCATACCATACCATTAGCCTATGTCTCTCCACCGCTGGATATAGGCTTCTCCCAAGGATCGCCACCACAAACGATCTTCGGCTCTTCGCATCCAGCCACCACCAACGAACATCTTTAAGTTAACGTTCCATCTGTTCGAGGGCGTCTAACGTACGGAAATCGCGGTGTAGAATACATGTATAAGCAAGAGAATATTTGAGATGGAATCGTGATGGAGAACTATTGATATCTCTGTTACTCATATGTGTTTATATTATACTACTCAAGAATAAAGTAATTATCCAAAAATAAAATAAAAGTAGATTTAAGTCTATTTAAGTCTACTCTACTTAAAAAATAAAATGATTTCACGAATCGATCTATAAAACAAACGGAAGTTTATTATATATACGTACATTGTAAAACAATTAATTAAATAACACAATGTTCACACAATTATTAATTATAATACAATTAGACAGTAAGAAATCACATTTATTTTTATAACACAGAACAAACGGATAAAATGGACTCTGTTATTGCACTCATTAACAAACCTTAAGGGTTTTATTAGAACAAAAACCATCTACCGAGACAATACACTCACTTACCGTGGTCGTCCTTAAGTGGCGCGCAGACGTTGCGGCGCTTTTCTTAATTTCTTAACCACCACACACGTACTATACTAACAAACCAGTAACAAATCTTCAAGCATAAGTTCAAATTTGCACCTCGGAACCTGTAAATGTCACAGAACAGACCGCATCAGTAAATGTACGGTGAGGATATCGCCCACAACATCTGTGTCAGCGTTGCCGCTGTTTGCGTACGCCGCATTTAACACATTTGTATTAAAATTCGATACTGACTCTTTTGTGTACTGCATACTACACTCGCACGCAGCGGGATGAAATTAAGAAAACATTCACCACATTAAGCGTGCTATATTTATGGTTATATTTGTACTAGAGATAATCCGACTAAGTACAAAACGTCTCCTTCACAGCTAGGTGGAAGGTGAAAGCACTAGGTACTTTTACTTTGACGGGGTATTTTGTTTGGGTGTTTAGACGGTTCGAAAAACTGAAGGCTGTTGTAATGAAATGTACTACGAATTAAGGTTGGATTCTCGGATATGTAATTAAACAGAGGTCTTTGGCAATGTAACGTTATTCGTACCTTTTACATTATTAATTAAATAAATAATACATGAAAGAAACAATGCGGGAATGAGTTGTACATTTATTGGGTCCGTATTTTACACAAAATCCCCTGTGTTTGAAAAATCCCTTGAAACTGCAAATGGAGGTCTCTGCCCCGCAGTGTGATGTAATAATAATAATACAATACAATTCCTATTTTTGGCCTTGAATTTTTTCTATTAAGACCTAAAAACGAGTGTACGTTGCGAGATGCTGAAATGTCAAAGTCGACGACCTCTCAAATTACCAGAACGATCACAATGTCATATGATAACATCGGGAGAAAAACAAACACTTTCATAGCACTATTTTCTCGAAGGAAAACTCCTTAACCGTCGACGTCTTAGCGTCCAGCCACGAAAGTAATAAAGAGCGCAGGCTTCCACGTTCATTAATTAACCCCCGATATCGCGATCTCGCTCACACTTCACAAAACTATTTGTAAATGAGTGCACCTCTCGCTCACACCAGCTTTGCGCAAAAATTAACTACTACATGTTCCGCTTTCGTGGTACTCACACATAGTGGAATTAAGAAAATAGACACACGAAACGTTTCTGCTCCGAGCCCGCCGCGATTAAAAAACTCACAGCTTGTAGCGAAGTTGCATAGCAAACGATTTCCTCCAGCAGTATGTAATTGTTGCAATAAGAACATTGAAACAATTGCAGTCGACAGCCTTTTTATAGAGACGTTATTATTATTTATAGGTATCTAAATTTTATAAACTTTCACATGCTTTCCTTCATCTTCATAAAAAATACGGAATAACACCGTAACCAGCCATTTTAACATCCACTGTTGGTCATGGGCCTACTCATGCACATTGTCTTGTGCATGTACGGCCTGAAAATGCCACGCTGGCCAGACGGTTTAGCGAGTCCACTCTTTTAGACGTCGTGTAGTTCCTTAAGGCGTCCTTATTCCTTTGTCGCCTTTTACGACACCCACAAGAATAGATGCCAACACCTAAAGCCGGCCTACATCACACGGCCCTCAACACCAGACCGCGTGGAATATACACTGACAACAGATTTGCTCCATGTGTTTCCCTAATATCTTCTTTATAATCTTAGTCACCGCAGTGGTCACGTCAGGTAACCGCTCCGTGTGTATCTTCTCTAAGGATGCATAATATGCACATACTCCTACAGACCGCTTAAGAGCTGAAGTGGGTTTTCCTTATAAAGAAAACTCGAGTTAATTAGCACCTTAATAAGGCATATTTTTCCTCGCGCCTATTTTTATTTTATAGTATGTCTGGCGACCTTCGGTCACGTGTGGTTAGTTTCCTATCCTCCTGTAATAAATCTTGTACTCTTCGTAATTACAATGTTCTTGTCTGTTGTGTGTTTTCATTAGGGACAAGACACATATGTTATCCAAAACATTTTATTGAAACACCCCTATTAATAGTTTCAGGAAAACAAACAGATGCATTTGAAGATCTTCTGTCGGTTCAGGATACACTTCCTTCAGTGACAAGGGCGTCAACTTCGATTCGCAATAGGGCAAATATTCAAAGACAACATCCAGAGATATTGTATTAAATTGATTTAACAGGGAATCCCTATATGTAGTGTAGTATTTATTAATATCATTCGAATCAGAAATTAATATTAATATTGACGTTTATTATTATCATTCATTCAAACCGTGCGGGACAGCACCAACGGCATTCATAACACCTTAGATGCTAAGTTGAACTGTCCTATACACTGGGAACACTGGGATAGGGTACACTTACGCTAACTAAATATGTCTCTACAAGACTATTATTCTAGTAATTATATAAAACTGCTGTATTTATTCTGACATAAAATTTATTATTATTTATTTGTAAATTCTTATTGTTCTGGCTTCGTAGACTTGGAGTAGTAAGGATCAATATTGTAGTACGAATAGTATCTATAATAAAACATAATATCCGAAAAATAACAATTAGTTAAGAAGAACTTTTAAAAATTTAATAAAAGTAAAGTTTAATGTAAATCAGATTTTAAATGTAAATGTCAAGCACAAATGAAACACTTTATAGTGCATCAACAGGTAACATTGTGTTAAAATAACGTCACAATCAATCACAACGCGGCTCATCATTAAAGGATTAAGGCCGCATCTAAGCTCATTCATGATCTCAAAAATTCTCTCCAAATTTGCTTATCAAACGTCGCTTCCGCGACGACAGCGATAAATTTACTTTCATCCCTTTCCTTGCGCGGCGCATTCTCATTTGCGTATCAATATACAATATACAAAAAAATACAATACACTTGAACATCCTAGTTGAAACCGAAAGAATGAGATTTTTTATTTTAAATTTTAAAATTATATTCAAATTTTATTTTTAAAGAATACATTGTCAAATGGAATCAGTTCGTGTTCCGTCCTACTCGCTCAGGCTGGGCGGCGGCGCGCGCTTGGGCGGGCGGTATGCAAATGCCTAGCGCGGTGGTGAGGGCTGCCACTGTGTGTGTGCTCCGTACCATTGGCCGCGCTAGAACGGCCAACTTCGCCACCAGTTACGGTTGTTTTTCGTTCCGCTTCTAATTAACTTCCGTATATTCTTAACGTAACTTTTCTCATCTCGTTTCGTTTGTACCCTTTTCGTTTGCACAACCCTGTTATTATGTGAAATATTTTCGCGTGTGGGATGCATATTTTTCCTAATTGTGTGTGCTTTGGCGTGTTATGGTTTGCAATTTATGCAAATTCGATTCAAATATTATCAACGTCTGTTTAAATCTGACGTTAAATCATAGTGTCACGTGAACTTAAAGGGTGGTTGCAGAAGGTTCTTTGTAAATCATAATCGCGGGCCGCGTTACTACCTCCGCTAAAATGTTACTTTTATTGCTCAAAGAGTGAGATTTTATGAGCTTTAAAAATAAATTGCTCGCCTCGTACCGGGATAACCGCAGTTTGTGAGACTCCACCGTTGAATATTTTAATCCTGATTGGTGTTTACCGAATGTAAATACACACATTATTTACTTTAACACTCGGCTGATTATGAAATAAACTATGTAAACGTGTACACAAAACTGGTGTTGTTTTATGTACCGTTTTGTGAATTCAAATCTTTGCAAATTTTTATTGTGATTTTTCTAACTAGACGACAATTTTAAAGCAATTAAAATTATTAACAGCGACACTAAAAAAATATAATATTATTATAACTCTAAAACAATTAACGCTATAAAATTTGACATAATAATTAAGTAACACTGTGATCAAGCAATTTGTGTTTGTTTGGAATTTCTTATAACAAGTAGGTACCTACCTAACTACCTCGTGTGTGCAAAAGAAAACAAGGTAGTGTTAATTTCGAACAAATTCGCGTATTGGAAGCCTACACGCGACTATACATGTCGGGACGTAAAATCCTTTTTTACTCGTAAAAAGCCGAAGGAATTAATCCCTTGGTTTATGGCAACACAAAACACCTTTAATTGCTCCTTTGACAGACATTAACAGCCGGTTATCAGCCGAATTTCGGGTGTGGTCAGCGCAAAAATTAACGCGGACTGTCGGCAATATATTTTTATAGTTACCCGCGTTGTTTTTATTGTTGACCAAATATACTTTTGCAGTCGCAAATTAGAAAGTTTTTGTGCGAATGACCGAAGAGATATCATAAATTATGTTCGCGGGTTAGCAACTCCGAGGATTCGCATTTTGTATTTCAAAAAGGCACTTTTAATTAGCTCCCAGATGATTTACAAGCCATCAACGCAACGCGAATGAATCTTGATCTTCTGATACCCCGAAACAATCCGACAGAGATTGATTTTTCATCGCAATATAATAACTTCTATTGATAACTTATTTATTTTTAAATAGCGGCTGAAAAGCTACTATTATCTAAATAACTCCTCGTTATACATGTAAAACGACGATCGTGATCATACAACACGACGGATTCGAACGTAGAAGTTGTCGATAAATCGCAAAAGCCAGTGCTGGGCTCTGTCGATAAATAAAACAATAAAAATAACACACAGGATGGACGGCAGGCGACGAAAAGTATTCGCCGCGGTATGCACATTTGCATGCACAATGCTCTTTTGTTTAGAGAAAGTATTTCACATTTTAACCTCATGTGTGATTTATTAATTTTATTTTCATTTCATATGATTTATATTGACTGCCACCGCATGCGTTGCCGTGCTTCATATGGGAGGGTTCTTTTTTAAAACGAATCGCTAACATTTCTTCCTTTTTTGATGAAAATTTCTCAATTCTTGAAGCTCCTTTAAAAGGCACTGCATTTTATTCTGTGACAAATATTAATTTATTTTCCTTTGCTATCCTACTTATAATATTCATTTTGAATGACTGTTTTGATTTCTACAGAAACTTTCTACAGAGTGTGTAAAAGTGAATTTTAAATTATATGACTGTGAAAAGAGAAATATAAACGCATGGCTAAAGTAACATGTGCCAACGCTGCTTTTTTCGAGGTAAGTAACAATATTAAATAACATTAATTTGAACCAAAATGCTTATTGGTATTAGGGCTAATGCTAGGATAAATTAATTATTTGCCTAATCAGAAAAGACATCGTATAGAGCCTAATAAACACTTAATTAGAATTAATAGTTAGCAAAAATGTATTATTTATTTTAATGCTCAACATAATTGTAGTTGTAAATTTGATAAAACGTTCTGAGAACGTATTATTTTCAGAATAACTGAATAAATATGGTGCAAAATTTTAACGTCCCTTTGAATTTACATGACTCAAAGTAGTTAAAGCGACAGTCAACAAATTATCACCGCCGAAGTTTGAGTTATAAGAAGTTATGAGTTATAAGAAGTTGAATTAACTATTTATCTTGCAGACTTAGTACAAAATAATTATAAACTACGTTTCGGCTCTCAGACTATTGGTACACGCGATGTCTGACTCAATTCCTCCTTAGAAATGTCCTAGCTGATTAACAGCTAACATGGCAACAGAGTTACATTGTGGTTTTAGTGGAATTAATTTTGGTGTTTATTACAAGAAATGCTACTCTGTGTTATGAGAATCAATCGAAATTAAACATAATTAAGTTATTAGACGGCTACATTAGAGAGATACTATACGAATACATGAACTACGAGGACGAATAATGTTTAAATTGAAGCATTTTCATATATTTTTTTTACCGAAAATATTCTTGATTGTTATCTGAATCAACATTCTAGAATCTAGATGGTTCTCGGTTTACCTCTGCTATTAATAAAGTCGATTCTGAATTTATTTGAGTTATAGGTACACTTTTTTTCTACTAAGTCTGAAAAGCACATGGTTTATATGACCATGTTATAGTGAATATGATATTTTTTTCAATTACGGATCTAATTATCGGTTTTCGCCAAAGTCTTCTCTATAAAACGCTCGACCCGTGAAAAGCTAGAATTTTACAGACTTTGTTATTAGAGGGGACAAAAAGAATCATAAAATCCATCTAAGAGGTCAATATTTTAAAATACAATATAGAGCGTAGCATGACTTGAAGTTTATTTAATTTTTGTCTAGAAATATTTAGGGACTTCGAATTATGATTATTGTAATCATCTTTTATCGACAAATATTTAATAATCGTTAACAACACTCTTGTCAGCCAGCCACACTACCGTGTGTGGTGGCGATCCTTCGGAGAGGTCTATATCCAGCAGTTTAGAGGCACAAGCTGGTGGAATCTTTAACAATACTTTATTTTTATATCTACAGTTTAGGGAAAACATTATGTGTAAGTCTAGCTTCCAAGTTGGCGATTTAGCAACGAAATCAGTCGCGCGGCCAAATCTTTAATGTGTATATATACTCGTAATACTAGATTATTACATACAAACCGTTGTTTATATTAATCCCCTTCTATCTCACTACTAAGTTGCATGCGAAATAGTTTACTATTTCCCAGAATCTTTACCACCAACAGTCTATGTGTCTCCATTATTGGACTAAATATCGCAATTGAATCGCGCTGCTGAAGTCGCCAATTTGCAGAAAGACTTAGTCATCTACCATACCATACCATCAGCTTATGCCTCTCCATTACTGGATATATGAATCTCACAAGGCTGGCCACCATACACTATTTTCGGCTGTTCTCATCCAACCACAACCGGCGAATTTCGTCAAGTTGCTGGTCCGCCTGGCCCGAGGGCGAACTACACTGCGCTTCCGTAGTCTCCATTCGAAGTTTCGTCTACCCCTTTGGTCATCGGTCCTGCGGCAAATATCCCCTGTCTATTGCCACTTTAACATGTCGATTCTGAGAGTAATGTCGGTGACTTTAGTTCTTTGGCAAATGCCTTGGTAGTCGTCATCTACCAACAAATAATTTAAATCCAACGCGTGTTACAAAGGCGTGAAATTATAACAAATTACAATTAACGTACAGTCGACGTAGACTTAAACAAATAATTACAGGCCGTAATTATTCATAAATTGTCTGTACACAATTCGTACGCCATCTTGCTAGCGGCGCGGTGGGCTGTTTCCGCTTTAATTTCTCCTTTAATTTGGTACTTCCGGTGGCAGCCAATCCAGTCGACCGTAATTATATTATTTCGGCAATAAATTATCGAATTTTGAATACAAAAGGTGGTTAAAGATGGTCTCCTTAATTTTGGTTAGACTAAAGCACTCCAACGGATACAAGCGGTTTTAGATAATTTTGATGGATAATTTGTTTTTATTTAATTACGCTTTCACTAATATCAGTTTTTTTCGCCTTAGTTCTAATGGCAGAATAAGTAATGACGTGTACCTTATGTCAGCTTAAAAGTAACTCATGACCTATTTTGAAGGTTGAATTCTCTATAGTGTACCTAACACTGTAAAAACGCACCTAGGTTTATGTAGTTTTTGCATTAAAATCTATATATTATTACAAACGATATTCCTGCCTTCTTAAAATAATAATTATTATTTAATGTCATATATTTGTAGTTAAAAAATATTAGCTGACGTTATTCCAACTTTGTTTTAAATATTAAATTAATGAACTGCCTTTAAAAATCTAACAAAAGCTTTGCAAATATGAAACCCCGTACAACTGCGTAGTTTTATTTCAATCGCACGAATCGATATCGAGCGATTGCTTGATTCGATTAATTTTGTTGGAAATTAACGCGGTGGGTAAGCAGTGGGTATCGCCACCGACGCGGTTGCCATGGCTACGCGCCCCATACTCACAACGCACTAATTATGCCACACTGATTGCTTTTTACTTTTTTTCTGCCCCACGAGAAGCTGACACCACCCTATCCTTCCTTCACTAGTGATTGGACTGCATCATAATGTTTATCGATTATTTTTTTATTACATAAATTGTTATTGTAAAATTTAATATAAATTGCACATTTTGCTACTTATATTTATAATACAATTATGAAAAAAACTTGTTCAATGTTATTGAAAACATATTTGTTAGCATGTATGTTATTTAGTTACTATGAAAAATGTTGCTGTATATTTCAATAATGTTAAAATATTTTTAATAAAACAGTATTAATTTGTCGATAAAATTCGAACCCTTGCCGGGCGCAGTGACTTTGCATTTGAATGTTGATGACGTCACGTCGATCGATTCACGGAAACGGGTCATTACACTGTTTTTATTCGTCACACTGATTAATCAAGTGATTAATTACACAGTTTCTATTAGGACACGGCAGGCTGCCGTTTTTTTGTTTGAGCCCTATTGAATTGGCTGTTTTGTTGGTTTATTTACCCTTTTTTAGGTTTTACTAAACATTCGAGAAACTATAATAAATTAAAATAGTTTATAGAATTATCATAATAATTATATTTTAAAAAAGAAGAGATAGAGATAATGAATTGTAGACCTCGTACCGAAAAGCTTAGTGTGAGACGCCCCTGGCAAGGTTGTTGGTATGCATTGGATGGAAGGATAGAAAATTAATATGTGTGATGACGAACCCTGGGAAAGGCCTTTGTCCAGCCGTACAGACATGGTATAATACTTAAAAAAGCTATATTCTGGTCAATACCAATTAGGCTACTGGATACTGCACCTGCATACTGTGTAAAACGTGCCAGGTTCGATTCCTGGTCAGATATTCATTTGTTTGTTTGACACAAGACATTTTTTTGTTCAAGTCTGGGTGTTGCGTTCACCATACAAATATGTGTCTATGGACTCACGACATAGTTTATAGTGTGGGCTATGGAGTTTGATCGTGTATTATTATTTTCTATGCTGTATTCTGTGTAAATTGTATTTGTGATGAAAATTATGGTGATCTTTAATTGATTTGACTTTATAAAAATCAAATTACATTATAGATACCAGCAACACTAGCGAATAAATTAACAATAGCCTCTGAAATAAAAAAAATAAATAATAATCATATTTATTAATATTAACGCTTTTAATCGCTTACAACATTTTAATCCTCCTAAACCCAACGTTGACAACCCTAATGAGAGAGCTAAAATCAAAATTGGAACGATACATGTTTCGCGAATCGGACTGACCATTGATCAGATAGAGCGCAACCCTGACCTTGCTCAAGTGAGCACTCACACACGCGCGGCACGCACGCAACTGGCACAGGCGTAGTTACACTACGCAAAACGCTTGTAACTTCCTTACTTGTAACTTGTGGTAACGACACTTTGTAACTACATGCGTACTTTACTTCAATAGACGTGATACATTCAAAGTTTGATTGTTATTCTATTTTAAATTTATTAGGATTTATTTTTAAATTTATTAGAATACCTATATATTGCCTGTTATCTATCGCCTTTGCCTTTTCTCTACATAGTTTTAATTTAATTTTCAAACTTTTAACTTTTTTGAAAGACACTTTAATTCAGACACACTAAATCGATAAATTATGTATTGTAATCAAAGTTAGATAGGTAACATCTGAAAACAAAATTATTGCAGTCTGAGTCAAATACGCTATCCTGAGTTTCCTATCGGATAGGCTGCAAGTAAGAATTATTTACATTACCGGATAATCAATCAATAAACATAATGAATACCACATGTCAACCATCAAAATACCTACCAAATTCATTAATTAATTTAATATAAGAGCAGCAAAGACATATTTAAATGTACCTACCGTAGAAAATATTGAATGGGCAGCAAATCAATGGCAGCTAATTTGAAGGTGAGTTAGGTTTTAGTTCTCTGTGGCAATGAAATAGGAGTCCCGCGAAGTCGAGTTTGTATGTTTTTAGTACCTAATTCGATATTATTTATTTCACTTAATCAAAAATTGTTCATGATCTGCTCTCATTTAGTATTTGTTTCGTTGCTCGTTTTATACAAGATATAATATAAGTCTTAAATAAAATCTGTGTACAAGTGTCTCTGCAGTCTTTAACGAAACGATTCATTTCAATTCATACAAGTTCGAATCGCCTTCAACACAATTTTTCCTAATACAGATTAACATTTCAGTATCTAATCACAACAACCGAAGGGAACGCGATCGGTTCACTCACGAAACAAATACAATAACTATATCCCATTCCCTAAGTTCAATACGCTTATTGATTTTACTTTTTTCTTTAATACTTTTAATGCGGGCTATCAGTGCCCATTAAGAAGTGTACATGTGTGGGTGCGTAGTAGATGTGCGCGTGGGCTAATGTTGGTGTTAGCGCATGCATTCGCAACACACATAATTAGTGAAAAGGGGGTCGATATTATTAATGAGAGGGGGGCGCGGGTGTCAAGGGGTAGGACGGGGGTGTGGATTGTTATCTACTCAAGCTTTTGTGTTCTTTTCTATAGATCAGGCGGCTATTGATTGTTTAGTCGATACTTTCGCCGTGGGCCTTTAATTATAGGGGCTAACTGCCGCGAACACCTCGCTTGACACACTAATGGTGACTGTAAAGGGACGGTTATAATTTTCCATAATTACTCAGTTGAACACGGTAAAGTTTCGACATTTACAAGTTGCGTTAGATAGAAAATTAAATTCGTTATTTTGTAATTACCACGCGACAGTTTCATTGTTATGTTTGTTAATTTGTGTTTATCGTGATCTATTATTGTTGTTCTTTTTCATTATTATTTCTCCATTATTTTTCATGGTGTATTGTCGTAATTGAAAAATCTACTTTATGTTTCCGATAAAGATAATTGTTAACTACCACGATTAAGGCATTACAATAATTAACTAATCAATGTCTAAGAATGATTATAAGAAAAATATGTATGTAAATGAACCAACATCACTTCCCTCCATTGAGATTTCCCCTTGCAATCTCTAGGGTGGTATCCGGTCATAATCCACTAGTCGAACACAGTGTTGATCCGATTCTTACATTCTTCTACATTCTCGCGAGTTTATTTGTATTTTTCCTCCACCGCAAAAATTACGCGAAAAATCCGTGGAAGTAGAAACTCAGTAAGATGGGGCCCGGGTTCAAACTCCGGACCTCACGATACCTCTGTTGTATCACATGAATTCCAAATAGATTCCAATTAGAGCGACATGTGTATTTAGATAAGACTAAATACAAATCATTATTTCTTTAAATAAATCTAATCAACTAAAAATATCAGACGCATTAAATATTTTAAACTTCTGTAAAATTGGATAACACTGGCATTTAATGCATTTGTTATTTTCCTACTAGATTGTAGTATCCCCAATTATTTATTATTTCATTACAGAAAATGAAATCGTGAATAATCCATTCAAAACCCTTCAGAAATAAATATTTAAGAAATTTTCTATTTCCTACACATCTTGTAACATTTCGACTAACATTGAAGAGTACAATCCGTGTAACATTGTAGATACACCTCAGTACAGAAGTACGTAGACTTGTAAAGAAATCAGTCTGTAATGTCCCACTGCAGGATACAGGCCTCCCCTAGTAGATTGCTAGAGGGTTCCGGGCCGTAATCCATCACGCGGGCCCAGTGCGGATTGGTGGATACACACGCCCCAGATTTTTTTTTATTCTCGAGCATGCGAGTTTCCTCACGCTGTTTTCCCTCTCTGCAGAGCTTATGACATTTATTTAAAAATCCATACCTAAATAGAAACGTAGTGGTAAGGGGAACAATAAATACTCTTTATTGCACACAGAAGTGCGGTCCATCCGCATTTCCTCGATACGGAGGTGTCGCGTACTGTTCGGTCCAAAAATCATTTTATACCGCAAACCCGTAGGCTGTGGAACGAGCTGCCTCAAGAGGTCTTTCCATTAAGCTACGATATGGGGTTTTTCAAGAAAGCTGTGAATAGGATTTTGCAAGGTCGGCGGCGCACTGGCATACCCCCTGGTGTTGCTGGTGGCCATGGGCGCCGGTAATACTTACCATCATGTGGGACTGCTTGCTCGTCCGTCCACTTGTCTATAAAAAAAAATACAAATTGCTATTATCGCTAAGGCGATCTCTTCCAGGCAACCTTAGGATAGAGAAAAATAAAAGGGATATAGGTAGTGCAAAAGGACCGAAATCCATGGAATGGATCATGTTCAATATATACTACCGACAACATCGATAATAAGTATAGTATAATAAATAATAATGTCATAAAGTAATGTCTAATTCAAAATAACCAATAGTCAGGGCATCGCAAAAGTATTATCCAGTAGAGACAGTTACACTCATGGTTTCAACGTGAATATAAAATGCATAATTACAACATGTCTAATTTCCAACGAGAAGTAACGCTTCGCCGTATCAAACAGACATGTGAAGAGACGGCCGGTACTTCACTGATTAATAAGATGGGGTTGCGAAGCAAGGGGTACCACGCCACCCCACGCGCACCCTCGCGCCTTACCCACGAAACAAAAAAAAATGTGACTCATCAACCCACACCAAGAAACAACAACTCACACCGACACCTCAAACGCATAACGCATTATAACCCACTCGCGCATTCAAATTATCAACCTTAACATAATGGTAAAAGGTTCCAATCAGAAGAATGCTGTATACAAGATAGAACCCTTGTTAACCAAAATTAGGTCTCCTATAATCGTTCATTATCGCACACAAGCAAAGGTCATTCACGTATTGTCCAGACACGCATACAAGTATGCGTTAATTATATCGGAAAGTAGTGGGTTGGGGTTAGTTGATTTGATTAATTCTAGCTGGAGTAGCCGACGGCCTTGTTAGAATATGCCATAAACATTGGAATATTCCGCCTTGGCTATTCTTACAAGTAACAGCTCTGTGCTAATTGGCCATTTCTCATTCCGCCTCTATTCTGTTTTATCGATATCAAATCGAGAATGCCTTATTATCAATCACCATTACGACTGCGTTATCATCATTATAAAACGTATGTTGAACTCTCAAGATATTTTAACTATTTTCAAAAATAAAATACATAACTTGAAGAACTGGCTTCGATAAAAAAAACTTCAACAAGAAATCAAATCGATTCTTTATCAAATTGATTCCTATTGTGATATTATGAAATAAATTCTTGGTGTTTTTGTTAACATTCCTATAAAAAGTAATGTCAAACGTCATTAATTTCCTTAAAATTTAGTTCTGCAAGTAGACCGACAAAGAAAATTCTAAATTTAAGAGAAAATCAAGCAATTGATATAAATAAAAACAAATGCTCCACATTTATTTACTGAATATTGAAAAACAGAAACAAGCTCAATCATAATCTGACAGAATAAGTGAAAAATTCAAAATGAAGTAATCAAAAGAGCAATTTCTCCAAATAAGAAAAGTATTAGAGGCATTCGTCCATCGGAAGTCGTTCGCGAGTACTTGGCAAATCGTTCCAAATGGCGCGCGCACTGCCAATTCTGATATACTGCTGTAGTACAAAATATGATAGACGGATTACTCTATTCTATGTTTCAAGTAATGTGTTATTAACTTATCATTTATCAAAGAAAATATGAAATATTGCCAATAAAAATTGTTAAATTAAGAGATAGTTATTATATATATATATACACATTTTATGTAAAATAATATTAAGCAAAGTTAAGCAAGAGAAAAATGTAACTTCGAACGATATCTTGCAATTGACGATTTAGATGCAACAGAAGAGTGATACAGGCTCACTATTATTATTGACTTGATAATTAGAATTAGACTTCATAAGAGAAATTAATAATTATTTTGCAACGTTGTTTCACTCTGTCATCATAATAAATAATGAAATGTATACTGTTTCAGGCTTCTTAAGTCCACGAAGCGTCGCGTGCTCAATATTGCCCGAAAACGAAAAAAAAGAGTTGGATTTTTTTACTATTCACTGAGCTCGGCCCGATACATTACTACGAGTACACTGACAAATTATTATGGTTTTTAACAAAAAAAATTAGCCCTCTTTTCGTAAATACGGAACCGTTCAGGATTTAGTGCAGCAAAATGTAATAAATATTCATAAATACCTTCAGTCCTTCAAAAATATTATGACATACATAGTCATAATACGAGTATTTATAATATTAGAACACATCTTTTGATTGTTTAAATTTTAAGTAATACCTACTTAATTTACGATATTGCCGGCGCTGTATTCTTCAGTTAACCTTAAACTCACTTGTGTAATCATAAACCATTATCGTAAACCAAACACCTTGAAATGAAATCAATAAGGCCCTGACAAACATTTTATTCACCCCAACATTGCCTGTCCGATCAGTTAATGCAAACCTCACTTTCGGAGAAGTGTTATCTTCTTATGCAAAAATATTAGCTAGCACGGACTCTATGTAAATTCGCTTTACCTTACTTAACACCTTTAAATAAAGTATAAATGCCTCGTGCCATCCAAGGGATATCTAATGTATGTTAATATTAAAAAGACTGAATAGATAAGTATAGATTTTGGACTGAGAGACGCGTATGCAAATTCGCTCGTGGACTCTTCATATGCAAAGTGTGCAATGGCTCGCGACGTCTTTGTGAGCTTTCTTATGCTGATGAGTGGGTTGGCTCCTGCGAGATAGATTTACGTATTTTGATTATGACTTGCCGCATTTAGGTGATTTCGTGTATAAAAGACTTAATTATATCGTACGGATTTGGATAAAATAGTAGCCAGTTGAGATTAAATTCATTAATAAGCAGTTATATGTTAATCTTCACATTTAATACTATTTCTAAATATATTTCGCTTTCTTTAAACTTAGTCAAATCCTAAAGTCAATGTATCAGAATATAATCGTATTATATAAATGACGTTATTATTAAAGATATTGCCAAAACCGTTACATGTGCATCAAAGTACAATCACATGCAAAATAATAAACGTACGTTAACGGCTCACCTGTCGGCTACGATCGGTTTTACGTTAGGTATTCTCGAATGTCATACAATATGTATCTCTAATTTCAATAATCCCTTCGCTACCTGTGCCATCTCATCTACATATCAATGTTCGCGACGTCTCCCAAATTTCTTTTCTCCCATAAGTATGCAGCGCCCGTGCCCCATATCATTACAGTGAGTATAAGAATTTCTACTAAAATTGAATCGCTGTGGATCGCCCTCCAGCGCGCTGTCATACCCTTTGGTAATAGTAACGGTTTCTTTTCATAACGAACTTTGTGTAACGTGATATTCCCTTTGTTTCCACTAAGGGTGAGATTTGTTACAGACGTTTGATTGGCGATATCGCTTTGAATATAGTTTCACCTAACGAGGCCAGCCGAGAAAAAAGAGCAAGGTGATAAATTTCACTTCACCTACAAAGTGACTGGTTTATTCGGAATTATTTCACTAGGCACGTGTATCACTTAATCCGAGCCATTGACACTTAAAATTTTGTTTGTGCAAAATATCGTATGGGCCTAAAGCAGATATCCACGTTTACCGTTACGAATGTTAGCACAGACTTGTCCGTGTCATATGGACGGAACACGAGTGGGGCATGAATCGTAAAAAACTAATCTCCAGATGCAATAATTCGTAACAATTATCTGATAAGTATCATCTATATGTTAACCCTTCTTCCCACACGAACTGGGATCGTTCAATACCCATCTTACGTCTCTTCTATTATATCGATCGTCCTCTTAACCCTTCGATGTATCTACAATAAAATGCCTTGAATTTATGCATATATGCAACAATGGTAACATCGGTTGCATAATTTGATTACGGAACTTTTGTCCTGACAAGGGCAGGTATCGGAACGTGAAATTAAATTTAAGGCCATCATTGGTTAATTTTCGGATTCTGCCAACCTCTCGATACTCCAAGGGGTATCATCAACAATGGTGTTCAATTTATTATTTTTGGGTCACCTTTGATGAAATTCTAAATTGTTCCGATAACGGTCGCGGCATTGTCGCACGCCATACATGTTTCGCAGAACATTTGCATATATCAGTTATTGATTGAAAAATTATTTAAATGTGCGAGTGTTTAGAATCGATCGATCCGTTACGGTTCTCGTAATTTGATGCAACAATGGATTCGTATTTTAAATAATGATTTGTTAAACATTTGCATGAACGTAACTAACGATCATAATAACTATTATTATTCCAACGATAGGTACGTAAAGTTTTCGCTGCATTCGCTCACTAGACAATGTGTGGTAGTTGTAGTGCAGGAGTCCGACACAAAACTATACCCTCTTCACAGTGGACTGAAAACCTAATTGTAGCCACATGTCCACCGTGAAAACATTGCTCCGCCACACGTCACGGTTTCCTGTCGCCACTCACGCCGCATATTTCTGAATGGCTTTTGTTCTTACTTGTACAATGATGAATAGATAACACATGTATGACATTCACTAGATGAGTGAATATAATAAAGTGGTACAAAATTCTGAACTTAGTAACTTGAATTTCTACTGAAAGTTGTTTAAAATATCCAAGACCCAATTTAGATTTTTTGTAAAGCTTACTTTCATGCCTACATATCGAAAGAAGTGATACAAAAAGCTAACTTATGTATATGAGTATGTAAGAATCACTTTCATGATGCACTATTAAACAACCATGTTAATGATTTTAATGATGTGATACGAAAAGAATGTTACAATGAAATGTAGGTTTCCTCAATGGAAGGCGCGTGGCGTTCGCCGTGGCGTGTGCTAAAACCAACAGTGTGTATCAATATTGTTTCTCACATGCATTTGCATACGAATAAGACAATTTAATATTTCTTTTGCACCATTATCTTTTTTCCATGTACCTACATCCTTAACTTTGCATACATTTAAATAGTGTAAAAAGACGCGTGCGACCAACACTATGCCTATTAGCATACCGAAATAGTCCGGAAGCCGTGTAGCCATACATCGTAGTTATGTCTCATAACGTTGCAATAATAGGATCGTATATTTTGCGTATCTCTTTATAAAATATGGAGCTCGTGCTTAGCACAGGCCGAGAAAAATTTAAGGGGCACAATTTACAAGGTATTTTGAATATTGTAATTTCAATATTTGACCCTACTGCACATAGTTATTTGCATACCTACCTATATTCCCTTGATGATATTGAAGACATGAATGCGGGGCGTACGTCACGCGACAGATGTGACGTAACAGTGGCTCGTGCTAAGGTCGTGTATGCAAAGCACTTGTCTATGTTGTGTGCATACCTTTAGTCGCTGCCTCAAGTGTTGTAGACGATTTGCATAACAGTTTTGCATAAATAGACGAAGACGGATTGATAAAATGTGTTAATAGGTTTTTGCAATGAGAAAATAATTTTCTAGTTCCACGACGGAACTCATATTCGAAAATAACGCTTTTTTTTAACTTTTCCATTGTCGCAAACACAACGGTATCTAAGCAGAAAGTCGTTTGACGGAAAAACAAATGAATTTTGAAAAAGGATGCCCATAGCTTTAAAATAAAATTAATTTGAATTTGAAATTCCAAGATAAACGCAAAATAGCTAAGTTGAAAGTGGCCACGCTACTGTGAACAAACGGCAATTTCATAGGGTAAGGTCCTAATAATAGTTAAAATATCACATACAAGTACTTATTATTAATATTTTACTTATTATAAAAATCATATATTTATTTAGTAGATTGAACGTCCTTTTTACTCACCATATTTTACTCAGTATAATTCATAATAATATAACATATATCAGTATAATATAACTCATGAATTTCACTTCATAAGAATCGATCGAATAGTTTCCAAATACAAAGTCAATAACTAAAACTTTATAGACTGCAGCCAACAACCATGCTATAATTCCCCAAAATTTGGGCAATGTTTATGACTAAAAAAGTTTGCCATTCTATGCGGTAGCTATTCATTGACGCTAATTAAATACTGACATAAAATTTCGTGGAAAATGCGAGGCACGAAATTGTTGTACAGGGTTATCAAAATTTAAACATTTGTTAACATTGAATTCGGAACCTAAATTGTAGGGGAAGAGTGCACGTTGCAATCCAACAGCCGCTGGGCACGCTCGACTAGCCACGTTACCTCTCTCTCACAGAAGACTACCTTGAAATATACTGCATTTCCCAGTTTATCGCATTTCCCCAATATACGTACGTGTTTCGGTAGTGTGTGAGATATGCCAGAGCCCATTCACATCCCATCCTATCCCTCCCCATTTTCCCAACCCTTTTTCCCAATTCATTCCTTAATCCGCAAAGGTGGGCAGCGTATCCGGGAGCGTACCAACGTTTGTCATTCTGGGCTGAAGTTGGCATGTATCGCGGATGTCCATGGACGACAGTATCTACTTACCATCAGGTGGACTGTGTGCTCGTCAGACGCTTATTTCTATTTAAAAAAAAACTTTGTTAAAATAAAGGAATTGTTTCAACATACATTCTTATATTTATATACACATTCTCACCTATGATGTGTGGGGCCGGCTTTAGACTAGCACTACCGCATCTCTTCCCGTGAGTGTCGTAAAAGGCGTCTCAGGGAGATCAAAGCGGCTACCACAAGCCGTGAGGACTCCACTTCTAAAACGGTGACCTTGCCAACCCGCGTGGCGTGGCGTTTCAAGGCCATACATCCTTCGTGCACAAGACCATGTGTATGAAGACGCTCATGTCTAGCAGTGGACGATAAATGGGCTGGTTACGATTACTACATTTTTTAGTTTATTAACATAAGGACTTTTTGACGGGAACCCGAGAAGTAATGTTGAGTTTTGTTTGATTATTGTAAAAATTGTGTATTGTGGGATTTGTGGTTTAATAGTGATAGTTTATTAAACTGCAAAGTGCCTAGTGTTAATGCATAATGCTTGTGATAATTTAATAAAAGCGTGAGACTGTATTTTTCATGTTCTTCCAAGGAGTCCAACTCTATACTGTCTACTGTCTGTGGTTTACTGTCTTCAGTAAATCTTCTATCACTTTACAGACCGACTCTGATAAAAACAATTTTGTTTTATCATTTGCTGTGTGTAGATAGATCAATGGCTAAGCCAGAGTCCAAATAAATTTAAAAAAATATATTAACGTAATTAACGAAATACTAGATGAAATATTAATAATTTTATTTGTTAAAATATATTTTTTGTGTTTTGTATTTAGCAAATAATATGTATAAAAAAATTAACAAAAACTAAAAAAAAAAATATTGGAAAGAAACTTATCATACATTTACATGACAAACAGAATTCATTGTGTCCGGCTTTGGAAATTTATCGTTTACAACCTGTATATATACATAAAAAAAATTGTATTATAGTATGACTATAGTACCTATTTTCTAACACAAAAACATATATAGTAGTATACATATTGTTATATTCTTTCAATATATCGTTTGTCATACTCATTAGATGTACCTAGTTATTTATTTGCATGATGTAATGTATATACGACAGTCAAAGTGTTTGCTTGTCGTTATTATCAGTCTTCTAGAGTGTTGGACTACGGGACTACGTAATGAATAATGAATGGTTTCGCCAAGGACACGTATGGTTTTCGCTTTTCTCATCGACCTTTTCAACCTATTTTAGATTTACTTGATAAGGAGCTATTCATACATTTAAAACTAAAACTCAACACATATATAAGTATTTTTTTTTAATTTCATGTGTACGGAACACTAGTTGGAACATAAAATCAGATTCATGCTGCACTTCAGGTGCGAAAATATTCACAACATATGTAATGATATTGTTAAGGAGTCATATAAGTAGTTTTACGATTTTCTCATTTCACTCTATTTTTGAGTTATTTCTCGATTTTGTGCTTATTTTTTTTTATTTTTTTATTTTGAATCCATAGTACAGGGAACCGTAGTTAAGTCTTCTTCATGCTGAACTTTAGGTACGAAACTATTCTTATAAAGGTCGGGCAGGCCGAGCCATTTTCACTAAAATCAGAGGATGTCGTGAGCGATGACGCACTCTTCGTGGGTATTTGCTGTCTTTATTTTTTTTTATAGAAGCGATGACAGACGTGCAGGTAAGTGGTGGTAAGAAGGGGTCACTGCCGCACATGGATACTTATAACATCAGATACAGAACACGGTTGAATGGGATTGGTCCAGTATGTTAACACTATTATTAATTTAGCTTTTGCGACAAATATAACTTTAGAAGTACCTATTACAATAACAAAAAACAAACGCGAACTTACAAATATTTACTTAAGTCTTTTTTAGATCATAATCGTAATCAGATTATTGGATCAAAGATCAAATTGATGAGACAATATTATTGTAATATTGCACAAGTGCAGCAGAGTGGAGTGTAAATGAGCGAGGTCAGTGGAAACCCTACCGCTGTTGCACTGCACTGTACGGCTTCGGAAATTAACTAGCGCAGTAATTAAATACACCGTAATTATTTAATACCGCCTTTTCCACGTGCTGCAATTTATACATTAGTTTTATGAGTCTAAATTATAAATATACACGATTAAACAGGAGCATTTTGAATTTATTTACATTTTTCTTATACTTAATAATTTTTTTCTCTTTCCGCTACATACTTGCATTATCATTTAGCTGTTTACGGCGAAAATTAAAAAGAAAGCTTTGTCAAAAATAGAAAGTCGCATCTGAGAATCCTTCGATTGCCTTCAATATTGCGTTAGTCACTTATCATTAAAATAATAACCTTTATTTGTCACTTCCTTATATAAAATAACTGGCTATTTAGACGTAATTTGAAATATAAGCTTTATTAAAAAATCGAAGCACATTTACAATACAACCACACACAATTCTATGGTAATTAATTAATAACCACCCTAATATTTAATTTACGTTTTCATTCCCGTTCATAAGAAAATGTGAAATATATATCGTCATCACAGCGTACAACGAGGGACGTTCAGGGCACATGCTTCCATTTGATAGTCACTAGGGGTTTCGAGACACAATTCAGCACGCCGTTCCAGTGCAAACCAATGAATGTTACATGCATATTAAAACAATACTCTTTCCAGTATTGTCTTTTACCGATCTTCTTTCCACTTGGCCAAAATCCTTACCACACTGGCCGCTAATGAAAAAACCTAAATTAAAATTCACTTTAAACTCTTTAACTAGATTGCTTTTTGATTAATTCTGCTGTTTAATTTTCATTATGAATATTTCACAAAACGCTCGTAATTGCGCATTATATTTGTAAAAAAAACACCTGTTTTTTACTATATTAATACTTATATAAATTGCTGGAGTGATTACTGGGTGTCATATATCCAGTTACTAAGAACCCCTCTACCGTGTGGCCAACGTCGCAATATGTCCCAGATTTCTTGATTGAAGTTTTGGACACTAAGGTTTCCTCGTTCTTGGTGAATATCTGAATATCTTCTGAAAAACTAGCGATATCTGAAAAATCCTTACTTTAGTACTTATTTAGTATTTTTATCACTTCTAACACTTCAGTGGGTGGGGCCGAGCTTCAAAGTCACGACTTCACGAATTTAAGTCTGGTATTGCAACAATATAAAATCATATGAAATCATTCCACGTAAAACACGGATTATAAACAAATATCGATAAAACCAAGAAAAGTCATTAAATTAATCATTCTATAAAGAGGATTGTGCTCTCGCCCACTCAGTGACGGGCGAGTCAAAACGTAAGCAATTTTATTATTATAGAAATACCGTGAAAGCTGGACGTGGGTCGTCCGGCCGGATGCGACGGACGCCGGACCCGATGCCATTCATTACGACAATCGATAGGTGTAGGTGTCCGGTTTAATTGTTAATTAGTTATTTATGTATAGTTATATTTGATTTAGATTATGGGTTTATAATAATAACAACATCTCAGACTACTTAGTATCCACTTCGGAAGATAGGATTCGTGGTGAAGTCGTAACGAATGACAAAGAACTTACCCCCTTGTCCTTAGCCGCCGAGTAATGCTACCTAGCAAGACCCGGTGGTACCTAGCACCCCTGATCGAGAGGCCGTATGGACGGAGAAAGAACTGCACGGAAGGTTTTTTAAGGCTCTATATGAGCCCCACGTGGACACAGAAGCCTCCGCGCAGAAGGTGTTCTCTTTGAAGAAACCGAGGGGTTTGTCTTTGCAATACAGGATCAGGAGATCAAGACGCGGAACTACCGAAAGTACATACTGAAGGAGGGCATCGAAGACGTATGTCGGGGGTGCAGCTATCCTGAGAGTCAGTCACGTCATGTCACTTACGGTTGTTCGGCTCTTTCCAATACTGATACAACCAAGCGGCCAGAATTCTCCTCCAAGAGCTCGCTCTGAAAATCAGTCTCTTAGAACAAAGGTTGCCGTACTATACACCGGAGCCGGTGCTCAAAAACGACCGCTAAGGTCTACTGGGGCCGGCTCATCATCATAGACAGGACTATTCTAGTGAATAAGGCCGACATTGTGTTAATGGACCAGACGCAATCTAGAGTGTTTCTAATGGACATCACCATCCCGCATGACGGAGGCCTCGTGAAAGCCGAAACCGAGAATAGAAGGAAATATATAAACGGGTTAATCCCGACTAGCCTCGAGACTAACCTGAGGTGGTTGGGTTTCCGTGGCGACTCTCTTCGGGTGAAGATGCAGAAGACGGTGCTGCTCGATGCAGCGGGCGGGAGAGAAATCGTCTGCCGATTTCTCTCCCTAGGGCCCTAAACCCCAGTCGACTATGCTTCCGCCGGGTGTTATACCGTCCCTCCCTCATTTTGGCTTATCGAGGGAGAGACGATAAAGTTTATGACCATTTTTTGAATAATAATACAATTTAATTCACATCAATGTCCATAGAAAACTTTGTATAAGTACAGAATAATTTTAAAATAATATTATAGTCCCATAGCTCAACATACAGTTAGCATACACGTACCCCAACCCAATGCCTCAATATGGGACAGTCCAAGTTACCCACTAAAGTGCTCAGAATGCCGTTGATGCTGCCGCGCACGCAGCGCATCGGGGAGGCGATTCCTTTGCGCACAATTGCATGGAAGCAGTTCATGCGAGCCTCAGCAAACATACACGATGCGCTACAGAAACTCAGCAATTTCAACAGCATCCTGAAACTATAATTATACTGGACACGCAGGGCATTGAACGATTTCTGCATATATCTAATCCACAGGTTACACGTGTAAAACGATTGGCAGAACGCCTTAATTAACGTTATTTTAAATTCTTTAGTACAACGTGCAAACCGGGGAGTCAACAGAATAAAGACAAAAAAGTAGGTATTACACTGGAGAAGTAAGGTAAATTATAAAAGGCTTTCGTCGATTTCGATTTATTACCGTTATTATTATCCAGTTGCATGAATAATATGGTATCTAGATAAGATTAATAATATAACTTTCAAAATGTTTATTATTTATATCTTTTTCAGTTGTAATAAGGTAACAACTGACCGACTTAAATAGTTATAGTACCTAGTATTAAAACTTAATATTATTATTAAAATAAATTATACTTAATAATAAATTTATTGCCTTGTCAAATATACAAAACTGAGATATATATGTTGATTTCCATTGTTAATAAAGTTAATACTTTTACTTCACATTTTACATGATCACTATATTTGCATTTAAGTACTCTCATTTTGATCTCTAACTACCTATATTCAACCCACACAGTCTCGCCTCAAAAACCATTAGGTTTACAACAAGCAATAAGTACCAAATGCTACGATTGACACGGGTCACTTGTTACAGAAGGAAGCGCTCCGCGCCGGACGCTAGACGCCGGACGTATATCTATCGAGTGTGTGCGCTCCACGTATTGATTGTGCAAAATATTTGACTATTCATGTTCATTATATACGATTCTATACGTAAATAAAGTATACAGAGCACGTCATTTTTGTTATGTTTCTAATGCTATAATAAAATATATAGTAAGTATGTAATCTTAAGCTTTTTTGGATACGGATTCATTTTTTGCAGCTCATAAAAAATATTATGCAATGCAACGGGCCCTTTCAATATCCACTTCTGGACACGGGCCTCCTTGTGCACATTGCCTTGTACATGAAGGATGTATGATCTTAAACGACACCACACGGCACGCGTGTAAAATAATATACGAAAAGAAATTAACAACGTAATGATGGTACAACACCGAAAATTATTTTGTTTATCATAGACCAATCACTACCTATCTACAAGCCATGCACGTACTACCTACGTACTTCAATTAAAACTTTCACAAAACAAGTAAACAATTCAAAAAGAGAACCATATGATTGCTCAACATGTGTGCTATACACATACACCCTCAAATCACTAGTACGTACAGGCGCTCACATGACTATTCTGAAATGTTACGTCTATAGTGGGCGCGGGTAGCGGATACTGAAATTTGTTTAAGAATTAGAATACTACACAGGTGTATGCGTATTAGCTAGAGGCTGGCGGCAGGGGCGCAGACCCCAGGGAGGCGCAAATTTTGACCCTTATTAATAGCAAACCTGTCACCAATACTTAGTCAAATGTTATTATTCTATACTAATTATAAAACTATAAGTGATTCTGTGTTTGAAATATTATATTGGTCTACTAATTTATTTTTATACTATATAAAAGTATACAGCAGTAGGTACGGTCAACAGTGTCATTGACAAAATGACTAGAAAAGTAAATTTCTAATATAAATCACTAATTTCAGTTGTTTTCTTTCCAATAAAATACGTTTGTATTTTTTGAGGGCGCAATATTCAAATCTTGCCCTGGGCGCTCATGATAATAGCTACGATACTGGGCGTATATCTGTGTATATGTATAATGCGTATCTATTAGAGTCAGGATGTAAAGTAACCTCGATAAATTACTGTAGGACCTGTTGAATCACTAATACTTGTAGTATCTAGAGTACATGTCATTTGTGGTTCTGCATTAGGTTGTTTGTGTTTATTACTGAATCAAAAATTTATTCAGATAATGACAATCTCAAAAATTATGACAATATTATAAAGCAACTTAAAAAAATATTTTTTTATTTGTTTCTTTTTTTTAAAAAAGGTAAGGGCTAAACTACTGAACTGTTTTTTGGAAATTCTTTGACTTTTAGGAAGCTATACTAATAGCCTGCCTATGTTTGGGTTCCCAGAAAATAGTTATGCTACCTGAGCAAAGTAAGAACGTGCCGCTAATTTGTTAATAAAAACGAATTTCAACGAATTTGTTTAGAGCTAATATTTTCCAAAACAACAATAAAATTACGTTAAATGATGTACACTTATAGTTTAATGAAATATAGGAATAAGGCCTACCATTTTTATACTTATTTATTTAAACTTTTGTTCCACTCTCTCTTTATTCTCTTGTGTGCAACAAAATGTACTTGGGTACTTACTAACTCTCGTTCACCCACGTTCACTGCCACCATACCCCAAATGAGGGTCGCCGCGAGTCCGCAGGTGGGGTGTCTTATCTCACTCCATCTAGTGACCACTTCACGCGCCTTTTTGACACTTGACCGGTGTTTCGGCCCTCCAGAATAGTGATATTTACGGATAACATTTTTTACACGTGTTTTTACGTGTAATGAGTCTTTTATCAATGTAACTTCGGAAGTGTCTGTTTTAATGACGGCGCTTTTTAAGTTGATTGATTGACACATTTTTTTCTATTGTTTCTGGATTTTTTTTACTCTACTGAACGTTTTTATATGTTATTTTTTCGATAGGATTGGCAACCCTGGCACACTGGTTAGAACTACACTGATCTAATTAAGACCATAACTGTATTCCCTTATGTTTCAGTTTCATACGCCGCTAATTGTCAATTTATGCAACGACAGATATTGCAACTTACATATCAAACCAAATATTAATAATAATTATTTAACCAAATATGACTAACCAAAATATTAATTAACCAAAGACCTCCTTACTCATCTAGATAATTCCTAGTAATGTCTAGTAATTTCTAAATAGTTTCTAGTAATAACCGTTATTAAACGTTACAATAATTATGCAAAATTAGCATACATTAAAAAATGCATACAATAACTAAAAGACGACAAACTCCTCATAACTTCCATACAATAAACTAAGCATGACAATAGAATTCAAGCAATTAAATAAAGTACTGTATACGATCTGCTAATGTCTTATTTATGGTTTTTAGATGTGTAACATACAGTTTTCACATGCTTATTCCGTTCGTTACCTGCCGAACAAGGGATTCGCGGTTGTTTATAGGGCAAGTAGAGTTACGACAAAACAGAAGTACCAAACGTATTTAAGATATTTATATTATTCCTTAAAGACTGTTCTAAGATTTCTAATAGTTAAATAACTGTTATAATAGTTAAATAAACGGAACGTTAATTGATTTTTTTGTGGTGAAGTTAGTAGACGGGCATGCGGCTCACGTGATGGTAAGTGGCTACTGCCGCCCATGGACACCTGAAACACCAGGGGGTAAGTAGGTGTGTTTCCGACCTTGAAAAGGTTGATTAATAAGAATAATTAAAAATCACATTATCTTTACAATCTTTGTCTTTTCTCTTGGCGTCAATAATAATAATCGTTTATTTACAGATCTTTCATCCAGATTAACACAGATTTAAGTTTTTCTAATAACAATTAATATTGTTATTAGAAAAACTTAAATCTGTGTTAGTAAAATAATATCAGTCCTTATTATTTTACCTCAAATTAACTGTTTTCGGATTCGGTTTCGGTTTCCAGGTTTCGGTATAAGACAGTCAAATTATTATTTAAGAGAGAAATGTGAAAATTCATTTAAAGCTAGTATTTTATTTATAAATAGGTAATGTAAGCAACTCTAAATTGACTGTTAATTGACTTTAGACTGTCTTCTTTTTTAAACTGCAATTTAAATCTACAACGTCATATGAACAACCATTTACTTGATCAAAATTAAGACATCATTCGTATTCCACTCACGAAATTCCTAACTCTATGGCTCCAGGTGATTTTTTACGGTTTCCACTCGAGTAGTTTGTATCGGTGCGATTTTAATACACGTTTAGATAGCCATTTAACTCGTACATCAACTATGTCGGATGTACCTTTTTTACGGCGCCGTATAACATGTCAGAAATGGTTATTTTATGGTGCCCGCGCTGGTAAGGGTGCGTACAGATTCCTCTGTCATAACATTGTGAATTCCCGATACGTCATGTGAGAGTGTGTAAAATGATAAGATGTGTAATACTGAGTTATCATAGTAAGCCATAAAATGGTTTATGTCTTTGTTTTGTGAGTGAGTGTTGTGTTATGTTGTGGAAGAAAGCATGTGTGTATGTGTGTAAATATGCGTAAAAAATATTATTTGATTTGTGTATATTATTGTACAATTAATTGTACAATGAATGAAGTTTAAATTAATTCATGGATGGCCTGGCCCACACTAGGATTTCGTGTCGTAGTTCCACATACGAATACACCACCCAGACCCAAACAAACATATGTATTTAAACAATGAATGTCCGACTGAGAAACGAACCCAGGACCTTAGCGCAGCAGGCGGGAGGGGTGTTACTAATTGGGCTAATCGGTTGTTGAAAATAAGCGTAGTTAAAATAAAAATATTATTGACCTACTGTTGCCAAAGTATAAATATGGAGGTTTACATTATAAGGATTATCGCAGAATCTCGTCCACCTGAACATTAAGAAAATCTTCGATTCCTGTCTTACCAACACTGTTTACTCGTATGTAATGTATGTTTACTTGTTTACACTTACTTGTATGTTTAATAAACTTTTTCCCTATCAAATAATGATATGCTATTGTATGTATTTATCTTGTATATTTATTAATAGATAAATTATTTATTCTGTTTGTCGTTTAACTTATACGTTTATACCTCTAGTAGCACCTCCCGATGTATTTCTCGGATCAACCCACGGGTTAGCTGGTAGAGAATGCCTTAAAATATTAAGCTTGTTTTTTGGAAAATAATGTGCCGTAAAGTTTTTTTTAAATAAATAAACAAATAACGCACATCTTTCAATAACATTCCATACTTCAGCCTTTTCACTGCTGGATATAGGTGGTGGATGGTCACCAACGATCTTCCGCTCTTTTCATCCAGTCGACGTACTTCTTGTAGTCACTGGTTGATTTGCTGCACTGCGTAAATAAATCTTTAAATATTATACTTCCATTTCATGTTTGGATTCACAATCAATATTTTTTCAGAAAATACTTAAAATCGAAAACAAAACAAAGTATCGTGTATAAAAGTCTGAATTCGTGAGAGTGTTAGTACACTTATTATTATAAGAATAAAGTGCAGATTTAACGACTCATCGATTAAATTGTAGAACCATTTCTCAATATTGAACCACAAAACAGACACCATTAATATTTCTATAGAAATATACTCTCCACAACGAATTATATTTTAACAAGTCAACCAAATTGTAATTTTTCAAACAAACTTAGTCTCAATCTTATGTAACTATAGCAACCCTTAAAGTTAATAATAGGGGTTAAAGTATGAAATTGCCGTTTTATAGTAATAGATACTTTGAATTGACATAAAACCTTCATGGTGTGAGATTTTCGAGTGAAACTTTTTTCACATGATACCTATAAGGTTCTTGTTTTAAAAATGTGCAACATTCGATTTTCGACTTTCAATTGTTTTTTTTATTCAGCTTAGACGGGAAAGATGGATACTTCGAAAATCCGAGTAATCTTTGAATACGAGTTCCGACGCGGAACTAACGCGGCAGAAACGGCTCGCAATATCAATGCTGCGTTTGGAGAGGAGACTGCTAATGAACGAACCGTGCGTTTTTGGTTTAAACGCTTTCGTAATGGAAACTTCGACTTGAAGAACGAACCACGTGGAAGACCGCCCACACAGATGAATAACGCTGAATTGAAGGAGATGGTGGAAGCCGATCTGAGTCAAACTACCCAGGAATTAGCGGCATGGTTTAACGTTACCTTACCTACAATATTGACTCATTTGCATCAATTCAATAAGATAAAAAAATATGAAAAATGATGATTTGACTGATCTGCAGAAAGAAACGCGTATTGAAACTGGCGTTGCCTTGTTGAATCGGTACAGAAATGAAGGAATATTGGATCGAATTGTGACATGTGACGAAAAGTGGATTCTTTACGATAACCGAAAGCGAAAAATGCAATGGCTGACCCCAGGTCAAACGCCGCAACAGTGCCCTAAGGCAAAGCTTACCAATAAAAAGGTAATGGTAACTGTTTGGTGGTCTATTCATGGTGTTATTCACTATAGCTTTCTCAGGTCTGGTTAAGCAATAACAGCAGATGTTTACTGTGCCGAACTTCGAACAATGATGGCCCGAAAAACTTCGAATAGTGAAACAGCCCCGACTCGTGAATCGATCTTCACCATTATTGCTCCATGATAACTATTGATAACGCAAGACCTCACACTGCACGAGAAACCGTTGTAACTCTACAGGAGCTGCAGTTAGAAACCATACGTCATCCTCCGTACTCGCCAGACCTTGCTCCAACGGACTACCATTTTTTTCGTGATTTGGACAATTTTCTACGTGGTAAAAAATTTTCTTCCCAAGAGGCAGTACAAAATGCTTTCACACAGTTTGTCGAATCTACATCCTCAGAGTTCTATCGCAAAGGCATAAATGAACTTCCGATTAGATGGCAACAATGTATAGATAATAAGGGTAAATATGTTGATTAAATAAAGATGTTACATTTTAGAAAAAAACGAGTTTTAATTTTTCAGTACAAATTTCATACTTTAACCCCTAATAATATAATATATATATAAGGATTATATATTTTATTATTCTTCATTTCTAGAAGGGGCAACGGAAATAATATAAATATATCACTTTACAATGTTAAAGCAAAGTTTGTAGCTCTTTGTGGTACCAATCAATTGTATTGTATTGTAGTGTTCAATGCTTCTCAAACTTAAACATGGATATGTAACGTACCAATAAATGAATTTGAGAAATAATTAAATTATCCGCAAAAAATCTTGGATGGTAGCGAATTTAAAATTTGGGTTCTCTGGTCACAATAAAGAAACAGAAAAAGAATGTCATCGACTACTAACATGTCATCGACTTGGTGATGACAATCTTAGTACATGTATAGTTTAATATTATTTATATTAATTGTATCTTCCGGGCTACTTGGCCGAGGTCTTCTGTCTCTTCTCTTTCTCCCAAACATTTCATCAACAACTGCGGTTGACATCTTCAGTGGCGACTGCGTTCACTTTCGGAGAGATGTTATCTCTTCGGCTTCTCGAGCGCAACTGACTCGACGACTGTGGCGCACCGGTATTTATAGTGGACGAGGGTAGTTGGATTGTGTGTGTACCGACGCATCGATATTTATAGTGGGCGAGGGTAGTTGTGATTGTGTGTGTACCGATTCTGTTTTTGTCCCCCCCCCCCCCTCTCGTCCCTCTTCCCCGTGAGCTTGATGTCTTCGGAGTGCTGGATACCAGATATTACTGGTATCCAGATTAATCCAGATGAAAGAGAAGTGATTCCAGAAGACCTCGGTCAAGTATCCCGGAAGATTCAATTAATATGGACACCGGCCGAGAAAGCCTACACTTCACTACTAATATTATTTACTTTACTTTTAAAAAGACGTTGTTTTGTTGATCATGATTTGCTGCTCAATTAGTATTTTTTGTTGTTTCTTTAAATACAAGCCAATGAATGTATAAGAATTAGAATTATGTCAAAAATATTAAAAAAAAATACTTGACTTAATTACTCCTACTTCAAACTACCCATCACTCTAATAAATCCTTAATTTTAATTGAGGAGCTTTATGGTATTTATCTATATAATAATTTCAATTAATGTCGCTACGAAAATACTGAAAATAAAATCAAATATGACGTTTCTGAAGAACTTTAATATTAATATGGATTTTGGCCTAGGGAAGGTAAAAGAAGCGTTGTTCGTCATCTGGCCGCAAGGTGGGTCAGTGACGTTAAGAGTCTCCATGGGCGGCAGTGACCCCGTACCATCATGTGGTCCGCCCGCTCGTGTGCCATATATTCTATAAAAAAAAAAGTGGCGGGAGGGTGGTTCTGAAAAGTTTAGGGCACAAATGAAACAGGTATACAGCAGTAGGTGAAAACAAGCTGTTGATGACGAACTTTGTCCTAAAGTACCTACCTACTACTAACAATTAAATTAACCTCCACATTTTGAGAACCACATTCAAAGATATTCGTTGTCGATCTCCCGATTTAATCCTTGCAAAGTCTTCACGCTTACCGATCACCATTCAAAACAATTTCGGGCTTATTAAAACCATCGTCAGGTAAACGTCACGCGGATGACTTATCCGTTACAAATGCAGGGGTAACCAACCCTTATGGTGTACCTCAATCAATATTTGAGAACGTACTTTTGCGGAAACAAAAATTTAAACATTGAATAATGTTGCAGACCAGGTGGGTACGAAACAGTAATATATTTTTAAAGTACAATTAAAAAAATATCTAATCTAAACAAACATTTACTGGTAGAAAATTATTTAAGGCGTTATTACGTACGGTGAAAATAATAATATATATTGTATAACGTATATATATATTATTAAAATTATTAATACTATTTAGAGGTGTTCACTTTTAGAGATATTAATTTTGTGTCTACTGTTAAATACACAACTGCTTTTTTATAAAAGATTGTTAATAAAACTATGGCAAATCAATTTAAAAAAGTACCGTCGTTATTACCGACTTGATAAAAAATAACGACATTAAAATTAGTTAAATTAAATAGCGTGAAAGTCTCGTGAAAGTTTTTAAAGAAAACATTGAAGGGTGCGACATACTGGCAGCCGATAATTAAGGCGTATTCAGACTATCGGAAACTTTAAATAATAGAATAATAATAGAATTCCGGAGCGGACCGGATCTCTATTGTGTGCAATTATTATAAGTTCCTTAGAGCCAACCCTTTCCGATCGATCGTATTGGTTTAATAACATGCTTCGATGTTTTCACGTCCTGTCACACAGGTGAGCTCTGTACCTCATGTACGTAATTTGATGATGTCTCGTATGACGAAATTATAATATTACCTTACTTTTTGCTTCTTCTTAATTTGAAACTAAGTAATTGTTTTGACTATTAATTTATTTAAGATCTGTAACGGTAATTTTATAATAATAACTCTGAACTTTTAGATTAGATCTATTTCCAGGTACATGCCCGTCGCACTCGCACACATAATTTGTTTTATAGTAGAACCAACGCTCGTGCTGGTTTGCGCGCATCAATACGCACACAATGATAAATACTGTCAATAGTTATCATAATAACTTATTATTAAAATTCAAAAACAAAGTCCGGGATCTATTAAAAATATCTACTTTATCTCATGAGAATTAAATTGAAAGATATGCTGTATAATTCTTCATTATTCTCATTTTTTGCTTATTGATTTATTTCACAGGTTGAAACTCTTCACTATTATTTGACGCCTAATGGGAAATTGCATTTTACGAGTATGTTATTGGTGAGAAATGTACAAAAGGAGATTGAAACTTTTTGTTCATTTTTATTGTTACTACTTGTTACTTGGATGTTTTACCATGTAATTTCTCCATAAATAAATACATAGTTACTTTCTAGTTACTAAGTAACTTAAGTAACTAGCCTGGAAGAGATCGCTTTAGCGATAAGGTCATCCCTTAATGACAGATCCTTTAATAACCTTTAAATAAAAGATTATAGTGTTCAATAATTTAAAGCTATATGCACATGCAATAACCAATTGCAAGCAGTAAAGAGGTTTCATTATTTTTAACAAAATTAAGTGCTTAGGTTATATTTTAAATATATCAAGCTATAGGTTAGTACCTAGTACTGGTGTACTGCCTTTTAAGATCCAAATGGACGTATCTCCAAAAAAATTATATTCGTTTTGTTCACAAATCGATTTAAATAATAAAATCGTACATTCGCAAAACGATGTATGCGTGTGTTTAATAGTATTGCTAATAGAGTACTAAAGTAAGAACAAAACAATATGTGTTTCTATACGAATTAAAATGAAGTATGTTAAGGGTGTAGATTGTTGGCCTGAGATCTCGATTTCGAGCGACCGCAGCGCCAAAGTTTAATGTAACATCCGACGGGGCGGATGAATGACCTAGAGAGCGCGATTTTCAAAATGTTTTGCAACAAACGTTCCACGTTGAGAAATTGTTATTGAACTTGAATATTTACAGCATAACAATAACGTTGAATTTTTGGAAACTAGCTGTTGATTCTTTTTAATAGATTAATAAGAGTAGTTGAGACACAATTTTTATGTTTTTCTATCATTTGACATCTGACATTTTTGTATTCTACTTACCTAAAATTCCAACTATTTATTTATTTGTAATTTCACTACCAAAATTTATTCTAATTCGTAAAATATTCATTCAATAAAATAATTGCAAATTCAGTAGGAAGTGTGTTTATCTCTACGCAAGGAAATGTGCCTATTGCGTAAACTCAAATACTTACTTTTTGTTTACGATCACCTCGTCGATATCTAAAAAAAATCCTAGGGTTTTAAAAAAAATGTCAATAAATGAAACACAAGTATAAAAATGATTTATTTACTACACAATAACAAATATGAGTCGCCATTACTCGCTATCTCAAAAGCGTGCTAGGGTTGTACAAAAATTAGTAAATAATTCATTTATTTACTAATTTTAACAGAAGTTTGTAAATTATTAATATACTAATTAAAAGTATGTAATTAAACAATAACGAAATATGAGTTCAAAATTCTAATGGTTTTTCATTCGATTACGGATCAAGTTCTGATTTCTGCTAATTTGATGATAAAATCAATGGCTATCACAAAACCTATCAGAATGAAAACGTTACCAGCTGCCCGATTCACGTAAGTAATAATAACCGTAGCGCAGTGACGTCACTTCGTTTTTTGCAAATTTAGCCCTTTTAACCGACTTAAAAAAAGGAGAATTCTCAATTCGCTGTATTTTTGAACCAATTTTTATGATTCTTTACACCAGGTAACTCAGAAATTGTATAGTAATTGAGCTATTGGAAGATTTATGACAATCCAAGACTAGATAAGTAAGTGCGTTTAAAACAGAAAACCAAAAGGCGATTTCTAAGTTCCTAAGTTAAAACGACTTTTGGACTGGCGTGTTTACGTGAATCGACTGGCTGGGTAGTTAAGTTACCTGTATCTTTCAAAATCATTAGGCGTTCTTCTCTTTCATAACACGTAAAGCTCTTTCTTTCCTCTCTTTCATAGCCTCTATGATACTGGGCGCGTCACGAATGGGCATGCTTCGTGACTGCCGAGGATCAACTAATTCTGGAAGTAGGCAATCGTAATAAAACCTAACTAATTTCATCTCCATTTTCTCCTCCCAAAATTTGTCGTCCTTTTCTATAATATAAACTTTCATAGGTACAGTAGCACCAAACCAGATGCCAAGCATGCAAACGTTTCTTTTAGTAATATGTACCTGTCCCTGAATTTGGAAATACCAGTTATGATTTTTATTTATGACATAACCCTTGGAAGCCTTGTCCTTAACCCAAAAGGTATGTTTGGCCATTGCTTCATCAAGAGTCATGCCAGCTAAAGAATGTGGGCACTTAATTTCAATTAAACCGTTTGCATAAATGCCATCTGGTGTAGTACCAAGAAATTCATATTGATCGTCGACGAACAAACCGCAACCTTGTATACTAATATTCTCTTGAATTTCTAACTGTTTAATTGCGGTTTCTTCGTTTTCGATACCGTACCGTACAGCAGACAAACTGGAGATATTACTACCATAAACGATTTTACGAACAAGAACAGCACAACTTGTGCTCTCTCGTTTTTTACAAACTTCCCCGAACGATGATGAGGTTAGTAATTTTCTCCTTGTACTCATCCACTCAGAACTACTTCTTTGCAAATGGGTCGACCTTTCAAGCTCCTCTCTTTCAGCACAAGACAACTTTAAATCGGCTAAAAAAGATGACTTGGCTTTCTCATATAATTCTGGACTCAGATCAGGTTTTTCGCAGTTTGGTCCATAGTGAGCGTCTTTCGATACAGCGCTGTGGCTCTTTTTCAATCTTAATTTAGGTTTAGCAATTAAACGGATTCTACGATTACAATTTTCCACTTTCGCGATCAAAGGATTAGGACTAGATTTAAATATTACTTCATGAGTTTTACTATGAATCGATCCTGTATTAAAAGACACAACAGCAGCTGCGCATCGGCCCGCATAAGAACCACGGGAAGAATAATTTACACGCTTACCCCCTACTAATTTGGCAATCACTGCGTTAAAACTTTCAACTATATTACTTGTACAATTATGAATTAAACTTCTAGAATGATATGACAGTCTTTTACTTAAAATGTGTACCGCGTCCATTAATCCGCATCCAACAATTGCTGGAAGCAACCCAACAGGTTCTATTCGACGAGTATCAGGTCTACAGAAATACTCCTTGCAATATTGGTGATTACCAAATACGTGTTGTGGACCATTTAGGATATCTTCACTAAGATTTTTTATTTTTTCTTCGAGTGACTGATTTTGATCGCCCCAATATTTAATAGCGCATTTTACACCCGTTCTTAAACGCAAATACCTTTCTTTTAGGAATTTCCGCAATTCGCAAGGATACTTAGTGTCTTTCGACAGTTTCTCCAAGCTATTGCAGTAGTTTCGTAAAAGATGATTTTTGCATTCAATTTTCTCTACTGTTAAATTACCGTACGGTCGCGAATCTAATATTTTTTTATAAGTACTGGAATCGCCGTCTGCTACAAATTTATTATAAATTACACCGTGATCAACAATGGAACGTTTAAACCCCTCAACTATTATGGTCGATTCCATACCGGTAGATGATCCCGAATAATTCTTGAAACAACGGTGTTCCGAGGGCTGACTGTCGTTCTTTGCGGCTCGTGCACAAACTACGCAGTATTTATTTTTAACTCCAAAAAACAATACTTTATTAGTTTTAATGCCAATTATCGCAGCTGCGCCGGACAAGGCGGAAAAATTCTTACCATAAGATCTCTTGCTCCAACAACCGTCAACAGCAACAGATATTAATGGTGTACCATTTTTATCAACACTACCTATAGACACTGCGTACTCCGCTTCTTCCTTGACAGCTTCTGCCATGGAATGTGCTGCTGTCTTTTCCCACCAATCGCAAACCGTATTATTAATTTCATTGTATAATGAAGGTGACATGATTGGTAGGGCTACTGCGGCAGTTAATGTTTTTAACTGATAGTAGCTCCCACCAGATGATATGATACCAGATACAATTTGATGATTCACTTCCATTCTATCTTCTTTCTTTTCAATCAAACACACAGTAAATTTCATACTACACATACTACATTTCATGATGAGTTTTGAGTCCAGACCAACTTTTACTTCACCTATTATACTGAGGTAACTTAACTTACAATCCATTGGACCGTGGTCCCCTATGGCCTGAAGAGCTTTAAAAAAAAAAGAAACGTCTACAACTCTACGCCCAACTTCCATTTCATCCACCTTTCCCTCTTGGTCGTTTTCAATAACTAGTTCCTGTAAAGAAAGATAATGGCTTGATTTTTTTTATAAAAAATAATTAAAAATTTAAAAAAATGCAAAAGAATTAATACAATATTAGGTTCCTGATGAATAGAAATTATAATTTCTTTACGCATTAGGTATTGTTTTTTTATGACGTCACCTATTTGAACGTAAATTTTCTTTTGAGAAAGTAATTGAGAAGTATTTCGGTACTAAGGTGTTTGTCTCTCGATGAAAATAATAAATATTGCAAGAAAAATCTATAGGTAGGTATTGAGATTTTGTCTTCGCCCATCACTAACTAAGTAGTTTGTTTATTTATCTAACAAGTCTACAAGAATTACGTATAACAACTTACCTCTATACAGCGCGTAGCATTGTTGCTCAGAGTCTCGGCCCCAAGGTTTTCTTTATTTTCAATACTGGAAATATTATTCATCAATATTATCCACTTTTTATTTATTTTGTACAACCCTAAGCCAGACGCTAGGCGCCTCGCGTCTGTTTGGCGGTATAGGTATGTCGACAAAGTTGCGCTGTCGCCTACCTACTTCCACAATTTGATATTTAGACAATACTAGCCGACCCGGCGAACTCCGTATCGCCTTTTTTTTTTTTAAAAATCCTATTATTTTGATATTACATACAGATACTTCAATTTTATTTATCAGTATAGATATAGATAATACAAACCAATATTTACATGTTATTGTAGGTATATGTCTGAATCGGGCGATCTAAATCATATGACATATTGTATTAGCTTTGTAATGTACCCTGTTCAAATGCGATAATAAATAAGTAGGGAGGAACTTACATTTTATTCCGAGATCTTTTGGCTTTCATATTTTTATAATGCGTACAAAACTTTCTTTTCCCTGGCATGCCACTCAAATTCAATCAGTCCTGCGAAAAAAATAGCCTATGTTACTCAGTGATAATGTAGCTTTCGAATGATAAAAGAATTATTAAAATCAGTCCAGTACTTTTTGAGTTTATTCGTTACATACAAAAATCCAAATCTTTCCTCTTTATAATACCTATTAGTGTAGATATTGTATTTTTTACGATTTATATCTAGTTCCATCATGGTTTTCTTTCAGACATTCATTATATCGATACTTTCTACTAACTGAAAATAAATTAATTATAAAAATGTTATACTTACAGTTTTTTACAAAAAACACAAATTCACAATACGTAATTCTGCTGTCTGCAGCCGACAAGCGTGGTGTCGCGTTCACTTACAGAAAGGAACTGCCGCTGCAGACCACCGAGATTGCACGAATGAAACGAACGTTTTATCCCATACATTTGTGTATGAAAAATTTACCTTAAAATATATCTAGATTTTAGGGCTTTAAAAGAGGAAGTCTTTGTTTGTAAAGGTATAAAAAGAAGTATACAGCTATACTTATTGGTTTCTTCAGTGTTCAAAAAGTGTTTCTTTTTATCAATTTGTGTTGATTTATGGGGTTAAATCTGAAAAATACGAAGTCATGTTTTTGCATTTTTACTCAATTTTGTGCGTTTGTTGACGTTTATTATATAACAACTATTAGGTTTAAGAGTTTAATATAAGCATGAACATACTTATTGGTCTTTGATTGTAATATATACAAATTATCATTGATATCAATCATATGTAAATAGGTTAAATATGAAAAATCGTAACACTCTTTTCGGTGATTTTCACGATCTACACCCTTAATCACTGTTAAACTATTGTAGTGCACTAGTATGTTCTTCTCATCCAACCACCACCCAAAAATTTCTTTAAGTCGTCGGTCCATCTGTCCGGAGGGCGTCTCACACTGCGCTATCCGGTACGTGGCCTCCATTCGAGGACTCGACTATCCCATCGGTTATCGGTCCTGCGGCAAATATATCCTACCCATTGCCAATTCAACATGCCGATTCTACGAGTTACGAGTATGTCGGTGAGTTTGGTTCTTTGGCCAATGTCTTCGTTTCGAATCTTATCCCGCAAAGAAACTCCAAGCATAGCCCTCCATATAACTAGCTAAGGGACCTTGAACGTTTCGGCACCATACGTCATAACCGATAGGACGCGCTGATGCATTTTCCCAAATGCTTCCCAGCCAAGTTGAATACATCTTATTGACTTCCTTGCTGAACTTGGACTTGCCTAGTTGAATTGTTTGCCCAAGATAGACATAATGGTCAACAACTTCGAGTGTCACGCCTTCAACGTCTATCAGTCCCGGAAGAAAATTTTCATTGAACATTATTTTTAGTTTGTCTAAGTTCATTCCGAGACCGACGCTCGTCGTCACCGAGGATCGTGTGTGGTGGCGAGCCTTGAAAGAGGCTGAGGTCATCCAGCATTGGAAAGACATAGGCTGATGGTATGGTATGGTACGGTATAGTACAATAATTATTGTCATTTATATTAGTGGCCTACTGACCAAATTGTACTATAATCAATTAATTTACCATCTTTAAAAATGATATTATCCATTTTGCCTAAAAAAAGTATATTTTCCAGCAATTTGTTAAATTTGAAGTTCAATTATAAAAATCTTATTCCAATGTTTTTTTCAACAATAAAAAAGCTACAAAATTAAACAGTTTGTCTTCTTCTTTTCTTATAAGGCTATAGCGCAATTAACGCATTGTGCATTGTGTAATTAATTCGTCAATATCGAGTTCCGTCGAAGTAAGTTACGAGTCGCTCAGTAGTGACAGTATGTTTACTGAGGACAAGAGTTGACCTCCTTGGAAGTACACAAACGCAGTCTTATCTTTCTATTTGATACTCACAAACATTAGACACCATTGCTATTGAACTGTAATTCACAATTTTTATAATAATAAAAAAAAACTCGACTTAATTTTTCGAGTTCCCGCCAATAAGTCCAAAATTTTTCTTTTCTTAATATATTTTATAATATCACAATTTTCGAAATCAATAATTGTAACGGTTCATATCAGCTTTAAAACATAGTTCGGAAGGTCTATTCATGAACAATAGAAAAAATAATCGACCTTAAAATCTCCGAGCAAAAAACTGTTACAATTAGACTGTTTTTGTTCCTTCACGTTTGAATTAAAAGAAAAAATCTTTTAAGTGACAAAACTAAGGAGTACAATGAGTGACATGTCAGGTTGGGGTTGACGGATTTTTTTATTCGCCCCTTGGAAGTGTTGGGTGACAGTGTTCGCAATTTCTGACGAAGGTTATTGTTGCTTTTTTTCTAAATAAAAACCGTAAGATCGTCTTGCATAAATTAACGCATGCGTATTAGAGCGCACATGAATATTCCCATGTCTATTTATTTTTATCTACCCTCGCTTTATGTAAATGATTATCTGCGTGTGATTGGAGATTTAATGTAAAAATAACATTAAAATAATTTAACTCCTTATGTCAATACGCTATTAGCTACTTAGGTCATGATTGGCATAATGTATTTAGGACCTTTATCATTGATCTAAGTAATAAAATATTTCTAAACATTACTTTATTATTTGCTTTGCATATATTCGTCGGTTAAGTAATGATAATTACGGAAAGCAATACAGACGCATTCTACTCGGCTGGGCAGCATTCGGGAACCCATACCACATATTTAAAGACGAAAGTCTTCAATCAGTACGTCCTGCCCGTTATGACGTATGTTGCTGAAACGTGGTCTCTGATGGTAGACCTGATTCACAAACTCAAAGTCGCTCAGCGAGCGATGGAAAAAGCTATGCGCGGAGTTTCTTTGCTGGACAAAATTCGTAACGAAAAAATTAGACGAAGTACTACGGTTACCGACATAGCTCAAAGGATCAGCAAGCTAATGTGGCAGTGGGTGGGCCATATACGTCGCAAGACCGATAACCGACGGGAGAGACGAGTCCTCGAATGGAGACCATGTACCGGCAAACGTAGCGTGGAACACCCTCCGGCGAGGCCGGCCGCCGGCCGGCACAGACGACTAGAAGAAATTCGCCGGTATAGGAATCGATGTAAATATATTTAGACTATCAATGCGATTGTTAATCCATAATTTTTTGCAATTAAAAAATCGAGTTAAAAATGGTCTCCGCGACAAATAAAACAATGGAATTCATCTAATGTCGAAATTTACATATTAATTTTTTTGAATATCCGATGCCTATATACAGTAAACAACATACGTGGGTGACACTGAGAGTTTTTAGAATCTCAAAAATGAAATCAATTATAAAGAAGGAAGTTATAAAGTTTTCGAAGTAATCTCCGCGAAAATCGATGCACTTTTTCATGCGATAAAACCATCGTGTGATGCATTCAGCCCGCTCTCCTTTAGGCACCTCTCAACAGCCATTTGGAAGGCCGTTACTGTCTCTTCTGCATTCATGAAAAGTATTTCTCCGAGTTTATCCTTAATTTTAAGAAATAAATAAAAATGACAGGGCGTAAGGTCAGGACTGTATGGCGGATGACACATTAACTACATTTACAGTACTCAAAAATTGCTTCGTTTGTCTGGCGGAGTGAGCTGGAGCATTGTCGTGATGAAGGACCATTCTGCTTCGTGGGCGTCCAATTCGTGGCGTGGCCCAATCTGCCAAAGTAGGAGACATGTACCTTTTTTTCAGCACCCCGTCCTTACTTCACTTTCGTCGGCAACTCTTCGATAGGAAAGACTAATTGCGCGGATTGCCTCTTAGTTTCAGGCTCATAACAGTAGATCCAGCTTTCATCACCTGTTACTTTATCAAAAAACAGCATTTGATTGACCATTGTGGAATTTTTCAGTCTTTTGGAGACATCATTCCACGCGGCAGTGTTTTTGAGCTTTGCTCAAATTGTGAGGAATCTATCTAGCACAAAGCTTCCTTACCCTTAGATGATCATGTAAAATAGTTTGAACTTGACGTCTGATATGCCGTTCGTTTGTCTGTTTCAATCATAAGCAGCACAATTGTGATGTTTTCTTCCGTCACCGCCGTTTCAGGGCGCGTTTCTTGAACACCCTCGCTGAAGTGGGTACGATCACGTTTAAATTCACTACACCAGTTATAAACAGTGAGACTGGATGAGATTTCATCACTAAATGCTAAATTACGTCTTTCACAACTTTGTTTCTGGTTTAAACGGCAACGAGTCATAAAAAAAAATTCTATTGTTAAATTCATTTTTCCGTAAACACTTAATTTTCAAATTGCTGCCAGAAATAAACTATAAATTTAATAACTTTGAAAATTGAATAGCGTTTGATAAGCAAAGAGTTACATTTTCAAAACTCGAACTTGTTTATTTTCTATCGTATTTTACAGTAGCTAGTGCTAAGAACTTTTAGTTTGGCATATCGTACAAGTAAACAAGCACAGATTACCATTCTGCGCTAAAACTTGTAGGTATGTAGGTACATCAACCCGAGCGAAGCGCGGACGATTACTAATGTTGTTATTGTTTCTAATTTCTACTAGTTGGTTAAAAATAAACTTTATATAACATAATCATTATACCTTCTTTATACGTCCCAAAGATATCAATTACTACCGTGGCGACGAAATAACAATTGTTTTTCATAACAGTTGTTTAATATACTAAAAATATGCTCAAGACCTGGCGATTTTATGGTGTATACACCAGAACGCCATTGCTATATATAAAACGTATTCTCTATGTAAATGGATCAAAAACGATACCCAAATCATACGTCCAATGCGCAGACCCCATCGAATGCTTAACCAATATTTATAGCTCCCGATTGTCTAACTCGGAGTGGACAAATTTACGACACTCCATTACCAATATATCATTTCTACGGTGACATTTTAAATACATTTTTATAAGCGAGCCCGATGTTACTAGCGCAGAGTTTAGAGGCAAAATTTATAAGTAATTTGCGAATAAATCTTCTAATGTCGAGGGACGTTTTTTTCTCTGGAATCTTCTTGCAAAAAGAGCATTATCGTCGTGTACTGATAATTGTCACACATATTTTAGACATTGCTCCCTCGATCGTGCTTTGTGAGGAAGTTTATGTGAAATGGGGTCGTTATTATTTTTGTCTAAAGTAACAATCGATATTGGAAGTTTCAAACTTTTGTGAAATTTGAAAGTTTTTGTTAATGATTTCTTTTTCTCTTTTGTTACAGAAGGTGAGTAACACAATGCGACGTATTATTTACGAAGATTTGCTCCGATGTAGAATATTAAATTGTAAGTTTTTTTTTTTTATTTCATCTTAAATTTTATTGCCAACGTATAAAATTAGTAGACTACATTTATTTTTATCTCACATATTGGCTGGACATAACTATGAATAATTATGATGGACATTTTTGTTCAAGAATATAGGTACATAATGCTGCCCAGCTAAGAAATAAAATATAAGTAGCATTTTTAACGAAAATTAATTATATAGATTCGGAAACTAAAAATGAACCAAGACAATAAACATCGGTTTATTGTCATAAAATCTTTGTTTTATTGAAGTTTTTAATTTTAAATTAATGAAAATTACCCAAATTGTTTTTTTGCATTTTTTACGAACCTTATCAAATCTTGTGCTTTTTTGCTAAAGGCCAGTGTTTAAAAATTGTTTAAAGGATTTCTTTCTAGAGCACAGAATTTTAAAATATGAACTTCAAAAACAATGTGTAGATAATGAAATTTATACTACGTGGGGTAATAGTTGATGCTGTTATTGATATACTAATACAACTATTATTTATGAATAGACGAATGAATGAATATACATTATTTGTCATCATAGGTAGAAATACAAAAGATTTTAAATGTTTTAATATTAGTTCGGCTACGATATACCCACCATTACATTTATTAATCAGCCTTTAATATCCCTCTGTTGGGCACAGGCCTCCCCTAGTAAATCACTAGTAATTTCGGGCCGTAATTTACCACGCAGGCCCAGTGCGGATTTTTTGATAGGTATATATACTCCAGATTTTTATTTATTATTTTTGGAGCATGCGGTTTTCCCGACAATGTTTACCTCTCACCGTCGAGCTAGAATTTTTAAAAATCCGTACATAAGTAGAAAATTCAGTAGCACAGGCCACGGACTTGAACTCGCGATCACACCAATGTGAGTCGAGTATAGATACCCCTTAACTAGGCTATCACCACGATTCACCCAAAAGGTAACCGTACACACTATCATTCATCATTGTTCGTATAATGATCATTGTTTTGAAACACGATTATTGTAATTTGGTACAAAAATTATAATAGTTGGTGTTTTTTTTTATATTGTTGTAATAACTAGAGCTATAGTCAGCAATGAGTACAAGTACACAGGAAACCGCATTGTTTTTTTACACCATCAGCTGGACAAATGATGGATATAATATAAAGTGGAGTACAGAACGGCGATCGGGCGTGAAACGTATCCGCAGCTTTGTTTGCGACCTAAAACAATATGTATAGTGTCTATTATAGACTTATTGTGTTAGGTTCATTGCACCAGACGCGGTCAGTTTTAAAAAAACAGCCAAATAATATTGACTTTTTGTGTAAATAATTAAAATTAAAAAGTATAAATTTATTTATTTTTTATTTGATTATTGAACCGTGTACAGAGTTACAAATTACAAAACACACTTGTAACTATTATTGACAGACCCTGTTAGGGTGAAGCAAATAGGAGAAGGCGTATCTCTGGACTTACCAAATAATAAAATCTAACTTTATTAACCATTGTATGTGTACATATATAAATCATATATATGTACATAATAGAATATAATTATATAGTGCACTATATTTAATTACTGATAGAAGTGATGATTAAGAAACAAACCTAATAAATGATTTCGGTGTGTTTCCGAACCTTGAAATCACGAAGCCTGGTCATGATTTCGAGTGCATTGACATGAAAATTGAACATTTTTTTTTGTATAAAGTTTAGTTTGAGATTATGTCAATTAACGAGAATCATGAGCAAAATCCATGGCTTCACACTTCAGTAATTGTTCGGACACATCCTGTATATGAATATTTCTGGCATGGTTCTTTTATTGGTTGATTATTTTTTTATTTTTTTAACAAAAGTTCTTTACAAATTACAATTTAAATAAAGAATCTTCGAACGGTCAGTGCCATACAAAATACTTATAATGTTGCATCATTAAAAGTTGGCATTGTATTACCATAAATTTCGGAGAGTTCAGTAACTTTACTCATATTTCTTGACCATAATAATGAAATTGTATAAAATTGATTTTTTGTATAACTTTCAACATATACTCGTATTTGTTTCGAAGACGGCATACGAGCAGATAGTCCACCTGGTGGTAAGTGGATACTGTCCACCCATGGATATCCGCTGTGCATGTCTACAGCAGTTCAGAATAACAAAGTTGGCACCCGGATGCTCCTACTTTTAGAGATTTAGAATATTTTGAATTAGGAAAAAGGACTGAAAAGATGGGGAATAGGAATTATAATGGGATCAACGGTTTCCCTCGTCTCATACACCAGACATTTTCTTAGATAGAAGATGCAACTATGATGGATACAGAGTGGGAAATATACTTAATAATATACCTCTCTACTCGTACCTACTTCCCACTTGATGGGATAGGGAATGTGCTCTGGCAAACCTTACTCACCCCCGAAACATACGTGGTTCATTTTACTGATACTTTTTGGTACATTTTACATTAATACTGTAAGTGCAATAAGCAATAAAATACAGCAATAAAAAGCAGGAGCAATAAAATACTGTAAGTGCAATGGCCTTAGTCGGTTTAACAACTGATCTTGTTGCATGTATCAATATTTTACGTAGAGCAATACTATATAATACTGTAAGTACAACGGCCTTAGTCGGTTTAACAACTGATCTAGTTGTATGTATCAATATTTTACGTAGAGCAATATAATACTGTAAATGCAACGGCCTTAGTCGGTTTAACAACTGACTTTATTGCGTTTATTAATATTTTAAAGCCATATAATACTGTAAGTACAACAGCCTTAGTTGGTTTAACAACTAATCTTATTGCATGTATTAATTGTTTTACGTGGAGCATTATAACACTAAATGCAACGGCCTTAGTTGAATTTATATATTCCATTTAGATATGTGTATATATTATATATTCTATTTATGTATGTGTAGGCTTTAACTGTTATTACTATTAATATCTAATTATTTGTTTAAATTAGTGGATATCTCATTACCTACTCTTTTTGAAATTATAATTTTTATTATGTCTTCCTAATTATCATTTTTATTAAAAGTTTTTATTAACATTAAAGTGCGTACTATATACAAACTAGGCATTACGTAATTTTTCAAGGCATTTCTCTCATTAGTCCACAACGACCATCATTAAATTAGAAGAGAACACTTTTCTTCGATATAATGCCACGACTAAATTACATACGTGGCTTTCGCAATACATTATCATAACATTGTCAACTAAGTGCTTCCTTTGCACAATAACTTTCTACTTACTATAATATTGCGATACATTTTCTATTCTCAATTTCAACAACTTTTGTCACTCTCATTTTAAATTATCTTAAACTATCTTAATACCGTCTTGTAGTGGAGTATCTTCATTGCATCCTAAGATGATTTAGTGATACAATCTTAGCACATTTTCTTTATAATACATTTAATATCAATTATTTTATACATACACAAAATACACACGGAAAATACAAATGACCACAATAATATTCTACTCTAATAGATAACAAAAACTTAAGTAGTTTATAAAAACTCCTACTAACTACTAACATATATCGTCAAAGGAAATGAAATCGATTGACATTTAAGTATTCCATATAATAATATATTATCAAAGCGGCGAAGGAAAACCTTTTAATTGCAATTCCCTTGAATATTTCATTAGAAAGGCATCAAATATTTAAACGCAATTAAGTACGATATCATTACGCATAGGATATAAACTGTTTAAACCGTGATTACATTAACAAGCGCGACGCGATGCGACAAGCGAAGCGAAAAACCGTAGCGGTCCGGCCCGCCTCACTTCCCTACAAAATCGTCTCTATTTACGCAATCACGACAATGCGTAATGACGATCGTTAGTTACTACGACTACGAGTAAACAGTAATTGACATTATTTTCCAATTTCTTTCATTTTTTTCCTGCGTAATGGAATCGCGTGAAGTCGTGCCCAGTCGCCTGTGAGCGATTGTTTATTCGCAAATTTGACGCAACGAACTCGATTGATGTTTGTCGTTTCATAAACTACAAATAAGAACATTTAGTTTGAATGTACTTTAATGTGTTCTTTGTTACTTGTGACTATCCTTTATCATTTGTAACCTATCCCACTCAAATAAAGTAGGTATAACCTATTCATGTTTATTGTGTTCTTATTGAAAAAAAAAATGTTTTAAATTAACCCAACGCGTCTAAAGATCTTGTTAATTAGATTTATCACGAGTTTTACTGTTTATTTAGCATTATGATAAAAATCATATTACTTATTCATATCATTTTCCAGGAAAGTTCACGAGCGAAAAGTTTTGATTAAGAAAGCGAATTAATAACTCTAGAACTAACCAAAAAAGGTAGCGTTAAAAATATCCTACCTGTGACAAAAGAAACGACATTAAAGTCTATTCTTCAATTAATGTCAATCCCAAATTCACAATATTAAACTATATTCACACTCAAGTTTTCTAATCAACAACGCCATCGTCATGTCACCATAGATTAGCTATGGTGATATACCATAGATTATAGACCATAGATTACCATACATCGATATACAAGATCGATAACCTTGTATATCGACCACGCCCGGAATGCGCGGCAAATTCAAATTGAAGAAATAGATTTTCTTTACAGGTCATTCTGCTTCGAGATCAGCCTGTAAGTCCCAGTAAAACATAGCTCTTATAAATCAGTAGGGTTTTTTTGGCCACAACCCACCACGCGGTCCCAGTGCAGATTCGTGTATGCCCCAGTCAATTAGCTTATTCTGGGCGAGCGATGTAAGAGAACGTTAATACTTACAGTCATCTATCACCTACTCGCCAACGAAAGCGGCAGTTAGCTCTCTCTACATATAATTTAAAGCCATTAAAGACATCTGCACACCCCAGCAATGAGCTCCGCTTACTTGGGATGCGTAACGTCCCTCTGGTGCCCTTTTTTGTGTTTCTACGTACGTGCGGGGGTGACTTTTTCAAGCAAGGGGTGAGCGTGTGGGGTGTTCTCATGTTTATGACTCCAATGTTCTTGACTCATATACTTCGTTTTATGAAAAACTCTGCGTCGAATTGCCGTTTTGGAGTCATTATTGTGTGACGGTATGCGTGAAGGGAAGCGCTCGTGTCCTGCGGCACAGTGAATACGACGAAGATGCGAGTGAAATTAGCATTTTATTTCTTTAACTGTATTTTTGTATACCTTACACGTTTTTTTATAGAAAAAGGCGGCAGACTAGCATACAGTCCACCTGATGGATAGTGGAGACTGTTGTCCATAGACTTCCGCGATACATACCAACATCAGAATGGCAAAAGATGGCACGCCCCCGGATGCGCTGCCTACTTTTGCAGATTAAGGAATTATTGGGAAAATGGGGAGGGTATAAAAATATAACATGTACTTAATATTTATATGCAGATATATTTACAGACATACATATGTATTTACATAAAGTGAAACAAACTGGACCGAAATTGTAGCAAAATATTCAGGCTAGAAGAACTTGATAATAATTGTTTAACAATACCATACAAATTCTGGGGCATATCATAGATAACTATAACATTCGATAAGGTAACAAAAAGATAGAAGATTCTTCTAATAATAAGTAGCATACCATAGCTTTCGCCACTAACAATTTTTAAGACTACGGAAGTCTACAGGTTTTCGCATATTCTGTTGAATAGGGGGAGAGTGCACGCTGTATTCCCACAGCCACTGGGAGCACTCGATTGGCCTCGTTACCCCTCTCTCACAGAAGAATACCTTGGAATGTACTGCATTTCCCATTTTATCGTATTTCCCCCAATGTACGTACGTGTTTCGGTGGTGAGTGAGATATGCCAGAGCCCATTCCCATTCCATCCTATCCTATCCTTACCCATTTTCCCAACCCTTTCTCCCAATCCATTAATTAATCTGCAAAGGTAGGCAGCGCATTCGGGGGCATGCCAACGTTTCTCATTCTGAACTGATGTTGGCATGTATCACGAATGTCTATGGACGACAGTATCCACTTACCATCAGGTGGACTGTATGCTCGTCTGCCGCCTTTTTCCTATTAAAAAAAAACGTTTGTATATCTAATAATAACCACAAACTAATTATTCCCTACTTATTAAGTAAGGGATTAAGTATCACGCAAGATATTCTCATCTGTGATCTTGAGTAAGAGATTAGTGTGTCTTATCCCCACACCTGAAAACCTTGCTGCTTTTCTGCACTAGTTACCTAAGAAGGCGATAACCAAGTCAGTGCTCTCATCAAAGACTAATAAAAAGTACAATAAACTTTGTCAAAACTGTGAGTGTTGTGTGCACCCTATAAGAGATTCATCAACATGGAACAGGTACTTACTACTCGTTGTTAATGATGTGTTGTACCTATGTAAATATACCACTAAATAAATAAAAAACAACAAATCACACAGTAACGTGCTTACATAGACTAATGTTTAGCTTAGCATCTAGTAATTAATAAAGGAGAGCACGCAACACAAACTGTTTTTACAATTTGACGGAACAGTGTTATATCTCACATTAATTACGTACCTGCACATATACTGCACTGCACTATGTATGAATAAATAAAAATGAAATAGTTTAAAATAACCGCCTTATTATAATACTTTGGGTGGGTAACTACATATCTACAAGACTCTTTGAAAACGGTGCCACAATAAAAAAAACATTGGTATAAAAAGCTGGTAAGTCGTTTGACAAACGTTTAGTCCAATTAGTAACCCTTACCTGCAGTAGAAGTCCCGAGCATATTTCCTGATCAATTATTTATGTAACCCACCAGAAATGCTAGTCTTCACTTATGTCAAATCTGGACCGAGGTATAAGAGTTAAGTTAACAATAGCATGTCATATGTAATTCGAGTTTGGTACAAATATTCTCAAATTGTAGGTGCATGCGTACATAGAACATGTTCTGAGGCAAGGTAAGAAATTATCTAAAAGACGGCAGAGAAAGTGTTCTCCATAGTTTTAATTAACTTTTTAAATGTCTCCACTGTGGGTCGCCATCTCCATCCTATTTACCCGAATTCGAATTTGGGCTATAGAAAGGAGTCTCAAAACAAAAGACAACCGAAGCTATAAAATCCCGCACAAGTGTGAAAACCGAGCGAAAACACTGGCAAGTTTAATCAAAACGCGAACCCTGATTAAGGCGACCCTCCGTGGCCATAAAAACATTATCGTCGCGTCCCTCCACATAAAAAACATAAAGAACAAATACAATGGGACATTCAGGCCGATGTCGATGCATCAGATATTGGCAGTTAGTTACATACGACGGGCATCTTTGCTGATTACATCCAATGGCCTCATGAGCGCTTATCGACTAACGTTACTGTTATGGTCGTTTTCAATTGTAAACTTGTTAGATGCCATTTCATAGTTTATTAATGGGTGCAGTTATAACTGTGCGGAGACATGAGGTTTGAATATTTCATGCCCTGTTTTAAACCGCAATGATCTTGTAGTGTGAAAGCCTATTTTTCAATTTCAATAAAAATTACACTGTTTGATAATAAAAAAGTCTGATAATAAAAATAAAATCCCTGCTGTATATTATACTTACAGCAAAACTCTTTTGTACTATCATGTTGGTAACATTCACAACTCTGATCCCTAAAAAGATTTAAAAAAGCAAAGACCTCGAAAATTTAAATATCGTTTTAGAACATTAAATTTTCTACATAAAATCTGGCACCTCATTTTCATTTTCAATATCATTTTCCACTTTTAACTACCTCGAGTGCAGGGAGGCATTTGACCCACCTCAATTTCTTAGATGGCCAAAACAAAAATAGCCCTGAGGGCTGAACGCCTTGGGAAAAACAGTCGTTCACATTTCTACCGATATGCTTAATGCACCCCCACACAAATTATCGATTAGAACCTTTTTTATGCAAGAGGGAGTGCGTTAGGGGAACGTCCTGTGGGGAGAGTAGAAACAAAAAACCCGAGTGAAGAGTGAAATAAAAAGTTTAAACAAGAAAAGCCCTCAAGAAATAAGAAAATCGATAGCCGAAGTCGTCCGATGCAAATCTTGCATCCCGATTTGAATTTCAATGTTGAAAATTTGAGTTACTTTTTTGCTTTTAGTAATTTTTCCGCGTGTCGAACACACGATTGCAAAGCAATAAACTAATGATTGCAAAATTTTCTTTGCATTTAGCTCATAATCTAAAGATCATTTTGGCACATTTTTCAGTTAAGTAACAAGATTAAAAATTGCATATAGTGAAAAAGGCAATATAACATTTCAGATTTTCGCGTTTTTCACCCATATTTATTTAATATATTTAAACGGGTCTTAACGCGAATGTTTACCTTATTTATTTTACTCGACGTTTTGATTGGGTTTGCACCAGCCGTTGCATCAGTCAGCTCGTGACCACGGTTGGAGCAATCCAACCGAAACTTCGAGTAACATAAATTAGATAAACATTGGCGTTAAGACCCGTTTAAATATATTAGATAAATATGAGTGAAAAAGGCAGATGTAAAAGAAGTAGGTGAAATACTTTTCATAAAATTTATTGGCACAAACACAAAGATTATTTTTTTAAATTTACTTAGGTATATTGAAGATCGTTAAGTAGTAATCATTTAACATAAATCCTTTTCAATGTACTTTTATTATTTTCAATTTTAATGTGTTCAATGTTTATAAATTATTTATCTATTTCATTCTTGTATCAAAAATTGGTGACTTTAGTTACTTGATTTTCTTTCGTATTTTCGTATCTTTTAGTTTCGGATTTTATTCGGTAAAGAAAGTTGGAACATAGCTCGCTAAGCGACTTTACACTTATGAATCGGACCAACTGCGAAAGTCAAAAATTAGCTAAAAATTAATAGGAACAAACCTGGACAAATCCGACACAAAAATTTAAGCAAGTTACCAATCAATCAACGATGAATTGTATGAAAATGTTTGATACAAACGTCTCTTCATACCCAGCCATACTTAAAATTACACAAAACATAATCAAAACCACCGCACTTTAAACCGTATTAATATTAACATAAAGAACTTGCAAATTTTTCAATTCGTAGACAGTACTTATAGATGGGTACTTCCTTAGTATACTCGGCCCAATTAAACCACCCTCGGGCTCAGATGTGCACTCTTCTTGATCGCTGGAGCGTCATCTTTAAATTTCCGTCGTTAAGATTTAATTTTTATCAAGGTCTCCCTCCGGGGCGGGAGGGGAAGGGCAACCTGTCGCGCCAAATATTTTCCTCCGTAGTTTTTTCCCTCCTTCGATGGCACTTACACCACCCCTCTGTACGCATTTTTTTATCATTAAAACTCGGAGTGGGGTCGCCGAACCCTGTTGCCAACTCGCGTTGTCATAACAGGACGCAATCATACAAAACCGAATTGCAACATCGCTTTTAGGGAGTTTTTAAGAAATCTACCTATTGCGGAGATTACAACTTTCTACCACCAGTTAAACTGTTACACCGGTTGAATCTAAACAATCAGTTTAGAATTTTATATCTCTATAATAAGATCGTAGCAAAGCCGTGTCTGTACATGAAATATTTTTGAAAAAGTCACCGCAATGTAATATATACGAATAATATATGCCAAAAACAGCAATTATTGGAAAGTTTGTCTGTCTTTCTGTCTGAACGAGCATAACTCAATAACCACTCAACGGATTTTAATAAAACATGGCATAGTTATAACTTATGTATCGGGTTGATATGTAGAATGCTTCTTATCCAGATCCATCATAAAGTTATCGGAATCATTCTCAAAGAGTTGCGGACACTGCTACTATATTTTTTCAGCACGCATTTCTTATTGGATTGAAAATAAATTCGACACAAAAAATGGCTTAAGCCAAACATGAGCCAAATCGGTTTATTAGCTCTAAAATTATGATGATAGGCATGGCATGTTTTTTACATAAAAATAAAAAAAAATGATTTAACGTGTTATGTATAATAGAAAAAAAATCGATTATATTGTACATAAACCATGCATCATAGGATAGGGATCGCAAAACCCTATAACTTCCAATTTTTAAAAACGTACGGAAAATCGTGGAATTTTGTTTTCAACTTGTGCAAGCCATCGGTCTTTTTAAGTACATCAAACAACTTTTCCAGCGGCTGTACTAACACTTTGGTATCGATTAATAACTCGATGCTATCATTAGTAAAAGCGAGTCCAATGAATTAATCAATCCCTCCGCCAATCGAGTATTACGTGTGTCGATTTAAGGCTATGTGTAATAAAGGCCGGCCAGGGATGACACATTCACTTACCCACAATACGCGCTCTGTAATTAAGCCAGCTACGTGTTAATTACGTAGGTGGTGACGCCTCACCTTACTCCGATTAATTTCCTTCGACGTGCCAGCCCTATTGTTTTTCTTTTCTATTTATGAAATTGTAGCTGGAATATAATACTAAGCTATTAGTTGAATAAGTGTAATAGAAATAATTACAAGTAGAACTGATGAATATTATATTGATAATATATCTTTATTCATTTTCTCACGGATTATATTTAAAGGTTTGTTTAAATGCAATACCGGAGACTTGCGTTGAAAAAATCTGCCCTCATTTTTTGGCTAATTTTAATAAAACCTTATAATGGTTACCACACAGCTCATGCATCAAAAATAGAAGTTACAACTTATGAAAAATACAAATCTTTTTCAGAACTTTTTTCTGATAGTAAGAACAATATTAATATCGTACTCAGAGAGGTTAAACCGCTGGAATAACATTATATTGTAAGGAGAGAGATATATAAGTATTTTTATTGGAAAAAAAGTCTCAGCTTACACTTACACTTGCCTTACACCAACAGTTTTCTAGTAAAGTCGCTTTGCACATAGTCCAGCCAAGAACCGTTAAAACACACAAACGAAATTAAGGTAAGTTAAGCTGAAAAGTAGATGAAACAAAACTTCTATAATCTTGTTAGAGCGCAGACGCGACTAATCCTCTTCCCATCACCTAATTAATCCTACCAAGTTTATTTCTTAAAAAGTTTCAACTTGTACGGAACTAATTTCACGCCGAGGCATTAGTGGCACAAGACAGAGAAAAATAAACAGAATGCAATCTTCAAGCAAATGTTTGAAATCCGTAACATGCAGCGTGCTGATTACACACTACGTTGGGATATTTACTAGTGTTATACAGAGAAGTTACAATCGAAACTACTGTGGTGATGCCAATGACCCGAATTCCAATTTCATGTTCTTTGTGGATAAAAGACAGTCGAACATACAGTCTATCTGATAGTAAGTGTATACTATCGTCCATGGATTACACTCCATTCTCAACTAAGTTGACAAAATTGTGAGATCAGAACATCTAATCTCATCGCTGACCCGTAGCATGAATATCGTAGTTACATGTCACTAATCTGAGGTCAAATTAGACAGAACATTCAAACTTTGGAAACTATAGATAAATGTTTATAAACAATTTAGGTAGGAAAAGAAGCAATGTTTGATTTTACTTTCAACAAATTTTGCAATAAGATTATAGTTAATATTATTTCAAGGAAATCACTAAGGTCGGTTACTGTATATTCTTTACTGTGTTACTGGGGAGCGAACTTCACACTTAGCTCAGTCGGTAAACACTCATGACGTTTCCTAATTAACGGACGCAATTAGTGGTCGAGCTCGATGGACCAAGTGGGGGGCGTTCGGGGGGTGATAAGTGGCCCGAAGCGGAAAAAGTTCGGAGAAAATTCGAGGGCTTAACACGGGCAAAACGTGCGGCGTTCGGACCAGACGTTGCCCTATATAGTTTAGTATCTTGTCTTCTCTATAGTTGTAAAATGTAACATATTATGCCGTCTGTTTGTATGATTGGGAGTATGGAAATACGAAGGTTCGGTTTCGAATTCCACATTTGAATTGATATAAATCGTTCTATACAAGGAAAGTTTAATCTATTTCTATTTTCATTTCTTACATTAATATTTGACGACTTATATACCGAAAAACACATCACAAAACAGAATGTCGATTACTGACAAACAAAACTGTCGCTGTTTACTGATTACTAAGGTACACTTAAAAATATCGACATCGGCTAGACAGATTTTCATGCAGTTGTCGTTGTAGAATTTCTGTAGAAAGTTATGAGATTACGCATTATGGAGATATAATGCAGTGATATTAATAAAATTAGTCAATGATTAAAAAAACTGTAGGAACAAATCCGCAGACAATAACTAGTCTGTTACTATTTTTATGGAAGTTCTCGATGACCTTGGTACAAATGTGAGAACAAATGTAGAGACGATAACGTTTATAATAAAAGCATTTACGACGAGTAAACCTACGATGAGCAGTTGTATGTTCAGTGTCTACTCAATGTCACATGTTAACTACTGTAATGCAGAGAAATACGAACCTGAAAATGATTTAGCCTCATAAGGCCCAACGACAAATAATGCAGGTTGAGCTTACGGCCCAATGTACATTTCATTGTACATGATCTACTAACATGATTGCGGCTCCAGTAAGTATGAGTATAATTCTGCATGAAAAACGTGACCAGGATTTTTAATATGTTTTTCTATGTACTCTGTGGTTATAAGGAGTAGAAAGGCGCCAGTTTTAAATCGATATATTTTGTTCATTAAAATGCGCACCGAGCGTTACTGGAATTAAAATAAAAAATATCTCAGTTTCATCAATTCCGAAAAATAGGGATGAAGTTCCTTTACTGTTCAATTACTTGTTGGAACGAATCCGTTTGCATATGGGTTGACTTCGTTAATTCCATTGCCACCTTCTTCTTGTTCCTCTTTCCTTCTTGCCCCTATTCTTTGTTTCCTTCCTCTTTCTCTTCCCCTCCGTCGTCCTGGTACCTGTCATGTTCCCCTTACCTCACGTCTACCTCTTCCACCTTGTTCCAAAACTTTTCCTCGGCGAGTTTGTAATAGCCGCACTACCGAACAAAGCGATTACCACAAGCCCTGTGGAACTACATCATATTTAAAAGAGTGGACTCAGTAACCCGTTTGGCCAACGTGGCTCTTAAGGCCATTCATCCCTCATTCCTCATGATCACATTCCCTCAAAACTCCGGTACTCCCCAACCCCCCCGGGACCCGGGGACCCCCCAACATCTTCATTGGGGGTACGAAGAATTATTCAGAAATTCTTTAATTTCAGCATCTTTGAGGCATACGTATCCGTACGTATAAAATAAACGCCCATTACGCATAAGCAGTAACGTCCATTCCCTATTGTGTGCGTAATATTTTGATAACCAATAAAAAATAATAACTAGCTTAAAGGGCTAAAAATAACAATTGTTTGCTAAAATTTATTAATCACTTGTTTATTTTCATTGAATTTTAATACAAATTCACTTAGGCTATAATCAAGTGTGGAAGATTTTGACAGGCTGTCCACGGTTTTTTGACAGACGTCACGTGACAAATATCCGCCTTCAATATCCACCAATTAGATTGTTTCAACAATTGTTCAACAAAAGAATATTTTGTACATTGTAGGTATTGTACCCTGGGCGTTTAAGTGAGCATTGTGAGCGTTTAAGTGAGCATTTAATGTTTTGGCGTTAGTCACTACATACACGTTGTACATTATTATGTACATTGGGGCTTACGAGGTTAAATGTTATTTATAATTTGATTTATAACTAATTAACCCACTAATCAATATGACCATTGACCGTTGTCTTCTATTTGTATTACCCCATTGGGATAAGAATCGCTTGAATTACAAATATTTTAGGGCTAAATGATATTGGCCAATATACGGCAACTACAGCTGGTCTTCAAATATCTGACTGAAGACAAGCTATAATAAACTAATTGTATAATGTTACTTCAATAAAATGGACAAAATATAAGTTTTAAGAACAGAACAGACTCGGGGAACATTTACTCAAAGTGGAAAATATTGCTCAGACACAAGGCAATTAAGGGAGGTATTATTAATCGTATATTGTATGTAGCTAACTATGATTGTATGGTATATATTATATATATGCATATTTATTTATACTATGGAATTTAACTAATTTGCGTCAGTATTAAGTATAGTTTTACTTAATCTTACCTCTGCATCTTACCGCGCCATCTCTGCATAGCCCAAAGGTTGACTGGGAGATAATGCTTCTAAGCATTAAGTACGCCTTTTGGCACTTTGTGTAATAAGGAATAAATAAATAAATAAAAGCCAGTCGAATAAGTTATTAACCAATGATAGTCTGACATTAACATCTTAATTAAGTATTCGTCCAGAAGACAAATGAAAAATAGCTCTCGTCCATAGTCTCCTCTTATTAACATTCCGCCCCCGTGCGTTTTCCGATGAGTAATTGCTTTCTTAATTCGCGTCATCCATCCTCAAAATAGGGCAATTTTTCATTCGGCTTCGCGGCCTGTATGCGCTTAGTGGCAATGAAATATATTGGGGCTGTACGGATTGTTTGCAAACGAAGGATATTTTAGTATTTGACATTCATATTGAATAAATTGTCAGTACTTACTTCTGTGGGCACTGACAAATACGAGCACCTAGGTACCATATATATAATCGTAGCGCGGTGACAGTCTTTTGGTATCTCGGCGGTGAAGGAAAACATTGTGAGGAAACCCACATGCTTCAGAAATTAAAAAAAAAACCGTATTATGTGGTCCACCAATGTTCACTGGGCTTGCGTGGTGGATTACGGCCCGAAACACCACAGTGATTTACTAGGGGACGGCTGTGTCGTGCAATGGGACGTTATAGGTTAATACAAGTAGATAATAAAATTATAACAAAGCCGTGTCTGTACAAATAATATTTTTTGAAAAAGGTCGTTGCAGTCATCCAAAACGAATGACAATATTCATATTTTTTGTTTGTCTGTCCATCTGTCATATAGAGAGACTTCATTAAAAAAATAACTTTGTTTTGGGAAAATATCAAGTTCAGAAAAAGTCGTCAAATAAAACTTATAGAAATGAAGTGTTAAGGGAGTGCAGGTAAATACATTGTGTAATCTTTCAAGCGCAATGATGCTGCAAGACGATTATAATTTCGCAGACACTGTAAATCTATGATGGTACTTATTCAAAAGATATTAAGCCCGTGACTGGGTTTACAATACAAAATCGTTAGTGATTGTTTGCGGCCTGGGCTTTTCTTTTTTCCATTCCATACTTCTAATTTATTCCCAAAAACATAAAAGGATTCCGGGGAGACGGTGGTCGTCGTTAGCGATATTGTAATTTCATTATTTATATTTTTTTCGACCACTTTTAATCACCGGGAGTCGGTTCAATGGCAAAAATGGGGGGAGTAAAATCAGATTTCAATTTCAATTAGCGAAGGATCTTCGTGGAAAATCAAGTGAATGAGTATTGATGAGTTTGTTCGTTAATATAAATGAATCATTTGAACGGAGATGCTAAATCAGCTTTTTCTTTCTTATTATTTTGTTTGCTCCAGATTTTTTATAGATGCTGCCTTTGAATTGAATTTTGTTTTTTTTAATAAAATTCGCGTGTACCTACTCGGCCGTGTAGTGTTGCGATCGGCCGACTTCACAATAGCACCCCCTAACCCCTCCTGTGGGTGCCGTAAAAGGCGACTAAATAATAACAGAATTACCAAAGCCACTACCACAAGCCCTGAGGAATGAACCTACCTCTAAAAAAAATTAATTTGTGAACCCGCTTGGGTCAGCGTAACGTGAGTCCTTGAAAGTTAGAAGTCCTAAGTAAGTCTACTTGAGCTATCATGGTCATTACAGTTACGAGTATGACGTTAGAGAGAACCATAAATAACATTACCACGCTATCAAGACTTCAAGACTACAAAGAGAATAACACAACCGCAATCGAAGCCTTAATAGACATGAATACTTCATCAATATAATTGCGAAGTCTATTGTAAAAATCGATACAATTCCACCTTCAGATTGAAAATGAAAAGCGGTGCCACGTCATAACACGGTTGGATAATTAGAGGAGGTTGGTATTGGCGCACGCGAGCCAAATAATTCATTAGTAGAACTGTATGGCTCACCGCATACGATCACTTAAACTGTCATGCACGTTAAAGTTAGCAAGAAGAGTAATTACTCGTACCGCTGCTGCACTGAAACGGCCCATACTGAAAGGTTAGAAATAATTGGATAATAGGAAGTGTGTATGCACGAAAATGACATTTAGGTACATGCGAGTCGTTTGACGGCAGATACTTTGAAATGTTGACGTTTCAGTACTTATGGACCTGAAACATGTAATACGACGATACCACTTGAAGTAGCGCAGCATAGAGCATAGAGCAACGCCGTAGATTAGGTATGCGCAATTAAAAAGAAATAAATAACAAACCCGGAAAATACTTTTCCCGACAAATTCAATTTGTTCGAGTTATTCGTCGACACGAACCAATTAGAAAGCCGGACGTCAAGGAAGCCGCAATTAAAAGGAATCCTCGAATATCTTCCGACTTAATGACTTCTTTGCTTGTTAATTCCTTGTCGCGAAGGAAAAAACCGGAGTCGGATTAATTCAAAGTGCGAGTCGATTGTTTGCATAAGCCTCGGCACTGGGGAAACATCACCTCGCCGCCACCGGCTTAAAAAAATAATTAAAATTCGTAATCACTCTTGAGTCGACCCCCGGGGGAATGCAGGAGTTTGTCTTGGGTTTGATACGACCGCTTTGTGGAACAACCTCACGATTTTTAAAGAGAACGATTTTAACGGTCTCGCAAATTCGTTTACGTGACATTTTAAGTAATTTGTTCCACTAGCGCGTTATAAAAATGACTGCAATACGAGTTTCGAGTCACTTCACGATACTGTTCAAATAGTGGCATAAAGGCCTCGTTGGAATCTTTATGGTAGTCTTAAAAATTCGAGCGACATACACGGCATTTGGAAAAGTTTCTGAGTCGCTTGGTTATAGGTTACCCGCAAAATATGAATGCTCAGTTCATCCCTCGCATGTTTGCGGGTAGTTTTCTACCCTCTTAACAACATATTTCGGCATATTTCGATTACCATAAAGCGCTTGGCGTGATGTATATTTACGTTTCATTATACGTACTTGTTCCAATGCATGCATTTGTTGCCCTACCGTGTGCCGTCGCACCTACACTTTTATACATCGTTTTAAAGACAATAGTCCCGTAGTAACTACAATGTCTGTATTTTCACAGAAGTATTTTCCCTCGACTCAATAGAATGTAAAATATCTACGTAACTAACAATAGGGAGACATTTCCTTCTTTCTTTCAAAAGAATTCAAGCTTATCACGGTCTTAAATTAATAAGCATTCAAGGCGAGCCAAGTAAAAATGAATAAAGCTCGTAACACCGAACAATGGCGTAATAAGGATGGTGCATTTTGTCTCTGAGAGTTCGCTTGCAAAACAACAATAATTCTTCTTCCCGTGAAAAGATTTTCAGCGTTATTCCACTTGAAATTATTATTATTTTTTTCTTGTCGTCGTCTTGCCATTGTCTCGGACGGGAGGTAAGTAATGAAGGAAATTGGGGGTTCTTGGCCGGGACGACGCGCGGCGGAGGGACGCTAGCACACAGTAGATATGCAACACTCAGTGAGGGACCTCTCTTCTGTTCCAGAATTTTCACCTACGCATTAATATCACTTGTTAGCAATACTGCTCCAATGAGATACCTAAATGTAATTGGTACAATACTGAAATTATTTTTTATTGATAAAAAATAAGTTCTTAAACATGTGCAGTTGAAAATACCCCAATGTACACTAATGCATTCTGTTCAATTGCTTATGTCATAAGATGTTTATCGGTGCAAGTTGTTGCTTGTAATAGGTTGTTCTACTAACGTTCCCGTTTAATATTTTTCCACACTTAAATACAATTTTTACAATATATATTCTACGATACTTATAATATATACTTGCAATCCTTTCACAACTCGCCTTCGTGACGTTGTGAAAACAATATGAGTGTGTGAGTGATGTAATCGTCATTTTGTCAGGTTCGGCTAATCAATAGATCCAGTGCAGGGCACCGACTGCCTCTTGTAGTCACCAAGGGGTTTTAAAGCCTTCGAAAAAAAAGGATTAAACGGCTTTAAAAGGTTGTAAACGGGTTTTGAAACGTTGCGTTGTTCATTACGAATTGGCAAATGTTCACAATAATCACCTGCCCAATCTCTGCCTTGCTCTGTTGCCCATTTAACATAACCCAAGGGATGCATGTGGGATGCTGAGAGGTAACTCCCACAGACGCGATTAACACTTGCTCTATCAGGTTCACTACCGTCCTATATTCTATACTTTGCACTAAGATTTGCGTGGCCGACCGCCGGCTAATGCCGAATAATGAAACAGCTTTGAGATATTCTGCGCTCAGCGGTTGGGATTTATTAGATTCAGCCAAACGGAATGGGGCACTTTCAAAATACATATCCATGGGTACAAGTAAAAAGTCCCCATGGCTAATTAAATTTTGTTTGAACTGAATTATTACTTGTAGGATTCCTGATTGAATTACGCGCAGCTTTGAAAAATCGTAACACGTGAACTAGGCAAAATATACTTATGAACACTGTAATAGCAGAATAAGTATACAATTGGCCATGAACTTTCATTTCCCAAAAATATGTTACAGAAATATTTGTAGAAACAATATTTATACTATATATAGTATATCGTAAGTTCAAATTATATTTGTTTACACTAAATTCGGTATTACATAAATTATTTTTACATTATAGAGTACTGGGTGTACAGGTCCCGGAATGGAGACCACACACCGGGAAGACGCCCGTCAGGTGGACCAATCATCTGAAGAAGTTTGCCGGTTGTAGGTAAATGAGAACAACGGAATATCGTGTGTAGTGGCGAGCCTTGGGAGAGACCTATATCCAGGAGCGCAGAGTTAAAACTGGAGCCCTGGAATATGAGGGTGGATTTTTCAAAATCTGTTTCCTTCCTGTATTTCCCTTCACCGCCGAGCCAGTGATAATTTTAAAATGTAAACCTAAATAAAAACTCAGTGCTACGAGCCAAAGTGTCGAGAATATATGCTGTTAGGCTATCATCACTATATTGCTTTTGATTATTGGAACAATCCTGTCAACGATTAATTTGTAGGCGCGAATCGAGTTCTGCCACGACCTTTATAGCGCCCAAACTTATGAATTTTATACGATCGTATTACGGCAACAATTAAACAAACCCATCTCAGCCGAAAGCGATTAAACGTTTCAGTATACGAGAATAAAACGTAATTAAGTAAAAAAGTGTTTTCTTATAAACTTCTTTCTGTCCATATATTTTAATGGCGCCCTTTTCTTAGACGAGGTCACTCGCGCAAACACGATCGAGGGCCGTCTGCGAACTAGCAAAGATCTCGGTTTTTCGCAACTGTCTTTTCAAGAGCAAATTTACTCTCGTTTTTTCGTCTCTCACAAATACAGCTCAAGTCGTCATTAGACTAGCTTCCTTCGTTATTTCCTACTTTCAATTTATTTATTTTATTTTTAAGGGTGCTTATAAGCAATTGTGATTACATATATGTTCAATGTGAGTGATCGATAAACTTAATAGCTTACTCAAAGCTGCCACAGTTAGAAAATAAATAACAATTTGAACAACACTGCGAGATCACAATATAGTATTATCTACACTAGTCACATATTTAGCAGCGAGACTGCGCTTAATTGCATTTATACTATTAAAACAATTCGATGCGTTCATTTTCGTCACACAAATTTTACTTTTATTTTTATTTTTACAGTTCTAACAAGTCACTTGTTAGAACTTTCTTTAGGATAAAAGCCAAACCAATAATTTTAGTTGGTTCTTAAGTAGTCTCTATTTAACCTGTGCCACAAAAAGGAGAGGTGTTATAAATTAAACGCGTTGTTTGTCCGTCTGTGGTATGTCGGATGATCGGAGTTTCATGCTACTTTCATAGTGGGAAAGAACTTTTGCTGGGAATGTTTTTGTATATAAAACATTGCGTTATATCGTTTAGGTGCGGAATATTCAAAGTAACACTTTTGATGTCACCAAACTAATAACTCAGTGTACGTATTTTCTTCTTAATGTATTCATTACTTGCTTTTGCCCGCGACTTCGCTCGCATGATCCACATCATTGATATAGATTACGTCATCATTGATACTAGCCTATATGTTAATCCGGATTACAATCCATCTATTTATAAAATCTACCTAGCATACATCTTCGCGCACCCAAAGGTTGCCTGGAAGAGATCGCTTTAGCGATAAGGCCTACCTTTTGTATACCTATTGATTTAATGTTTAATATTTAATGTCACTTTCACTCTATTCTTTAGTGTGCAATAAAAAGTACTTTACTTATTAACTTACTTATTTACTATTTTCCAAAATCGGTTGAGATGTTTCAACGTAGCAAACATCCAAACTTTCGAATTTGTAACTTTAGTATAACAGTTTTTTTACATACTATTATCCAATTGTTTTCTTAATTTATAATTAAATGAATTGTATTTCATTTAATGGTATAGACCGGATTCATTTTCCGCAATAGCAATAATCCGACCACCACTCACTCATGCGTCCCAAGTCAAACATTACTTTTGTAGTTTCCTATTTACATATCCCCAAAGCGGCTTTCTTCGTGAACTCCAATATTTCTTGGCTCATACTCGACCCGACTCACGGCGGTCCGCCATCCAGCATTTTTAATCTCGTTTCCCCGATCTCGGGAACACGTGGGTCTCCACGACCCCTCTGTGTTTACCTTCCGAAATAGTTTAACGGGGAACAATTTGCATCTCCTTATACAGACCGTCCTTGCTTGTTAACCAGCCTTTTTCGTCAAAGGCAAATTTTGGAGCAAGGCTTTTTATATAATACATTTCACCTATTATGATTAATATGACTCTTTTTATAACTGCAGAACATAAATAAATATAACAGAAATAATTAAATTTTGACAATGTGTTAGGTATCTATTTAGTGTTTATAAATATTAAAAATCATCATCACAATATACGCTAACAATTGAAAGCAGAAATAGATTTTACAATATGATGTAGCGAATAGATAACTTTTTAAGTGTTTTGTTATTAGCATAGCGTGGCGCCGGACTATTTACTTATCAGTAGCATATCTAATACATATATAATATTTAGTTTTGCAAACATACATGTCATCAGTTCAACAGCTTCTTTCATCACTATACCTAATACACACCTAAAGGCGTGTCCATATCCAAGCATCCATATCATCAAAGATTATTTGACAGATTTCTTTAAATAATTATTTGTGTAATGTAGATGATCTTGATAACATTTTTGATTAAGTTAACTCAGTTCCAGATCGGATTTACTTTATCAAACCTTTAGCATTATTCTAAAACCACTTTGAAATAGCAGCAAACACGTCATCAAGGATCATTTAGTAGCTCACAAAACTAGCGTAGCTATACAGTCAGATGGGTATTTGATTTGGTATTTGTAGTTTCTAGCGGTCATAAAATAACAAGTTTCACTAAAAGACAATCCTATGTACACACGAGTGTTTCGCCAAGATATGGGCAGGTTAGAGACGTGGGCCTAATCGATATCCTTATAATGATTGCCGGAGGAGCTCGCATACGAAATAAGGAGGGCGCTTGACGTCGGAGGTGTCCGGGGGGGTGGCAGGGGGTCGGAGGGAGATATGAGACGATTTAGATTTTTTCCCTCTTCTATTCTTTCGTTTTTTTGGGGGAGCCCCCTCGGAAAGGGTGAGGAATTTAAGACGGCAGCGATCGATTTTTCGCGCATGCATTGGTATTCTCGTAATGTCTTACTCGAGATTAGAGTTATGTTTTTTAAGCGAGCTCAAGAATGCTATATGGAATAACTGTGCCCAGTATACTCCGATATTAGGTAAAATATTCGTACAGTAGATTTAGATGCGGTCTTCTACGCCTTGTACGTGTTTAGTAAAATAACTGAATTTATGACATTGATAATATTCATATTCAAAGTAGGATATGAAACCTATCTTCGTTCGTGCGACTGAAAATTAGTACGTAGGTAATTTAAACTGATGTTCCTTGTTCCTGCTACAGTTCCTGCAACTATAATTTTATTGTTATGCAATGAGGATCTTTGCAGTCTCGCGCTAAGAACTGTATATTATTGGATGCAGTCCTTGTTTACGTGCATAATCCATAGTTGCAACACAACAATGTCAATCATTATCATCGATACATATCGATAACATTGCAATTACAAGGTTTTAGAATATAATTCACCACAAGCTTTGTAATGAACATGAGGGCTGAATGTTCGACGCTGCAGCGCTGAGTGAGGGGTTGAAGTCGGCGTTGAACGCTCGTTAGCGTTATAATCCAAATTTTAACGTTTGATGGTCTTAAAGATTGAAGTGCACAAATCGAGGATATTTATTGTCTTATTATCTTTCATTACTTCGCTATTTAATTGACCATTTTTACTAAAATTAATTTTCTTCTCGACAGTACCAAAACAACTTAGAAACAAGAAGTGGTACGATTTAATGAATAAAAAATAATTGTTATTTTTAGAATCTGTATTTCGTCCCATGGGACGAAACTGTATTGATATGGACAACTGAATTAGTAAATGCTCGAGTCAAAGACGGTTAAGGTTCTTATTGTTCATTAGCGCTGACTTGTAAGGGTAAAGTGCACGTTGCATTCCCACAGCTACGGGGCGCACTCGACTGGCCACGTTACCGCTCTCTCACAGAAGAATACCTTGAAATGTATTTCCTATTTACTTTGAAAACATTTCCTACTTTTTCGTATTTCCTCGTGTTTCGGTTACGTATTACGTGTTTCGGTAGTGATTGAGATCCTATTTATCCTCCTATCCTATCCTATACAATCCTATTCTATCCCTCCCCATTTTTTAAATCATTTCTCCCTATCCAATCCTTAATCTGTAAAGGTAGGCAGTGCATCCGGGGGCGTGTTAACGTTTATTACTCTGGACTGATGTCGGCATGTATCGCGGATGTCTATGGACGACAGCATCCACTTGCCATCAGGTGGACAGTATGCTCTGTTCCGCTGTTCTATAAAAAAAAACTTAACATCGAGCGCTCAGCGCGCAGTTTTATATCACTATTAAGAGTACAACATCACCACGCTACCCCCGTGCGGAATGGTTGATATAACTCATTCCCCAGATTTTTTAAATTGTCAGGCACTTGGGTTTCCTTATTATAGAGTTAGTGATTCTTGGAAAGGAAATTCAATGGTACAGATCGAGGTTCGAACTTGTAAGTGTACGAATATGAAACGAAAATAGATAGATACTTTTAAGCTATCACCGTTTTTATCATATTTATAACGGACTGTAAGAGGAAAATGCCCGTTTTTATAGTTTTATAAGAAAATGCAGCTTTCTGAATTGAAATCGGTATAATAAAACTAGCAAAGACAATGACAGAAGCTAGCAAGCAATCAATAGAAAAACAAAATGAATAAAAAGAACACTGCTTCCACAGAGGTGAAAATATATGATGGCCAGTATCAGTTGCCATTGATATTTAATAACCATTAATTCACGTAAAAAAATGCCGGGAAAAATTTAGTATGAAATAAATTAAGAAAGATGATTCTAAGATCTGTATTCTTTTATCAAAGGCGCGAAGTACAGGAGAGATAATCGTGTCAAAACCAACCCCAATTATGACAACGTCTAAATTAAACATAGACTTAATATTTCAAAGCAACCCTGCTCAATAAATTACAGCGAAGGGTTAAAGAATAAAAAATGAGATCTTGTCCTGTAGTAATTTAACCCGTTTAGCGGGCGAGTAATAAAGATTAAAAAGTTTATTTTTTAACACTTTTGGTGCTAATGAGGGGGCGGTGGAAACAATTTGAAGGATTACCTTCTAAAAGCTTCCGTCAGGTTTTTAATTGAGACTTTTTTGTGGAAAGGCTTTTAGCCCCTCCGGCGTGGCTCGCCTTTGTGCCTGTTTGCCGGTAATCTATTAATGAACAGATATATTTGTTTTGTTTGCTTCTTTTCAAATGTTGTTCTTGCACATAAATATGTGTTGAGGCATACCTACATCAGAATTAGGCATGTGCACATTGCACAAAGCTATTTAATTCTCTAGCTAGAGCCAGATGAGGTTTTTCTAAGAAAATACACTAACATACGTGAAAACGTAAAATTTGTTAGGTAATTAATATTGAATTGCATCGCAGAAAAAGTTTTAGCCAACGTGTCTGAATATGGAAAGCTATCAGAGTGCGTACCTATCTACAACTACATAGGTATACCTACTTTATGTAAATGATATTAAACAGGTACTATGTAAATATAAGTACGGTAAGACAATACGAAAATACCATTTTCATGTGTTTTCACTAATAGTATTTACCAAGAATATTAAGAATTATTTTATATCATTAAATATTTCTTAGATCATACAAAGTTTATTTGCAATTATATTGAGGTCTATAATTTGTAATGATCTATAGGTTGTAGTGTGACGTTGTTATAGTGGTAGGTAGGTACCCAATGTAGCGTATTTGTTACAATGCCCGTGTACCTAGAATTAGCAATTTAAAGCAAACAAACTCAATATTCGAATCAACTAAATAGCTTCACTTTACCGAGAAACTTGCCTCCTAATTCACTTTTTCCAATTTGTATCACGAAAACAAAATTAAATAATCCGAACGGAACAAACTTCACTAATTACGCGAATAAATCCAAACAATTCCCCGCAAAACTCGTGGCCCTTACAAACTGGGGAATTAAATAGAAAAAAGGCAACAGATGGAGACAAAAAAACGATTCCTTGACAACTTTTATTTACCATAAACATTGTTATAGGAAACTGAGGCGGACCGGACGGAGCGATGAAAAAGTTCGCCATCATTAAATTCCTTAATTAATTCAAATGAAACGGCGACAAAACATTTACATTTCCCCCCGCTTCCCTCTTGTCTCCGCAAATAAAAGGAAATCTTTCTCAAGATTTTGGCGCGCAAAAAACGCGCTCACTAAATGGAAATTAAGCGTTTAATAAACCGCCGATGTTGCTAGAATTAATTAATACTTGGCCTTGTCTTGCAAGTTTTTTGGCCCCTCTTCACTTTCATTAGCTGGTATCACTGAGGTTGAAGGGTCGCTGAAGGGGGAGTGGCACTTTATAATGGTGCAATAATTAAGACAAAGTCCCTTGTTTTGTAGATAACTCTACTAATTATTCATTTCTTATGCTCGACATCGAGATTTTGTGGGGTGACAAGTTGTAATGCGGTTGTAACAGACGGTTGTTACTTTTCCATTCGCCATTTCGTTCTTTTCACTCTCGATTTACGACTTTTTGCATTTTAATCAACATTAATTCTTTATTTATTTGGGAAAACATAAAGTACAATAACATTTACAAAGTAATGATTACATAAATTGAATCACGCCAACAAAGTTTCCACAAGAATGAAATAATCTTACATGATTAGCACTAAATAGTATTAGAATTAATTAAATGCATATGAGTTTAAAACATTCAAATTTAAACTTAAGAAGAGACATCTAATCCACTAGGCAGCATAAAATATTTAGTTTTGGTTAAGAGGCAGCATATTTATTCTTGCAACGAAAGCAGTTAACCATTATTGATTCTGTAAGATATCTTCATTTAGCTGTGAGACCTTTTTAACCATAACTGGAGACGTCAATAACGAAATCAATTATTACGTCCGCATTACACCATGAAACATGTTAGAACTTCATTGCCTCTTTTTCCTTTTCAAGCTGGGGCCTGTCAACAGTGTTCTTGCTACAAGTTAACAGGCAACTGTCTTTATTTGTCGATAAAATTACTTAGGCAACCGTACGCTTTAGCCCGAAGTAGCTCGAAATTGGTTTACCGCTTCTATAAGGAATTTCATAGCTATTAGGGGCAGTTTAGTTTTTTAATTAGTGTCTAGACGCGTTTCTTTTTCGACACGGAATGTCGTAGAGATTAGAGCCTTCGTAAAGCAATTCGGTTTTAAGGCTGGCTTTATGGCACTTCATTGTTTTATGACCTTTTCACTGGTTACCTCTTGCATACAAGTCGATTATAGTTTTGCCACATTGAATACGTGATTGCGAAATTAAAATACTTATGTTTATGTGTGAATGATGCTTGATGATATATAAAGACACATCGTGAATTCTATATTAGTCGCACTGTGTATGGTCATACATATTTGATATTTACATTATAAAGTACCTATCATGAACTTATAGTATGGGCTAATCGAGAGTTTGAGCAAATTCAAACTCCTCTACCAGCTTTTAAACGACATTTTAAATTGCTAATTGTGGCTAATTGTTGAAAATACAAAGTCGTAAAACGAATCTGTACTTTACATCATGCTTCATGTAGCTACGCTGGGTATTGTACGCGCGAATGTATTGTCCATTTATATTGCTGTCTTGACGCCTACGCTCGCGACGCTTGCTTACATCACAACACAACAAGCGAGAAAGAATTAAAAAAATCCGTACACAAAATTATCTCGGCATAAATGCCATGTACGAGACTCGATCTGATAATGCGCCCCATTAATTTGAACAAAGTTCGCGTCGACACCGCCGCTCGCCTTATAAAGGTGAGGCGACAAAATTTATAAGTTCGATTACTTTAATCTCGTTTAACTTATGCGAGTACAATTTCGAAGCTGACAAAAGAAATGCACGCAATAAATCGCAGGGTTCTTATCTGGTAAATATACCTGTATTGTTGTAAGGATGTCGCGGTGTAATCTAAAACTAACCTGGGGTAATTAATTTAATGAGGTACCGTTAGGTGGCACGCGAAGTGTTCGTCGCGTGCCCGGCCGGCCGCCGCTGTTTTGGACTGCTTTAGACATAACATTACTCTCGTGTCGTTTCTATCTACGTGTCATGGGGTAAGTACCTACCCAAATATATACAATATATATTTTTTGTATTTTTTACAAAATAACACACCATCACAAATATAACTTATTACGAAGTAGTTTCTGTTAAGGGCTCCATCCATTTTGAATTAAGTTACCATAATGTCCGATGGCCGATGGGGCAAAAGGGTTCTCGAATGGAGACCACGTACCGGCGGACGAAGCCGAGGACGTCCATCTGCTAGATGGACAGACGACCTCATAAAGGTTGCGGGCACCCGCTGGATGCAGGTCGCTGCCGATAGGTCTAAATGGCGGACAATGGGGAGGCCTATGTCCAGCAGTGGACGTCCAAGGGCTGAAAAGAAGAAGAAGAAGAATGTCCGCAAATCTTTAAAGAGCAATCTTTAATTTCATTTTATAAATAAAACTACCTACTAGACGAATTTTGATTAAAAAAAAGACCTGATATGATTGAATAAATGCTCTATGCAACAGTAAAAATATCAAAAAAGTCGTCCTAGTAGTAGATCCCGATATTGGCGCAAACTGTTTTTAAACGTGGAGGATTAAAATCCATTTTCAATGAATTATTTATGAATCAACAAACGAATTAGTTTTTTTTTTTATATATAGTTGAAATTCTGTAGTTGAATTCTATTGAAATGAATAAGAAATAGTACAAATTGAATACAAATAGTTCATGAGACGGATACTCAGGATAGTTTTATCCCAGTCAATGCAGCCGAAGCCGCAGACAACAGGTGGATAGTACCTACTTAATGAAATATATTGCATCGGTAACATTTTGTTAATAATTTATAAAAACTGCATTTTAAAGAAATGGTGTCTTATTAAATACAATAACTTACAAAATTATTGAATAATCTTTTTAAAAAATCGCAAAAGAAGTATATTGCCCACATGTTAAAGTCATTCAAATCATTCAGATCCTTTTATTTTTATTTTATTGATTTATACACTTTATTGTACATAAAAATGAAAAAAAAAATAGTTACCTGCCAAAAAATATATTTATCTAATATAATAATACTAATAAAAGTTGATAAATAGAATATCAAAATAAGTATAGACACCTACTTACTATTTCTGTCTGGCGTTTAAAGATATACATTTACATTAATCAATGATTATGTATATCAGACTGTAACATCCCACGGCAAGCCAAAGACCTCCCTAGTACTAGGAGTGTCGGGCCACTGGAACCCTTTGCGGATTGCATACCAGTAAAACAACATAAACCAGTAACAGCGGAAAGTTCAGAAAAAATGAATGGTGTCAATTTCTCGAGTTTTTTCGACACCTCTTCATAAATTATATTTCATTACCCAGCTTTCCTTCTTATCCTATGCTTATGCTAATCAATTTAGACGGCCTAATGAGCACGAAATAAATTGAGCCTCTTAATCCTGAAGGCTAAGAGTAATAAATAAAGGCATAAGAGCACGCGCCATATTTCGCGATTAAGTGCGAAAGTGAGCGAGTGCTCACAGATCGTGCATTACGCCTTCGGCGAATGTGAAACGAATGGACGGGATCTCCATTCCACGCCGCGGTGTACTTACACGGCATAATACATTGCTACGCCAGAGCAAATTGTTACGTACATTGATTTGTACATAATATAGGGTCTCTTTGACCCTATAGTATGTACTTTTCGACCCAGGTGCTACAGAAATATTTCCACTTTCTCGTTAATTTTATTAATTACACGAATAAGAACGTAGTTTTGTCTAACTTTAAATGAAATCCATTCGACAATGTCAAATGGGAATGAATATGTCATTTAGATATTCCATAATAATTCTCCGTTTGTGTGGCATTCCTTGATTATTTGGGATTTATTACATGAATGAGAACTGGCTTCAGACTCACTTGGAATGAAATTCCCATTGAACACTTTGGTATTGAACCTACCACCTAAAGCGTTGAATGACATAGCTACGTACTTTTAAATTACATAAACCGTATCTATGCATAATAAAAAAAATGATAATGAGATTCGACTGTTCAACAGCAAGCAAATATTCTCTTTTCCCCACTTTTATCAACAATTTAATGATAGACCGAGATTTATTTGAAAGTAGTCAATAATTTTTTAAATCGAAATAGAAATTTTGTAAAGTAAGGACTGAAAGTAAACTCCCAAACTTGAAAAGAAGCACAATATGACGTCACGGTCCCATAGTTCCATAATGTGTGACAGAGGTTGTAATTGCTCCCCACCTCATATATTCTTAAGCCTAATTTGGAAAAATCCTTTTAACATGGTTTGTTTATATCCCGAATTGTCGAATAATATTAATTGTTCGAATAATCAAACATTTGTTGTTGTACCAACTGTACCAATTTTATTCAAAAATTGAATAAAAAAAGAATACTTGTAATCAAGCTTGTCCTCTAATTTAATATCGTCCTTCATATCGGTCGAAGCATTACGACTCATGCTTGCCGCGGTGGTGGCGCGTCATTACCTCCGTCGATTGGTCACGCGAATCAGATCCGCACTGTCCGCACAATTATAATCAAGTGCGGTACGACAGTCGTAATTCTAAAGTAATCAAACTCGCAGCACTCTGTTTGCAGATATACGCAGGCAATCGAGAGAAATTGCTGAATATCGCTGTTATAAGTAAAGACATATTTAGTGGTTGAGCTACATCAGGCACCAAGCCGCCTTCATTACGTACTTTGTTTACTTATTGTATCTTTTCTGCGTCCCAAGTAATTGAGAATTGAAATTGTAAAACAGGCATTCGTTGATTCAGTTCACTGAAATGCAATTAAGTCAGGCTGAAACGACGCGAGATGAAGTAAGACGAACAGAGTGAATCTACTAATATCAGAATTGAATTAAAATCCTAACACAATAAACTTTGGATGTTAAATCTGCCAATATTAAATTCAACGCCCTCAAGTCAAAAAAATTCTCACTTGAGTGTACGTAATTTGTTATCATGTACATGACATCCAGCGATGAATGCGTGAAAACGAAAACTATTCGTGTAATATGAGTAACAGGACTTATGCCCTTTGATAACTGTTGCCATTTTACAGTTGGTTCAGACTCTTTCCTGCTTACGGCGGTATTACGGTTTGAATTATCGCTAGTCGGTACGCTTTTAGCAAAAATGTTTTAAATCTGTAGTTAAATTTGTAGTGTAAATTAAAACCTTTCATGACATGAAATTGCTTGTTTACCAAAAAACTAAAACATTTTACAGTAAGAATGAAGATATATGTTTCCTTTTCGCTCGCAGTGTAAAGCTCTGTAAGGTATCTTATATCTTAAATACCTACATAGGTAAAGCTCTTATATCTTTGTATTTAAATACAAATGACTTAATACATCACACGTACGCTTGATTATCAAAACTGAAAAAATATTAGTATTGTTGGTACTCAATCTACATAATCCTTAGCAAAGCTTCTTACCATAAATAATACATGTAGTCTGCTGGAGATAATAACACAATATAAATGAATAACGGTATTGAACATCAACGCAAACCTTCAAAATGTTCCAACGCACACAGACGCGCTGTTTACACGACTATGCTGTTACATCCGTAACTGCCAACACCACAACGAGACGTCAAGTTCGCAATAGTTATCGTTTGCACCACATATCTATCAGTCGAGTGAGTGATTGATAAGCAATGTTGGTATCAAGCTACCACAAGCCCTGAGGAACTACACCATCTTTAAAAGAGTGGACTCGCCAACCCACTTGGCCAACGTGATGATTTAAGGACACACATCCCTCGTGCGCACATGAGGTGACCCATGTCCAAAAAAGGAAAAGGGGGCTGGATACGGTCTTACGATCACGGTTGGTATCAAACGCTGTAAGACGGAGATAGGTAAATATGCATTTCGAAAAAGTGCTTAGTTTTCCTACTGTGGTATATGAGTTGTGAAGTAATAGTGCGTGTGCGTAGGCGCAGCTAAGGATCGACAGCCCGATGCTGATTGTAAATCAGTGCTACAGAACTATTATTGGTACTGCTGCACTGACGGATGTTTCGACATGCCCGGACTCTGTCTGGATAATCTGATTCATACATTCTGGTGGGGAGTTGATAACAATTTCTATATGTTATAGTTTTTTAATAACATATATCTACGTGCAAAAACAAAACTATAGGTAACTATAGATTGCTGTTGGCAACATGTCATTTCTTACATTTTTGAGAATAATGTCACTTGGTACTATGCTAAAAACAAAAAAAAAGTTACAATAAATGGAACCTAATGACAATGAATCTTTTCTGCTTATTAGATATGTCAAATTTCAAGGCAGTATAAAGTCACCCCGTGACCACGTCCACTGTAAAGTGTTCGAAACGTCGGGATATAAATAATGTTAAATATACGCGATTTAAACCGTTCAAAGTTGTTTAATTGCTAAGTGTAAAGCCTTTTGATTGAAAAATATGGAAATTTTAATTTTGTTTTGTTGTCGCTACGTTCTTCGTTATTCGAACACTTCGCGAATATTAATAACTCAAAAAACGTGTGATTGTGAATTGGATCCCTTCTGATTAAACTTGGTCATACCATACCATCAGTCTCTCCCACTTCTTAGAGCCCTCTTTTAAATGTAACAATCTATACCTACATATCTATACATATAATAAAACTGTAGCACCAGCGTGTCTGTACATTGAATATATTTATCAAAAACTGATTGGGGGCAATGAAGGAAGGGTATCAGAATACAAAAAGACGATTTTGATAATTTTTGACTGTCTGTCTGTCTGTTCGAACACGCTAATCTCCAACGGATTACGGACTACGGAACGGATTTTCATGAGGTTTCAACGGGTTAATTAAGGTTAGCCTGGCGCTTCGAATAGGCTTTGTTTCATCGAAATCGGCTGACGGGAAGAAAACATATCCCAATTTAGAGTTTAAAAACTAAAATAACACGCGTACCAAATCGCGGGCACAGCTAGTAATAAAATAATAACAGAGCCGTGTCTGTACGTGAAATATTAAAAAAAAAGGCATTGCAGTGTAAAGTACATGTGATATACAGAGCCCAAAATATTTTTTTTAGATTTTCTGTCTGTCTGTCCGTCTGTCTGTCTGAACGCGCATCGCGCAAAAACCACGGGACGAATTTTAATGAAATTTAGCACAGTTATAACTTATATGCTGGGTTAACACTTGGGGTACTTTTTATCCAGATTAATTATGAAATTCCCACGGGAATCATAAGTTCATGAACGAACTCTCTTGCACCGCTAGTACAATATACCTAGGAACAAAATCTCAAAGCGCATCGCGAAATCAATATCCTTAGCAGTTGAACAAGGGTTCTGTTAGTGTCCTAATAGAGAAATTACTTAGCATAAAATAAACACAGTGTATATATGTTCGTTGTAAATTGATAGGGAAAGGTCCAGTCCCCACGTGCGAACATGTCCGCCGTGTTGATTGTAATTTGTAGTGCGCGAGAGCATGTCCAACCGCGGACGGGGAATTCTATAATATCTTTTTTATTATTATCATGCCAGACTATCACCCTGTGCCTCTCCACTGTTGGATATAGGTGCCTCCCCAATGTTATGTATCCGTCTTTATTAATAATCTGTATTGTCTATGTCACACACACTCGCCCGCCCGTCATGGCCGAATACACGTACTTCAACAAGCCTCGTTGTGTTATTTAAATATCTAAGACTTGCACAGCAACTAGGACTACGCAAGCACACTCCAACACCTTAAGATGGTGTCAGAAGAAACCAGAATAAGTCAAAAGTAAGCGATTGCAGCCTAAAAGTAAGAAATATAATTTTCATGTAAAGCGTCGTCTCGTCTCATCATAAAATCCCAAAATGGCCGAACAAAATGGAACTACAAATCGTCTCCTGCCGCCTAGCAACTTTTGTCTCGACATCAACGCCGCAAACATGCCATTGGCTTGGCGAAATTTTAAAACCAGTCTTAGCATTTATATGGTAGCCAACAGTTTGGAAAATGAATCCGACACCAGAAAGGTAGCAATTCTATTACAAACGATAGGCCCGGATGCACTTCAAATATTCTACTCGTTTGATACTGAAATAGATAAGATCACATGCAAGGATCTACTCGCCAGATTTGAAAATTATTTTACTCCGCGTGTTAATATCTCCGTCGAAAGGCATAAACTGTTTAATAGAAAACAAGGTCCAGATGAAGAAATCGAAACATATGCCACTGATCTCAAGAATCTTAGTATTCAATGCAATTTCGAAGGTCTTGCCGATGATATAGTCAAGGACATATTCTCTTGGAATTTAAATTCATCATGTTCGTACATCAGAGAACGTATCCTAATCGACAAACCATCTTCATTCGATGCCGCCGTCAGTCTCGCTAAAACGCTAAGAAACACGAGGTTAGAGGCTAAAGTCCTGTCAAGCCACGAAGTAAGTGTCATCGCCAGTCGTCAATCGCATCACAGTCGTCAAAGAAGTCACAGTCGTCAAAGAAGTCATAGCCGTCAAGAAAGTCAAAGTCATCAATGTCAAAACCGTCAAAGTCATCAGTCTCAAGGAAGTCTTAGTCGTCAAACAAGCAAAGCATTGTCCAGTCAAGAACCTCAATTCAGACAGTCAACCAAGAACTGCTCTAGATGTGGTCAAGTTCACCGAACGAAATGTCCAGCCATAGGAGTCATCTGTAGCATCTGCCACAAACCTAACCACTTTGCCAAGTGTTGCCGCAGCAAACAAGTGAGAGTCATCGAGGAAGAAAATACGGGTAATCCAAGTGATACTTATTATTTAAATAGTCTTTTCACTAATGAGATTCCTGTAAGTCAAAAAAACCCTTATTTTACAACATTGTCTATAAATAGTCAGAATGTAGACTTCTTACTTGATACAGGTGCAGATACCAATATATTATCATTTAGCTCCTATAAAAAACTTAATCTGCCATTAAGTAGTCTAACAAAAAGTTGTCACAAACTTTCAACTTTTAGTGGAGAAGTTTTACCCACTGTAGGTCAATGTATTCTATCTGTCACTCATAACGGAATAGCATATAAGGTCAATTTTCACATAATAGACATATCCTATAGAAATATTATTGGTCGCGACAGTTGTGAAATGCTAAAATTAGTTAAAAGAGTCCATAATGTCAAATTTCATGAGTCAGTCAACGTGTCACAGCTTGTCGAATATAAAGATCTCTTCTCAGGAATAGGTTGTCTCAAAGATTACGAATGTCATTTGTCAATGAAGCCTGATGCTATACCGTCTGTCGATGCCTGCCGTAGAATTCCATTCAGTCTATTGGAACAATTAAAAGAGGAATTAACAATGTTAGAAAAAGATCAAATTATAGTCAAGGTCGACGAACCTACTGAATGGGTGAGTTCCATTGTAATTGCATCAAAGAAAAATGGTAAGCTACGCCTGTGTATTGATCCAAGAAAACTTAATAAAGCTATTATGCGTCCCCATTATCAGTTTCCAACTATTGATGAAATCAAATCTAGTCTCTCCGGTTCACAATACTTTACAACTCTTGATGCCAACAAAGGATTTTACATGCTTAAATTAGATGAAGCCTCTTCAAAGCTATGTACATTCATTACACCTCAAGGTAGATATAGATTCCTTAGACTTCCCTTTGGCATAAATGCAGCTCCAGAACTGTTTCATTCCATTATGACAAAAAGGTTCTCCGATATCTCAGGAGTCAAAATTATGATGGATGATTTTTTAATATATGGTCAAACTAAAGAAGAACATGATTTCAGGTTAAAACAAGTCTTAGAAAGAGCTAGGGAATTAGGAATAAAATTTAATAAAGAAAAGTCTAACATATGTAAAAGTGAAGTCAAGTACCTAGGACACATCTTTTCTAAAGAAGGTGTGAGAGTCGATGAAAATAAAGTCAAAGCTATTTGTAGCATGCCAGCTCCTACTAATGTCACAAAATTACAAAGATTCTTAGGTATGGTAACCTACTTAGGCTCATACATAGAAAATCTGTCAGAAAAAACTTCCAATTTGAGAACACTTTTGTCTAAAGATAATGATTGGTCTTGGCAAGATAGACATAATGTAGAATTTAATGTTTTAAAAGAATGTATAACTAAAGCCCCTGTCTTGACATATTATGATCAAAATAAACCTATTACATTGTCAGTCGATTCGTCTAAAGATGCCATGGGTGCAGTGATTAGCCATGATAAACAACCCATCGCATATGCTTCAGCGTCATTAAGCTCATGTCAACAGTCATACTCTCAGATAGAGAAAGAGCTATTAGCTATCTTATTTGGTTGTACAAAGTTTCACCAATATATATACGGTCGCCACACTTTGGTTGAAACTGATCACAAACCAATAGTGTCACTTCATAATAAACCTATTTATAATATTCCACCTCGTCTTCAAAGAATAATGTTAAGATTACAACCATATGACCTGAATGTAACTTATAAACCAGGTAAATATCTTTATGTCGCTGATACGCTGTCCAGAGCAGCTTTACCAGAACAATCATTAAATGATCTTGATTCTGATCTAGATTTGCATGTCAATTTAGTCATTAAGTCACTGTCAGTTAGTCCAAATAAACTTAAAATTATTCAAGAACAAACCTCTCAAGACAAAGAATTGTCACTTTTGAGTAAATATTGCTTAACAGGTTGGCCTGAACATAAAAGATTACTTCCAGACAACCTTAAGCCATATTTTCCTTTAAAAACTGATATACACATTATCAATGGTATTGTCTTTAAAAACAACAGTGTAATTATACCTGTAGCTATGAGGAATGACATATTAAAACAGATCCATGAAGGTCACCAGGGTATTCACAGTTGTCAAAGAATAGCTAGAAATCTAGTATACTGGCCCAATATGTACTCTGATATAGAAAAGTATGTTAATAATTGTCATATCTGTCTTACTAACAGACGCAGTAATTCCAAAGAGCCACTGCAGCCTCATGAGATAAAACCAATCCCTTGGAATAAAGTTGGTGTTGATCTATTCGATCTTAATTCAGACAAGTATGTCATAGTCGTTGATTATTTTTCAAAATATATAGAGCTTGTTAAACTAGTAGGTGGTTCCACTAGTAATATTGTCATTAGTCACCTAAAGTCTATTTTCTCCAGGCATGGAATTCCTAATATTTTAATTTCAGACAATGGTCCTCCATTTAACTCAAAAGAGTTTAATAATTTTACTTTAGATTGGCAAATACAGCATATCACATCAAGCCCTTACTTTCCACAGTCTAATGGTCTTGTCGAAAGAACCATAGGCACTATTAAGAATATGTTAAAAAAATGTCTTGCTGATCGTACAGATCCTCATTTAGCATTATTGCAGTATAGAAATACACCTAAAGAAAACATGTATTCACCTGCCCAATTGCTAATGTCCAGATCACTTAGAACAAAACTTCCAGTCTTAGAACAGTCTCTGAAACCTAAAATACCTAACTACAAGTCTTTGTCAAATAAAACACAAACAAACAATAACAAATCACAGATTTATTATAATCAACATACAAAGCTGTTGTCTTCACTAAACATTGGTGATAAAATCTACTTTAAGAAACAGCCAGATAGTATATGGACACCGGGTACTGTCTCAGACATAGGTCCACAGCCCAGATCATATACTATTACCTCCCCAGATGGTATTCTCCGTCGAAATCGCCAACACATACTAAAACCAAAACTGTCTCCTACTTTGTCTACTCCGTCTAGTAGTAAACCACTGTCACCGTCAGTTCCAAAAGATACCGACCTTCGGCAGTCTTCCAATTCATTGCCGTCGTCTCCTTCTTCGAACTATCAGTCCCCTTGTCCAGCTAGTCCTGTCAAAAAACGTGAAACAGAAACAAACACATTACATACACCAAATAGTCATACAAACCGCCCAACAACTACGTATTCTTCATTCGGCAGAGCTATTATAAAGCCCCAAAGATTTAATTTTACGAAATTTTAATCTAAGTAACTTTATGTTTTACTGTTTTCCAAGATGTGTTTACATAACCTCAAATTTTGTCATGTTAATCGTCACTGTCACAGAACTGTCAAAATTGTAAATGTCAGTCAAGTCAATTTGACAGAAGATGTCGTTGTCATAGAGATGTTCCGTTTTATTCTCTAGAATTAAAAGAAAAAATGTTCATTGTAAAAAATAAGGAAGCAATGTATACTTACGCATCTTTAATAAGGGAGATGTTATGTATCCGTCTTTATTAATAATCTGTATTGTCTATGTCACACACACTCGCCCGCCCGTCATGGCCGAATACACGTACTTCAACAAGCCTCGTTGTGTTATTTAAATATCTAAGACTTGCACAGCAACTAGGACTACGCAAGCACACTCCAACACCTTAAGACCCAAGACCCGCCACGATCTTGTCGCATCCAGCCACAACCGGCTACTTTCTTTATTTTTATTTTTTTAATTATTTTTACGATATTCTCGTGCTTCAATATTTATTATTTAAGTATTGATTCTAACTTTAGTTATTGTTGACCAAAGACCTTTTTACTCTTCATTATACAATCATAAAGCACTTAAACAGTTCGATATTTTTTTGTTGAATGTTATGTACCTACTTTTGGACGAATTTGCAGTAGTTATGAGTGTATAATTACAGCTAACTAGATTTCATTTTTAATAATACCCTCCAAAGTCAAGTTAATATAACTTCTACTATATAATATTATTAAGTTTTGTGTAACCTATAATAAAAATTGCCTAGTAAAAGCATAGATATGAAAACCAAAGCTCATTGAAAACCTATGTTTACAACCGGAGCTTAGCACAAGTTTCTTGTTTTCTTTTTCATAGGTGGATAACGCGGGATCGATTTTTATTTCTATGGTCATACCTATAATTTTTATGACCTATAAAACTACTTTAATAAATAAAAATCGTATTTCCCTAGTTACGAAAGAAGTTAAAATAACGAAGGCGACGATTCAATGATTCTTGTAGTCGATATAAGTCTATTGTCGTATTCATCTTTTCTCCTATATCTACATTTGTATAAACCCCAAAAGGCGTCTCACGCTACGATTCCTGCCCGTGAGCTCCACAGCGGTAGCCAGACGTTTCAACGGTATTAATTTATATAATTTCTGTACGCATGGTTGATATTGCACTTGTATACCTAATTAATATTTATATATTTTATGTATAGTTTATTTATAAATTGCCAAAATATTAACATAATAATTCAACTAATTCAGAATCACGAGTAGAATTCATAGCTTCAGGATTAAGGTTCTGTTACAATCTGTATTATGAGTATTGTATATGTATATTGATTGTTGCATTTTGCCACTAAGTCACTTACCACGATGCATTTACCATTAAGCGTGTTTACCACGAAGTCATTTACAATGAAGAATAAGAAAGAACGTGACAATTGAGCAGACAGCCCACCTTATAGTTGGTAAGTGGAGACTTACAGGGAACAGTCTTGACAAACCTAACTTAATCTAATTTAACAGAACCTAACCGAATCTAATCTTACCCTATTCACTGCTAACTACTCACCGCTCAGGACTTCGAGGTCAGTACTCATTACTAGTTAGTTTTTTTCTTCTTCATATACCTATGGCAAGGCTGCAATTAGGACATTGTGCCAGTGTCAAGTTTTTTTGGTAATAAACAATTTCAAAGTCTAATACGTATACTATAGACGTACAGTCCCGTCGAAGTAAGTCAGAAGTCGGTCAGTAAAACGATAGTACGTTTACTGAGGACTCCTTGGAAGCACACGAAAAACGCAGTTATTTGATTATCACAAACACAACGCACGAAAAACACTTTGAAGTTTTTTTACTATCACTAAACGCATAATATAAAACATTGAACTATATAAAACTAGAAAACGCCTAAACACAATAATCAAACAAAAATTCAACTTCATTCCTCGAGTTCCTGCCAAAAAGTCTACTCTTTAATTACTTATTGGTTAATGACTTAGTGGTGAACGACTACCATGATGTAAATTGGTTACTGTAACCATTCGTAAGCGACTACTATTGTAAAAATATCCACGTTTTAACTTATTTTCCTCTTCGATTTATTTATCGTCGCTGTAACATCCACGCAAGTAGATGCAGAATGTACCTTCGGGCTTTGTCTCCGTTGTACCTCGAGATCGCGTAATTTACAACGTGCCCTCGGCTGCCCGCGGGATTAGTCCATCAGAACCGAGTTTATGCGAGTAATGCCCAGAATTATTGCACCACCTTAATTGGAACACGCGATCAAAATTAATTAATAATAAATCGAACGTCTCGCTAGTTGCAGTATTGCGACAGTTGCCTGAGAAGGTAAGCCATGTTCGACACATGTGCACATATCAGTCGTGTAGTGTTGGCCAGCTTGTCCATTTGTTCCCGGAGGTGTCATAAAAGGCGACTAAGGGATAACAAAGCCGCTACCACAAGCGCTGAAGAACTAAACCACCACTAAAAGAGTGCACTCATCAACCAGTTTGGCCGGCAGGGCGTTTTTAGGTCATACATCCCTCATACACAAGACTATATGAACGAGGAGGCCTTTTTGAATGTTCGGTGTAATTTTTCGAAGGCTAAATCATATGACTAATAAGATAACATATCAAACGTATTTACTTTCAAAGAGAAAGCAATTGACGTAGAATTGACTATTAAAATTCCATTGCTTCAAGACCTAGTCTTCATCGCTCCTTGGAAAGTTAATCAACACTTTAATTTATATATTCACCTTTAACTCTATTACTAGCAAACTATTACCCGCTAATGTTATACTACTCGTCTGTCATAAAGATTTCATAGTTATTAGTAAACATTTGAAAATAAAAATGTGACATTTTCTGAGGGTAGGGAAGTTTTTGTCGGTTCAGAGTCGGTATAATTCTAATTAAACAGAATCTTGAAACAACGAAATTTCAAGTTAGGAAATCTTAACCAGTTAATCTTACCGACAATAAGAACAACCATAACATTACTAGATAACGTTTGCTAAATATGTGATTATGAATGTTTAAATTAAGCAGTTCAGGTTAAGATAACGCTGACATCTCTATAGACAAAAGTCCAGTAAAAGTTGAGACCGAGAAATGCACTACACTGTTATAATAAATAGAAAATCTTATCCACATATAAAAAGTTATATTGTGCAAAATTATAAGGTCCCTTTGCTCATATAACAGTACATATTATTGTATTTCTATTTAAATAAAGGCGAGCAACTTCAATTTAAAATGCAATGCCTAGTTTTTATTAACGGTCCACGCCCTTTCAGACATTCCTATTAGTTGTTTTGTGTCGGTTCAAGCGTATACATTTGTTTTTCACGTGCATGCCTGAGACGACTCAATCCATACTCCTTTACAAATGAAGTTACAAATCAACAAAGTAAACAGTCAGTGGCCAGTGGCCAGCGGCCTCACCGGCTTAGAACAAATCGTCTCCATATATCACAGTGTAAACGCTTCGCTTTACCTTTTATGATGGGTTTTACGCTTAAGCCCATATAGCGCAGAGATATTCACTAGTCGTTTAAAAGTTAACTACGCGAGTTAATACCGGCCATGTTGCCTTATTCGAACATTGTTTGTCATTTGATTAGACGCAGCTTCTTTATTACTACTTTCTAACCGCTGCTACATCTATTGTTGTCTGTTTGTGTTATGGTCAATAAATTGTACCTTAAGGTTCCCCTATTACTTGATTGTATTACCGTAGCTGTGTTACGTTATCAACACTTCACTATTTACATCCTACATCACTTCACCTAACGGCTGTATTATGTTAATTAATATCTAAAAGTCATATAAAATCAGACGCGAGCATCACACAACATCTTTATCATTTTTGACACGAGGAATAGACGTAATAAAGTTCGGGCCTACCACATAATTCTATCGATAATGGTGGCACGACGCCTACACTAGAATTAATTAACATGTAACGCTCGATACAAGGAACAAGTTTTCGATATTCGATGTCAACGTTCCAGTGAAATGGAACGGAACTATAAAGGCAATACACATCGACATTTTTATGGTACTGGATTAGACTTGAATGAGTCATTCTATCTCGACATAGGAGGGTGCTCTTTTAGGTGTGGCAACATAAAATGTTAGCACAGTATTACATAGCAAGTTGCCTTACAGAGTTAGTTGCAAGTTATGTTTGCTGCGATTCTCACAGCTCAGTATCCTTACCACGATAATCGATAATTTAATTATTACTGAATAGAATTACTGATTCCTGATTATACATTCTAACAATTATAACATTTATAACTTAATAATATTAAAAAGTATAGAACTATTTTTGGGATTATCTATGTACATTCTTGAGGTCCTAATGATCTTTCAGGAGTCAGCGGGAATATGTAGCTATCTACACACTTAAAGATAGATTAAACTTATATCTGGTCTTGAATGTTTAATTTCAGTAGGTATTACTTAAACTTTTCATAAATCAGTTTTGCTAGAAATTTATATAACGATAAAGAAGCCAACTGTTATCCTCGCCCACCACTATTAATAAAGCGTTGGACGATCTTTTGTCAAAAAAATATTAGAATTTCACATTTAAGCCACCACAACACAAAAGTTATACAAAGGAATTGTGTCAATCGCATCGCTGGCCACTATTTTGTGACCGCTCTAAAAGGCACTATTCCTTATGAATGAACCGAGGTGACCGCTGGTGCGTGTGTAGCACAATACTACTCTTGTATATACACGGCACGCTTGTGAATGTGTGCATGATGTTTTTTGTGAATGACCGCCGATATCCGGTCTCGGTATCGACTGGACTACAGGTTTTGTTATCATCTCCCAACTCTGTCTAAACACAAGATATAAAAAGGTGTTTTATGACCTTTTACAGCACTCTCGGTCCTTGAATATCGATGAGGTTAAACCACATCGAATGTACTGGGGTGGAAAAAATGGAAGTATTCACGTAGGTGTGAATGCGCGAGCCATTTCTCTAAACAGTAATTTGAGGACGGCGAGTTAAAATTTTACATAACAAAAAGTCTGAATTCTGAATCGAGATTTGGGATATGTTAATACGGTTTTATTCTCGTCGGGATAACGTATTCGAGCCGCGTGTCCGGCCGCTCGGTAAAAACCGAATAACCGAATATTTGGAATTGTGTCGAGGCGCTTTTACTGGTGTAAAGCGAATTAACACACGGGCACGATAGAGACAAATATAGCTCTCGGTTTTGTCATGCGTATTTTTGTGATAATTTCGCATTGGTATTTAAATCGGTCGGGATTACCATAGCATTAAAATTTCTTTTTCTGAGTGGAGCTATTATGTCGTTGATACCTGAACTCGTAATCTCTCAACAGAGATTATTGTTCGTGATAAAATGAAATTTATAACTACATTTATATCTAAGACGCAGAGAAAACTCTTATGAACTTCGTATTAGTGAGACAATTTTCACAACTGCTTATTCCTTACGTGCAAAAAGAAATTACTTATAATTTTCCGTCTTAAAAATACCTCATTAGCAAGTTCTTTAAACAACTTCAAAGACAGTGATAGAACTAACTGTAACCTTGTAAGAGACACGGAACAAAAACGAAAAACTAAAAAACCCCCTCTTGCCAAACCAAGACAGAGTTAGAAGCACAAAACAGGGTCTTGCCTTATCAAAATTTAAATTTGGTAAAAAGCGGGGGCCGCGTCTCATTTCAATAACCGTTATATCGTCCCCTGCACCCTCCCCCCTGTCCCCTGTCCCAAACTATGGGTGATTGATGGCAGCAGAGAAACAATGGCCAGCCCGCGACTCCGCGAATCCGAATAAACGCTTTATTTTATTTTGTATCCGAATAAAGAGGCTCGATAATAAACGTCGAGATCGGCTTAGATTTGCGATTAACGGGTCCGCAGCTGTCGCGAATTTTAACTCGAATAAAATAACGATTTATATAAAAACAAACTTTTAAAGTTTACTCGAATGTATGGAATTACGTATACTTTTCACGACGGCTTTCTACTTGAACATGGACACGACAATCATATATTTATGTACAATGCCTAATAATAAGTTAACAGACTAGGCATTGTATTTCTAGAGTGTATCATTATTGTGTAAAAATATGTAAACGTAAGCTATTAATGTAACGATGTTATCAATAACAGCTATTTCGCTGCTATTAACCGATGTGTAAACAACCAAGGCAAGGCACATGTCGTCCATGCATATAATTTTGTCTCCTCACTTCTCGTTTAGATCAGTCGAGCATGTCATCACTTAGCTTTTACTCATAAAGTTGATACAAAATAAAAACGACATTAGCACTATGAGAATTAACACCAAATTGTTTCGCTGTTTGCGAGGAGTCGTTATAAATATAGGACATACATACGGTTAAGACATCTATCAAGCAATGAACAGAAATCAAAACTTCCAATCAATTGACAACCGATTAACCCGTTTGGTAGTGCTCCTGTCCGTTGTGCAATATTTCCGATTACACAAGCATTTTGTTAAAGACAAAATGTTTGTTCTGGTTTGTATGTTTCTCTAGTGAACCATGACATGGTGAATCCCAATATGAGCTATTGTGAAGAGTTCAATTTGCATTTACCACAAAAAACGACATATAAATTAGGTTCATTATCTCTTCTATGTTTAAATATTTAAACTAAAGCCAAGAAACTTCGTTAACTGTGACGATGCTCAGTTGGTAGGGGTTCCAAGGAATGAATACAATCAACCTCACTTTAGCAATTTATTTACCATTAAATGTAGTACAAAGAAAACACAAACAAACGAATGGCACTTATGAAATTAGTTTTATAAAATTAACTCTGTGTACCCATATAAAAACGGACTATTAAAACTACTCGTATTTACCCTAATAAGGTATTTTTATAAATTTATTGTAACATGCCCAACCCAACGTTTTAAGAGATATTCTCATACACTAGCAACACTAATACAGAAAGAAGGCGAAGTGTAATAGGCACTTCGTTGCGGATCGAAAATTAGACAGAAGAATGAATTAAAGAGCAACTGAGTCAAAGATTTTGGAGCGAATTTGAATCTAGGTTCTTTATTAGGGGCCAGTTCTTAGGGCTTCAATAGCAAGAAATTCGGTAAAGAACAATAGTGGAGAGAGTATTGTTACATCGCTTGCTGACAAACATTGTCGAGAATAAAATGCTTGTTACACTCGTCTATCGCTGCGACCATGTGTTTCACATTAGATAAATATGACGTGGCTCCTTCATTTGCGCGAAAGCGTCGCGTCTATTATTGTATGGTCTGGAGCCTCCTTCGCAAAACTCTGTGACGTTCAAATAACACGTTACTTTTGATTTTTAATGCCACCTACAGTAATTGACTCGTCTTGGTCATTAGACATACTAAGTTTATATCACCATTCCTTGCATTGTGCTATGTAACATTGTTATATATGCTACCTATGTAAGTACGTGGATTCCTTGTTATTAAATTATTTTTAACTGGTGTGCAGTACATTGTACAAAAAGCATGTAACGTACATGACCCGTTGATTATTAGATTGTTTTATATTGGTATAATTGACAACACCACAATGTGCCCAAACACCATTCGACTTTACCTTTATGACTAGCTCTGTAAGATGTCAATGGATATAAGTTAACCTGTTGCCGACTGTACAGTGTCAAAGACCTTTCTGAGTTAATACATACATAGAATAATAATAATATATTGGGTATAATACATCAATTTCCGAAGTCTGAGACCGTTCAATCTGATTTGTACTTATTATCCAAATATGTATGTATGATTTTATTCAAAATAATTGAATTTTTTTTTTGACAGATCAAAACATGAACTTTCGGAACAACATTTCAAAACATGAACATGAACATAAACTGACTGACTGACTTTCGGATGTGAAATAATATACTACACCGTTGTTTTGAATCAGTTTTTATTTAAAATTAACAAATATTATATGCAAATCTAAAAACGAAAGCATACCGCTATGAAGGGTAGTGGTCAGGGCCATCTGACGATAAATTTTGAGAACCAAAATATTGAATTTACTACATTAACACATAATGCTGTTGTGGTTTTGGACATGAATAGAATCCATGGTTTCAGACTGAGAATAACATAGGTACAATGGTTTAAATATTTATATGTTGTTAATATTATTTATCCTTTATTACACACATACACAGTCCAAAAGGCGGACTTGTATGCCTTATGGCATTCTCTAGCAGTAAACGTAGAAACACAAACGGGGTGCAATAAACAATAATAAAAATACATACCTACATGGATTATAATGGAAAGTTAATAAATTAAAAATACATAGATATATAAAATTTCACAGTTGACTTCTTATCTACGTTATATTATGCACAATATACTCATATTCTATTTATATGTACATATATATAAATAGAATAATGGCAAAACCAAAAACCTAAGCCAGACAAATTTGAATAGGTATTCTTTAATCGGCCTTAATTAGTAATAAAACCAACAACTTAGCATTCCAATCGTTGAATTATCTCCGCGTTTGTGTAGAAACATCAAAACACAATCAGTTTTATTGTACTGCCAATATCTGTTGTATTAATAAGTTGTATAAGGCAATTAAAATTTTTATGTTAATTTGTGAACTCGGCCGCGCAGTGTGAGACCGGTTGAACACGATTCTTTAAACCGAATCGATATTTTAATTAATCAAAACAATATAAATGATTCTTGATTTTAGTAGGTACTACTCAGGAAACTGTTTTAAGCGTAGCGTTTTAATCAAAATTTTGTTATTAAGATTGAGGGTTTAGACATCAGACAGTTACAATCAAAGCAGTTAGACAACGCAAGTTCGTGAAATTGTACGGAAACCAAGCGTGTCATATATTTTGCACCTACGACTAAGTCGCGAGTACATTCTAGTGGTGGAAAATCACTCACCGATGAAACAAAATATCTACCTTGACTCTTTATGATTCACCATTTATGATGAATTTTTACAATTATTAATTATTTAAACGGGTCTTAACGTGTATGTTTAGCTTATTTATTTCACTTCCATTTATTTTCATAGTCCTCCATGATCAGCTCGTCACCATGGTTGGTGCAACCCAACGGAAACGTATGATATGTAGATCGTATGTAGATACGCGTTAAGACCTGTTTGAATAGATAAATGTTTCTGAAGAACACGAAAATCTTTAATATTCTAGTTTTTACAAAGAATTATAGCGCAATTTGGCATTTTCGTGTTTTGGAACAAAAACGAGCAGCGCGAGAAATAAGGGCTGAACTTGCCGCAGCGACGGACAGCTTGCGTTATCTATCCTTCTTTGTGGTTACAATAATTAAACCACAAAAACAAAAACATAGCGTACCAAAGTAATATTGTTTAATGTCTTCAAGAAATGTATCTGCTGTAGTTTATAATGTAAGCATAAATATAGTGTAATTATAAATAAATAACTATAGCGTGGCTATTTATTAGGCTGTAACCAGCTCGGGAAATGTAAGAGCAGCTTGCACCTGCGACACGATGAGATATAGTTGCATACTAAAATACATATTCGTACGTGTATAATAATATCCGGGATAAGTTTATTGATGGAAGGGCGTTTATGAAGTTAGATGTTATACCTACTTGTATAGGTGAGTATTGTGACTTTATGTACACAAACTGATATTCTGAAAACCAGATAAACACAATAACTTTTCTTTAGGCCCTTCTGATATGATGGTTTTTGTTATACACTCTTCTGTAACAAGCTACATAACAATCACAGATTTGTTTATTATAATTTTAACATAAAGGAATTGATCACACTAATTTCGAAAGGAGTTAATAATAGAGAAAGACAGCTATTTGCAACCATGACAACATACTAACACGATACAAAAACTTTACATAATTTAATAACAAAAGTGTTCTAATAATTTACCAAGTACACAAAATTACGTCTAATCAACGTTAATCACTTATAGCTGTATCTCAAATTGAGCCCTCCTCGGCGGTTATTAAGTGCGGCAAACTTATATTTGCGGACGATAAAATTTAGAACTACACGTTTGATTTGCCATGGATTAAAATGTATGCTACTTTTTAATTTTTATTTTTTTAATTTAAATGTTAAACAAATGCTTTGTTTAAATTTAATTGTTATTATTTTCTAAATAAAATAAACGGCGCACAACTGTTACTGATTGATTAACTGTTACGGTCATCATAAGGCATAACTATGTCATTTACTTACCACCTTAAAAGTGCAATAATGATAGTAGGTCAATCATCGATCGGCAATTTTGCGTCTTTATATACCAATGGTATATATGACGATTATACGCCTTCATTTAGAAATATACAGATTATTTTGTTAATAAAATCGTCGCAACACAATTTTATTATGTAACTATGGCAAAAGCACTACTGGCGCCCTCAGCCACACGCAAAGATGAATTTGCCGGACTGTAATCGCTCGGGCGGAACATACAAACAAACAAAAATTATGAGCAGGTAATTAAAGAAAGGGGTTCCATTTGATAATGGCCCGATAATTTCGCTCCGCGTTCATTTGGAGCAATTTTCTAGAATTATAACCGTAAGTGGTGTTTGATTGCGTTTAGATGTTACGAAGGTTTCTGTGATAGATTGTTATGCCATAGTTTTAATATACACGGAATTTTAAGTGGAAGGCAATAAAAGAACCGCGTCTATAGTAATAATTGTATCGTATTTTCAGATCATAATCGGATAACTATGCAAAATTATTCAAAAAGCTATATCCAGTAATTGCTTTCTTATTAATCAATTTGCAAATATAATAGAATAGAATGTTCTTATATGTTCTAAGTACGGAAAGTACATCAGTTAGTAGGTCAGTAGAAACATACGAGTACATCGTCCGCATACTTAACCGTCTCTGGTATACAAATTTACAAATTATCAATTATTATTATTTACAGATTACTTATTTTTATTGCAATTAAACAACTTTTAACGGTTTAAATCGCGTATATTTGGCATGATTTATATCCCGACGTTTCGAACACTTTGCAGTGGACGTGGTCACGGGGTGACTAATTGATTTTATTTGTCACTTGAGTTATTAAGAAATTATTACTACCGTCTGAAATTTTTTGAACTACCGTCTGAATTTTTTAATCATAACATTCCCTATGCACGCAGTATTGGCTCACGGTGTCCAGAGGTCTTGCAGTATAGCGTTGGCCTTGTGATTTAATTAATTTAATGACTGGATCCCAAGCCGGTGGTACTTGCCAACCATCTTCTCTATTGAAATTTGGGTGTTTCTTAATTTCAATAGCCTCGCGTAACATTCTTGGCATGTACCGGGTCTCTCTAGCGAGGATTTGTGGATTATCAAATCGAATGTAATGGTTGGGTTTGTCCAGAGCATGTTCACAAACTGCAGACTTGGTCGAGAGTCTGTTCTTCATGTCAGCTATGTGTTCTTTTATCCGGATACCGATGCTCCTCTTTTTGCGATGCTTGATGCGGAAGAGGAGCATCGGTATCCGGATAAAAGAACACATAGCTGACATGAAGAACAGACTCTCGACCAAGTCTGCAGTTTGTGAACATGCTCTGGACAAACCCAACCATTACATTCGATTTGATAATCCACAAATCCTCGCTAGAGAGACCCGGTACATGCCAAGAATGTTACGCGAGGCTATTGAAATTAAGAAACACCCAAATTTCAATAGAGAAGATGGTTGGCAAGTACCACCGGCTTGGGATCCAGTCATTAAATTAATTAAATCACAAGGCCAACGCCATACTGCAAGACCTCTGGACACCGTGAGCCAATACTGCGTGCATAGGGAATGTTATGATTAAAAAATTCAGACGGTAGTTCAAAAAATTTCAGACGGTAGTAATAATTTCTTAATAACTCAAGTGACAAATAAAATCAATTAGTCACCCCGTGACCACGTCCACTGCAAAGTGTTCGAAACGTCGGGATATAAATCATGTCAAATATACGCGATTTAAACCGTTAAAAGTTGTTTAATTGCAATGTATAGTAATCGCGAAAACCTAAGAAAATATTACTTATTTTTACTTTAGTTTCATCGGCGCTACAACCCGTTATGGGTCCTGGCCTCCTCCACAGTTCCATTCCATTTGTCTGCATTTTTTCTATCTCTGGCCTCTCTCTTCTGGGACGTTATTCGCCTCATACTCCTCAGATGCTCCTCTACACACTCGATCCATCTCTTTTGTAGTCTAGTCTGCCTCTTGGCCTCTTTTGTTGCGGGATCCAGCCTGTCATGATTTTTGGCGCTCTTTCCTGCGACATACGCTCTATATGTCCACCCATCACAGACCCTGTGATTAGCAGAACTTGATCAGCGTTTCATTTTGAATTATTTACAAATTACAATTTTAAAAAGCTTTAAAAATTACAAACATTTTCAAATTAACACATTATCATATTTTAATACAAACAGTACCGTTTCATCTGTCAGAATATTTATTTACTTTATATATAGGTACATAAACTTATTTGTGCAACATGAATTCATTAGTAGAGTAATAGCAATATTAAAGTAGCCATTTATATAATTTTGTTTTAAATGATATTAATAGAGCCTCTTTTATATCATTAAATGCGATAGAAATCACCTCTTGTGTGAAAAATATGACTTTTTAACTCAAGCGCACGTAGGTACGTATAACTCAACATGATAACTTTGAGATCGGCTCAACGAGATACTTATTCTCTCAGCTCAGTGGATTTCATGTAAAATTGAGGACGAAGTAATAAACAAAAGAGTCTAATTTTGATTGACAAAAAATGAATACTGAAATCCGTATCGCAGTAAAGCAAACGAAACGGGAAAGTAAATAAAATTAATTCATTATTTCGTCAAGCAATTAAGGCACGGTCCGAGGCGTGCGAACAAAGGGAGCTGTTGGAAATTTCATTTGGTCTCAATTAGGTCGTTGTAAAATTGAATTTTCTGACAATTATACCCGGGTATCCGGATACGGGCCGCTCCGTACAGCCTCTGGGAGAGAAGGAACGAAGACTGCGTGGGAAAGAGAAGGGTGACAAAGCAACAGGTGGCCTTTCGAGCAATTAAAAGCGGGTTTTAATTAGTAGGGGAGGTTGATTATTAGCGAATCTCGCAACGCTTTAGGGCTTTTCAGTGGAATGTAAACCGCTCTAAAATGGGGGAGAGTTCGTCATTTGATTTCGATTGTTTCTAAGTTTGGCGTTTGGGTTTGAATTGTGAACGAAAATTTTGCAATAAACGTTTGATAAAGGTAAGATGATCTGTAGATAACATTCGATAGATAGGTAAGTACCCACTTGTTAGAAGTGGAACATAATTAGTGCAATTGTAGGTTCAAATAGGTACTTGATTGCTCTTGAAATTTATATTTTATAGTTTATCATTATTTTATATTATTATATAGAGAACATTTAAAGAAAAAAATAAAACCAAATAAAAAAAGATTAATCCTAATTCACTAAAAAGATAGTTTGATATGAGACTGAGGCGGAAACGTAATGTGTATAGATAGCTATGTTTAGATAGATAGATATTGCTAACTCTGTCACACATGCATGTTTGTAATGGCACTTTAATAAGAATTATACCATTGTTCTATTGCGGTACTTTTCTAACTAATTATGTCCAAGCAATTTATCGATTTCAAGTATTTTAAATTAATTATATAATTTCTTAATATATTTTTAACACTCAAGTATCCTAATGGTGGGTCATAGATATATTAAATAACATCAATGACAATAATATTTAGTTAGACTATTCCGAGTCGTGTGATGTCGGCCGCCTATAGAATAGCACGACACCATATCTTCCCGTGAGTGTCGTAAAGGGCTACTAAGGGATAACAAGGCGGGTACCGCGAGCCTTGAGGAACTACACCACCTCTTAGAGTGGACTCGCCAACCCGCTTGGCCAGCGTGGCGCTTTAAGGCCTTACATCCGTCATGTACGAGACAATGTGCCCACCTGGCCACGTCCAGCAGGTGGATACTGAAAGGGCTGGCTGCATTGCACTCCATAAAATTAGAATGATAAAACTACCTGTCTAATACATCAAAATATCTTACTCAAGTGTGCGTGATTTACCATCTAATGTTTATTATAGCGTCTACCTAAAATATTGAAAGGTTTTAAGTAAACGTTATCTTATAGAATGGCTTGACAAATCCATACATGAACCTATGAATGACAGGATTCCCGCCCTCTTGTACTAGACGACAACATATGCCACTTGACAATTGATTCTAACCTTTTGTCGTTTATCGTTAACGTTTTAAAATTTGAGTTTTCGTCTGAACGCTTTATTGACTTTTGCAGTTACTAAAACAAATCTGAATATGTGGGATACCTATTTCATATAGTAAATTGTCCAACTACAGGTATAGAGGGATAAATAACGCAAGCTGTCAGTTGCTGCGTGTCCGAATTTGGTGCTAAACTCCTACTTCTCGCGCTGTTCATTCAGTCTGTTCCGACTCGTGTCGCTAACAAGTCGTTATTACAATATACAAAAATGCCTAATGTAAAAATTCGTCAAAAGTGGTGAACACGAGAGATGTATTGTTTCATCGGTGAGTTGCTTCGATCAGTAAAATTTACTCGTACTCGTGACGTGACTCGTTTGGTTTCCATACAATTTCACGAACAACCTATTTACATCTATGGTCCAAACAAATGTTTACCTTCACAGATACAAAATCAACACTTATACACAATAAAACTCGTGATATTTCCTCCTAACCATAATCTCGTTCCTTTCCAATGAAACGACAAAATATTAGTTCTCAACCACCCATAAAAAGGGTTGTGATCCGACCAAATTGTGTAGACACCTATACACCTACCCACGCTCAAATTATAACATTCATTCGTAAATACCACTCTTACTTCTCAATGCTCCGATACTTAGCTTTTCTTGAAATGTCTGCATTTCCTTATCAAAAGACTCAGGGGGGCGAGAGGGGGTTTAAAGGAAACCCCCTGTTGGGGAGGGTGGCGTTTGAATGTGTGCGTTAGCCCGTCTACCGTGTGTGACGATTCATATGTGTTAATGCGTTTTCTTTTTACCAAATTTCGGGGTGTTTGCGCTTTAATGAATAACATAGACTATGAAATTGATAGATGACTTAATTATTAACAATAACGCCAATAATAAAGTAATGGTAGTCAAATTAACCCAATGTTGTGTGAGCCCGTTTGCCTCACAGAATTACGTCTGGGAATCACATTAAAACTTTTGTTCAAAATTTATAGAAAAAATGTAGGTATAAAGAAACCAGGAGAAAGAAATATTTGAAAAGAATTTGAAAGAAAGGATGCAGTCGCCCAGGGACATTCGCGATATATGCCAACATCATCAAAATGACAAAGGTGGATGAATGGATTCTACTATATAATTAGATTATTTCACACTTTTAACCCTATTTAGCACAGGATTAACTGTTTAATCCTTCTTATTAGCTGAAATGTCTTACGAGTTTATTACACAGTCTCATTATCCAATCAATGACATGGACACCCTACCGGACGTCTTCGTTTCACACCATCGAAGCTTGCATATTATTTGAACATATACACACACTCTTAACTTTCTATGTATGCGTCACTTTGCTATTCACGATTTTCGCATCGATGGTGTCGATATTGATTTCGTATTGTCGTTAGTCCGCGACATGTAAAACAAAAGGGGTGTTAGGAAGCCTACACATTTGTCCAGTCCGGTACTGAAATACCGACTTTTCAGAAAACATCAAATTAAAGTAATGATTTGTGTTAAAATTTGTGTAAACACAAAGGAAATCATTGGGGGATCTAATCTCCACTCGCACCCGTGGATCGTGAGACCCTGGCCTGTATATCTATATTTCTACTTTAGTATGGATTTTTCAATTTCCTAACTCTAGTTCGGCGGTGAAGGAAAACTTCCTGGGGTATCCGTTTATCCTAGATATAAAACAAAATTTAATAAAATGTGGGGCATGTACTCGTATGACATTCACCACTCTACACAGTGTGCACACTATGACTGTACAATGATTATCACCAAACTGTACTATGACTATACATCCATCCATCTATACATATAATAAAACTGTAGCACCAGCGTGTTTGTACATTGAATATATTTATCAAAAACTGATTGGAAAAATTTATCTATGAAGGAAGGGTATCAGAATACAAAAAAACGATTTTGAAAATTTTTGTCTGTCTGTCTGTCTGTTCGAACACGCTAATCTCCAAAACTACGGAACGGATTTTCATGGGGTTTCCGCGGGTTAATTAAGCGTAGCTTGGCGCTTCGAATAGGCTTTGTTTCACCGAAATCGGCGGACGAGAAGTAAAGTTATCCCAATTTAGAGTTAAAAAACTAAAATTCTCCGCGTAGGAAAACGCGGGCACAGCTAGTGTTCATATATATTGCAAGGGGACGCTTGTGTCTCCCTGTGCAAAGTTATAAACTAATATCATGTTTAATCTATAATATATTATAATTATCACGAAACTGTAATGTATATTTGTCATACATATAAAATCGGTCTAGATCCATATAAAATCGTTTTGGAAGTAATAATACTGGTCCAAACATTCCAAGTTATAAAATTAATTTACAATAGAAACTACGTACTTTTACAATACACATGCAAATAGCTAGTAAGTACCTATGTACAGGCTACGTAGTTACGTAATAACTGCAAGAGCTATACGTTGCACGAGATATTCCTTATTCATTTGAATACTGTGTAATGACCTCTTACCTTTCACCTTCAGATGTCCCGCTCACTAGTGTTCCATTTCTTCTACATGAAAAGTTAAATCATGTTATTTTACTTTCATAAGTTATCCATATATTTATATACCGATTACGTACAAATAAATAGCAAATTATTAAAAATTAGCTGTGACAGCGACTTCGTTCACGTTAGAGTGATTCCCGTTGGATCTGTATAAAGGATCTGGATAAAAAGTACCCTAAAATGTTAACACGGTACATAAGCTAAAACTATGCCAAATTTCATTGAATTGAAAGACTGACTGAAAGACACAAATTCCAAAAATTGATGTTTTGAACTCTATATCATTCATACTTTATATTGCAATCACTTTTTTCAAAAAATATTTCATGTACAGACTGCTACGATTTTATTATTTATTATTTTATTATGTATAGATACCATCTTTGACTAATTTACTCATGTAAGTAAATAATCGAATATGGGAAATGGGTACGGCTCGGCACCTACTTCGCGCGCGTGTGTGCATACACCGTAAAAAAGAAAAAGGGTCTCAAACACGAGCCGCCATTAGAAAAATGTCGCGATAAGGATGTTCAATCATTTCGGTTCCAATAAGGGGTGCCATCGATTTTGCGAAAATGCCAGTCGAGCTGTCGAATATCACTCAAATGTAAACTAGGGTTACGGTTTTGCACATACATACCATACCTTACGTTCAACCTATGTCTCTCCACTGCTGGATATAGGCCTCTCCCAAGGCTCGCCACCACACACGATCCTCGGCTCTTCTCATCCAACCACCACCGGCGAATTTCTTTAAGTCGTCGTTCCACCTGGCCGTCCACACTGCGCTATCCGGTACGTGGCCTCCATTCGAGGACTCGTCTGTCCCATCGGTTATCGGTCCTGCGGCAAATATCAGCTGCCCATTGCCAATTCAACATGCCGATGCTACGAGCTACGAGTATGTCGATGAGTTTGGTTCTTTGGTGAATGTCTTGGTTTCGAATCTTATCCCGCAAAGAAACTCCGAGCATAGCCCTCTCCATAGCTCGCTGAGTGCCCTTGAATTTATGGATCAGGCCTACCGTTAGAGGCTAATTTTCGACACCATACGTCATAACCGGCACGCACTGATTGAAGACGTTTCGTCTTCAAGGATTATGGTGTAGGAGACGAGAAGAGCCGACGCATTTTCCCAAATGCTGCCCAGCCAAGTTGAATGCATATGTCAACCTCCTTGCTCATACATCCATACATACATTCAAATATAGTATGCATAGTTATAGTAGGTAACATAAAAGTTTTTCCATGTCCTACATAAAGCTTATCTTATATTTTATTTTAATCTACCTTTCAACTGAGTTACGCCAACAGTGGCCACGGGACTTAACAGACTGACTTGGTGTTACTCGGCCTTAACGTCAGATCCATATTCTTTAATTGCTACAACAGTATAATAATTAGCTGAATGAATACATACTCTGCTTCGTCGGCGTGCAAATTCTTATGTCATGTCAATCATACAATAATAAAAAATGTGTTACCTGCCACTAATCTAGGTACATAACCATAGACGTCACAAATTGTCTCCCACATACAATGCAACATACATCACAAATAATTTATTAAATATACGATGTCAAATTATATCATAAGGAACATTATCAGTTAATAGACACAAATGTATAATATAATAGGCGAACATACGTATACAAGTTAAAATACTACCTACGTTTAATAAGCAGGCAAGAAAAATTACGTAAAGGTTAAAATGAAACAAACAGAGGAAAATCTGAGAATACAGAATTCTTAACACTCTAGACTAGCTCTAATGTAAAGTCTCTTAGCTTAGTCATGTAATTTTTACAGTAATAATTTGAATTATAAACTTTAACATTTTGATTGACCATGGCCATAGTAAAAAGACCAGTTTCTTCATAGACGAATAACTCAAGGCTTGTAGATAAGGTGTGTCATATTCATATTATTGGTACACACAACTAACTACACCGAATTTCACCGGGCGCTGCGTCGCTACAATTAGTCTGCTCTGTGTAGTGTGCTCTTGTGTTTCTATGTTTCTATAACTAGTCTTGTTTGCTATACCAGGGCTCTCAACATTGCGACATCGCCAGCTCTACATAGCACTTAACTAAATTTAATGTATCGACTTATGCTATTCTTTAAATAATATCTAATATTTATTTTTTGTTCCTTACAGGTAAGCTCTACTTCAATCCTAAGCACAAACAGCAAACAAGCTTCCAAGCAACAGCAAAAATACTTAGGTGGGTAGGTATGTAAAAAAAACATATTTCGATAACTCCTCTTCTACATATATTGTCTTAAGTAAATTTTGATAACTTTATAGAACCACACGAGACACTAGTGAATTATATTGCAATGACAATTGTGCTCAAGTTATTCGTTACTATAAAGTCAAGTAACTGTTTGACCATCTCTATGTTTATATTGTTATTAAGTGATTTGATTTTGACATTAATTTGTGGAATGAACTGCAAGCTGAGGTTTTCCCGCTACGCTAAGACGTGGGATTCTTCAGGAAAGCTGTGAATACCATTTTGAAATGCCGGCGGCGTACGTGCACCCCTCCCGGTGTTGCATGTGCCCATGGACGGCGGTAGCCACTTAATATCATGTGGGCCGCATTCCCGTCTACTATCATAATATGATAACTGGACTTTTGCCCGTGAGTCAGATCGCGTAGTACATACACTGATGTTTTTTACAGTAAAACCAACACGTGTAGGTTATTCTGTAGGAAATAATATACAGGGTAGTAAAAACCGCATCAAAATCCCTCCAGTAGAACCCTAGTTATGAGCAAATATATATATATGTATATAGAAAGAGTTGATTTTATTAAATATTCTGCTAGAGCGATATATATCGTATATCATCGCATTTATCATTATCTACAGTGGGTACCTATGAAATTAAACTTGCCATAGGTACCTACCTACGACTATTAATCAAATCTGCAGCAATAGGTACCTACATTTTATACGTAGGTAATCTGGGTTGTCTGAGGTTCAATTGGTTGAATTCTCATACATGAGAAATCTTGAGTTCAAATCTCGTATGCGGTCCTAATTCTGCACCATTCAAATTCTATCGTAAGTACTTTTTTTTCAATAATCACTAGCTCAGCTGTTTAGAAAACTATCGTGTCCGAAAATTATAAGTACAAAACGTTCTATAGAATCATCAACATTTTGATCATATCAATATTTTTAATGGCCATTTTTCGTGAAGCATAATTTAATTACACACTAAACCACAAAAAAATTAATTGAAATATAATAATTCCACTATCCATTAATAGATGGCAGCACATGCTAATAAACTCGCTAAGGGTTCGTATCAAAGTACAAAACTGTTAGTATCGAAACCCCACACACGCTAGCAGCGCTCCACATACGTAGAAGGGGGAAATTTTTCTCAAGTTTTCCTCGAGTGGGGAAATGTGGGGTGTTTTCTGTAATAGTTTCTTTGTAATCACATAGGGGGCGGTACGAGTCTTAAACGACAGAAGGGGTAATGTGAAGTGTGATTGCGGCTTCAGAGTAGTAATGTGAGCAAGTATGTTTTGACTATCTAAACGTTACAATTTATCTCAATGTTGATTTGTTGGCTAGATTTTAAAAAAAAACCTGATCTCGGTCATCTATTGTACACATATAGAGGAATAGATTACGCAAACTGTCCTTCGCTGCGTTGCTAAAGTTGGCGATAAGCTCCTACTGCTCGCGCTGTTCATTCAGTCTGTTTCGAATCCTGGCTTTATTACAAAACACAAAAACGCCTAATTGAGCTATGATCAATTGTAAAAAAATGTCTAAATGATGAACCGAGTCAAGGGAGAGGGTGAGGAGATTTCCTTTGATTGATGAGTGGTTTCCCATCGCTAAAATTTATTCACTAAAGTAACACGCTGTTTTCATACAATATCGCCATGGTCAATGTGTAAACTCTGAAATTAGTGCATAGGTACTTATTTTACTTTTAATTACAGTTTATGACGTGTACCCGCGGCCCGTAGTATTAAATTTCTATTTAAGTAGGCACTTCCTAATTTTTTTCAATTATGACTCCATGAATGAAATGGCGATGAAGGAAAACATCATGAGGAAATCCCATAACCAAAGCATTTGTAATATCATGCATGTGTACTTATTATTTACCAATCGGCATAGAGTGGCTTATAGCCCGAAAAGTCATAGTGAATGTGATGGGAGGTTGGTTATATATCTTAGAATTATTACTTTCGTTTGAGTTACATACGAACTATTACGAATAAAACAAACGACATTGTTAATTTTAATTAACCATTAATAAGTAACGTGGTCCAACACATCAGATTCGGGCGATCGAAACTTTTCTGATCTGAGTTTTCTTCTTAGAAATCAGTCCGTGAAAAAAACTAGATACAGAGAACTGAAAGTAGTGACTTCTTTCAGTTCTCTGTTTCTCGTTTTTTTTTTTTATAAAATATAATTAATTTATAAGATAATATACGGATATAATTAATTTATAAATTAATTATATCCGTCTGAGATCTCAAGAAAGTTACAACTTTTAGCCGTTTTAAGACAACTTCTTTCTATTACGGTCTTACCTGTGAAATTGTCATTTATTCATAGTGGCGCCACTTTGAACTTAGTTATCTTGCGTTTGGTTTGGAATTACAAATTCATATTAATTTCAATTTAAAGTTTTGATTTGATCGTTTCCGTTCTGTAAATATCGACATCGAGAACAAGCCCCGTGCACGATGACACTTCGTCAGACTCAGAACGTCTGACGTCTCTGTTGCTATCGTCTGAGTTAGGAATAGCCTTCGGTGTAAGCGACAAAACGAAATTCATTCATTTGCGCCAAATCCGGAAGTGTAGAAACTCGGAAAGTGGGTACCGTATGAGCTTAATGAAAGTCAGCTGCAAACACGCGTCGAAGCTTACCTTACTTTGCTGAACCGGCACAAGAAATAAGGGATTCTGAATCGTATTGTCACTTGTGATGAAAAGTGGATCCTGCGTGATAATCGTAAACGTTCGTCACAATGGTTGAACCCAGGGGACACAGCCAAACAATGTCCCAAACGTAACCTGAGTCAGAAGAAGCTCATGGTGACTGTATGGTGGTCCTGTGCCGCTATTATCCACTACAGCTTCTTGATATCTGGTACAACAATTAATGTAGATGTGTACTGTGAAGAACTGCAAACCATGATTAACTTCGACTGGTAGCTCTTCGTCACCCACCGTAATCGCTAGACCTTGCCCCTACTGATTTCCATTTTTTCCAGAATTCAGATAACTTTTTACACGGAAAAAATTCAACTCCGACTAAGCAGTGGAAAACGCCTACAGAGAATTCATCGATTCCCATCCCCGGGAGTTCTATAGCAGAGGCACCAATCAATTTCCATTAAAATGAAAAAAGAGCATTGATAATAATGGACAATACTTTGATTAATTAAATGTATAATTGTCGTACAAAAAATAGTTGAATTTTTAATATAGGTAAAATGGCAATTTCATACGTCAGGATAAACTATTCCTGGATAACAAATTCTGGATGGGTGCTTGCCTGCCTCATTTGGATAGGTGGATATTTGGATAGGATATTTACGCCTCCCCCGAGGGCTCGCTAGTACATTCGTATAGAAATGTATACAGTTTCTTATGTTATCCTTATCGCCAACTGCTATTGAATTTGTCTTTACACAAGGCTTAGAAACAGGTCAAACTTTCAAAACGGTTTCGGCCTACATAAAAATCGTTTATTCTAATTTGACTCACTAATTCAATGTTGAATTAAAAAGTTTTGATTGTTTTTGAAGCCATTGTTTCCTATAACCAAAATAAATGTAAAAATGAAGGATACAACTTTCTCTAATCATTTTCCTCATATTCTATCTCTACATTTTTATTTCTACTACATTTTATAAATATACAAGTACTTGCATTTGAAAACGTCTTAGAACTTTATATTATACTATTATTATTATCTACACAGAAGAAAGGATCATATGTATTTAACTACTAAAGGTTATTTTAACTTACATCTTCTAATATCCACCAGCCTACATACGTACACTCGATATAAATACAGGTACATTCACAAAATACAGTACAGCAGGAAAAGTGTGACGGTTACATCAGTCGGTTTACGATACGACAAGGTCAGGGGTTGGCTACGGGCGGGTCAACGCCCGCACCGCTTTTATACTCAATAGCTTAACAACTCCCGCGAAAACATTCGAAATCGGAACTTTGGAACGTTCTTTTTTTAAATTCAAAATTTGAAAATACGTATAATGTATCTTGAGATGGTCATTTGGGTCAATGGCCGGCATCGTTTTTAGGTAGGTATTTATCTAAAAGCGAAGTGATATCTTGACAGAGTTGAATAGATTGTAACTGATTGAGTATCGCTATCTACCTATATTCAAGTCTACTCAACTTTGCTAAATATTTTAAATTGTTTTGAATGTTTGTTTTTAGGAAATATTAAAATTGTAACATTACAGAAAATAAGGGAGCTACGTCAAGTCTTGACTTTGGTCAGCTTAATTAGGAACTTGAAACGTGAATTTGAGCTTTTGTTCCATTATTTATTATTTATTTTATATATAATTAATTTGGACACTGGCATAGCCATTTGTCCATAAACAGCAAATAATGAAACTTAATTGTTTTTGTCACGTCATTGTCCAGTCCCGTTGAAGAAGGAGTCGCTCAGTAAAATGATAGAAGGTTTACTGAGGACAAAGTTGGACTGGACTCCTTGGAGGAACACGAAAAATACAGTCTCACGATTTTATTTAATTATCACAAACATTATGCATTAACACTAGGCACTTTGCAGTTTAATAAACTATCACTATTAAACCATAAATCCCACAATACACAATTTTTACAATAATCAAACAAAAATTCAACGTCACTTCTCGGGTCACCGCCAAAAAGTTTTCTTTGGTTTCATTAATATAAATTGTGCATTGTGCGTTTTGTGGTTTAATACTGATAATTTATTAAACGTCACTGATTTTTGTACGTAATGTATTGTGACAAAGACATAAAAGCATACTCCTGCGTTTTTCATGTGCTTTCAAATTGTCCTCTTCTGTCCTCAGTAAACCTACTATCATTTTACTGAGCGACTCCTAATATAGGTACTTACACAGAGATCTAATGGTTTCTGTGTTTACCTACTTCGATGGGACTGGATATTGACAAGATGTATTTAAAAATTGTTTTGTTTAAATTAATTTTTAAATTGTTTCACATCGAATATTTGAATAAACTTTGAATGTTTGTATTCATCTTCTCACCCTTAGTCGAAATGTGATTTTTTTCCGAAATTGCAGTCGTCATATTCTTAAAATTCCAAAGAACTGAAAAGCATCTAGATTTGCGTTGGATCAATAACCTAGGTTAATTTTTCTTTTTTTAATTATTTAATAGGTGTTTTATATACTTATATAATGTAGGCAGACGGTCAAGCGACTCACGTGATAGTAGGTAAGTGGGTACCGCCGCCCATGGTGTCAACATGGTATCTGCATGGTGATTGCAGGTGTGACCAGAGGGTATGAGAGGGCGTTGCCGACCTTGCAGAATCCTATTCATAACTTGCCTGAAGAACCCCCTGTCGTAGCATAAGCAGAAGATGTCTCTAAGTAGTTCGTACCACAGCCTACGGGTTCGCAGCAAAGTGCGTAGATTTTAGACCGTACAGTGCGCGACACCTCCGTATACTAGGAAATGTGGATGCACTGCACTTCTGCGATGGGTGGTGCGGTTCTTAAATATTTACTTGCAAAACTTACGATCTAAACGTATGAATTATTGAAATTTATAGGATTAATAATCATTTGCAAGATTTTTTCTACAATTATATTACGGGCAATAATAATAATAGTGACAATAATACGTATATTATTACGGCCAAGCAAGAATTTATAATACTTAGGTGGTTATTTTAAAAAGTAACTTTTCCTGAGATATATTATTAAACTAAACTAAAATCACTAAAATGAGAGTAGGTAAGAAAAAAACAAAAAATATTAATTAAAAGAAATATTTAAAAAATAACAAGGAATTTATAATATACATAAATTATCAATTATTTATTTTATTTTACAGATTTTACACAAAAATGAGTTAGTTATTAAAACATTGGCCAATCGTTGCGTTTCTTTGCATTCGTAAACAGCTTCCTGCTAATTGCTGTGGTGATTTTGAAGTTCGTTTTCGTTGTTCGAACTGAACAAGTAGATTAGTTCTACAACGTTATATTTGCGGTCGGTGCTACGTAACCGAATAAGTTATTGAATAAGTTGATAACGAGCTGCAAAGGAGTTTGTATTTGCGCGAACGCTCGATTGGCCTATACTTTAGGTACGTCACGCCAAGGTCATAGATTACTCACGCGGGTCAATGTCTTTATAGTTCTTGCAATTCACGAGAGCGCGTCAACATTGCGATAAATGTACGTATAAGCGAAAGGTAACTTTCACGTCAATGTATTTAAAGGTATCTTGTGAAGGATATTAGGTCTCTTTTTACGTGTACTAACACTCACTGCTACAAGCAAAAGCGAACGCTTGCTCGTGAGTTACAAGAACTTATAGGTAGGTAATAGTAAAAATTCTAAACATAATCTTTTTAAATTATAATAAATTTAATTACAATAAATGAAATATAAAGCTTTATCACTAATTTTTAATTCTTTTCAAGAAATTAGGTAGGTATCTACTATTAAAAAGCTAGAATTATTTACAAATAAAATAATCACTTAATTTAATTTGAACTTGGATTCTTTGTTAGAATGCGTCGAAAACATTAAATATTATCCTTATTATTTATATAAATAACAAGGAAAGCGGTTCAACTATGTACTAAAATCAACTGTAAGACAAATAATTTTACGGGATTGTATGTATAAAAAACAGGACAAGAAAGAATACACGAGGACGCAACTAACTAACGAGAATACACGAGGACGCAACTAACTAACGAGAATACACGAGGCCGCAACTAACTAACGAGAATACACGAGGACGCTTTCTCAGTGCATATAAAACTAATATAGTTAAGAAATAACCTACTTATTTCTTAACTATATTTAAGGTACCTACTTATCAATTATCAGTTATATCAGTCATGAGTAACTCACCTAACATATGAAATACTTAGGTACTTAACTTATATTACTTATACAGTTAAGTAGTTATGTTAAGTATAATATTCTGGCTATGTTCGGAGTCTTTTTACTGGACAAAATCCGTACCAAAATTTGACGAAGTACTAAAGTTGTCGACGTAGTTTTAAGAATCAGTAAGCTGAAATGGCAATGGCAGGCCATATCTGTCGCAGAGCCGATAATCGATAGGGGGAGACGAGTCCTCGGATAGAAATCACGTACCGGGAAATGTAGCTCTGGCCAGATGGACTGACGACTTGAAGAAAGTCGTTAATGGCGACTTAATGGCGGTCCTTTGGAGAGGCTTATATCCAACAGTGGAGAGACACGGGCTGATGGTAGGTAATATTAACAATAGATATGTCATTGTTTTATATGAACTAAGAATTTTATTTACTGCATCAGCTGCACTTTTTCAATAATAAAGTCTATATAAATGTAGCAATCACAAACTATATATATCTATCATACTTATTTCAATCAGCCCCTCCAGTTTCCAGTGATGGACACGGGCTTCCTCATACACATTGCCTTGAGCATGAGGGATGTATGGTCTTAAATCATTACGCTGGCCAAGTGGGTTAGCTACTCCACTCTTTTAGAGGTGGTGTAGTTCCTCAGAGCTCGTGATAACGGTTTGTTTCCCTACCTTCTCCCTTAGTCGCCTTTTATTATCTATAGCCGGCCGACGCCACACGGCCGACGCCACACGGCCGACACCACACGGCCGACGCCACACGGCCGACACCACACAACACATTATAGCTAGTTAAGTTGAATTCAAGTTAATACCTTAGATCGGGGGTGCTCAAACTTGAACTGCTGGCGATCTACCTCAATATTGTTAGACTACGATCGATCGACTCTGAGAGGCTGCAAGTATGTGTGATGCAGGATTGTCGTCTAGGTAGGGTGTATCGTGGCATAGATATTAGTTTTCCGCACAATATGCATTTTTTTAGTCAAGGTAAGTCGGTCGATCGCGATCGACCGTTTGAGCATCCCTGCCTTAGATTGATTATAAAATTATTTCTTTTAAATTTTTTTTCTACATATCTGCTAGCTGGGTACACCTACCTACAAAATAAAAATTACAAAAAATTTTTGGTACAAATGTACGAAATAAATTAAAAATCTATTTAGGTAAGCGGAATGAAAGCCTTAGAAACTTTATAGTTTCCAATACCGCATTGCATCACGTATACACACGTATCGCGTGAAATGGCCATAAAACCTACCTAAGCTTAAACTAGGCTGTATAAAAATAGAGGATATACGCACGCTGAATACAGTATACTACATTGTGATGAGAGCTATAAACAAACACTTCCCTCAATTGCGGTCTGTGACCACCCACGGCGCTGACGCATGCAAAAACTAGCGCATGCTACCTGTTGCTGGTTTGAACAGTTTGAAACAGTTATAGTTTCGTCAATGCGTTCAACTTGAGAATATTTAAAAAAAAAACAGACCAATGGCTGGGTTTTGAAACCTACCTAGGGTTTTGTCCGAATGCATGTCCGAATGGGTGTTGTAGCGAACAATGACATGAATTGGCGCAGAAGACAAGTTGTGACATTGACTAAATACGGACGGAATATGGCGTATTAATTAAATATTGTTAGTATAGGAAAAGAAACGATACAGTTACTATAACGAGATAATTTCATAACCAATTGCAATTAGAAATCAGATATAATTATTTTCCGTACGTTTTCAGAAAAATATTTTTAGAAAAAAGTTGTAGTGTTTTACCAACCCTATCCAACGACATAGTTTGTAAGATAGGGACATAGTTTTTTATTAATTTTTTTCAAAGTGGGTACTCTCCACATGCATCCTACAAAGTTTCATGCCTCTGAACCAATTTTGAAAACATTTTTCCCATTTTTACTCAGGTACCTCTTTCACAGCCTCTTCGAACGTAGCCAGCGCGTATTCCGGCGGCGAAAACTGCTTCCCTCTTAATTGGGATTTAATTATGGGAAATAAAAAAAGTCACAGGGTGCCAAGTCGGGACTGTAAGGAGGAAGGTCTAAAACTTTAACCGGGATATCGTCCAAAAAGTACCGTATTTTAAGCGCCGAGTGAACAGACGCGTTGTCGTCGTGCAGCAGTAGTCCGCGGATATGTGTGTTTGGACGGTTGTTACTCACTGCAGTAAAAACGTTTTATAAGCACGTGGCTACGTACCATTCTGCGTTAATGCTGCTTTGGTTTCGTGAAGGTACCTACAGATATCGAGAAGCCCGTTAAAGTGAAAAAACTTGCGATTAATTTATTTCCAGCGGTTCTTGCTCTTTTCACTTTCGTAGAACTTGGCTCATTTTGAAACAGCCAAACAGTAGATTGAGGCTTAGTTTTCTGGATCATACTGGTAGATCCGAAATTCTCACTTGTGACAATATCGTTAACGTGCCGAGAACGTGTCGTAACCCTGTTTCAAAGTTTGCTATCACGTCAGGGCACCATTCGACACGAACTTGTTTTTGAGGCGCGGAGAGGTTGTGCACCCAGCGCGATACTATCCTCCCGACTCCTAGATGTCCATGTAGGTAATACCTATTTCTTACACGCTTCCCGATCCAATCTGTAATCTCCCGTGAATCTCCTCGTATGTAATTCGCCTGTTTTCACAAATTAAAATATTCACTGCCATCACATTTTCTATCGTAACAGCCGTTAATGGGCGACCGCTTCGTCAACCAAACTGAGTCGACCACGCTTAAATTAATTGTATCAACGGTACACAATTGCCTTAGAAGGGTTCCGTCGAAGGGCACTTGTCTGCAAACGCTATTTGAAATCTATTAAAAGAATCATCAAGTTTTAAAGAACATTTAAAATCATACAAAATCATTGCGCGGAAATGTTCTCCTCGAATAACCATTTTTAAATGAGACATATTTTGATTCAGCTCGTAAAAAAATATGGAGGGAAATTTGAATGTTTGGGATGTTTTATGTTTAGATATGTGTTAGGTAGGTAGTCACAGTTTTAATTGACATCAAAACCAGCCTGTGTTCCATAGGCATACCTACACTCTTTGTCGCAAAACTTTCCGAGTGGCTACTGTTGAAAGATTTTTTTAAAAAAGGTTCTAATAACCTACTTTAACATCAGTTCACATTAATTTAGGTACTTACCTATGTGCGGATAAATCCATGAATTTGCTATGTTCCTATCACCATCTGGGATTGCTAGGTATCTACAGAACAATACAAATATAATTAATTAATTACCTATTCTTGGAATTCCTTTTTGTATTTAATTGTTAAAATTACCTACACTAAAATTTATAGCTTCATGAAAAGTACAGTCTCTTAACCCTGTTATTTCTAAGTATTATTTTCAATCGAAACTTATAAATTTACGAATCTACTTGTACCTGGTGGCCCAAAGCCCAAGCCCAAGAGCCCGATTTATCTAACCAACACAATAAAATAATATTATTGGTAACTATACTATTGATTTGGGATATGTTTCAAGTAAATCGGGCTTTTAAGTAGGTATACCTACCTACTGCTTGGTACCTAGAGAGCGAATACCTTCTTAAGTTCTTACCTTATTATAAGACAAGTCTTACCTAATAGGTAGGTACTATACAACTACCTATGTTTTAAGAATATGCTATGATAAAGTAGGTAATATTTATATTTAAGTCTTACAATTGCACTAACGAGATAAATTAGAGGTACAAAATAAAAAATAAAATAAAAATGAATTAGGTAATGCGTATGCAATTCAATTGATAATGTTACAGTAGGTATAGATACAAACATAACTAACTGTCACTCGCCTTTATAAGACAGTTAAAATTGTTTCACGGTAAACCTGTCACATCTCATTATTTTTGACCAATTAAAACGAAGTGATGAGACAATCGGATCAACTCGAGCAAAACAAATGTCGAATGGAACTCGAGCCGTGGAATTCGCGTAAAAACAATTGCCGAGTGGAGAGAGCCCGTAATTAAACGATCGGGTAATTAAATCGAGGCGTGGCCAGGCGTTAATGAGGGGCGCTCATAGGCGGCAGCGGCCGTAATCAACATTAAAGATTGGCGGGAGATGCGGCTCCCTCCCCCCGCACTCCTCATTACTTATACAAAATACTTAAGACGCGCGTCGTCCCGCTCTCCGCGTGCTAATAGCTCGCGCCCACTCGATATCGTCGTCCCGCTTTGCCCGCTGTAATTAAGCCTTCGCCTCGCCTCGACTCGGTGGCCCCGCCTCCCGCGGGGGTGAGGGGGGAGCGGCAGAGACTGCGGGGGGCCGCAGCAGACCGGCCGCGCAGTGAGCCGGCGACCGTTAACAGAGAAGTGTCGCTCGCGTCGCGCCTCTAACAATCCGATTAACAAACTCACACCAACATCACAACTTTAGTCCTCATTAAGTTTCTCGCGGGTGTTTTTGGTGTTAAAAATTTCGTGTGTTTTGACTAATTACTTTGAAGTGTTGTCCGAGTTTATACAGTTTTGGACTGGACAAGTGATTTTTAAAAGTGACTGTGCGTGCTATGCCGAAAACGAGTATAGCTGCGTTCTGCGGGCGATGCTAAGAGGTTATTATTTTAATTTAAGTTTTCTTATGGGAATCTCACTGGAATTTTGTCCCTACGCTTATAAGAAAAAAATCTTCCTTTCTACCTAATTGCACCAAGACGTTATAGACAAAACTTGAAACTGACAAAAAACAAGTCGCTGTTTTCTGATCGCTCAACTTACAAACTTTTTCTAAATTGAGTTGTAGGTAATATCTAACATACAAAAATTGGCATCCACATAGATCATATTTTGCGAAGAAATTATCCTTCTTGTAGGTACCATGAAGGATGTTTATCTTTAACAACATCGATTCGATAATATGAAAACAAAAACAATTCGCGTAGAACGAAATTCGCGCAAAAACTGTTTATTTGTTTATTCAAAAATTTGTAAACAAACAAAACTATTATTATTCCGATAGACAAAATTCATTTGTATTTATCTGTCACAATAAACTCCCACAAGATTCGGAAAATTTAATACGATGAAGTAATTTTATGAAGAAATGCATTATTTTTATTCAATGAAGAATAACATTTTCTTAAAATAAACAATGTCAATATTGTAATCAAATTAAACATTAGGTATATAAAAATACATACTTTAAAAAGATATTTTGTTTTAAGTACTTTCTTAATTTATTAGATAATCTTCCTTAAAGGTAATTATTTAGGGAAGCTAACTACCTTCCCTACTTTTAAAGTTAATTAGATGTGTACCTACCTTCTGAGGTAAATTATATGGACGCCTAACTTACGCCATGTGAATATTGGACTTCTCGGGTCCCATATCTATCGTCGGCCCCAAATTAATTTTGAATTAACTAATTAACTGCTAATCAACCCCGAATTAACTGCCCACATTACCTACAATAACAACAAGTTTTAATTGCATTTTAAAATTTTACAACTTCAATAATCATGTATACATTCTCGTAAAAGTGGAAAACTATTATCGCTATATTTATCGATAAGAAAGCAAATTAAAGCGAATCTGTTCCAGTATTTTAGTAGAATCACACGATAAAATAATTTATTTTCCATGCACTGGTTCTCAGTTGATCGAAAAGTTATGGAGGTTATTTTTTCTTAAAATTGATTAATGGGTGGGTAATTATTTATTTGCAATTCCTGTATATATTAACTAAATTAAAATTTTATTTTAGTTTCGTTATAATTCTCAAACTGTGTGCAAAGAAAATGTGTGGTCAGTACGGTAGGGAAATAAAGAAATCAAAAATAATAACTTAAAAATATTTGAAAATGTAATTAGCACAAAATGTTTTAAATGTTTAATTTGGTTTCAAACAGCGTTTAACTTCAGAAAAATAAAAATAAAAATGTACAGCAAGAAAAGCAAAAACCTGAAGATTACTGATTGTGAAAAGTATTGTAGGTAAATAGGTAGAAGGTGGCCCACCGACCTATGCGAAAATTAAGTTATAAATTTTGGTATTTCGATTATGGAATATTTAAACAAAATAATTTAAATTTTATTATAATATGTAGGTATTAAATTTAAATAGGATACTGATGTCAATTTTCGAGATTTATTATAATTGCAGGTTTAAATAAAGTTTTATGTGACATTTGCATTTGTAATCACCATATTTTCAATAAATATTAATCAATTTTGAAAATTCTTAATATAAATATAGGATTTATAATGTTCTCATATTAACTGTTAGTAGGTAGTAACATCTACTTTATTATGACTTACATATCAAATGTGATGTAAAATATTACCTAACTGCTTATCCACCTAGCAACTAAACCGGTGAAAATTATGGTAAATGATAGGTATCTTTTACCATACCTACCTACTTACGTGCCTACCTAATAAGTAATTTACGAAACTTAACTTTTAAGGATATTCATTACAATTCTAATCAGATTTATATCGTCAATTAACGAAATGATTTCCAATTAAAATTAAAAAAAAATCATATATGTAAAACAATAACGACGCGCGTCGCATTCCCGCGCAACGGGGCGGCCATCTTGCCTCGCGATCATTTTCCCTTACGATATCGTACAACGATCGATATTCGGGACAGATCGATCCATTAATCAAAACGACCTTAGATTGGTATCGTCGATCGCAAACAGTATTTAATTTATTACCGGCCAGAACCGATAATTGATTTAGGTGCGTAGGCGCAAGAGGTCGGTGCGAATAACATAACAATGGCGCCACCGTCGATATGGAAATTGATTTAGTTTTGCATATTTTGTTTTAGTTGTCGAATGTACAGACCTCCCACAGTTGCACAAGAACAGAAAGCAGATCACTATTGACTAAGCATTTAGTCACATACCTATAGTCAAACAAACAACAACATATTTAAACAAACAAACATTTAAAAGTGTTTCTCTAAATTTTGGATAGTGTTTTATATTTTTAGTTGTCGTTATGTATCACTCGCCTTCGGTAATAGAAATTGTCGCTAAACCAAAGAATTCAAATTAAAAAGCCCTGTGGCTAACTAATGTAAAATGACAATGTTGAATCCAGAAATGCAACGTAGGTAAATGTAGGTACTGGACAGGTACCTTTTTCATTTATAAAGAAGTTAATATTATCTTATGCAAATGTGCTTCGAAATATAAGTTTTAATTTGAATACCTATAATACCTACCTATTGTTATTCGTAATGTTAATAAAAAAAAATCTTGGTCTGAGATTGACTATCTGTTTACGACTTCCACCTGTATAAATCTATATATATATATATATTGACCCTATGGCCAATCAGGGTAAAGTAATCAAGGTGGGTTAATTATTACCTTTAACTTTTTATTGCCTTGTGTCTATTATTTCTTAGGCCTCATTTGCCTAAGAATCGCTTAATTGGATCTGTTTACAATTATTTCCCGTTTATAACCGTTGAAACTACTACAATTAACCAATCAATATCGTGATATTTTTGTGTTATATCGATTTAGAATGCTGGTTGCGTATCTTTCTGAGTTCGCGTCAATTCGCACTGTTCCTAAAACAATTCATGCCTTTAATGCAAAGTAAATACCTACATACTCGTATAAAGTATGTCATCACGTACATTTTGTTCGTAGGATATAGACTGCTTAGTTTGGGGAGCACCAAATATTATACAGCGTACAGATATCATATTTCATTTATAATCTGGTTCTAAATACGGATTTTTAGATACTCGAAATATCTGCACAAAATGCGAAATGTTAAAAGTATGCCCACGACAGTGTGGAGCTCGGACCCCTTTTCGAAAAGTTCGTATAGTATTAAAATTTCTATAATATGGTAGTACATGAATTGAATCCAATGTGCCAGGAAATAATATAGGGATTAGCGATGTTCAGGTTACTTCTTGTCAGTTTTTGTTGTTTTGATAACGCCAAAACATTTACGAAGTATGCTATTTAGTTTATGTTTTTGTGTAATAAGAATCTTATCCAAATATTATCACATAAGCAGGATATAATTCAATTTCTACAAACGGTTTTATTCAACATTGTAAAATAATACGAATCAAACGACATTCGTAAATGCTACTTTACAGTCAAAGTCATAACTGTTTATAAAGTGTCAATACAATTACTAACGTAATTAATGAAATATTATCCTTACAACCAAATAGCGTCAATCTTTGCTACAGATTCCCTTAAAATATGATTCCATTTAATATTATAGGTATCCTACTATACCTACTCCTTCGTAAAAGTCTTTATAATCTGTAGTCAAAGTCAACACAGTAGAATATATTTGAGCGTTGTCTGACATGTCAATACAATTACATACTAACAAAATTAATGAAATATTATCCCCACAACCAAATTGAGTATTTTTTTCTTATAGACTCCCTTAAAATATGTGTCGAATTATATACTCCATGGTACCATCGTAAAATTAGGGGGCTATAAATGGGCATTCCCCTTCAAATAGTACCCTTTAATAGTACCTACCTAATATAACACCTAACATAACAATTTAAAGGTTTTAAGTAGTTTTATGCAGAGTTTACGAAAATAGGTATTTTTTGTATTTTTATCATTACTGTTTATTTATGCCATTTCTCACTTAAATCTAGAAAATACTCTATAAAATTGTTCCTAGAGGAAAATAATGTCCTATTAGAAAAATTAACTGCTCACTCAATTTTTTTTTACAGACAAATACTAAATAATTTCAAATATTGTAAATAATTTTATGTCTAGGATATAACAAACCTACACCCACACGTACAAACGTCTCGGTAGGTAGATACATACCTACCTAAAGTTTATAATGTAAACTATGTAACTATGGCACATGAATTCACGATGTGCCGTATTTATCGCCGAGTACTGTATATGCTGCCTTTTGTCTTATTTAAGACTGCGTTCCTAAACTTGGGAATTTCACTCTTTTTGCATTATGAATATAGAAAAAATATGCATTGTAAATTTGTCAAAAAGCGATGTATGCACGTTTTGAAACTCACCCGAAATATTCAAAAATAAAAAGTTTGTCACTCTAACCTAAAAATAACAAATACACTATGTATTTCGGTCATACTAGCGCCATCTGTCGGGCGGTAGTGACACTGAATTGGAGGCTTGGGAAAGTATTGTAGACACAATTCGTCAGACACTCCAAAGATAAGGGTCATCGTGACGGCTTGTCAAGATAGCCAAGATATAGGAGATAATGTGTTGTGTTAAAGTGCTTGCTTGAATTTTAATTCTATCGCTCTCTTACTTTTGGTAACCAAAATATTAAACAAAATAAAATTCGCATCTAAGATTTTTTAGATAACATTTAATTATATTATGTTAAATTAATTATATACCGTAATTTCCTTATTTAATCAATTAATTTTAACCTTTTTATATTTATTGACAACTAGTCTAATTAGGTAAGTACCTACCTACCTACCTATCACTTTTAATTAATTGTTTGCTAATTAATTATCGGATAATGAGTAGGTACCTACTTATCCAGTACCTATTTAATTAAGGTGGATCAGATAGAAAAAATAAACGTATAATAAATGGCAAGTAATGCTATGCGAAACAAAATATTTCTAAATGCTACTTTCATCAAAATAAGGTTTTTAATATTGTGCAATATTCTTTATCCGTCGTTCATTCATTCTTTATATGTAAATTTAATAATAATTATATTTGCATTAGGTTTTATTTTTGTAACACCCAAATAATAAAATCGAATTCAAAATAATGTTCTCTTTTTCTTTTTATTCAAACATACAAGTCATTGTTTGTAAACCATTGGACGTTTTTTTTAAATTCTATTATTGATCAACTTTTAACATAAGCTGATAAGAATAACATAAGAATAAGAATACTGATAACCAATAGGCTTATCAGTATTCCCACCAAATATGTCTACTCAGAGTAATCTTATAGTAGGTATTGGGTCATGATCCACGACGCGGCTCCAGTAGGTACCTGCCGACCTACGGAATGGTGAATCACATGTTCCAGGTGTTTTTTTTAAATTATAATCATTCGTTTCCTCTCGATGTTTTCCCTCACCGCCGAGCTGATGGTAATATTTTACATTTATTTTTTGTTAGAAGGCTGACACAATAATTTTGACAAAATTTACCAATTTTGACATAATATATATTAATAAATGCCATTATTCATGTTTAATCCGTCCGCTATTTTGTAACCACCAGTGAGAAATTAATCTAAAGAAAACAACAAAAGATCAGAGGTCAACAACTGTCGTGACTTTTTCGTAAAACCTATACCTACCTACTTAGATAAAAATTCTATACTGTCTATAATAATGGCGGTATTGTGTTGTTAGAATATTGCCGTTATTTTTAATATTTTGATTCTATTTGAAATTTGAATGTTCTAATGTGTACCTAACAAGTAATTAGATCATAGTTTATAAACATTTGGTGACTTCAATCTGACAACCATTTTGTTAACAATTCATTTTCATAAACTTTTACTGTTGGTATTTTTTAACAGATACGTTTGGACACAACCTTTTAATAAAATAATCAAACTATTTTATAGATGTGTAATTTACATAAACTTTCCCTATTTCATTAAACTGTAACGTAACATCTGACAGCACTTTGTTTTCATTTTTTGTTTTTGTTTCGTAATTATTAGGTAGATATTATTCGGTGTTCTTACGATCAATCTACAATTTTTCTTTCATGACGTCAATCGTTGTAAGATATTTGGTATTTTATTTAAATGCATTACATTCATTGCATTCTTTTTTTAAAACAATTATTTCATTACATTTCGAAGTCTTACGTATTTTACAGCTTTATCAAATTAAGTTGAGTTTTTTTATAAACTGTCGGTTTACCTAATTAATTATTACTTTGAATAAGGCTTTTTTAATCTTGAGGTGCCATTCCTTCCTACAATATACTCGTACGTATACATCGTCTTCCAAAAGACTCAAACTTTTCATGCCCCTTTGGACTGTCGTTTTCATATTAAGTAACGAACCAACAGATTTCATGAAGTTTCAGTTCTTTGATTATAAGCTAGTAACTAACCATGTTTATACATGGGTTTTATCGACGGGAAGTCACCGACCTGTGTATGAGGATGACGACTCTTCGCCTACTTACATCACATTACAGGCACTCACAATGCCTCTTAACATTCATCTGATTTCAGATAGCCAACTGAAATAAATACACTGATCACTAAGAAAGTACCTACTTAAATACCTAATAGAATGAGATGATCCGCAGCTTCAGAGGTCAGTACAAAAATAGTATCGGTTTTGTTGTTTAAGAATTTGGCACAATTTCAAATACAGTTTTGAAAATTAAATGACAATAATGTCCGAGTGGAAAACCGTTACGATTTCACACGTGCCTTTCATTCATGGACACGCACTATTTTCCTATTTACAAATCTTTCAATATCCGTTATTTCATTTTTTCGTATTCGTTCGTGAAATTTTCTAAAATTTCCGTTCTCGAGTTCGGTTTTGTTGACAGACGTCAACAAAACGTTGCGGCGTCAGATGAATCTATTTCCGAATTCTAACTTGCGTTTGAACTCGATTACGACACATTACAACTTGTTGTGTCATATTGCGATTGTAAAATGACTCTTTAACAAATTATTAACGTTAAAGCAACTAATGAAAAGCGTTGTAACGTAACGGTCAAAAAACAGGCGTGAATAAGAAAATTTGTATCGCATAAATTCCTCCAGTTCTTTCGACAAAATACTTAAATTATTATTATTGAGACGACGGTTGTTTATTCAAGCCGTTGTGGTACCTACCTAACCGCTTTCGGGCCTCATTTTTTCATTTATCGCAATTTATCTGGTTGTCATCAATGAGTTTTTCGTCGATTTCGTACGTGCTTATATGGTTATGATAATTTGTTTCCGGTGTATGCGGCGCGTGCGCATGGCACGACAACTATTACATTCATAGCGCTAGCACGATTTGCATTTGAAATATTTCGTTTGGCTCGCGCCTCTAAGACGTATACAATGCCTGCGGGAGAGGCGACGTTATTTAATAATAGATATGTGCCATATCAAATTTCGTGGTACATTTTTCAGACAGAGGCTTGTGCTGGAGAGTTCTTTTGGTCGTGTGATAATAGGGCTCGTTTCGTGGCACACGTGCGTGGAGATTGGGCATGGCATTCGGTTTGTGTTACAAGCTGTTTAGTTCGGTCAATATAACGGATATACATTAGGAACATATTTGTGTGTAATATACCTAAATACATTCCTACTATATGGGTGTGGGGTAATTTATATTAATTCGTGTTCTTTCACACAGTCAACTTAATGTTTTGTGGAAAAATATATGCCTATTTCTAGTTTCATTACTTTACCTGTATGCAAATTAAGATATCCAATAAGTTACGTTAATCACGTTAATCGTTTTCTTCGTACCTCATGCGTAGGTACTAACAGCAGCTACTTAATGAATAAGCCATTACCACGGTACAATATCTTTCGAATTGCAATATCAATAACTTTTTTAAACTTTCATCGCCAACTTTCTTTTTAACGAGTACGGTGAAAATGGATAATTATGCGAAATTAATTTGGTGTGCATTTCTCGCGCTGTGGCGTAAACTGTCGGAGGATGCTTTTGTATTATTGAATAATTGCCGAGAGGTGTTTGGGACGAGACGGACTGGTTCTCCAAGGCCAGCCGTCGAACTTGCTGCGAACCAACGCCCCTATTCTGAGTCGTTCGCTCGACACAATGTTACTCACGTGTCGCGTGCGACATGTTATATAATAATAAACTTATATTTTTAGTATGTACGTACATACAACACCACTTTCGATAATAAAAAAGAAAAATATAAATTAAAGTAAAATATATTAAAAATAATCATTCATCATCATTTTGACGACCAATTAGCTCAGTTGGTGGTGACACTGCCTGCTATACAATAGGTCTCGAGTTCGATTGCCGGTCGAACAAACATTTGTTTAAAAACAGGTTCGGGTATAAGTAGGTGTTGCAAGCGATGTGTCCGTCTCTGTATGTGTCTCCGGACCCACGACACAGGGAATCCTAGTGTGGGCCATTGAGTGTGGTGTTATTTATTTATTAATTTAACCAGTCTCCCTGTTATTCAGTCAAAATATCGGTTTAGAATAGATAGGTTTATAGTTTAAATAGGTTTAGCCTATCGGTTTAGAAATATCTACTTACTACACTAGACATAGTATCCCAAGCTGCGGATGAAACATCTTTAATAGAAATGGTGATTAACTTAGAATCTAATAATCACAATTAACTATTTTTTACATTAATTATCTGCCTAAGTAAATACGACACCATCCGAGTGAATAAGAATTTAGTGGAATATTAAAAAAAAAACGTATGCGGTCAGGGGACCCCCGTCAGGAACGACGATCCTCACGCATTTTTTTTTAAACTCCGAATGTAATTCGAAATAAAATCTGTATAGTTTATGTATTTTTTTTATTTTGTATCATATTTTCAATGCAAATAATTTAAAATAAGGAATCAAATCAAAAATAAAAAATCTAGATTATACAACCGCCCACGCACTAGTCTGCACGTCTGTTATTCTGCTTGAATCTCGCTCTCGATACTCGCACGCACACACACAAGGAGAAAAGGAAAGGCGTATGCAGGGGGTAAAAATCTTACGTGACGTTACATTTTCTCTCGAATCACACCTACCGCAAGCCGCGTAAAAGAACTTCGTTCCAAAAACTTTTTTATTATTTTATTTCAAAGTCAGATGTTAGAGCATATTTCTGTTTAAAAAGAATCTTGAAACAATGACATTTTAAGTTAGGAAATATTAACCAAAATCAACAGATAAGTCCGATTTGCTCAGATAACGTCACATATAACAATTGATACAAAACTAGACTGTTTGTTGCTTCAAGACGACTTAGACTGTCTTTACGCATATTGTTTAAGTAATAAGTTGCAACTCGCAACTGACATACGCAGCATTATCTCCTTCACACGATAATAAAATACATATAATAAAATCATCTTTTACTTATTGGATATTTATTTATACATCGGAGGTAATTTATAGTTAAAATAATTAAATTGAACTAATTAATTAAATTAAAGCAATTAAATTACCACAGAATTTCTAGCATTCGCGATCTGGAGGTATTATTTGGTGCTAAACTTACATTTGACCTTCATATACATGTTATCTGCTCCAAAGCCTACCAATTGCTTGGTTTCATTCTTCGATCTACAAAACCTTTCAAAATGACGTCAGCACTATCCACACTGTATCTTAATCTTGTAAGATGTCATATTGAATATGCCTCAGTCATTTGGAACCCTTTTTACGAGGTGTTCTAAAATAAAGTTGAAAGAATGCAGAAAAAGTTCTTGCGCGCTCTTCAATACCGTTTTTTCTGGATGCAATGCTTCCTATAGTAAATTGCTTCAATTCTATAATTTGTCAAGTCTAAAAGACGCACTCTGCTTGACGCAACTAATTTACTAATCTGTAACGATAGTTTTAATAGCTCTGAACTTTTAGAAAAGGTCTATTTCTAGGTACCTGCCTGTCGCACTCGCACACATAATTTGCTCTTTGCCTACCTGCTAGTAGAACCAACGCTGGTTTGGAATACTAAGCACCAATACGCAAACTGTGCCGCACATACAATGATAAATTACTGTCAATTGTTTAATAAATCATTATTGAAATTCAAAATCCAAGTACGGAATCTTCCTAAATTATCTACTTTATCTTATAAGAATTAAATTAGAAAAATTTGCTATATAATTCTTCATTATTCTCATTTTTGAGGGGGAGAGTGCACGCTAGTGAGTAGTAGTTTCGGTAGTGAGTGAGATGTGCCTGGGCCTATTCCCATCCTGTCCCTCCTCATTTTCCCAAACCTTTCTTCAAATCCATTCCTACATCTCCTAATGTAGGCAGCGCATCCGGTGGCTTGCCAACGTGTGTCATTTTGGACTAATGTTGGCATTAGAGATGCGCCGAGAACTCATTTATTACTCGGTACTCGGCATACTCGGCAATTTTTTTTAGTACTCGTACTCGGCCGAATAACTCGGTTTAAGTGACGAAGACTCGGTTAAAATAATATAGTGTAAAAAAACTTGATTGTCGGAGAGACGCGAGCGTCATCAAAATAAGCATATTTAATAAAGTAATGAGTATTTATTAATTTGAATTAAATGAAGCAAGCAAGTAAAAAAGTAATCAATTAATAGACGAAATTTAACAGAGGCAGGTTATGGTGCAGGAATACTAAGCACTCTGCCCTTTCTGGTAACACTCTGTTCCCTTTCTCCTCATACACATTACCAGCTTCCGAAAATAATCGCTCGCTGTATACAGTGCTTGCAGGTGCACATAAGAACACCCTTGCCAAATGTTCCAAGTGTGTATATCTTGTTTTATGCCTTGCCCACCAGTCGAATGGACTTTTATCTCGTGATAATAAACTTTCGTTTACATATTCTTCTAATTCTAGGGCGATGGGTCTTTTAGGATTTTCGCGCTCCAGTGGCTGGGTAGAAGCTAGTTCCTCATAGCAAACCCAAAAAGCTGCATGAGTTTCTTCTAAAATATTTATGTAGTTTTGTAAAGATCTTGACCTGTTAGAATTCGAATCATTGTCACTGCTGCTTGAACTCTCCGGAACATCACTTTTTTGAATGGCTTCTAAAGATAGCATCTTCCTTATTCACATTTCTCGGGAGAAAAAATCTCATTTTGAATCTGGGTTCCAGCAAAGTAGCCAAAGCGTAATATTTGTCATCTTCTAATCCTGGAAAGCGGCTTTGCATTTCATCTTGAAGCTTTTATTTCATATCTGTTATGTTTGGCCATGTTTCAAGAACTTCAGGCTTTGATAAATATTTTGTAAGAGTATTGGTATGGGGTATCACTTCTGAAATCGACGAGAATATTGAGCTGGTAATTTCTTCGAATGGTTTAAGTAACGTTACGCACTCTGTGATAATTTGCCATTCACGTTCCGTTAACTGTCGAAGGTTTACTGTGCTGTGGCCGCACGTCGCGATCATGTTTAAACGTGTTTTCGCGCCCCATATCTGCGAAAACTGAACCGAGTAATTCGGCCGAGTACTCGGTTCGGCAAACATAAAACCGAGTAATACTCGGTACTCGGCTACTCGGTAAAACTTGTACTCGGCGCATCTCTAGTTGACATGTATCGCGGATGTCCATAGGCGACAGTATCCACTTTTTTCACATGTTGAAACTCTTCTCTATTATTTTAAGGCTAAAAGGATATTATATTTTGTTCTTAGTGAGAAATGTATAAGGAGACTGGGACTACTTGTTCATTTTTTTATTTAATTAAATTTATTTAGTCTTTCTCTGTAATTTCTCCATAAATAAATAAATAATCAGTAAAATTTTTGCTTCACAACGCGCAAACCCACTGGATGCGAATAATATCAATGCTAAAATAACAATTGTTTGTCGTTATTGAAAAACGCCTGAGGCGCGAAATGGAGGCGGGCGGAGCGAGCGCCTCGCGGCATTGTAGCGCGTTGACATCGCACGCACATTTTGACGCCTCGAACGTACGATAATCCTCTGAACTTTTTACGAGCGATCGAGTTACGATTGTTCAAGAATAGGGCACTCGTCACTTCTATGATATATGGTACGGGCATGTATAATGTAGGTAATTAAAAAGTTGAATAAACTGTGGACTAGATTGTTCTCTTTATTTTAATTAAGAATTGCATTGTAATTTATAATTATTTTATTATTTTTCTTGTGACTAATAGGTAATGTTAATGTATCGCACCATAAACCACAAATTAAAGATACATGAAGGATAAGATATGCATCTTGTAATCCGTATATTGCTCACCAATCTAACCTGATATGAAAGCGTTAATGTCATTCTTGATTAGTATTCGCACCTATATCTAAGTATATATATTGTCGATCCACTTCAAATCAGTAATAAACCCATGTTATCTCACAATAATTAGCGATAATCGATATCCCAAAACGTTATCTCCAATGTTTGCTATTAAATAATCGATAGGCACTCAAATCGATAAACGGTCATTGGCTACAAGACAGTTCACAGTGTCAGCAAAAATTACTGACGTTTGTTTTACAATTTGTAAAAACCGATGACTTGTTTTCTGGAAACTACTTTTATAAATACTCATTAGTACTATAATTAGTAGACATAGGATTATATGCATTATCAAAGTGCCAAATGTGAATGCAAATATGCACGAAAAAATGTCTAAATATATATGCACTATCAGATTAGAAACAACTTGGGGTGAGATTGATTGCACAAAATAGAAGCTCTGACATAAATTTACACAATCAATTATAGTTTTACTACAATACACTTCTCTAAACTATCAATTTCAAATACTGACGTGACAGGGCAAAATTTAGAATTTGGTCCCCTTGTCCGCAGAAATAAAATGAGGAAAGCTTTGACCTGTGCCATTGATGTGGTATTCGATTGTTTAATTACGTCAAGTCGTTTAATTACAAGTACGGTGTTTAACTTGTTTTGGCTCTTTTACGAAAATTAGTTTTTATGTCGAATTATGCACTACAAACCAAAAATCATAGTAATATACAATAGAGCGTGAAAACCGAGAAATATGCATTTTGCATGTGCAAATGCATATAATCCTATGTCTAGTATAATTAGTAAGTAATAAATGTAAAATTTCAATTATTTCAATTTCAAGTATTTGACATCAGTTAGATCAGGCGCAGCAGTAAATCATATAACAGCAGTATATTCTATGCTAAAATAATACAACATCGAATCACATTAACGGCTCCAATGTATACCTAATTGATTTATCCAAATAAGATACCTAGATAGGTACACATGCAATTGTACCCACCTATTATTACTGTTTATGTGTTATGGACAGGTATTACCTAAATAAAGGTTTTCCTGTACAGCGCATACTAGATCATAAAAAAAAAATTAATTAAAAAAGTTATTAAAAAAGATTTTGAAAAAATCTTGTAAATAAAGTAGGTACCTACTTACCCACATAATATAAAATAAAGGAACAAAACTGAACATGGTCGAAGACTTGACAGAGCAAAAGGCAAAAGTTGTATAATCTGCCACAGATCAACCAATAAATACCCACGGACACTTTAAGGTGCTATTTCGTCTGCAATAGTGAGATTTTGAGTGAATCAACGGGTTAGAGCTGTTTCAACGTACGGACGTTCACCACTACAAACAAGGTAGACGCGCGCTTATGAGTTGCAAGAACTATTCACAGTACCAGTGGCATGTAATAACTTTGAAACTTTACACACGGTAGTGATCGTACGCAGATGTCTAAAGTGTCGGCCAATCGAGTGTTCGCAGAAATATCAACTCCGTTGCAGTTTATTATTAGTTTATTCAATAAACGGATAAGTAGCGCCAACTACAATTAGAACATTGTAGAACAAACCTATTCAGTCAGTTACTGCAACGAAAATGAACTTTAAAAACTCGTTTACCAATACAAAAAAGTTTGTAATTGTGCGAACGCTTAGTTGGCTAATGTCTAATATAAAATTTGTATTCGGCTGGAAAATATGAGGGGCACTAACAACACTAGCGATCGCCCGTGGCTTCGCCCACGCTGACGTAGGTTTAGCGTAGATAAGAATTAGTGCAATAGTAAACTCTGCTAATTTGCCTATATGAGATGCATGAAATGCAGGTATAGTGCATCGGCTTGCACTATACCTAAGTCATAAAGCCACAGATTAAGTTAAAAGTCAACAGTATAGTGGAAAACCACTCGTAACACACATTCTCAAATGAGAAGGTTCTGACCAGGTATGCTCTGACCAGGTAAATTCTTAGATAAATTGTTATAAAGAATGTACGCATTGGTTTTTATAACGGTAATGTATCTTCTGTTACTTTTAAACAAATTCGTTGGAAAAAAATAGAAAAGCATATACATATTCAGTAGTATTGGAAACAAAGGTAGCAAAATAATACAATATTTTCCTGTATTTATTATTGTGTTTTCTTTATTTGCTTAAGTAAAATTATAAAGTAATTAACGATACAGGAAAATAAATTGCAAAAATACGTGAATGATGAATGATGCAATAGTCTCGCTTGTCACTCACTGATTGTAAGAAACTTATCGTAATCATTATTTTTGTATCGGACATTTCTTCAATTGATCACCTGATGCATTACTCGCCGAATTTATTTGTATCTATAACAAATTTCATACCCTCTTGTCGTTATTGAATCTACATAAATAAAAACGTATATAGATACTAGATATTACCTGTTCCCGGATATACCTACCAATAATATCTATTAAATAGAACTAACTGTATTTACACACGCTCCATCTAATAAAGTTTCCAATCCATATAAAACTGTAGCTAAATACAATACAGCTAAATACTGCTGACGTTATGTTGTAGAACTTCGCATTTGATATCCCACCAACTCATCTACTGATTGTGCGTGTGTAGCTAAAGACTCAATAACCAAGAATACCTTTTTTTCTTTTTGCGTAGGTACGGCCAGTGAGACCACCATTACTTTAAACCTTAACCTGTGTGTGTACATTAAATTTTTCTTTATCCATGTGTGTGTTGAATACAGTCTTATCTCTCGATTGTGCGTGAATCATTTCATTATGCATGCGAAGTGTCACTTTAATTAAGTTTTGTGTTTGCCGTATTGTGGTCGACATCTGTAAGGCTCGTTATGAATGGTCCTCTCTTATTGTTGCGTTCAGAAATAACTATGATGCAGCACATTTAATAACAAGTCGCTGAGAGGCGTTTGAAACACAAAAATCTCTACAAGCCAGTCACGGTGACTAATTATTGACTTATTTGCGTTTTAATTAATAGTGTTAGCTGTATTCACGTAAATTAGAATGAGCGTTAATGTACGCGTTACATTGTAAAAACCACGAGGTTTTATGTTTCCCAATCATTTATTTTTCAAATACAAACTAATCAGCGTTAATTTATCACACGAACGCGTCCATAAATCGAACTCTTGTTTGTAATTTTCACTTCTTATCGATAATTAAAATTTCTGGCAATTAAAAGGCTAAATAATTACAACTAATTGTAAATCACATTGGATTAGGGTGCGGCGGCATTTTTGTGTTCAAGTATAATTTTATCTCATTTTATGATTTAATTACACGTTAATATTAGAGCTCGTTATTGCGTATCGACAGAATGGTGTAAAGCAATATATGTATATCTTTTAGCAATAAAAGTACCTACGTACTCGATCATAAACAAACGCCATATTTTTCGAAAAACATTTTTATTATTAAAGTGAGTAATTAAGTTATTTATTTCTATGCTGGGTGGAACCGTACAATTCCTGAAGCCTGCAACATGAAATGTTCGGTAGTTATTGTAAAAATACGATTCTTTTTGTACTTTGTAGTTAGCAATTACCCAACAAGCAAAACTTAGTAAACATTAGTCCTATAAAAGCTTTATACCTACCTACACATTTATACAGACAGGATTTAGTTATATTGTAATTTAGCGATATATGTACCTAGTCATGTTATTGTAGATCCAAACTTGACAATTTAGTCTTATAATTGGGTTTTAACTGTATCCTTGCAACGAACAACAAGTTACCACAACGGATATTTTTATATAAGTATCATTAATATCACGTATTTGTGACATAAAATCTCTTTTTGTGATATACCTAGTGCATTCCATAAATGTCCTTTATTAAAACATTTATTAAAAAGTTTGAATTTTTGTTGCAAAAAAAAATTGTTATGTTATGTTGCTTTGGGCTTTGATAATTGATGGGTTATATTCGTTATAATGTACCTATCTACCAACATTATCGCTAAAAGTCCCCATGCTATGCAAGTGTATGGCAGTAAAAATTAAAAATAAAAAACTAATAATTCGTGCACATGTCCTGTCCACAGAGCGCCACGAGCTAAGCACAACATCCGACGTCCAGAATGGCCCTCCCGGCCCTCTCTCCCATTGTTCAGGGTTGCCAAAAGCAATAAAAATTCCCTTAAAACAATAGTACCCCCGGGCAGCGACTGCCGCGAAAGATATGCATAATAATTATTTTAGAAAATATCCCGCCTTAAACGCTCCTTGTCTGGAACAGGTGTGGTTTATATATTAATAGGCTATACAGAAAAGGTTTTTAATGCCTGGCGAAAGTCGCCTCTCCACGTAATTTGCATATCGGGGTACAATACTTTTTATGAATATTTTAGTTTATGTTACTGTTAAGAGGTACTATTTTAAGACCTTTTACGAGTACATTAGAGACTTGAGTATTAGATAAAAATGTCTCGTAACATTAAAACATTAAGAGATGTGTTGTCTCGGGCTCTGTTCCAAAACGTGTTAGGTATTTATTATATATCATTCTTTGATTTATTACAGTCATTTACCTACGTCCCTTTTCGTGTTATGAAAATAGAGAATATTGCACGTTTTAGAACGCAGTGGCTTGCCTGCGCCATAAGGAAAAAGGTCGCAACGAGTAGAAAACACATTTCGAGGGATTTTTTTTAATGATTTTATAACGTTTTATAAAAAAGAAACAATTTAAAGTGTTTTTACCACATTTACTGAAGTGAAATACTTAGATATACAAATGAGATATATAATAGCAAAAGAAAATTAATGTAATTGTTATGAAAAAATAAATAAAATGCGTTCTATTATTATATTCTATCGAAAAAAATATTAACTACCCAGCCACTGGGTAGTGGCTGGGTAGTCCTTGGGATAGGTCTCCTTCAACATTTTTATTTTGTTATTATTTAACATTTACAAATGTAACTATTTACAGAATAATTCCTGTGCCATAAAACTGTAAGTTTGTCACGGCACTGCACATTCGCTTGAGGGTAGTTAGGTAAAATTGATACTTGTTCAACCGGTTTAAATCTACATACTTTAATTTATAGCTGTATAAATTAAAACGTTGTTCAAAGTCAAAGGCATAGTTAGAAGAATTATAAGTCTACTTGGTGGGAGAGCATTCCACACTGCGGCTTCATAACCATTCTAGGACTCGTCTACCCCATCGATTATCGGTCCTGTGCCAAATATGATCTGTGTATTGAATCGAACGTTAGATATTCTAAAACGGCTGATTAACTGTGTTGAATACTTGATCTTTTTTACTCCTAGTTACTGGTGGCATTATGAATCTGAGAGTCAACAGGGCGCGTCTGTTAAGCGTATTTTAATAACATTTTCGTAGGCGACGGTACCTATGTAATTACAGTTTATGCCATCAACACTCGCCCAGCACAATTAAGTAAGTTTTTTGGGAATGCGCGACAATCACGTTTTGATTACCGCCATAAAAACATGGACATGTCCGCGCTGTCACTAAATAATGATTAACAATAGTCTACCGATTCTGCTGGCGTCTTGGTATTGTTTTTTTGTGTGAAATGATTCACAGGAAAATTGTGTGTAAACGGCTTTTGTAAAGTATATGCTAATAAGGAATAAATATCCAATAAATACGAGCATGAAAAGGAATTTGCTTCAAATACCTAAATATCTTTATTTTTCACAAATAGAGGTAAATAGTACACAAATAATTAAATATGACAGTTCTTTATTTTTTTTTGGGACTCTTTTTGGGAGATTATTTGGTTTAAAAACATTAAAATGTACGTAGTAAATATTTATTTAAGTAAATATTAAATATTTAAAACAAATTGTAATAAATCTTTATTACATGCTTACATACTTCTTTTTGATAATTCTGATGCATCTAATTTGCGTTGTTGTACTTGTTGTTGTTGCTGCGTTGTTGTTGTTGTATAATCAAACAAGTTGTAACAGGCTATTTATTGCACCATAATGGAAAAGCTCAACATCAAAAAACATTTTTAAACTCTAAAAAAAAATAATAAATGTACAAGTCTAAGAACTTATCATCATGTTTGGTGACATTGATTGTCATTCCTACCTAGACTGCTTTTACTCGTACTACTAAATCCTATTGCAGGACAGATATCATTGAAATCCTATATTGAATGTAATTCAATAATTCAATCAAGCAACATACTTTATATGAGTACCTATTCAAGAACGTTACGATAAAATGTATAGCTATTTATAAATGCCGTATTAAAGCATTATTCAGATGTCATGTCCACATCATGATAATGACCGTTGACAATTTGGTGCGTATTTACTAATGCCCGTTTGTACAACGATTATGTTTTCGGTCACATTTAGGCGTTATGTAATTGGTGTTGAAAAAACATAATTTCGTGTCTCACGGAAGGCTCGACTCAACTGCAGATCATATCGTGTAAACTACGCTTTATATTAATTGCGGTTGTTTCCATGGTCATTGTGAGATCGCATTAATTTTCATGGTTCTCTCACGGCTAAATGCTTAAGGACAATAAGTAAAATTTGTTTCTAAATAATGGAACAGACCTCACACCATCATACGCGGCATTTGGTCACACCACTAGTACAGAAACATATAGTAAACTGCATCAGAAAGTAAACTTTATATGTCTATGCTAAAGAATCAATTTGATATGGCTATTGAATTCTTATCCGAGTAATTAATGTGAGCCACCATCAAGAGATTAATTAGGACTGTCCCCGCGACACTTTGTTGGTCATTAATCGATCGACGAAAAACGTGATACAAATTGAATACAAAAACCAGTTTCGGACTCCAAAATATGTTTTTGACATTGCATTCACTACAGATTTATTGAACACTTTTAAAAAGCTGGCCCACCACGACCAGAATATATTGACAGTCAAAATTATGAGCAATTTTAATTATTTCTAATGGAAACTCTTGAATTAAAAATTAATTGAATCGCTATAAATAAAATGATAATGCGTATGAGATATTACAAACAATTTTCGATTGCGTAAGTCACTCGAAAAATGCTAGGAGGTCGGTACACTATGGGCTAGAGGTATCGGATGAGTGCGTGCTATGTAGTCAATCGGGATAAGTATCGAAAATATTTATACATATTCATATTTTATCGACATATTTTATCGATACTTATTAAATACCGGCTACCACTCGCGTCGTGAGGTGAGAACGATTGCGCCCCCTGCTGAGAACGTTCAGAGTGAGACGGGAACATTCCAAACGGAATTCAAAATGAAGTTATGGCTTTAAACTTGACCTTTTTTCTCTCATTTGAGGCCTTATTATTTTATTTTACATCCCTGGTCAAGTTTTACTCATTTATTATAGCTTATGCATTCACTCACAAGTGTAATAATCCGAATACATATATGTAAATGTTGAATTAAAGATTCGTAAATTACGCTTATTATTTTCTGCGTTCTGTGGGACTTTATTTTAATTACAGTAGCGGTTGTGGAAATCTTACAATCCAAATAAGTCGAACACCTCACACCATTAGCTCGCGAGCTCGACAAACACCGAGTGTCAGTGTTTGCAGTCCCAGTGTAAATATCGACATCAGAGTTTGCGTTACGCATCACTAGCGCTTGTTTGCCGAACCGCGTGGAGCTGGGTGTAAGCGCGTAAAGGGTTGCCCACTCGACAACCGCGTGTCGATAAATATCCTCGTTTACCTTGTTACCTTACCAAATATTGTCGAGTGGATGTTCATTAAACTATTCTCTCATATCCTCGTTCTCTTTCAACATATCTCTAAAATTACTCATTAACTTTCGCATAAAATTGACATTCCACCTCAATATCCAAAACATTAGTTTTATTGAATTCTATTAGCATAATTTATGTCCGAAGACCTACCTTTTAAAGTGCAAGAGAACGTTTATTGAACAATTAAACTATTGTTATTAGTTTACCATAAATTCCCAATATCTGTTCCATTAGATATAACTGCCATGCATTATGTATGAGTCGTCCATATTGTTTCCAAAAGTAAAAATGTCAAATCTTTTATGCAATAACTCAGATTAAAATTGTATTAAGTATTATGTCACTTGCCTAATAGATTTAATATTCAAATGGGAATCGTGCTTGGCTTAATGTGTTTAATCAATCATAAGTTACGATTAATTACTTAGATACGCGCGTTCGTCCGTCGCACTGATTGTTACTCGACTATTTGAGTAAGTAAAGATATTTATAACGAGCTCTATTGTCCAGTTCTCCGTAATCAAAAGTTCAAGGCGATTGTAATAGGATGTATATTAATTAGTCGTATGGAAATTACCGACTGATTAATTTGAATAAAATTACTACTCGGTAAACGTGACTGAAATTAAAGCGATTTAAAGAGTAGTCTTACGGTTTCCCTCTTGTGGTAAATGAATGTATTACAAGTGTGACAGAATCCAATTTAATTACAAAATATCTTAAAGTTGTATGTAAAGTGCAGATAGATGAGAAACTAGTATTTTAACAGCGATAAATACCGGATCTAGCTCTAATTTTAACGGCCTAAGTACTAATATTAGTGTGCGAATGCGCCCACGTGTGGTAACTGCCTACTTAAAAGTTGACATACAAAATGGGCTCTAACAAAGTCGGAACAAGTTGCCGGCTACTGTAATCTGGTAGAAAATTAATCGAGAGTCGTTCGATTGAAATCACTATTACCACATCGTTTATAGCCGAATGTGCAAGTAACGGTGTGAGATGAACTTCACTACCGGTTTTACACAACCGATGTACGGCGCATTAATATTGTAGCTTCTTGCAATAGTTAACTTGGTTTTTTAAAGCACGAAGTTGACACAGAATGTCGCCCCTGGACATCTGTGACATAAACATAAACAGCAAAAAGTGACTAACTTTGGCAAATAGGTACCTTTGAGATTTCTGGATGAAGTTTTCAAGATTTGAAACAAGTTTGAGATAAACGGCCAATTCTATAAGTTTATATTTAATTATACTTTATATACCTAATATAATTTATATTTTTTACTTTTTACTTAGTTATACTTTATATACGGTAGTATATACTTAGAATGAGGTGTTTCCTTCATCCCATTTTATTCTCTATTTGATATGAAGGGATGAGAAAGGAAAATATCTGAAAAAGATACTTTCCTTATTGTATCTTTTTCAGAGAGCTTAAAGAGCTCTATGGAAAGAGTCATGCTCAGACTTTCTTTGTGGGTTAAAATCTAAAACGAATAAATTCGTCAAAGAACTAAATTCATCAACTTAGTTCACAGAATTAGTAAGCTGAAGTAGCAAGTGGCAACCCCTGTCTGGCGCAAGACCGACAAACGATGGAATAGACTAGACTATATGAATAGACTTGAATAAACACCATGTATTGGGCAGTGTGACATCTTCTGGTCCAGTAAATCTTATTGAATACGTTTTAATCTTGAATCTTATGGCTGAATGAGAAGAGAGTGTGTGTAGTCGCGAGCCTTGGGAGAGGTTTATACCCAGCAGTGGTGGTTTTCATAACAGTGTAGTAACTCTGCAAGTCGGACTTGCCCAGTCGCGTTTACCGAATGCCTCATCTGAATTTAAATTCGGTTTGACATTCAATCAATACTACAAAATTAGAAAATCACTCATCTAAATTAATGGTGGAAAATTCGATAAGGAACTAATCAGTGAACTGTAAAAACCGCAAATGCTGGATAACAGTAAAGTTTACACTACACATTTTGTAAGCTGTAATAAGCAGGTTATTTCACTAATTAACAATAATATCACATAAATAATAATGAGAGATAAATTATATTTAAATAAATATATTTTTACTGCTAGCGAATTTTTGTTAGGATATTCTGTACCTACTAGTATCTATCTTTCTTCCCTAATAATTTAATCTGAGAATTTGTGCTTAACCAATGCTTATACAACTTGTGTATTACCTTATAATAAACTAAAGCTTATATAAAACTAAGTATGTAAATGTTAGTGACAGTATGATTTTTTGCAAAGTAATAAGATTCTTAAATTAAATCTTGGAGACATGATGATTACAAGACCGGTAGTTTTTATAGATATAGAAACACATAAAGTCAAAATGTCGTTCTAAAAAAGCATCTATATTTGCTAAAGAAGTAACATTAGTTTTCAGACCAATTCTGCATAGTAGGTATCCACTTCGGTCGCTTATGAAACGGAACAGTTAGTACTTGATATCAACCTGTAAGTTGTAACGTTCCACAGCAGGGCACATGCTTCCCTAATAATCACGATGGAGTTTCGGGCCATAATCAAACACGCGTGTCCAGTCAGTGCGGATTAGTGGCCGTAATAAGTACCTACTACCAATCAATAATATCCTTATTATATCTATGTAAGTATCGAGATAGGTACATTCCTAAATAATAACTCTAAAGATAAAGATAGTTAAATTTTGATTCAATTCGATGATCAGCAATTACCGGCATCTTAATCAGCAACGGTAGTATATCGAAAATGATCTAATAAAGGTGAAATGTCAATGCACTCGCTTAACATTTGAGTAATGATAGCCCAGGGAGGACTATTCTTAACATATATTTGTGGGTATCATAAGTTCGAATCCTATTCCGTATCACTATTTAAGAATTGCTATTTAAGTACGTTTTTTTTTAATACGTAGGTATGTGTATCATTGTGGTGTAGAATAACACCGACCCGAAAATATAAAAGACTGGGTAATATACACTATTCCATATTGAAACGACATGGTGATTTATGACTGTAAGGTCCGTTTAAGCCTCTTCTAGTATTACATGAGCCTGTTCCCTGCGGTAAAACTATAAGGCTGATAGCAATTGAATAGCTAAATACAACAACTACAATTATTTAAATTAAGATTGTAATTATAATTGCATATACATTAAAATTAAATTAATACAATACAACTATATACAAAATGTCCATAAGAATACAAAGTCTGAACAGTGTAATTCGCGACTTAAACGTAAATGTCCTTAGGAATACGAAGTCTCAACGGTGTAAGTCGCGACCTACCATAAACATACTGTTCCATCAATGTTAAAGAACTGAACCACTTGAGCCTAAAATTTTAATATTGGATGTAGGTACTTAATATTGGATTTAATATTGGAAGGAACTTTCCTACTTGTATAGTATTCGTAAAGATTCATATAGTATTCGAAAAAATTGCGTCACCAAAGCGAAAAATATTTTTCTACATGCACATGTACAGTAACAAAAGATTATACATTATACTCGACCAATTTAAAAATTTCTATTCTAAAGCCGACCGCGTGGTGTAGACCGTGGTTGGCTTCCGTGGTTATCGTAAAAGACGACCAAGGAAGAGATAACAAAGCCGCTAGCACAGGCGCTGAGGAATAACACCACTTTTAAAAAAATGAATTTGCCAACCCAATTGACCAGCGTGGCGTTTTAAACATTCTTAAGGTTCTTTAAGGTACATTCTTCATGCCATACGAACATCCTTCATGCCATACGAGGAGGCCCATGTCCAGCAGTGTACGATGAAAAGGCTACTTACGATTATTACGGTTAATTTCAAAAGGATACTTTCATACGAGCAGATAAGTAGATTTATTTAGGTTACAAAATTAGCACGCTGAAGTGTCAATGATCAGGTCATATCTACCACGGGACCGAATGGAGTAATTTATTTAATCAGTCAAGAAATGACCTTTGATTGTTTGTCAACTGTTTGTGGCATGCAGAAATCCCACCGCCGCCTTACTGGTTAATGGAGAAAATACATAAATCCGTGTACTTTTAATTCTATTAATACCCATTGCTTCGAAACTAAAGTATGAAAAATCTGAGTCAATCTGAGAATAGACGAGACATTATTAGAGTTTTAAAATGGACCAATTATAATTAAAATTACAATTTTTCAATTACGGTTACGTTATTAATATTTTAATCGGTTTGACAAATAATATAATTAAAAAGTAATTACACTCGAGTGTAATCACAATTATATTCTAACTACCGTTACAAAGAAACTGATTATTTTGTAATGTTGTAAGTTCTCTGGACCCTTAAAATATGATCTATAATATCGGTATCTTGGTTTTAAAAACATATTTCGTTTCGACCTTTTTTATAACTTTTTATGAGTATTGACATCTCACAGATTCCATAACTTTAATACCATGATCACATTTTAGAACGCTTTGTAAAAAATAAGGACTTAATATCTTACAGATATCTTACGTGGCTCTATTCAAGACCATTCATTTAAAACATCGCACAATATTCCATTGATACAGTAGCAAGTGATCAAGGTTAGATCCACACAATACAAAGAGATATACATACATATAGACCGGGTAAATATATGTTGCTTTCTATGTCTAAATCAGGCACGGTGAAGAAAAATTATATAAATTGAGAGCATAAATGATTTTAATTCACGTGATGTATTTTTTGTTAAGCACTGATCATTGTCTAATTGGCATTTTTTTATTCATCGCGCTCTCTATGACGACGAGTAAGCGAAAAAATCTTGCACGCTTGGCATTATGCCAAAACGGGCTACAAATCGGGCGTCATGCCCACTCTATTTAATTTATATCTGTGGTAAGATCCGAACACATAAACATAGAAACAGGTAGGTATAACCGCCCAACGTTGGTGGCTATCTTTCAAGCTACCGGTTTTACATTCGACGGTTATTATCTAAAGGAACCTCGGTGTCACAACACTTTTTTGTCTCCAAACAAAAAGGAACGTAATAAATTATTTTTTACGATTTCGCAATCTGATACAAGCACTGCATTTATTGTCTTGGCTAACACGAAATGCTGGTAACACAGGATCGATTTTAATGTAATTTTCTGACAATAAATTTCGCCAATAGAAATTAGTGTCTTATCTATTGGTATTAAAAGGTTTTTTGTCTATTTTGTTTGTGTACTAATACTAACACAACATTAATTATTACACCATGTCGATATTGAAACTTATATCAAAAGGATTAAGGTTCAATTCAAAGGTGAGAAGATTTGCCGATGATACAACGAACGATTCGGTGTTTTCGGCTGCGATCAATACAAGTCGTTAACCTATTAAAACAAAAAGACATAGTATGTTTATAAGGCAGGCCATGCACGACCATAAAGCATGTCCACGTGTGCTCGGAATAATTACGTCTCGGTGCCGACCGCTGGTACGAGTACCTAAGTGGTTTTGACGAGGTTGAATCACTTCTGACGCAACCGCTACTGAGCAAAACACACGTTATCTCAGCAAAAACTGTCTCACTCCCGTGATTAGATGTTTCATAAAACTCGATCGATTCACGCCTCCTCGTCAAATATAACTTATTTCACTCCATATAAATTTATTTTAGTATTAAAATAACTTCAATAAAAAAAGTGGTCGTGCAACCGCACCTTTGCATAATTATAAGTAAAATTAAATTATTAGAATAAGAGCCCAATCTACTGCGGATTTTATATCCAGTAGCTATTCGAGTTGGCGCGCTCCACCATTATAAACGTAATAAATTGTACCGACGGAAATATCACGCCGCGATATTATTTACGACCTCAAAAAATACTTGGAATTCCCAAATATTATTTCCATTCATAAGTCGAAGAGAGCCACGGACTCTAATGCACGAGCAATACTCATATAACCTGTTTAGATTTTGATAATTTTATTAACGATCGAATGCATGGAACGCCGAGTGCGAGGGACCCTAACGTCTCATATATTACCGCTTTAACACAAATTATACAAATTTAAAGCCACAACATAGAGCGTGCGTGGGCGCCTTAATGTTTAAATGTGTCATCTGTAATTATACGATCCAGAGAATTTTAATGTCTTCGAAATGTCGCCTTCTTTATTAGAATAGAATCTCCAAACTGGATCTATTGAGACCATTGTGTCACAACATATTGCTTTTAATGTAAGAATATCGATTGCTTCCCGCCATACAGAACACAAAAAGCGTATTAAAAAGTCAGAAGTACGGAAAAATTGAGTACGATATAACTCGTTCGTAGAGTTTGACAATTAGTGTTGTGACGATACGCACCAAAGAGTCTGAACCGCCGTACTGTAATTACTGTTGTCCATTCACTTTACATCATTACCCAGATTTCTACATCTTCTTTTATGTGTACCCACATTCGGTGCCGTCGTTGTGTGGCGTAAATAATTTCCTTTACTTGTCCCGACGTTCATTAGGGGCACATTGTCTCGAACTGATTTTAATGGCGTTACCTTCGAAATTTTATTACGACAATTTAGAACAATTTACTACGAAATTAGGGTCGCTAGATGACAATTTTAATAGTCTTCTTCATTACGATGTTACGTTACAATTGTTTTTCGAGTCGAACTTGTTGGTCTTTACTTGCTAAAAGGAATATCACAATTACTTCCCGCATACGTATCCGTACTCATTAGTGCCTTGTTATATAACAACAATATCCACAACTGATCCGCTAATCATTCTCGTTTTGATCTTTAGAAACGTTAACTACTCAAACTCACAGCACAAACAGAGAGACTAGCTGTTTGTTACTACACAGCGAATCAATTGAACAAACCGCTTTCGGGCCCTATATGTACGCCGTCGAAAGGTTACCGATTTGACATATGTTAGATTAATGTAACTAGTTTTGTGACTATAGACAATCATAGCAGTAGCATTGAATACTTTTATTAACAGATGATGACAACACTTTCGTTGATGTGATAGAACAGGGAATACGGAAATACGAAAAATTCCATCATGGTTAAAATAAGTTTTATTAAGTATTTTACACTATTCTGAATCAGAATCACGTGAACTACTGCTATGGTCGTCACTATCAGTTACTTGAATAATTATTTCATAGTCAATTAGGGAATCAATCCTAATATCGTCATGATGACTAAGTCATAGACATCCAAAATCATTTCTCTTGTTTTTTCAACTACTTTCGCCCAGTTGTCTTTTGTGACCTTCTCACAAGCTTCTTTTAGCAGGTTCAACATTTTATTAGTACTGAATGGCGGAGTCGTATTGTGGCGAACTGCGCAACCTGTAATATGTACCTATATACCTAATACAAAAAAAAAATCTGGTGGTTAACTTTTTAGTCTTTGTGTAGGATCAATCCGTGCCATGGCGCCAAGTACATATAACCGACTGATAGAATGAATAGAATAGAATAGAAAATCTTTATTTGACATCAACAATCAAGACAAGACACAAAATGGCGGCCGATACGATAGTTAGGCCAGTGATATCATTTTTTACTGTTGTGCAATTTTTTTAAATCTTAATTCAGGATTTTAATCGTAAATTACTCAACTGGTTCTGTCACAACTTAATATTAGACTTAATCAAATTACGCAAAAGTAATCGAATTAGTAAATTTATACAGTTCTAATATTTTACTCAGGCTACGTTACAAATATCCGGTATCGATATTCAGTATCTTGAACTAAATCACTATCTTCAAAAAAAAAAGTGACACACGACGTATCATTGTAACAGCGCGTCACGAATTGAAAAATGGTAGTTTTCTTAGTTATTAAAGAAAATTTTGGGCTCCAAACAATTACGTTTAGTGTAAAATTACCTAACTCGTGTCATTTTTGCGTGTTTGTTTTGAGAACGCGTATTAATATTTTTGGCGTAATTTATACACTACTTCAAAGTTATCTCAACCAACTGTCCATGAACTGTCAAATCGGTAATCTTTCGACAGCGTAACTATAATAAAAAGAAAACTATCATCACTTGCGTCATCAGTCACATTAATTAAATTTCTTACGACTATTTGTATACTTATTCACGTTTCTCCATTAAACTCTCGCCAAAGTAAGTACTTTAATTAGGAGTTTTCGATTTAGCGAACATTGGTAAAAGCCATTTGACTTATTAACTAGTTAGGTACCGTGCCAAGACCTCTGTTAAGGTAATTTAAACCGTGTAGAATGTAAATAAAGTGGGAATTAGCGGGCTTTTGTGAAATGTCTTAAGCCGTTGTTACAGAGATAAGTAAAGTGTTCAGGACAACCCCACTGGTTGACGGAGTGTTAACACAGCAATCACGAGAGGTACGTTTTCAAATAGTTGTATCTATAATTTGATGCTCTTTACGTGGTTACATGTAAATTAACTTATATTATTTGTCTTTGCGCGCTCATGCTAATTCATTTTTTAGCTTTTAACCGTTTCATCATGGTGTTTAAATATCACGAATACATAGTAAGTAACCTTTGTATTTTACAAAACAGTGCGTAATTGGCCAATAGTACATCAATAATAAACCATTTGAAGGTTTAGAATCAGTCAAAGCAACACTTTTTATTTTAAATACGTCAAGATGACAAAGTTAGAAATGAATAGGTACGCACATTAAATCTAATGTTATACGTGGTTATACTTACAAATGTCCGTGTCCTGGCTATTCAATTTAGTCTGGATACGTCCACAACAAATGTGGGAGATCATTCTTCATATTTGACGTCGCAACGCATGGACATAATGCCATCCATTTAGCGACCCCATGCACTATTATTGTCAACTTTCATTTGAACAAGTCATTAATGTAAAATCTAATCAATTATTACACTTTGAATAATATACCGGCTGTCTCTTTCGCTATTTCGACATCAGTAACTGTCACCTCGTCCGACAATTATCAACTTTCTACAAATTGAAACAGAATTGATATTACTCTTTGAACAGTTTTGCAAACAACCTCTCCTTCCTTTACATAGCTCCATCATTTATAGACGTACCGTTTTCGGTGTCAACTCTAATGCTGATAATTAAATTTTGAGAAAAAGGCACGTCTTCTTAATAAGTGTTACACGACAATACGGGTTTTTGTCGCGTCGTAGCGAACAATTAGCATTAGAATGTGTTAATGGAACAAATTTGGTTTCTACAAACATTCACGAAAACTGTATTCATCAGTAACCGACCTCACTGACAAATTGATTGATAATAGCTTTGAAACACAATCCCGCTTGTAGAACGTCGATCTATTAGGCGAATGAGGTAAAACACGACGATAAACCTTAAAAAAGTCGATCGTGTCGTCAATTTAAAATTCACAAAATAAACAAACAACTTGTCACGCTGCTTGTTGCCGATGCTGCATCAATAGGCCCACCCATTGAAAATGTAAAGTATCCAGTAACGGTAAAACTAATTATAGTTTCGGTAACGAATCGAGCCACTCACGACATGGCGACTATGTAAGAAATGAAGATAGAAATACGCAAAAAATGAATCGTGAGGTGAACACATTCAAAACTATCCAAAATAAATGGAACGAGAAAAAAGATAATGTGGCTAAGTACAAATTTCAAACAACGCTGATACTGACGAGGGTTTTTTTTAACTAAAATGTGAGAAATCGTTTGTAATGAACAACGAATCGGTAATAGTTTTTTTCTATGGTATGAGACGATTTTAATTTTTGTATGGCGAGGTCCGACGTGCCAGCGCAGGGCTCACTCGGTAGACCCGACAAAAACTGATCTCATTTAGTCTCACCGGTATCAACAAAACGTGAAAAGTAATTTCATAGTGAATTTTCTGTTTAACACGTCTCCACTGGCACTTTGCCCTTTCCACTTTCATTGTCTTTTTATTATACACCGATCGATGATAAATGATCCATACTTTAAGAATACCACTACAAAGCATTTATTTATAACACTTTAAATGATGAATTGGCATTGATCTGTCAGTTTCAAATATTTACGTGACGTATTACCAATCTAAGCAGATGTTACTTCATAATGGAAGTATTATGAAACATCCCAATTAGTTCCAACTGCGGCAAACCGTATAGTTGTGTGTACACATGGAACATCATCAGCATTTTGTCTTATTGTTGAGCGTAAATATGAATCCACACAATTTAGGGAATTTGTTATAATCCGCACCAAGTCCATTGTCGTCCATTGTAACAGCACGGATGATAGGGGAGAGACGACGAGGGTTTTAGTGAATGTAATAATTTACGTAATTTCAAAACCAGTGATTGATCTTGAATCGAAAAATTCGGTTCGGAACGGCACGCGAGTGGAATGCGTGTGCATCAATGCGGTCATTAAAATATACCATGCATAAATTAAGGCGCGGTCATACGGCACAGGTGGAGCGGGTGCTTTGGGCGAGTGGGATGGGAGTCGCGTCGCGACTCGAACGAGAGCGGACGAGTTATTAATAATCTGCATTCACGGGTCGCACGAGCGCAGCGACTCGACCGGCCTGCGACGACATTCCAAAGCATTGTGCTCGCCCGCTTCGCCCGCGACACTTTTGTCTATTCACACCGATAAATCACCTCCTTCGTTTCAATGCGAGCATTATTTACCTCTAACGACGAGCTCGTCGCGCTACATCGATTAATTAGTGTAACACTGCCGATAAGATAGGAAAGCGATCGCTTTCAATTTCCTCTCGAGGGGCACTCGGTGTAAAGTGTGCGTTAAGTGCGGACAATCGGAGATAAAACGTGCTACTCGCCCTTAATCCGACGATCGGAGATTGCGAGAAAACGTTTTGTCGTGGGGTGGTACGGCCGAGTTGGTCGCATTGTCTGCTACTATAATTCGATTGCCCACACACGGACGCGCATTGACGTGGGCGACCGGCCGATGCGTGGATCCCTAATTAAACCTATGAGATGCTAATGAGAGTCATTCATTGCGAGGTCACATCTTCTCTACCACAATGACACGGTTTTCATCACGAACGTGCTGTTGTAAGTACACTATTAATATTGCTGTGAATATACATGACGTTAAATTGCCGCAATTGAATCGCGTTGATTAAATGGAGCCAATGCACTTGTGTGCATCGAAAAAGCAAATTTCTTGTATCTTCGTTTTATTAGATTAACGACATAGAGTGAGTCGCGCCACACGCGATGAAAACTTCCCCAGACGCGACGTCGTGTATTGCGAGCGTTTTAAATTGATTGTAATGGGAATGAATCCTGAACAACTGTGATTCGAGTCAGAAACGTCGTCTGGCTTTCATTAGGCGTTTACATGGTCATTCCTCTCTGACCTCACGATGAAATAGAGACGTTGATGTGATGATTTGTTCACGTTTTCTCATGTATTTCTCAGCAGAAGTGTATTATGTACAGTATATATATACCTATTAGCAGTATATTATGGGCTTACATAAAATGAGTCGTTTAGTGCGATAATTGTAGACGAAGGACGAGATTTATTCCATTCAGATAAAAACACATACCTAGGCGTAAATTGACTTTCAGCTAAGCATTAAGCCCAGCTCTTGTTTTGTCGGTTTTGTGCAACTCTACCTATACAAAATAAATATGGTCTAATAATATTTCGCGTAAGTCTATATTATAGTGGTTTTTCCATTTACTCTCTTGAAAATGGCAGGCATATTTTTTATCACAATATGTAGCAAAAGAGAGACTTGTGAAGTGAACCTTTGGTAAGAATGGCTCGAGGCCGGCCACCTATCTATGGCATCGGTCTGGTTAATATGCTTATTAAATTACGTCGATAGCAAAAACCACTCCTTCGTTTAGCTTTAGGGAGTAATTAGCGGAATAAACCTTATCGCGATCTAATCACTGCCTGTAATTATTGGGTTCGAGAGAACCACACTGGCATGCGTGTACCACGCAGTTAGTTCAGTGACATCTATTTTTTGCCGATAAAATTTAAAGTAATTGAGCGTTTTAATGAGTTAGCCATTAATGGTTACCTACGCCATTTTTAAGAACAGATACTTACATACGTAGGTACCTACCCGACACAAGTAAAATAGATGATAGGTACCTAATGTTGAGACACCATTCAAATATAAGTACTTACTTAAAATTAAAAAAGTAACAGTAACACCCTGGGACATTGGTTAAAATATGATAAGGAATAATTGTTTATACAAATTGTATACAGTTGTATAAACAATTATTACAATACAAAGTTTATACACCATTATTGCTATATAAATGTTTTAGATTGCTATATAATTGCTAGTAATAATGTTTTAGATCTAATTTTCAGTGACCTCTCGTTGGATATATGTCGTGGTGAACGGGGACTTGTGCAAGAAGATATATATCACCCCCCATTGCTAATTGACGCGTCTGATGTGATGATACCTACTATTAATCAGAAACCAATTGCTAACTATAATTTTTATAGGGGTGACTACGGAAGGATTAATGCCTATATGGGAAATGTAGACTGGGTGACGACATTAGTGGGCGTATCTATAGATGATTTAGTTAATAAATTTTACTCAAAGGTTAATGAGGTTATTCATCAGCTAATTCCAATTAAAACTAAACAAAAAGATACATTATTTCCTGATTGGTATTCTAAATCTTTAATACATGTTGTACGCGATAAATTTCTTGCTCATCGTCGGTGGAAAAAATATAAAAATCCAAGGGATTACGACGAATTCTCGATTTTACGCGCTAGACAAAAAATGTTACAGCAAAAATGCTACAAAAACCATATTGACAAAATTCAAACCTCATTGAAAAAGAACCCAAAATATTTATGGTCCTATCTAAAAACTTTGCGTAAAAATGATACCGGTTATCCAAATATTATGACACTCGGGAACGAAACATACAATAATATAGATGGAATTTGTTCCGGATTTAATGGTTTCTTTGAAAGCGTGTTCATGAAGTCTGATCCCTCACGTACTAGGGTGAATTTGCCTGATGTTAACCACCCAGATACTATACATGATTTAATTATATCTGAATCTATAGTATATAAATTTCTGATCCAACTAGATCCCAACAAGGGTCCTGGGAGTGATTTTTTTATAAAAATTGCGCTTCCAGCCTCGCTAAGCCTCTTTCAATAATATTTAACAAATCAATCAATACTCATCAAGCATTCCCTTCTATTTGGAAAGAAGCTTTAATTGTTCCTATACATAAAAATGGATCTAAAAGTAGAATGGAGCATTATCGTCCCATATCAATCCTTAATGTTCCAGCCAAAGTTTTTGAAAAAATAATTAAGACGAGTGTGTATCCCTTAATAGCTAGGTCAATACCAGATCAACAACATGGTTTCATGAAGGGACGTTCGACGGTAACCAATTTAGCGCTGTTTACAAACTATATTTATCAAAACATGGATGGGGGTCATCAGGTCGATGCGATCTACACGGATTTCGAGAAGGCATTTGATCGAGTGGATCACATTATATTGCTCCAAAAGCTTCATGTTCTTGGAATTCGCGGAAACCTGCATCGATGGTTCTTATCCTACGTCACTAATAGAAGACAGGCGGTTAGGATCGGGAGCTCATGTAGTGATTATGTTCATGTATCCTCAGGAGTTCCACAGGGTTCAATTTTAGGACCTCTTCTCTATAATACCTACCTTTTCGATATATATACCTGCTTTGAATATTCCAAGTTTCTGATGTTCGCCGATGATAAAAAGATTTATTTAAATATCAAAACGATCAATGACTGCTTATTAATACAAAATGATCTAGATAACCTAGCAAAGTACTATGAAAGAAATAGAATAACTGTGAACGTTAAGAAATGTGTCCAAGTAAGTTTTACACGGAAAACTAAACCTATTTCTTATCAATATAAAATAAACAACACAGTCATTGAATCCGTTAATTCTATTAGGGATCTCGGTGTTCGTTTGGATTCCAAGATGAAATTGGCAGAGCATATTAATTTAATTTGTAATAAAGCATACAAGCAGCTAGGGTTTGTCAAACGTGTCTGTAAACCCTTTAGGGACCTTGACTGCATAAAGGCACTTTATTTCACTTATGTGCGTACTACACTTGAGTATGCTTGTAGCATTTGGTCACCTCAATATTTAACCTATATAGACTCAGTAGAACATGTTCAAAAACAATTTATAAAATTCTTATGTTTTAAAGATAATAAATCAGTTGATTGTTATCTAACTAACTGTAAATTCTTCCATGTTGACCCATTGGAGCTTAGGCGTCGTCAACATGGAATTTTGCTTTTGCGCGCTTTATGGTCAGGCGAAGTCGACTGTCCCCAGCTACTGACCGAAGTGTCCTTACGGGCGCCAACTAGCCGTACTAGGCACACCGAGTTGTTTGATGTTCCTCTGGTCAAAACAAGGTACGCCCAAAATTCAGTCCTTTCTCGCATTCTGCAGAATTACAATACATATTACGCAGACCTTGATATATTTTTATTAAGTAAGAAAAAATTAAAAACGGAAATCATAAAAAAGCATCGAAATCATTATAATACCTCCTGAAACCCATTTCCTCACAAATATTTTAAAGTTCATCTTAATCAAATACACACACACACACTACACACCCTCACACTGGGTACAAACTCACACACAACACACACAAACGGACACACCAACGCAAACATTATTAATAATAAAGAATCATCCTTTACTTGCCCACAATCTACTAAATACTGTACTTAATGTCAGTGTAATCTGTATTGGCCATTAGCATTGGCAACATAATTGTTAAACAACATAAGTTACATAAAAGGCTGTAGATTACATAAATAAATAAATAAATAAAAAAAAAAAAAAATTATATAGTATTACAAGGGAAAATTTTATGAATAATATCATCAATTTATTTGTAGATATACCTAATACATGTATTTATAAAATTCTAATAGATTATATTCCACCTGGTGGTCTGTGAATATTAGCTGATGGACATCCGCGATATACGCCTAGAATTTTATGATAATTATAGAATTATAATTGTTATTAGGGTCAAACCTCATTGATTGGTACCAAAAATTGGTGAGCAAATAGAGCATGGGACGGCGCCGGCAACCCGCATATGTAACTACCAACTTTGCATTTCAATACCTATTTTAATATCGACACGCACCATTTCATTTAATTGCATTTCCTGAATGGACCGATCACCCGATAATTCTTTTATTTACTCGACTATGTGTAAAGAATGGTCTTCATGTTTTTCATGCATACCTAAGGAGGTACCTACCTAAATAAGGATTTAAAAATGCCTATAAGACCTTAATATGTGATCATTTGGGCGTATTTACTTTGGTTAAAATTCCCTCACTTAAATTTTCATTGTTTCAAGATTTTGTGTAAATAGATAGTAACATGCACTAATCACAGACTATATAAAGGTATACCTACACGGTGTGACAACTGTAACAGCCTGCGTAAGAATGTATGAGCGTAATCTTTGTTATTGGTCGTTGTGGACGCGATCTGTATAGTATTGACTACATATCGTTTTGGTCGTTGTGGAAACGATCGCTGTAGTATTGACTACATATCGTTATTGGTCGTTGTGGACGCGATCTATATAGTATTGACTACATATCGTTTTGGTCGTTGTGGAAACGATCGCTGTAGTATTGACTACATATCGTTATTGGTCGTTGTGGACGCGATCTGTATAGTATTAACTACATATCGTTATTGGTCGTTGTGGAAGCGATTGGTGTATTATTGACTACATATCGTTATTGAACGTTGTGGACGCGATCTGTATAGTATTGACTACATATCGTTATTGGTCGTTGTGGAAACGATTGCTATAATATTGACTACATATCGTTATTGAACGTTGTGGACGCGATCTGTATAGTATTGACTACATATCGTTATTGGTCGTTGTGGAAACGATTGCTATAATATTGACTACATATCGTTTTTGGTCGTTGTGGAAACGATCGCTATAATATTGACTACATATCGTTATTGGTCGTTGTAGAAACGATCGCTGTAGTATTGACTACATATCGTTTTTGGTCGTTGTGGAAACGATCGCTATAGTATTGACTACATATCGTTATTGGTCGTAGTGGAAACGATCGCTCTAGTATTGACTACATATCGTTTTTGGTCGTTGTGGAAACGATCGCTATAGTATTGACTACATATCGTTTTTGGTCGTTGTGGAAACGATCGCTATAGTATTGACTACATATCGTTATTGGTCGTAGTGGAAACGATCGCTCTAGTATTGACTACATATCGTTATTGGTCGTAGTAGAAACGATCGCTCTAGTATTGACTACATATCGTTATTGGTCGTTGTGGAAACGATCGCTATAGTATTGACTACATATCGTTATTGGTCGTAGTGGAAACGATCGCTGTAGTATTGACTACATATCGTTATTGGTCGTTGTGGAAACGATCGCTATAGTATTGACTACATATCGTTATTGGTCGTAGTGGAAACGATCGCTGTAGTATTGACTACATATCGTTTTTGGTCGTTGTGGAAACGATCGCTATAGTATTGACTACATATCGTTATTGGTCGTAGTGGAAACGATCGCTGTAGTATTGACTACATATCGTTTTTGGTCGTTGTGGAAACGATCGCTATAGTATTGACTACATATCGTTATTGGTCGTAGTAGAAACGATCGCTCTAGTATTGACTACATATCGTTTTTGGTCGTTGTGGAAACGATCGCTATAGTATTGACTACATATCGTTATTGGTCGTAGTAGAAACGATCGCTCTAGTATTGACTACATATCGTTTTTGGTCGTTGTGGAAACGATCGCTATAGTATTGACTACATATCGTTATTGGTCGTAGTGGAAACGATCGCTGTAGTATTGACTACATATCGTTTTTGGTCGTTGTGGAAACGATCGCTATAGTATTGACTACATATCGTTATTGGTCGTAGTGGAAACGATCGCTGTAGTATTGACTACATATCGTTATTGGTCGTAGTAGAAACGATCGCTCTAGTATTGACTACATATCGTTATTGGTCGTAGTAGAAACGATCGCTCTAGTATTGACTACATATCGTTATTGGTCGTAGTAGAAACGATCGCTCTAGTATTGACTACATATCGTTTTTGGTCGTTGTGGAAACGATCGCTATAGTATTGACTACATATCGTTATTGGTCGTAGTGGAAACGATCGCTCTAGTATTGACTACATATCGTTTTTGGTCGTTGTGGAAACGATCGCTATAGTATTGACTACATATCGTTATTGGTCGTAGTGGAAACGATCGCTGTAGTATTGACTACATATCGTTATTGGTCGTAGTAGAAACGATCGCTCTAGTATTGACTACATATCGTTATTGGTCGTAGTAGAAACGATCGCTCTAGTATTGACTACATATCGTTTTTGGTCGTTGTGGAAACGATCGCTATAGTATTGACTACATATCGTTATTGGTCGTAGTAGAAACGATCGCTCTAGTATTGACTACATATCGTTTTTGGTCGTTGTGGAAACGATCGCTATAGTATTGACTACATATCGTTATTGGTCGTAGTGGAAACGATCGCTCTAGTATTGACTACATATCGTTATTGGTCGTAGTAGAAACGATCGCTCTAGTATTGACTACATATCGTTATTGGTCGTAGTAGAAACGATCGCTCTAGTATTGACTACATATCGTTATTGGTCGTAGTGGAAACGATCGCTGTAGTATTGACTACATATCGTTATTGGTCGTAGTAGAAACGATCGCTCTAGTATTGACTACATATCGTTATTGGTCGTAGTAGAAACGATCGCTCTAGTATTGACTACATATCGTTTTTGGTCGTTGTGGAAACGATCGCTATAGTATTGACTACATATCGTTATTGGTCGTAGTGGAAACGATCGCTGTAGTATTGACTACATATCGTTTTTGGTCGTTGTGGAAACGATCGCTATAGTATTGACTACATATCGTTATTGGTCGTAGTAGAAACGATCGCTCTAGTATTGACTACATATCGTTTTTGGTCGTTGTGGAAACGATCGCTATAATATTGACTACATATCGTTATTGGTCGTAGTAGAAACGATCGCTCTAGTATTGACTACATATCGTTTTTGGTCGTTGTGGAAACGATCGCTATAGTATTGACTACATATCGTTATTGGTCGTAGTGGAAACGATCGCTCTAGTATTGACTACATATCGTTATTGGTCGTTGTGGAAATGATCGCTGTAGTATTGACTACATATCGTTATTGGTCGTTGTGGAAACGATCGCTGTAGTATTGACTACATATCGTTATTGGTCGTCGTGGAAGCGATGTATAGTATAACTACATAATGATTTTTGTCATACTATTGCTATCGCTTTCATAACGATCGATAACAAAGATTACGCTCATACATACATTCTATTGTATGAGCATTATTGTATGTGTTCCTACGCTAACAATAACAAAGATTACGCTCATACCTACATTTTATTGTATGAGCATTATTGTGTGTTCCTACGCTAACAATAATAAAGATTACGCTCATATGTACATTCTATTGTATGAGCATTATTGTATATTTATTGTATGTATGTGTCGCGTGTACTGACCCTTCATTGAAAGGCGTTACATTTATATTTATTTTAAAGTCTTGAATTCAACATCTGATCTGATGGTAATACATGTTTTGTAAGCATTGTGTATTACTTACATAGTTAGACTTGCACCATAATTACATCCAACATGGCGGTCGCAAAACGTCAATCTATAATCTGGATTTTAATGAAATATTTAATCATCTTTTTATTCTTATTTATTTAGCTCAACGTGGCTGTTTAGAGCTAATCAATATTTATAAATCGTCTGAACATGTCAATTAATGTTATACGCGGGAATAATTGACGTAAAAACGTTTTAGATTATGCAATAAAATAATACCAGAGACTCTCCTTATATGAGAATCAGGCTCAGACATCATCGGAGTCAGCACCAAATGTAGCGCGGCTATTTTTTGTCAAGAATCTCTCTCGAACGGGTTCCGTGCAAGCGATTTGTTGGAATTTTCTTAATGAAATGTCATTTCAAATATGTAATGTTAATGGAAACAGAGCTCAGCAAACCTATATTTTGTTTACATTGCCAATATTTCTAATAATCTGTAAAAACAAAAATTCGTCCATTTTCGGACATGGGCCCTTTCGTGCATGGCCTGAGTACGCCACGCGGGCCAAGCGGGTTGACGACAGTTAAGATGTTAACATCTTAACTGTTGTTAACATACCGCGCCATCTCTAAAGGTTGACTGGGAAATAATATGTCAAAGCATTAAATCCTCTTTTTGTCACTTCGTACAATAAAGAAGAAATAAAAAAAAAATATTCAACTGTTTCCCAAAGATTACGTTCTATTTATTTTTGAATTTTCCTTAACGTTGCTTTACATGCAACACCCCCCGTACTATATTACCTTAATTACTTATTACTGGCTTAATTATATATTTTAATTTAATTGAATACCCCATCGTTTTACTTCGACCTACATTGACGTACCACTTCAGTGACGTAGATAATTAGAATTGTAGGCACCAAAGAGGGAATTGTGAGCTCGGAATGAACCGCCTAACATGGTCTAGCAGGGGTGCTCAAACGGTGACTACCTTGACAAAAAAAATGCATATTTTGCGGATAACTAATATCTATGCCACGATACACCATACCTAGACGACAATCCTGCATCACACATACTTGCATCTCACACATCTCAGAGTCGATCGATCGTAGTCTAACAATATTGAGGTAGATCGCCAGCAGTTCAAGTTTGAGCACCTCTGGTCTAGAACCTAGACCCACTTACCGACCATTGACAACCATCCATATATCATCAATTCCGGACGATTTGCGACGGTACCAATTGAACCGATTTGAAATGATACTTATAATTAATACGACAATGAATCGAATACAGGGATACTTAAGCCTTTGCGTAGGTATAAACCAATAGAAAATGCTCGCGGCTTCGCTTGGAATTTTAAACAGATTCCCTCAATAATTCTTACTAATGTTTCAGAATTATTGCTTTAATTCTGTTATTATAGCTGCTTATTGGAGCTGACAGTATAGTACAGAGTCTGGTGAGACACTTTATAACTGGAATCCGAGGATTATGGAATGAGTTACCTGAGATTTATCCGCTGCAATACGACATGGAGTACTTCAAAAAGATTAAGAAATAATACACAGGGTCAGCAATGCGTCTGCAATTCTCCCGGTATTATAGGTGTCCAAAGGTAAATGGTGGAAGCTGAACGAAAATTCCAATCAAATTACGGAATTTAGAAAAAGAAACAAACAGTCTAACTTTGTCTTTTATGTAGATATCGTGCTTACAGATTTGTCTTTATATTAATGTACCACTATCAAAGGAATCTGTTCAAAAGTGTTAAATCGGTTAATATAATGATGATGGATGCCGTCCCGACCAAACAGCCCGCAGCGGGGGTGTCTTACCCTACTATACAAATAAAATATTTTTATTATTAACCACTTTTCCTGTCCTTTTCACACTCACAAAACGCCCAATAAGGCCGCTCCTGTCGCACAATTTAATCGAAATCATATTTCTGTTTTGTCATTGTGGTATCACCTTTGGAGAGTTCCTCTCTTTTGTCCCTGATTTCGAATCGTTGGTTTCTTGTTTCCAGTGCACCTTTGGGCTTTGTTTTTTTAATAAGTCACAGCGGCAAAGTAACACGAAACCTTCGGAGAGCCTTTTTAACTTATGATTCATTTGTGAGTAACGTCTTACTGAAATTCGCAAACAATTTCAGCTCAGTTGGTTTTTTTTTACCAAATAATGTGCACCCACTCTTTGCCATCTGTTGTCAAGTAGCAGGAGTTGCGATCTATCAATTTTTTGCTTGTGTTTACCGTAGCTACTTCCTATGAATGAACGCGCCGCTCCCTGTAAAAAGGTGCAACCGTGTCAAAATCCGAGGATATTGTTTAAAAACTAAGACAGACGCGTATGTGTTCCTTTCATCATCGCTGCTTTACCTGTGGGTGATCACAAAAAACATGGCAGGTAGCCCATTTGTTTGTTATTAATTCTCGCGTCGAATCTTGTTTTTTTCCTCCGTCGACCACTTTAATACGGTTAGAATATTAATTATAATTATAAACGGGGTTCTTCGGGTTCGTTATAAGGTGCGCTGAGCCTTCAGTTTTGGTTACTAAAATTTAAATCTGATCATTTATCATGCGACAATGTCGGTTTATCTTGATTCTCTTTTATTTTTTCGTCCCACAGTCTGGCACGGTTTGCTCCTTGTATTATTAACCTTTTGTTGTATCATATCTGTGTAACATAAGTTATACGTAGACGTATTGATTGCATAGATACATCGGCATGCAATACAAAGAAATTTGACATCGGCATCTACCTAAAGAGCTTTTGAAAATTTTGCTACAGACTTCCTACTAGAACCGTATAAAAAACGTTTTGCCAAAATAAAATTGTTATTAGAACTTCACACGTAAAACTTTGATATATTAGAAACTTGTGTAACATTTTTATTCAGATTCTTCGAAACGAGAGGTTACGGTCGGTGCGCTCGCGCAGAAGCGTCGCCAAGCGAATTATCAGGTAACGCCCGCACACGCTTTCTGCACACGGTAAGGAGACGTTCAAAATCGTACTTAACTCTAACTAGGCGATCGGATACGCAGTACAACGTGATTGCACTATAATTGAGAAATGTTACATGTTTTTTTTAATACGTCGTCGGCCAATGTTGAATATTATGTTCTTTTATTTAGCGTATTTAAACTTTAAATGCACCCGTGATTATGTAATATATTTGTTTTGTTATAATTGTATAAGGACAATACAAAACAATACTTACATATGTACAATTATAAGAATTGTTTCAAGTAGTTAGTTAGCTACTCGTACTTATGAAATCTGCTGCTTTACCTAATAGTCTGTGTCTAGACATCGTAGACTATTTTAGTCTTAATATGTCACATTAGTTAAGTCAAATATAGTATGTATGTATTTATATTAGGGTACTAAATTTAATATATACGTGACATTCAGTGTTATATTTCAACTATTATTGCACTTGTGGAACCATCTCTGCATAGCCCAAAGGTTGACTGGGAGATAATGCTTTAAAAGTTGAGTGCACCTTTTGTTGATCTGTACAATCTATACATAATTATAATAAAACAATAAAAGTGTTCGCTTCGCTCGCGTAGACTCGAGCGAGTACGCTACGAGCACGAGCGAAGCAAATACAAGCTAGTAAAGAATAAAATAAATACATAAATATCCAGGTCATAGTTAACTAAGCTTTTGTACCACCCATCGATAACAAAGAAGTTAGCGAGTCAGCGCATGGTGGTGCATCGATAGAGCCCGCATGCAGCGTTTTATTTCACTTGCATTTTATATCGATATGCAAACCTTTTCGACACTAATAAATTGCAACATTTAGACTCGCCTTGACAGACCCAAAAGTTAGACCTATGACCTTAAGTACAATCATAATCGTGACGAACTGAAATTGAAGAATCTATTATCATCCTTGACTTGTGCTCTACTTTAAACAATACCTATTTAGTTTAACATTTATTAGAAAGTTGTACATAAACTTTGCAAGAGACCGTTACGCTCGCAAGGTGTGGTATGGTAATGGGTCAGCATTAGCTCCTTAGCTAATATATCACGATTCGAACATTAGCCGTCTATCGCCCCCCGTTTAGCCGCGAATTGTCTGTGGAAAGCACCTATTGTGACCGGTGAAATTTATTTTCTTCGCGCCGTGGGAATGAAGCAATTATCTTTGGCCGTTAGATTGAGATATCGAAACGAATTTGGCGGTCTTTGTCGTGAATCGGTGTATTGAATCGTATCTATTAAGTGCCAATTAAAGATAATACGTGATATTAAACCATTCAGTGTTAAGCTGCTTAACAAACACAACAACATCATAACTGAATCTTATATTGTAAATGGGGTGTGATCGCGGAAAATTAAAGGTTTTTGTTTATCTTTTATTTCTACTCGACATTTTGGCGCGGGTTACACCAGCCGTTGTCACCAGTTAACTGAAGGACCGTGTAATCCAGAATAGTAGCTGCGAGTAATTTTATCGACTAGGTACCCACATTCGATTGATCTTCACATTCGGAAAGGCTGCGACTGCGACACTACACTATCAATGTCCGCGGACGTATTCGGTGATAAATTGCAAGATTTTTAATTTGTTAATCACTGGATTCCGCGTCCACGATAGTTTATATCCATCTTCCAGATTACTTCGTGTAGAAATAAAAGTTAAATGAAAACCTTTAATTTGTTTGGACTTTATTTTACAATATAAAAAAATCAGAACTGAAATGCGGAAAGCCCATGAACTCGCCTGAAATATGGTTTATCATGTTTACTCTAAACCGTAAGCGGTCCTTTTAGGGATGTAGGTACCTATGCTTCTAAAACAGCCGTGTAGTGTCGGCCGGCTTTAAAATAGTTCCACTCCGTCTCATCTCTAAGGTGTCGCGATAACCTAAAGGGTACCTAAAGAATAACAAAGCCGCTACTACCTCAAGCCCTGAGTAACTAACTACACCGCATTTGAAAAAGTGTGGACTCGCCAATCGGCTTGACCGGCGTGGTGTTCTAGTGTATCCCTATCTTGCTTACTTAGGTACTTAAAATACTGAAGGAACTACATTGAAACATTTAATAGTAATATCTGATGGTAGCTACCTAATTGGAATTAATTCAAAGGCAAGTTTTGACTCTTGACACGCATCACCATTCCATATAAACAGGTTCCGAAGTACTACAGCAAAAACGTTTACGTCAAGTAAATAAATAAAAGATGGTCGGATCTCGCGATACTTTTCAAATTGAATATTAGATTGGAATTACGCGCTCGGGCGGCTCTCTCCTCCCGTCTTTTGTTACCCGAATGATACATAAAGCGCGCGCGCATACAAACACAGCAATAGGAATTTTAAATTAGCATTCTTTTTGTGCTCCACGCCACCCTAACCTACCCACACCCCACCGTCTTAATAATATGGAGAAATTGAGTTGTTATGTACACCCTTTTTGGAGGAGGCGCGGGTGCAACAGCACACCTCGCAAAGAAGCCTTTTTGTAATTGAATTTAGATATTCCTTCTCTGGATATAACGTGCAGGGTGGTAGGGCCCGCTAGTTCAGCGAGCGAATGGAGTTGATACACATACATGTAAATGTGGCGATATGAAATTCTTGAGTCGTCTCACTGTGTCGTATACTATTACCAACGTTATTTCATTTCTCTCCCTGCTGACAGTATCCCCCATATTGTAATAATATTTACCTACCTGCATATTGCATACTTATATACATTTCAATAATTGTAATTACATTTTTTTATGGAGTAACCATTTTTTCCCGAATTTGTCGATGATCTAATCGGATGTACAATGTTCTCGAAAATAGATTCTATTAATTTGATCAGCCTTCTGAGAAGCACCGATGGCATGATACTGGTATGTAATTACAGGAGGCTATTAACATCGGCCGTGTACAAACATGGCGGCTGATTGTAGGTTCCATTTTAATTGCACACGCATCCCGACAACGTTAGACCTCTTACACAGATTTCAACTATCGGGAAAGTCGTGAGAACGTCAAGTTATTGATTCAAGGAGATACAAGCGTGGGCAACAGCAGCGAGAATTTCATTTCAATGTTGCAACATTTTCCTCTTGTCCTTTTATCTTGGAAACTCTCATAATTTTTCCTGGTGATGTTTGCTAATTTTAATTATTCTCTAAGATCCGCATTTTATTTGGACCTGCGAGCTTTCCTATCAACCAGTGATAATTACAGTCTTCCACTCCACCTTTGCAACGCTATTGTTAATTCTGTTGTAGAAGCCCAATAGCCCATCCCATCCTATCCCCATTTGCCCATTCCCCATTCGATTCCTTTAAATCTCCACTGATAAGCAGTGTATTCGTAGGCGTGCCAAAGTTTGTCATTCTAAACTGATATTGGCTTGTATCGCGGATGTCCTTGGGCGATAGTATCCATTTGCCACCATCTGCTCGTCTGCCGTCCTCTTTCCGTTAAAAAAATATGAAACAATAACACATACCTAACGCTGAAAATTAGAATCTTTCACTGACGCTTAATGTCAAAGGTAACAAACATTAACCACAATGTATTTTTTCCAAAATTCCCACAATTGTGAATGACCCCATTCTCATCCTAAATGACATTAAATAATAGTTAAGCTAATTTTACACCCGACAGTGAACCTAAACTGACTACAAAGTCTTTAAGAAATTTCGAGGCGTCATTAAGGCGTCAACACATTACTCGACGCCGATTCTTTACTTCTTAATGTTCTCAAAGGTAATTGTTCCAACATTACGATTCCTCGTCACCAGTAATTATCGGATGACAACGCCCTGAGAACGTTCGTGGTTCCGTGCCTCTTATTTTGTCTGTGAGTCGAATATGTTTTGTTTACGATCCATTTTCATGTGAGGGGAACGTACACCGTTACCCGTGAACAGTTCTCAAGGAAATTTATTTCAACTCTTAGTCCTCTAAATTTTATTACAAATTATAATGAATAATTACGCCCAAATAGAGACGCATCGTTATTACTTTTTTGTCTACCATCGCTCATCCCAAAAATCGGAATGATTTCGTTAGAAAATATGTGATAATCATTCGAATTAACATTAATGACACATTTTTAGACGCCACGTCGGCGTCACGCTCATCGCTGAGAAATGAGATTAAAACTAATTCGACGTCCCAAATTATAGACGTATGCAGCGGCGGATGTCGCAGCGCGGCGCCGGCGCAGAAACCGCACGTCATTGTTTTTTGTGGCGAGGCCCGAGGCGGCTAAGACCCAATCCGACCCCACTAATTAATTATTTCACATGTATCGATCCTTAATTGCAAACCGACCAATACCTCCACCTGTTATCTTCTTAATGACGCGCGGCAATTTGTCCAACGTAATTATCTCACACAAAAAGTAATGATTTTAAATTTCAACGTGATGGAAAAAATCGTAAGCATTAATAGCAGAAAGCATCGAGATCGAATCAATCTTAATCTCGTACAGTAATCCAGATTTATTTATGACTGAGAGGAGCGCGTGTGCTATTATGCTCGTCTGCGGCAATTTACCTCGGAAATTGTCTTAATCGGCCGCTCAAGGGACTATTTATGTATAATTATTTCCAAATTCGACGCTCCGTTTGATGCCTTTCCGCTCTCTTTGAGATCGACAAAAAAGTCATCTGTTGCAACAATTAAGCGAAGAAAAAATAGAAATAAGTATCGAAGGGTCCGCAATAATTACTGGCAAATTGACGGTTCCTAAGAGCAGATTGGCCAAGTGGCGCCTGCTAGGGTACCTGTCTTCACGCAAAAATCGCCCTCTAAACCAGGGTCAAACGAAGTTACATATATACTCGTAAAAAGTCGTACTCTGGAATATCAAGCTAGGTATAGAAATCACAGGTGTAATGCGACTTGTTACATTACGACCTTCGATTTTCCAACTCTCGGACATGAGCTTTTTCTCTCGAAAATATTGAACAAAAATTACTTCAATGCGAGTACTTGTTGAAAGCCGATAGTCATTGAATGAACACGATGATAGTCGAACAAACTTAACCGCTTACAAATCTCGAGGCAACACGATCAAACGGCTCTCCACAATAGCGACAGCCGGCGGGCGCCTAACACAATTAGCTTGGAAAGCAAATAAATCATAAAATCATCTTTATGGACCGATCTTAATTTGAAGATAACTTTGTACCTACGCCTTTTACGAAAGCCTTATTCACGTTTTGTTTGATTTAACCCACGATTTCGGGGTAAATTATAATGATAAATTAGTGGGAAAGCGTAGGTTCGATAATTAGCGCACACGCTTCGCATTTCAAGCGTTGATACTTGTAACTGTGTAATTACTACGAGTACCGACACGCCTCTGTTTACGAATTTGCACTGTCACCTTCTCGTGTGAAATAAGATTCTTTTTAATTATAACTTTCTCTTGAGTGATCAGCGAAGTTAATTAGTATTTACTTTTCAATTACATAGTTACTTATTATAGTAAATTTTCTAGAATTTATGAAACCTCCAGTTAACACATGTTGTGTAAAATGCCGCTTACTGGTGAATTTATACTTCACCATAACACGAATCATTGCTTTGACATGTCTATATAGAGGAAGCCCAGACAAGAAGAATACGTTTAGGGAAACTTAAAAAAAACATATAAATAAGTTTAGCTAGAAAAGTCTTTATCATCGTAATTAGTATCTAATAAAGTTTTGAAAACGAAACATTTTTTGAAATCAATAATTTTTAAGGAATTTTATTTCGTTGTAGTTTTGGTGGAGTTTTTCCATAACTTTCTTTAAAACCCACCAGTTATCTTCAGACCATGCCGCTCAATTGGATTTGCTTTTATATCTAAGTATACACCATTCTGAAAAGTGGAACATTTCAAGATATTTAAGACTAGTACTGAAGAAATCTATACCTATCAAGAGGACTGTCTTGACTGACTGGATGATTCATCAAAGCTTACCCCAAACCACTGAAGCTGGAAGCGTGAATTTGCTATGAATAGACAATGGCCTACATTTATGCCGTAAAGACTTAAGAAGAAGGATTTTTTTAAATTAAACCTCTAAAGGGGTGAAACGCAGTGTATATTGGTACGGTATAGGTAACTCCAACTATATTGGTACGAAAAAATACTTATTCAATGGTCTTAATCTTGGTATAAATATTATTCCACAAAACAAACGAGTGAACATGTAATACAATAATAAAAGAGTTTCGAATAATTAATTTTAATAATTGTGTCGGATAGATAAAATAAAGAGTGCAATCTTTTATACGCTCGCGTGACTTTTTAACCTATAAACAAATAGGTAAGATAAGTGAGTCCTCGCCTGCGCGGTTGCAGGAGTGCGGGGGCGGGGCAACGTGGGAATCGTGAGGACAGCGGGCGGCAGGTCCGGTGAGCTCTTCTGCAACATCAACCCGCTCCCTGCAACCGCGCAGGCGATGACTCACTTATCTAGTTTGTCTATAATTAAATCCACTCGAGCGTAGCTGCGGACGACAGCTAGTATGCAATAGAAATCCCTTCAATCATTCATTCGTAATATGGTTACTACAAGATATACAATAACAAACAAAATAAATAAATAATTAGGTATGTGCCTACCTACATAATTCTTTATTTATTTGGTTTATACACAATTGAATAGATAAATCTTTACGACGAATAGCCTATCCGTTTTGCCCAAAAGCCCCCTTTCAAATCAAATGCACACACACTGTAATTTATATATGTAACTTATTTAGAAAATATTATAATTATACTTCAAACACGTACATAATCTATTAAATTTAACGGATTTTAGATGCCTGATACTTAGTAAAAATAACAATATACAAACCTGTACAAAAATTGTATCAAAAAAAAAAACTATTTTTTTATTTTAACAGACCGCCGCGTGCGAATTATTTTCAATGAACTGTCATGGTGTCACCGACTAGGATCGTGTCTTGAACAGATCGTGATACCATAGTATTAAAAATTATGCCACAGTATTACCATAGTATGCCATCTATTAAAAATTTGGAAGAAAACTTGATATCCTTGTTAACCGGTATATGTGTTTTATACTATCATATCACATTTACTTGTCACATTTTAATATTTTACGATTCTGTATAATACTGATGACACAATTAACTTTAGGTAAAAAATATGAAAATATCGATAAGTGACACACTACCGCTAAAATTATTTACACTGGTCCTCGGGGACATCTTTTATATCAGGAACGCGTCTCTCGAATTTAAGATTTTCCGACAAAATCTTTCATTTCGCGAGCACAACAGTATTTGTTTATTAAAGCTCACCAATAGAGCATACATCATGTAAATGAAAGGGTTGCATGCAAGTATGCTAATTATATAAATGTCACTCTACTTAAAGGCGATGACAACATGATTTAAAAGTAAACAAAAAAGAATTAAAATAGAAATAAAAATCAAAAATGAAATTAAAATTGAAAACTAAAATTGTGTATTGTGTATACAATAAAAAGAAGTTATAAAGAAAGAGTCATAGTGTTTGCTAAAATAAATCGTCTAATTTTATTTAGACTATCAGCAAACAAGCAGAGAAGTTGCTCTGCTTACGAAGTTGCACATTGCACAAAAACATTGCCGATCGGGCATATTAGGGTATCTATCAAACATCGAATTCATACTAATACCCCCAAAATATTTTTTTCAATAGATAATATATTTGCTTTCGTCAATTGTTACCGACCTCATTTAATTACCTTTTAATATTTAATTTTCAAAAAGGTATCCTGTCAATATAGTGATGTTGTGATGTATGTCAAAATCCTTCACTGACGCCTTGAAAAGGCACATTATTATCCACTACAGTTTAAATTAGTAAAGATATGTCATAACAGTCACTTTCCTAAGATGCCGAAGAATTGAAGACGAAGTAAACCCATAAATCAACAAGCCGTTGAAATTAGTTTTAATATATATCTTTATTTTATAATTGAACTAACAAATTTAAGAAATACGACCGTGAAATACTATTTATTTTAACAAGGTCCAACAAAGAGTTCGTGATGCAACTCCGTCGTATCATCCGGATTTTAATCCGATTGAAAACATATGATCGCAGCTTAAGGGTTGCTCAAAGAAATATTGATATGAATATGACTACAGTAAAAAAATGATTGTTCCAGATGAATGGAAAAAATTTGTGATCGATCAAATGCGAAGATGAATATGGAAAATGTGAACACGCCATGGATGATTTTATGGATAGGATAATAATTAATATGTACTTCTGAGAGTTCTGATGATTCTGAAAGTGACGATGAAAACTACTATTATTCTGAGTATGACATAGAAGATATTGAATACATACCACCAAAGGGTCAACCAAAACCTCCTAAATGATCTGTAACGTTTGACTGATGATTGACATATAGGTGCTGTGATACAGGTGTTGAATTTTGAATTAATGTAAATAAGGTGAATAAAAACAATATAAATCGATATCTACATACATTGCACTATATATATACTTATTATAATTAATTATCTAGTATACAAATATACATAAACAAATAAATAAGACCTAACTAGAAAAAATGTAATGCGATTATCAATCAATAACGTGACTTTTTTTTAGTAAAGATATGTCATTAGTTGTTCAATGGAAAATAACAGCTCTATATATCTCTGCAGCTATATATCTATATAGCTTTACCTCTGCACTGACTCGTGACATGTTTACACAGTTTTCTATTTATCTCGTAATAAAGTATGCAATTGGAAGTACGGTAATTCATAGACGTGGATGACGCGTTCAGGTGTTGCCGGATTAGCCAATGGCCAATGTTTTCGTAATGTATCTGTACCTTGTCTCATCGGCCGATTTATCGGTGAAAAGTGCCCTAGATTCGTCCCAGCTGTTTTCTCCATAAAGGGCAAATACTTGCCTGGTCTAGGAGTCTGAGTCGGTGCGCGAAGGTTTAATAGTGATAAAAGCATAGGGATTCGCCTAGGGATTAATACTCCTCAACAGCTTGCAGAGAAACATGGTATCTAGCAACAGTCTACGATTCCGAAGAGAGCACATCTTAAAATACTTTAACCTAGTTGCGTAGCGGGGTAGTTCTCGGCCATATTGTAGCCATAAGATAAATGCCATAGAACTATGTGCAGTAGACTATGTTACAGGAACTCCCTAGTGGTAAGTCTGGAAATGAATGTAATAAAACTAGACCACAGATACTGAACTGTAATGGCTGTGGAAGTTGTTGAAATGGTACGAATCAGACAAGAAATTAACTACTTTTCAGCTGTTTTAATTCTATCCTTTTTATTTTTTATTTCTTTTGATCATCTGACCGATAGTGCCTAGGTATTTAAAGGTAAAATATGTCTTATTTTGTAGTTGTACTTATTACATATAAACCTATTTTTTCTCCAATAAATGTAAAAACGTACTATTTGATTAGCATCAATAATATAATGCAGCTAAATTGATTTTTCATGTTAATAAATGTCTTATAGTTGTTATTGAGTTATTACATGCTTTCTTACTTCTAAAATGGCTCATAATATGCCATAACTCATTCCAAAATATATTCAAATTAGCCGACATTAGGCTGAGAAATATATTTGAAAAATATTTTATAGCCTTATTTCCACTTACACACGCGAAGACGGTAAAACATGATTAAGCATATTATGATTATCACATCAAGTATGATTATCACACAAAGTATCTTTAAAATGTCTCAAGTCATCTTTGCATTCTTATTGTATTTTATGATCTGTAACATTCTGATTGACTTCTAAACATTCTAACAAAAAATATGTATGAATCTTATGAGTTTACCAAATGTGAGCTCTGCTCAACTCGTGTAAAACACGATTATTACTGAAACGCTTCTTCGACCGCCAGGCACAGGCAAAAACACGCATTCTCATCCTCCGAGTTCAGTACTATTACCATTAATGAAGGCAAGCCCTAACGGTGGACATTGTCGAGCGTGATCTTTACCATGTAGTAACCGAGAACCCTTGCCGTTCCCACGTCTAACGAGACTATATCCATTACGTAAAACATTTTACATACATTCCTTCCACTTATTATCAATGTATTAAGTAAATCGGTCTCTTGAACTTCGCTCAGTTTTATTTCCATTAATCGCTTTTCGACATTTTCGGTTCGCCGCCTGACAACGTTGGCTTAATACATTATTTATTGTAATTCCCTCCGCTTAGTATATGTTGTTTAATGCGCTTTTACAATGTTTTCGTGAAGAAAGCAGACTAAGGGTAATTATTTAGCAGTGTTCTGCGGTTTCGTAGGCCGAGCGGCCGGCGAGTTAATGAGGGCCCGAGTAATAACCGACGATTATTAAGTACGACATAGTTTGCCGCGGCTCTCGTTACCGAAGGCATCTCCTTCGCGAGGTGCGCTGTTTGCTTTACTCTCCACATTTATGAATATTTCACGCTTCTGACCGCACGTCGCTTATTGCAACGCAGATTTCATGTCTGACACATTATTTATTAAATTGATTAGTTTCTCTGCTCCGAGACTTTATTTATTTCAATTCGATAGACTCCTAGACGCAGTAAAGTAGCTCGCCCCGTGAATGTCACAGTTTCCAACCAGTAAATTCTTATTCGAAAGTGATGCATGGCTCACGAACTCTCATTTCGAATGTACGGTAATGAGTATGCAGTTTGACTCCGCGTGCTATTGCTAATTATAGGATTTATCACTTGCAGTACGCAACAATTTTGAGTATTCTGGCGTTACACCATCTTTAATTTAGCTTCTTTTGATACAGAGATTAACAAAATTTCAACTCTTTCAAACTTGTTGACTTTCTCCCTAAATAAACAAGCCAGATTAGTCGGTGATCATCCACGTTACTAGTCATAAATTGGACATTGACAAAAACATCATTCATTCCTATCAATAACATTGTGGGAGTCTCATTAATGAATTGAAAAGTGCGCATCTTCATTATTACGAACTTGGTTACCATTGTAGAGGAGTATTCTGATGCGGGCTGTTTAGATGTGTGTGCGCATTGAGAATGTACGGCGTGCGTATGGTATGGTGTCGTGTATGTGTTGGCGCACACACACGTCAATTATTTCCGCCGTAGTTTTCTCACGCTTACGCACACATGTGTACTCGCAATTTGCACTCGTAATGTAGCAACGTATTTATTATGGTCGTTTGTGTGCAAGTTTATCAGAAATTAGTTTTACCGCAAGTATCAGGGCATTGGTGGAAATTGACAACACCGTTGATTGTAACGATGGGAATCTCAGCACGTGTACCACATTAAACATTATATATTTACTACATTGGGTGCCATTTTAAAACACCACTTGCAAAACAGAAATTATAGCGGCACCCAGTGGCGCTTTATGATTTTGCATTTGTTTCATTTTAATGATACACTTGCGTCACTGATGGTGTCGCGTACATTTAATATTTCAACAAAAAAGAAACTCCACGGAAAAAACAGAGACCGCTTGATGGATTCCAACAAGAATCCATTAAAAACCGTAAAAATAAACTTATCCAATAACTGGATTAGTTAAAGCTTCAAGTGTAAAAAGTTTGAAGCAAATTGTAGCATTATAGACCGTTCACCTCGAGTCTAATTACCAGCTCTTTGCATAATATACATACACATTAGCACTGCGAAATGATCTACAAATTGTTCAGAAGAAAGACCACAATAATTACATACCTTCATAAGCATATATGTAATTAAAGTCTTTACTTTGTCACTGGAAATTGAGTTCGCAGTTGTCGTTCTCGAACTGAAATTACCGTCATCGAACCGTTATGAACAACAAAGAAATCCTTTCATTCAAAAACAGCCGTCTCGACAAATATTTGTATTATCAAGTTCCGATATAATTTATCAAATAATAATTTCAAGGGTTACACAGCCGCTAAAAGAGCAAACAGACAAATAGGTGCGGTCATATAAATTACCACAGAACCCAAGGTCTTCTGAAAAATATCTAATTTGAATGCACAGTTTATCACCAATGTCCACATCCGGTGTAAGGTTTGGAATAGCCAATTTAGTGTTAATTTTATACATTATCTTTATACATCCTGCCGTTCATTATTAGTCAGTGATTAGCGATTGTGTTACACGCAATTAGTCATTAATTCATTTGAATTATGTCATTAAGTTAGTTATTATGAGGAAAAATATTAGTGAATGGATGACTAGTATCGCAAGAATATTGACATCAATCGAATTCAAGGTGTTCTTTTTGAAGACTATGATATAGAGAATTCATACCTTCAAGACTTTGTACCATTAGATCTTAAACAAATGGTAGACAGATGTGGGTCAAAATATGTAAAATATGTAAATATGTGTTAAATATGTAAAAAATACACTTTTAACAACAGAAATTATACCCAAACAATTTTCTTCCAATGATTATGCCTTGTAAGTCATAATTCATAACTCCATACAATTTTAAAATCTTTATAAACATGCGTGACTTATTTTCACCTTGTTAATGTCATGTGTTTTTCCCCTCTTATTATCTTCATGCTGTCAATTGAACAAATATATTATTTTACTCCTATTTAAGTATTTGTAGGACATCTTCGATAACGTTCTGATAACGGAGATGACGGCTTAATCTCGTTCTTTAACGAACTTCTCATTCTAGATTCGAAGATTACCGAATTTAATCTACACACATTTCGCAATAATGATTCTTAATGTAATCCTTTAAGGGACATATTTGGAAAAGAATTTTATTAGTAATGGTAAACGACGTTGTTTGAGGAGTTCTAAGTTTGTTGGTTGCTTAATTGTAAAAATGTCAGTGTTGACAGCGTCGACAGGCTGTCATATCGATAAATTGATCACAGTTGTTTGCGCAAACGTCGTCGGTTAGATAAGCAACGATTACCGTGTATTTTAATTTGAGTGTACATTAAGTATAGGTATACATTTTCTCCTATGAGAACGGACGTCTTATCAGAAAGTCAACTTCAATAAGAAACTCATTATTACATTTATCAGTTTTAAAATTCCCATAAGTAGTTGCATTTTAGGTAGCATATAAATAAATAGACAGCTTATGTTGGAAACAAAAACAAGTGACACAAGCGATCGTCCCACCCACTTCCGGCTGCGACGACGCCCGATACAAATCTATTCAACGGTCACCTTCTGGCTAACTGGGTGAAACTAGTCCGTGAGAACTGTTCGACATATTATGTAGGCACATATAAACCGATTGATTTTATTGATTGTTTACTATTCAAAACGGTTTTAGCGATCACTTGTTTATTTCATCTAGTGTTTCAAGTGTTTTTGTTTATCAGATATCTTATACATTATTTGTCAAGGTCGACGTGGTTAACGAATGTTTTCATTTGTTGCAGGAGAGCATGTGATGCCGGCCCGTGACGCCCGGCGCCATGCCAACGCCGCTGCAGCCCGGCGGCCCCGCTAGCGGCCCGCCCCCGGAGCGCAAGCGGCGCCGAAAGCGCGACGATCCGCAGAGTACCACCGCACTCGAGCCAGACGACGACTACGGAGAGATGAGCCCAGAGGAGGAGCCGCGAAACGCGCCCGCGGCTCCTGCGGCCCCCACACCGGCGCCCTCCTCCGCGCCGGCGCCCACCTCACCCCCCGCCGCCCCTGACGCCGTCGATCTCACCTCGCGACGAGATTCACCTCCTCTCTCCTCCGATGTCGAGCGCTTCGATGGAAAAATCGTCTATAACCCTGACGGCTCCGCCTACATCATCGAAGATCCCGAACTGTCAGAGGGCGAAACTAGCCTACCCGACTTGCCTAAAATAGAACCCGGCTGCATCGTCGACAGCCGCGACAGCAACGTCGTGGAGAAACATCTCGAATTCCCCCAGATAGCAAGCGCGTTTTATGTATCAAGAAATCCATCGTTATACGGCGCGCTCTATGGAAGATTGGCGGCTGAGCGAGCACGAGCGAGACCTGATGCGCCTGTGATGCACAGTTATCGAGTGTTTAGCTTTCGTGGAGGAAAAGACACCCAGAGACCTCCATCGCCAATCGCTGAGTGTCCTATCAGTGTGCCAGTCAAACCCATCCTTATGTGTTTTATGTGTAAATTGAGTTTTGGTTATGCAAAATCTTTTGTGGCACACGCCCAATCGGACCATAGTTTATCGTTACTTGACTCGGAAAGAGATGCGTTATCAAGAGAGAACGCGTCTGCGATCATTCAAGGCGTCGGCAAGGATAAAGAACCCCTAGTCTCATTTTTAGAACCAGTGGGTGCTGCAGCGCCTCCTCGTGCGTCTATGTCCGGAAGCCCTGCTAATATATCGGAATTATCAAGTCCATCCGTAGAAAAACGACCAGATATGACAACTCCAATTGATAGAGAAAACGATTCCATGTTACTAAACGGTACATGTGAAGAAAGGAGGCCTAGTCCACCATCATGGAGGCCGCCTCGGTCATTAGCAGAGTCAATGGTACCACAACATTCCTTGATCTCAGTGGCGCATCCTCACACTATAAATGCGTCTGTACAACCACGTGCCAGTCCGAATTCTTCCCCACCGTTTCAAGCAGCACCTCCAGCTTTCCTTTCGGGGACGACGATAGGAGTTTGTCCAGACCACCTAGGAGGGCGGCCGTCTGGTGCCGACTGTCCGAAATGTGAACTGATCCTAAATTCAGGTAGATTAGGAGGCCCACTTGCTGGTATGCATAGTCGAAATTCCTGCAAAACGTTAAAGTGTCCTAAATGCAATTGGCATTATAAATATCAAGAAACATTGGAAATACATATGAAGGAAAAACATCCAGAAGCTGAGACGAGCTGTATTTATTGTATAGCAGGTCAACCACACCCCCGGCTCGCACGCGGCGAAACGTACACGTGTGGGTACAAGCCGTACCGATGCGAAGTGTGTAATTACTCTACTACGACGAAAGGCAACTTAAGTATACACATGCAGTCTGATAAACATCTAAATAACATGCAAGAATTACAAAACGGTGGTAATCCTGGAGAAAGTACTCTACCTCCGGCACCTCAACATACTCCTCCAAGTGCTCACAAGCCACCACTGCCACATCATTCACCTTTAGGTCAGAAACCAAAACCTACATTTCGCTGCGATGTTTGCAATTATGAGACAAATGTTGCGCGGAACTTAAGAATACACATGACCTCCGAAAAGCATACTCACAACATGCTTGTTCTCCAGCAAAACGTCAAGCACATGCAAACTTTGTCAGCTCTTCATCATAGACAACAAAGCCAGCAACAGCTAGAGAGTTTACTCCACTTCCATACTGGTGATGCACCCCCACCTAATCCCGAAGCTGCTCTAGCAGACATGGCGTACAATCAAGCTCTTATGATTCAACTGATGACCGGTGGTCCGGGACCTTCCCCTCCCGAATTAGGAGCTCATCTCGACGTCGGTCTAAATCCCGAAGCAATGGAACCTCCACCAGAACCGGCTGACCCTGAACCAGAAAGAACTTTTCATTGTTGCATTTGCAATTGTTTCTCAACAGACTCGCTAGAAGCCCTCGGCCACCACTTGGCGCAAGATCGAACGAAGATCAGAGAGCAAGAGATCTTAGCATTAGTGGCCGGTCATTACGTATGCAAACTGTGCACATACAAAACCAACTTAAAAGCCAATTTTCAACTACATTGTAAAACTGATAAGCATTTACAGAGGTTGCAACATGTTAACCATGTGAAAGAGGGCGGTCCAAGGAATGAATGGAAATTGAAATTCTGCGGAGGTGTAGGTACTGGTGGTGCGGGTGTCGGTGGCGTGCAAGTTAGGTGTTGCGCCTGTGACTACTACACCAATTCAGCTCATAAACTTCAGCTTCACGCTGCTGGGGCTAGACATGAGGCCGCAGCGCTTTTGTTAAGACATCTTCGTGAATGTGCGTCCCGAATTCCTCGTGAACGCCCACGTGTGTATCGTTGTGCTCTGTGCGGTTTTGGAGCGTCTCACCGACTACCGCTCCTGCAACATGTCCGCTCAGTTAAGCATTTACAAATGGAACAAATTCATCAACTTCAACGACGTTCTGAAGGGAAAGATCCAACACCTGATGTCGCGGAACTCTTCCAAGTAATTCCTCAGCCACCAGAATTGCCAAGCCCCTACGATCAACAGGATTCTGGTGAGTAAAAGTTTATTTCTATGCTTTCCATAAATGTTTAGCAGGGTAACCAAGCAGTTTGTAGTTACCACAAAGTATGGAATGAAGTAACATGCCATAAGTATGTAAATTTATTTAAATTGCTCCGTAGTCTGAAATATTATGTTTTTAGTGTCACCTTGAAAGCTGTGAAACAACCAATTGAATATTGCCGTGGTAAAAAATCTATACTTTGCTATTGATTAGACTAATTAAAAATAAATCCAGGTATTATATAACGATATCAGAGCAAAGGAGCCTTTTAGTCGGTCTACATTTATTGACCTTGGTTAAGATTTTCTAACCTAAAATGTTTCAACATTCTAATTAAATAGAAACAGCCAATCTATATCTATACTTACTATTATATAATAAAGAGAGAGTACGAATTTAGTGAGTTTGTGTGTATGTGGAGGGTAATCTCCGGAACCACTGCACCTATTTGAAAAATTCTTTCGCCATTTGAAAGGTACATTATTCCAGATGGACATAGGCTATATTACATATATGTATGTATGTATATATATTATGTGCAAAAAAATTGCTGCGTTGCATAACGCATGCCGGACACAGCTAGTATCTTATAAAATACATCTTTTTTTAAGATTCGCTTAAGTTTCAATATCTGACGATGTCCAACTGGCAAGGTTCTTATTCTCCGATTCACAATTAATTAATTATCTATTAATAAGTAACAATTACTATATAATTAGAGCGGTGATAGTCTAGGGCAGCGTTTCTCAACCTTTTTTATGTCGTGACCCACGAAAAAGCCAAAAAGTTAAGTAAAAAGTCTCCCTACCCCGTACTATAAAATTATAATAATATTTTAATTGTTTATTCATACGTTTAATAACTAATTTTTATTATTTTATTATATTATTATCTCGGTATTGTATCATTTGTAAAAAAAATGTTTTCGATGTCTTATTATTTTTCAACAGACTGCGACCCCCTTTAATAACAAACGCGACCCCCCTAGGGGTTGCGACCCACCGGTTGAGAAACGATGGTCTAGGGGTATCTATACTCGACTCACATTAGTGTGATCGTGAGTTGAAATCCTCGGCCCCGTACCTACCACTACTACTACTTAATTACGGATATTTAAAAATTACCACTAGCTCGGCGGTGAGAGGAAAACGTCCTGAGGAAACCTCCATATGCTCCAGAAAAAATCTCGAGCATGTGATCCACCATTCCGCACTGGGCCCATGTGGTGGATTACGACCTGAAACCCCCTAGTGATTTACTAGAGGAGACCTGGCTCTGCAGTGGATGCTATATGCTGATACATACTTTATAATTAATATATGTAACTATTACTAATTTCCCTAATGAACTTCAACTAATATAGGTAGGTACCTATTCAACGAACCTCCTGTGTGCAAATAAAATTTTAACTTCTAACAGGAAAGATTTTTTTTCTTCTTATGCCTTTATATTCTATCATTTGTCTTTTCGTGTTCAGCAGAGTGGTAATGAGGAAATTGTTTATTTATCTGGTAATAACTTTCCAACCGTGACTGCCCTATTGTTATTGTGCATTACTTCCTCGAGGCGTTGTCTCTATTAGGCAACAAGTTAATGATAACTAGTTGTCTTACATAATGGAACCTAACGTTGCAAAAAAACGCTTCACAGCGTCTTCTCTATGTAATTTGTAAAACAATTGGTGATGAAAATAATTAGTTGCGCACGCGCAACATACCTATATATCCTAACAACAGTTTTCTCTACCGCTCAATAGATGTCGCTAGCCTTACAAAACGTGTCATAAAACATAAGAGCGAAAACTGTAACCGATTGCATTTGTTATTTTTCCTCTCAAACTAAACATATTTCGTAGTTTTTATTCTATAACGCGTAAAAATTCTATTAAAATTAATTCAACCATAACCATTACTTGCGTTCGTATCGATAAAGTAATACTCAGTCGACTTATGAATGTGATTTCGAAACGTCACTATCGGTTTCCAATTTAAACCGATTCGTTCCTTAATCAATTTTGTTCTGCGTTTCTACAAACTGAACTTCTTTCTGTGGCATGTTAATAAATATACAATTTTGTTTCGTGTTAATTTGCTTAAGTATTTCGTAAGAGTGCGTCCGCGTTGTCGCAGAAGGCTTCATTATCGCTTACTGCGTGACCATCACGTCGTGTTGTTCAATCTAAGAGGCAGTCTCCATTTTGAGCGATGAGCATTTAGCGAGGAATTCGTAATCACAATAATGAGATAATTACACACGGACAAAATTTAATTTAAGGCGCGCAATATTAGAACAGGTTTCTTTAATAACGTACGCCTTACACTGTGTCGCCACAGTCGGGTGCCGTCATTGGCCAGCAGCGACTCCGCCCCGCGTGCGAGGGAGACAGCGAGAAGATTTGAATTGAGAACGCGAATTTTCCATAAGTACCGCATACGGGACAATGACTCGCATTACGTATGTGGCCGTCTCGCATTAAGGATGATTGCCCCCTTGTGATGAGGCTGCTACATCATCGTACAATGTCGCCAGCCGCATTGCCCGTCGCTTGTTTATGGCCACGGTGAAATACGATAAACTCCGAGAGAAATGTGGAGGCGAAAGAAATCCGGCTTACACTATTGTGTCCCTCATGTTTATGCTTATTACTTATTTTCACCTTATGGAGCGGTCACTTTAAAAGATCGATTTTGAAATAAATTTTAGCCAATCCTTCATTTTTTGAAAACAAGACCGAACCATAAGATTAATATTAGTAGGTACTACAGAACATTAAACGTCTAGAAGGAGCAAATTCACGTGTCAGACAAAAAACGATGGTATTGTACTTATTCATTAGTATGCTCATCAATTTCAATTAAAATCAGTATAAAACCAGACTTTGATTCAATGCTTTGCACTTAAAATAGTAACGCCCCTTGGAATCTGTATTGACATTTTTTTTGTGTCAGCAAAATAAACGTCATTTATGAAGATTATATTATTTAGATTCCATGTAAGTAATAATAAAATAAGCACAGCTTACCTGTATTTCCATTGAGATTCTCATTTGACTGGCTTTTGAAAGCTTTTTTTAGATAGGTAGGTACCTACCTATTATATTAGCTATAATATGACCTTTCGCCTTCAATTTCTATCTTTTGTATTAGTGGCCTTGTTGGACAAAGTCGCGCTTAACTGGTCAATATGTGGTATATATACGATGTTAAAACTAATATATTAAAGCTGGCTCATACATTAAATTTTCAAAACTGTAACACAATCGCGACGGGCGAGCAACAAAGACGGTAAAACATTCGAGCACCCATTGTGTCCCTGACGCCACATTGTAAAAATCCTGACCTAAATCTCGCAAAACAAAACTCCGTTGCACAATACTTACTTTACGACGCTATAACGATGTGGTGTTTCCTTAGAAAAGACCCTTTGTCCATTGACAAAAAGCATCGGAGATCGCATTTATGCAGACAAGATCCCCTTTACCTGGCTATTGTTCTATGCTCCTACCAGACGGTGGGTCGGCGATTTTACATCATAAATAAAATTGTATTCACTGGTCATTCCAAAGTTAGGGGTCACTTGCGCTATTATTACTCAGATTTACTTGTCCCTCTCCCCTTCATTAGATGTAACGGTTTTAACTGATTAAAACTATGGAACGGGTTCCCAAACAGGGGACAGACTGGTTTTAAATCTTTTCGACTGTGAGATAATTTTGAGTTTTAATTAAGCGGGAAATCATACTCCGCGTGAGTTTTTTTTATTATTATGACTAAAATTGCAAATATTGTGTATTCCTTATCCTATTCAATAATATTTTGCAATGTTATAGAATCTCAAATTTTATTTTTTGCAGTAGGCACATATTTGGGGTTGGGATCAAGCCGCACCATTTTTTCCTCAGTATGTTCTGAATAAAACGAGTACAATGGCCGGCTGGACCGTCAGTTGCTCATCTAATAAAGTATAATTGTAACCTTACATTAGCGAATCTACACCCCTGCTTTGACTGTTTCTTTTACCTTTCTTATTTAAGCGTAAACAATGCGGGCCAGCTTCTTTCACACGCTGCTCTGAAGTTATCCGTGGTCAAATAATAATTGCACTCTCACATATCCCTACATGCATCCATCCCACTCGCGCACACCTCACATTCGTCAACTCTCCCGAATTCATTTGATCCGATGCGAAACGAAATATTCGAAACCTTTTGTAATAATGAACAATGATTGTTTGCTCGTCCTGTATCTCCTTTGTGTGCAAAATTACAATGTACTTGTTACGTTAGCATTAATATAAACGTGAATGTGTGCGTATTGGGACGGATAGAGCGATACCTTTGTCTTGCCGGGACGTTGCAAACAAAACGATCCCTACTAATAATATAAAGGAGAAGAATTTTATTTTTAACTTCGATTCAGAAAAGTAACAAACGCTTGCACTGAACAATAGTGGGCTTCATTTATAGAAATAATCTTTTTTGTAGATAAATCTCACGTAGACGTAGGTAGACATTATGGACTTACCGTGTATCGATCACTATCCATTCTTGCTGCAGATTTTGTAGCGGGAGGTTCGTTGGGCCACATTTTTAATTGCATTTTCTTATGTTAGGATTATTTTTTTGTAAGACTTACTAATTTTTCTTTTTGTTTTGTTAACAGATAATAAAGAACCCATTGATCAAAAACCAGAATTGACGCAAGAGCAGAAGATGATGCGATTTATTGAACAACACCAGCAACAACAGCAGCAACTTCAACAACAACAACAGCAGCAGCAAGCACAGCAACAAACGCAACAGGGGGCCAGTGAAAGAGAAGAGGAGCGTGAAACCCCTGGGCCTCATACGTGCATTTACTGCAACTTTAGTTGCGGGAGTGAGGTTCGTCTACATGCCCATATCAACTCAGCCCATGGAGATACAGCAAGACATTTCATCTGTCCACTATGCCAAGACTCCTTCAAAGACCGACCAGCCCTCGAGCGGCATGTCATGCAAATACACTCGGTTAACTCCGAAGGCCTGCAGAGACTACTACTTCTTGTTGATCAATGTCATTGGCTGAATGGCGGCACCCAACAAAGAGACGATACAAGACAAGGGGATGACGAGCGCGAGATCTCATCACCTCGGTCTGAAGGAAGCGCTGATGGAGAAATGGAAAGATGCTCTACTTGTAATCGCACCTTCCGTAATGTGGATGAACTCTGTCAACATCAGAACGAATCCGGACATTTGGAATTAAAACAAACACCACAAGGTCCAGGATATGTATGCTGGAAGAAAGGATGCAACCGATACTTTGATGCAGCTCATGCCTTACAAAATCACTTTAGGGAAGCGCATGCGCGTAATTCAATCGCTAACATGTCAGTGTCAGAGAAACACGTGTACAAGTACCGTTGCAACCAGTGCAGCCTAGCTTTCAAGACAATTGAAAAATTACAGCTTCATTCGCAATATCATGTTATTCGCGATGCTACGAAATGCGTTTTATGCGGCCGCAGCTTTAGATCTGTGTTGGCCTTACAGAAGCACGTCGAGACATCTCACTCAGAACTATCTGAAGATGAGTTAGCTGCATTCAAGAGAAGTCTTGCTTCGAATCCATTATTACAGGCGAGCCAGGGCCCGGCTCTGGATGCAGCAACTGCAGAACTTTTACGCAAAGAAGCTCTTCGAACACCCGATGATGACCTCGCTGAACTCGAAGACCGCGATTCAAGCGCCACCGCCGCTGATGAGTCAGGTCACAATGATGCTGAAAACTCAGATGATTCAATCATTTACAAAGACCAACAATTCTTAGAAGACTACTTAAACTCGCAAGCTATGGCGGAGGATTCTTATAATGATCCTAACAGAAAATACAAATGTCACCGTTGCAAAGTCGCTTTCACACGGCAATCTTATTTGACAGCACACAATAAAACTCTCCTGCACAGAAAAGGAGAGAAACTAACGTACCCAATGGAAAAATATCTGGATCCTAATAGACCATTCAAATGTGACGTATGTAAAGAGTCATTTACGCAAAAGAACATCTTACTCGTTCATTATAACAGCGTGAGTCATTTGCACAAACTGAAAAGAGCCATGCAAGAACAACAGAACAATAACAACCCTCCCGTATCGCCCGGGGCTGGTTCCGCTCCCTCTAATTTGACACTCACACCTAAAAGTACATCGAGTGAGGAGGACGACCGTAAACGATATAAATGCAATATTTGCAAAGTAGCATATACACAGGGCAGTACGCTTGACATACACATGAGATCAGTACTACATCAAACTCGAGCCGGCAAGTTACAGGAGCTTGCCGCAGCCGGACACGTAGATTTGACACGGCCTTTAGTAGAGCAGCCGGATAGAAACGACCCCGCCAAAATATTACAAGACGTGTTGTCGCCGAAAAATACATCCCCTTCGTCTACGAGCAGTGGGGGCCCGCGCTCCTCACCCCCCGCGCGTCCAGGTAGTCCGCGCTCACCTCGCGCAGGTAGCGCTACTTGCGAGCGTTGCCATCTTTCATTCACAAGCGGGGAGTTACTCGACGCACATCGTGCGACTTCCTGCCCTTATGGCGAAGCGCGGGCGCATTCGCCGCTAGCTGACGTAGACGCAGCTGCTATAGACGAGATGGTAGCCAAGGGTAATCCGCCCAAACGAAACTCACAAATGTATAAACAACTGTTAGAGACCTTTGGCTTCGATCTCGTCATGCAATATAATGAAAATCAACGGCGAAAGTTGCAAGAAGAACGTGAAATGGCGCGGGCGCCAAGTCCACCTCCACCACCTCCCGAAGAGAAACCTCCGGACAGTGAAAGTAAATCGACATGTCAACATTGTAATAAGGAATTTTCTAGTGTATTTGTGTTAAAAACTCATTGTGAAGAGGTGCATAAGGACAAAGTTCCTCTCGAATTCTTAGAACAGTTCGCGGAACAATTTAAATCTGAGTATGAAAGGAAGAGTGGTGCACCTAATTCTCCGCGTGCTGCATCTCCAGCACCACAGGGTGATAGGTCGCCTTCACCACATGGTGATGGCGCTACGAACTTCAATAATGAGAATGGAAACGGATCATCTGATGCTCAGGCCGGCGCCTTGCTGGCCGCTCAGGTTCAAGAGATGCAAGCTGCTCTAAACATGTTGCAACTGCAACAACAGCTAGGACAACTACATCCAATGGTGGCACAGATGCTATCTTTGGGCCTGCCCCTGGGTTTGAACGTGGGTGCGCTGGCGGCGATGAACCTGCAACCGCCCCTAGTACCGCTGATGCTGCCGCCACCGCCCTTCGACGCGATGCCCTTCGCCCACGACGCGCAAATGAAACAACAACAACTCTTACAGCAACAGCAGCAGGTTAGTGTTCATTTAAGTATTTTTTTAATAACATAGATATGTCAAATGTGTCAAAATAATTGTTCATTACAATATGCATTAATGTCATTATGTGCCTGTAGGGATGGTTAATGAAGATTATTTATATAATTGACTGAATGTTGCATCATCTGAGGAAAGGGCTCCTATTTTCGGTTCTATTCCACTGATATCCTTAAAAAATACATTTATTATTGCTTTATATTAAAATCAGATGTTAGAGCATATTTCTATTTAAATAAAGTCTTGAAATAACGAAATTAGAACGTTATAAAGTCTTAACGAAAATTAATAAGTTTCATTTTGCCACGTGATTATATTGATACATTTAATTTATTTAGTAATTTGTATTTAAATTATCTATATATTTAATTAATTACACATTCATTTATTGTTAATTATATTACTCTTTTTCTGTAAATTATTACAATAGGCGAGCTTAATTCCTCACAGCATTAAGGTATATAAATTTTAATGTAACAAATACAGAAGATTAATATAGTAATAACAAGATAATAACAAAACTAGTGTAAATAAATATTAAATACAATATAAAATATATACACGTAATATATCTAAATATATGACTATTATAGTACAGCATTGTAGGTATATACGAATACGAATATAAACTACATACAACCATACATCAAAATATACATACAAAAATATGTATCTAGGAATAATAGATGTATGTAAGTATATATCTACATACTTATATATATTTTTACTTCGCCATGACAGCCTGTAAGTAAAACAAGATTTAGTTAACAGCATTGTATTTAGCTTAGTACTTACCTACTCTTGTTTCAATGTATATCTTGTGGACTATTCTACAAAATAAATATATATATTTTTATTTCATTTATTCAAAAACAATTACTTAAGTGTGTAATTTTTTTTCATTATAATTTACACTTATTGATAATACAACAAACATTCCGAAAAGTTTACATTGTAAAAGAGCCAAGACGAAATCATATAAATAAATAGGTACAAATTGTTTAGATTGTGATGTCCCTGCAAACATCAGTGTGGCAGCATTCAGTCACACCAACTAGGTACTGCAACTACTGCAAACCTAATTTAGCTTGTAAGTCAGTTCGTACATATAATTATAATACATATTTAAACGTGTAACGACAACAATGTGGGTTCTTGAATAATTAATTATAGTAGCATCGATTCATAACACATATTTAAAAAAATGTAAATAATGTACAGATGTATTAGAATAATTTAAAAAAATATATTTATTTGAGAGCATGGCATCGCGTGGTGGTTGAACAAGTTTTTAAGTATGAAGCATTGGGAGAAAAGCCCTCTGATTTAGCTAACATCAACTATCTGTTTACCTTAAGCGACAGGGACCTTAAGCCTATTGTTGTGTAGCCAGGGTCAACAATACTTGTTAAAACACTGTTATCCCAAGTGACTTCAGTACTTACAGATTCAGACAAATGATTAACGGTACTGTTATGGTTTATGGTACTTTTATTGTTCATTAATACAACGTGATTTATAAACAGGTAGTTAGTGAAAATATTTTTACAATCGATAACAGGTCGAGATATTACATGTTAGGTCTTATAACTAATTCAGCGAAACATCCGTAGAGTCATATTTTCATAACTAATGATCACTCTTGGTACTTGGTTAAAATATACCAACATTTATCGCAATCGATTAATGTTATTTTCTTTTGTTTGCAGGCAAACGCTGCAGCTGGACAAAAAAGAGCTCGCACTCGTATCACTGACGACCAACTAAAAATCTTACGAGCTCACTTTGACATCAACAATTCTCCGAGTGATGAAGCAATTGCAAAAATGGCCAAACAATCCGGGCTTGCGACAAAGGTAATCAAACATTGGTTCCGTAACACCCTTTTCAAGGAACGCCAACGCAACAAAGACTCGCCATACAACTTCAACAATCCTCCATCTACCACCCTCAATCTAGAAGAATACGAGAAAACTGGTGAAGCTAAAGTGACACCATTAGATTCATCTGCAAGTTCTGATGACGGGAAGCCACCTGAAAAGAAAGCAAAAACAGAAGATATTATTTCATCCCAGCACGAAGTCAAATCTGAACCAATTGACGAGCCAACGATGGAGGAAAAATACAATTCATATGACGATCGGCATCAAGAGGATAAGAGCTTTATATTTCCTCAAGCCCCTCCTCAAAGCCCCGCCCCAAATTTAGTCATTGATCATCAACAAAATATATCGCGGCCGCAAACGCCGACACATATGTCACTAAACTCCTTGATTCAGTCACAACTTGACTCCATTCCAGCTACAAGCATACCTCAGCCTCCACATCCGTCGATGCTACCGCCAAAAATTAATCCTAACTTCACGTCCCCAAACTCCGCGCCCCCGAATGTCCTACCTTTGACCCCAAATCGCAGCCTCAGCCCCGGCAGGGGACCGGCCGATTTCGGACTTTCCGGGGGCAACTCGAACGGTTCCAACAGCTCGGGGTCTTCTGGCAAACGCGCCAACAGAACTAGATTCACTGATTACCAAATAAAAGTACTGCAAGAGTTTTTTGAGAACAATGCTTATCCCAAGGATGATGACTTAGAATATCTCTCGAAGCTATTGGGACTCAGTCCTAGAGTAATTGTCGTTTGGTTTCAAAATGCTCGACAGAAAGCTAGAAAAGTATACGAAAATCAACCTGCAGCAGAACCACCTGTAGGCGCAACTGACGAGGCTAATCGATTTCAACGTACACCTGGACTTAACTACCAATGCAAAAAGTGCCAGTTAGTGTTCCAGCGTTACTATGAATTAATAAGACATCAAAAGACGCATTGTTTTAAAGAGGAGGATGCGAAACGATCAGCTCAAGCTCAAGCGGCTGCAGCACAAGTGGCCGCTACCTTGAGCAGCGAAGATTCAAACTCTAGCACTGTAGAACATCACGCTCCTCATGTACCTGTCTCGCCTGCACCACCACGAACACCGACGCCTGCAGCTCCCAACTATCCAGTTTCGCCAGCACCACAAACTCCCCACACACCAGTGACGCCTTTGACACATCAACCACGTGAAGAAAAAGATGGAAATTTTCAATGTGATAAATGCAACCTAGTCTTCCCTCGTTTCGATTTATGGCGAGAACATCAATTAGTTCACATAATGAATCCAAATTTATTTCCCACCTATCCACCAGATTCCCCTTTTGGAATTTTACAACAACATGCTACGCTTCAACAACTAAACGCTCTTGGAAATGACGATTCCCGGCATCCTTTAGTGGCAGCACTAAATCAACAAGCTGCTAAAAGGAAATTTGATGAATTCGAAGAAATCGATACTGGCGAGCAACCAAAAGACAAACGCTTACGAACAACAATCTTGCCTGAACAACTGGATTACCTGTACCAAAAATACCAAATCGAATCGAATCCTTCCAGAAAGATGCTTGAGAATATTGCACGCGAAGTTGGGTTAAAAAAAAGAGTGGTACAAGTTTGGTTTCAAAATACACGAGCACGTGAGAGAAAAGGACAATTTCGTGCACATGCACAAGTGATAAACAAACGTTGTCCTTTTTGTCCAGCATTGTTCAAAGTTAAGAGTGCACTAGAAAGCCATCTAAGTACAAAACACGCCGATCAGTGCACGCGAGGAGAAATAAATGTGGACGCCTTGCCAGATGAGGAATTAAGCACAGAATCGACACCCAGTTTTGGTTCTCAACAAAGTGACAGACAGCAAAATTTTTCGCAAGCGGGGGCTCCCATGTTGCCCCCTATTTTCCCGCCCTTTCACTCAGACATGGAGAAATTTATCAAGCAGTACAGTGAAGAGTCAATGAAAAGATATGTTAGCGAACTACAAGCGCATGCTGCCGCCCAACAAAACGGCGGCAACAATGAGTCTGCTGAAAGACCCAACGAACATGGAAAATCAGAAATACCCTTAGATCTCAGTAAACCCGTCGACCTCTCTCGACCGGGTTCGGATGCTGACGAGCGCTCAGACACTGCGTCTGAGACTATGGAGTTTTATGAGGAAGACGAACCAACCTCACCGACGTCCGGGTCGCAACAAACCCCCAGACCGATCGGCAAACGCTTCCGCACTCAGATGTCATCACTGCAAGTTAAAATAATGAAATCACTTTTCAGTGATTACAAAACACCAACGATGGCGGAATGTGAAGCGCTCGGTCGGGAAATCGGACTGCCCAAACGCGTGGTGCAAGTGTGGTTCCAGAACGCGCGTGCCAAAGAAAAGAAAGCACGGTTGGCTGCCGGTCTGACGGAAGTGTCAGATGCGCCACCGCCGGAGGAGTGTCGTGTGTGCGACTTCAAGTACAGTCACAAGTACTCAGTGCAGGACCACGTGTTTACACGCGGGCATATCGCCACAGTACGCGCGCGGCTCGAAAGCGGTGCTGGCGGCGGGGACGACAGCACACTCGCCCTCATGCAGATGGCGGCTCGCTTGGAGACAGGCATCGGCAGCGAACTCCACAACGCGTTCCTGCGGCCCCAGCTCGCTGGCAACGGTGAGTGCACCACATGACCGCGGTCCGCGTCGTCTAGTGCTTCCGAGCACTAAACGACTTCGGAATCGATTACGTAAAACCTCGCAGCGGCGAGCTTCGTTCTTTCGATGATCTGTTTTTAAATAGATGATGATATGTGTATCATTAACGTCATATTATAACCTATGTCTTTCAGCACCACTACATCCGATCTGAGCGAAGCTCAAGCCGTGCCGTGACGGTCGTTGCTTAGTTTCCTACTAGTGAATCATTTTTATCATTTTTGTAAATAAACGTTAGTCGTAATGTGAATAGTTAGTTATATGCTGTTCTACGCAGTGTTGGTTTTTAAATGCAACAAGTTAATATAAGTAAATTAATATGCCATAATAATAAAAATGAATGAATGGATTTTGTGAGGATTTTGAATGTAGATAAAAACTTCGATAAATATGCGCCAAATCGGTCGCACCGATGCGAGAAGTAATAGCAGCACGTACACGAGCAATTCAATCTCAGAAATTATTTGGTAATTCAAATAATTACCAAGTATTGCTTGAAGCGTGGCAACATGGCCGAAAAATAGAAAAAATATTTCTCAATCTTCTACTTAATCATTTTAAAATTAGTGTGAAATAGACTATATTTTCTTGGAGTCGAGTGCTTGTGTTCTCGTCTATTAATTTGAAAGTAAAATACATTAATGCGAGCGTAGGTATACACGTTGTTGTCGTTGTCGCGCTGTGTGTCCGCGCGTCGCGGCCCGGGTGGCGGCGGTGCCGGTGCGATGCGGTGCCCGGTCGTTGTCAGCGGAGCTGCGAAAGGCGGGCCAGTGGGCCGGTGGGCGGCCCGCTCTACGCCGCCACTATTCAAATGCAAACGAAACAACAATGGTAGGACGCGTGAAGGACGTCGTATATCTAATGGGACCGATCTGGCGCACATGAATAATCAATTTTATTTAAAACAACACCAATCAAAAGTCTTTCTGGGAAATTGCTCGTCAGCGTCCAACGTAACTTTTATCATTTCATTGATTCATCAGCTACTTTTGGCATCGGAAACCAACACCGTGTAGCATTGTAGAACTAGTAATCTGTTGCATAATATTATTTTTCCTAGTTGTTCATACTTAGAAATCCTATTAGGTATTAGCGGCTTGTCGAATTGTTATAGGTATAATATTATGAAAACCAAATTATATACTTTAGAAAAATTAATACTTTATTATGTAAAGTCATAGAGTGCAGCCTTAATTCTATTACTATTTAAATAAGGTGCCTTGTTAGGTTGAAAGTGTTTTTTGTAAATTATTCGCCGAGCTCCACTGTAAATAAATACATTGAACGTGTAAAAGTATACTACTAGTTGTAATATGAAGCTGTAAAATTGTCTTCGACCACTGAAACACAATAATATGTTTGCAAAAATATAGGTTTATCGATATAGATATAAATATATTATATTTGTTTCTTAGAGGCGTCTTAAGAACTTGTGATATACCTGTCTAATTATTTAGTAAACTTCGCATATCGTATGAATAATACTGATCGCGTCAGAGCGCGAGCCTCAAAGTATAAAAATACATACAGACATAACATGAGAAGTTTGCGTTTTTTACATAATAATGAGGTGTTTAGTGTCGTGTGGGGTCTCTCCGGGTGCAGTTTTTGCTACGCATTTACATGAGAGTGGGATAATTCGGGGAGTTAGGCGATATGCAAATATTTTCTTCGAAATGTAAATGGTTCGTTTAGAAATCCCCCACTCGCTCGTGCGTCGCTGTGCGCAAGCGCAGGGCTAGTACGCACGCGCCGCGGGTGCTTTTATGCTCCAATTTATTATGTGGAAATTTTTGCCTCCAACCTCGGCCTGGCTTCTTGATACCTCTCTATTGATCTTTCAAATGCAAATAACATAGTCAACTCTGCTCAGTGCAATAGTTAAAACATTTATATACATACACACGTAGGTACTTGGTACAAATACACAAGCCATTTTTTTTGTTAAGTTTTATTTGCATATCGCTTTTTGTTACTGTTATGTTTTGTTGTGTTTGTATTTATTTTTATTCTTTGATTTTATTTTTACTTTTTGTTTTGTCATGTAGAGATACCCTGAATTTGCCGATTACTATTACGACTTCCAATATTTTTATTATAATTTGTATAATTTAATGTTAACATAATTATGTGCGATTTGCATTTAATGTTATTCAGATAACGAATATTCTAAAAAGTTATTTGAAACAAATCCAGTGCCAGCCAGTGAGAAAATAATCTTTGATATTTTAGAACGATGTCTTTATCGTTTAAAGGAAGATTGAAAGTCTTGTAAACTGAAGTATTATTATAACTATTATTTACAGTTATTTTATTTGCAGAATTCGTTGAAATAAATATAATATTTATATTATTGATTTATGTTTTTTTTTCGCTTTTGTTACCTTGGTTCCTTTCATCCTTAGTTTTCTTATATTGTATTGTATCCTTGTTTGGGAATGCTAGTACCAGAAAACAAAGAGTATATATTTAAACAATGACATCATTTTTGTAAAGTCTCCTGCTAAGTTTGAATTCTAACGAACTAAAGGACAGGTTGAAAATTAAGGTTGTTTTACATTGCAATACTTTTGAATAGTTTTTGAGGTGGTTCCATACCTGGACACAACTAAAACAAAGATCCTTTCTTTGTTTTTCTTCATTACACTTAAGGAATTTTTGAACACACAAAAACACTTTATAACCAATATTTCCGCTTCGTGGGAGGTACTTTCTTTCAAAATTGTTTATTTGGAGGAAGGAATGCCTTGAATAAAAAGTAGGTATACTTGCACTAAAAATAACAGATTGCTAGTTTATGCTAATTAGTTCAAGAACTTAGCTTAACTTTAAGAGATTATTTTAATATGATCGTCACGGCACGATGCAATGTTATTTGAAAAATATTTAATTGTTATACATTAATCATAAGTATTCTAGTGATCCATTGCATATTTGATTAATCACGCGGGAGATCAGTCCACACAGATATTTAGAAATAAGTCAAAATGAACTATATCGCTACACACGGTCTGTCTTTGAAAACGTTTAATAAACCATAGACTGATATTGTCTACATTAAAAAAATTCAAAAACTCCTTTTAAATTACTGGACGTTCTACCTCCCAAGTACACTTTAATTTTAAAAAAATACGCGAATTCTTACTCTGTGACAAAGAGATACGTCGCGAAATTTTGAAAACAATCATTTTACTAAACCCAAGTCATCATGTAGTATGTCCACTACTAGATACAGGCTGCAAACAAGGCCTGCCACCACACACGGTCTCCCAGGCTTTTCATTCCTTTGAGTAAAATTTCCTATCTTTAATATTTAGAGTAGGTACTTTCCCTCAAGGGCCCATTCGTTTGATTTACTCTATACCAAAAGTATAGTAGCGGTGGCGACCAATCTTGAGTAAGACTAACTGGCCGTTTGGACCTTTTTACAGACAATAGATAGACGCCATTAAAATAAAATTATACACTCATAGACCTTATTTTCTTGAGCGACGCCGCCTTCTAGGCTGTTCAATTGTTCTTAACCGAGTGAAAAATGTTGAGAACAATAACAGCACTAAAATCTGCCAAAATGTGGCACAAAAGAGTATATTTAAAACCATCGATTAACCAAAATACACCAAAATTCCTTGTGGCAAAACTATATACATGAGGGATGCCAGTGGTATAAAAAATGTTACTGTCACTATAAACGAGTGAGTGGTGCCTAATAATTAAGTTATTGAGGTTTTTCCGTTATTTCTTATATTTTTTCATTGACAACACCGTCACGTTAAAAATATTGCAGCTATTGTAAAAAATGAAAACCATCAATAATAAGTTCTTGGTAGTTTTTTGCCGCTACATGACAGACTGAATTGACAAGAGGTCAATTTGACCGCCTTACAAATGCCTCACTTTTAGGGCCATAATGCTACATCAGTGTAATTTGATTGATCTATGTTTAAGCACATTTAATCAAAAACGAATTCGAACTTTATATTCCCTGTTATAGACCTTAAAATCACTAACTCGCGTTAATAATGCCTGTGGTTGTAGATACACCTACACGAATACTGACTTTCGCGTCAATGTATTTAAAGATATATAGTGAAGGATATAAGGTCTCTTTTTAGGCGTACAAACACTCACTACTAGAAACAAGGCAGACGCGAGCTCTTGAAGTGAATTAAGAAAGAAATTTAGCCTAAAATTTTTCAATATACTGCTCTCATACTAGTCTAATAGTAACTCTATTTACCTGTATCGTAACCGTCTGAAGTCTTAGCGTAGCATCAGCACGTTGGCGTAAATAGATTAGAAAGAAACAAAAGTTGTTTCTAGGTAACACTACACATTGTTGATAACAATATATTAAACTATATAGCCTACTTAACACAAAGGTGTTTAATCTAGCGGTACATCTAGCCATCTAGCGGATCTCGACAGAGCATGTGCTGTAGAAAAACTGCAACGCTGAATTACTGATTGCAACGCTGTATTACCTACTGATCTTCAAATGTAGCCGCTTGCGGTGACTCGTGAATTGGCTACATTATAGTAAGTAGAAGTTAAGATATTCTATTTATATGAAATGTACTTCTTCTGGTGCCATCTTCTAAGGGATGTTTGTGATCAGCATGGCTATCCCCACACGAGAGATTGTTGCCCGGAATAAAAACCTCGTTTTCACTCCGAACCATTCCCTAAGACATCATTTCTTAGTGTCACAACCCCCTGAAAAGGCCAGAAATAAAGTAAATAACTTCACGATCCCTTTACTAATACAATTATTAAGGTCGTAATCATATTTTTATACAATTTAACATGTGATTATAATTAATTAATTGGGTGTTTGGTACATGAGTGCGTAATTTTTCCTGGCCAACAGCGGCCCCCGTACCTATATGTGACCGCGACCACCAGGTTGAGAAACGGCCCCCTCAGATTTCTGAGCCAAGATGTTCCGTTCCAGTTTAAGGCAATATGTCTTATCCTGCATTATAAGTTGCAAGAGATGATATCTGTCACTGCGCATGAAATATGACATTTTACTGAATTTGACTATTTTGATGACTTCCAATCCTTTAATTGTTCCCCGCAAAACCGTGGCGTTTCTCACACGATCCACTCACGATATACGTAGGTAACATCCTTCTGTACAGTATCGGCCAATCGAGGGTTCGCACAAATACAAAATCGTTTGCAGCTCATTATCAACTTATTCAATAAGGGACTAGGTAGGGTCACCCGCAAATATAACGTTGTAGAACAAACCTATTCATTCAGTTAGAGCAACGAAAATGAACTTTAAAATTACCTACCGTAATTAATAACTCGTTTACGAACGCAAAAAAGTTTATATCTAATCGTGCCAACGCTTAGTTGGCCAATAATTTACACTCTGATTCTTTTAGGTATAAGATGTACCTACACCTCTGTTCGATCTACCAGGTGCAATAAATATCGATGATTACATAAAAAATATACCGAAACCATACACACGTAAACGATACCAATGCACTCGGACTTTTTCCTTGATTTAACAATACGCATATTTTTTTTTCAATCATCCACTCACTAGGTAGGTACCTAAGAGAGACAAAAAATATTAAATTACAACCGTACAAAGGAATAAGGCTAATGTTCGGAAAAAATCTCCCGTTACTAAGCCAACTAATTATTTCATTGTATAATACAATATTATAGGACGTGTTCGCTGGAAAACAACGCTTTTTGTTAAACTACAAAGAGATTTTTTACTTCAATTTAATGATATCATGAAGGTAGATCGTTTGAAGGGCGGATTGGCATTGGAAATTAGTTGTATTTGCCATTTTAAAATAACCACTTGTTTTCAAAGGGACATTTTAGCTCCACATTTCATATCCTGAATATCTATATCTATACATATATTGAAATCGTAACAGAACCGTGTCTGTACCTACACGAAATATTTTTTGAAATTATAAAATCATTGTCCTATAAAATGCCTACATATGATAGAGAGATAAAACAACAATTTTTGGAATTTTCGTCTGTCTGTTTGTCTAAACGCGCTTCACGCAATAACTGCTAGACGGATTTTAATGAAACACCCTTGATGTACTGACATAATATTGACGACAGAAGGTTACCTACTGTAATTTGATACTAATTTATAAATTGTAATAATTATAATTAGTTGTTTATAATTAATATATTTGGATATATTATATTTGGACTAATGTTGGCATGTACCGCGGATGTCTATGGGCGACAGTATCCGCTTACCACCAGGTGGACTGTACGCTCGTCTGCTGCCTTCTTTCTATAAAAAAAAAATATTTTCCTAATATATGTTTCTTTTAGATTTTTTATAATTTCTACAATTATTACTTGTTGTCAAGTATATTTGCTTTTTTATATCAAACCTGTATTAAATTATGGCCATATTTCTTTAAGGGCTCGTCAATATCCAACTCTCCCAAAATATATTTAGTATTAAAAAAGCAATAAAAATTGTTGTCATTAAAAGCTATTTTCAAGTCATTCAATATTCGTGCCCATGACGCTATCAATGTTATCATAACCCATCTACCTAATTTAAAACTGACCATGTTTTTTCAAACTTTCACTGCTCTACCTGAACACCATAAACAATTAAGGTAATTTAGGTTAAGACTTTTGTCTAAGAATTGTTAAGAACTAAAAGAGAGTTTAGGAAAAATAATAATATTTTGAGGCACAAATTATCACGGGCAATGTGGAGTGGAACAATTGACCCGTTCCTTTGCTCCACCCTGTGGATCCACTCAAGAGAGAACAACCTTAATTATTGAAGATAGTATATTGTAAAAAGTAAAAGTAAAACTACATTCATAGGTTATTTTTAAACAAATATGCATTTTCGTAACTCTATCTTGTTACTAAAGTTTGAAGCTTCCAGTTGAAGTTTCAAGCTATGAATAAACATATTAATAACATTACTTCGGGAATTTCAATCCTGAACACAGATTTTATAAAAATAAATGCCATACTTAAAATAAAGGGATAACAAAGCGGCTACCACGAGCCCTGAGAAACCACCACCTATAAAAGAATGGACTCGTCAAGCCGCTTGACCAGCGTGGCGATTTCAGTCCATATATCCTTGTTCTTGTTTTGTGCATGAGAAAGTCCGTGCCCAGCAGTGTATGATAAAAGGGCTGGTTATAGTTACCGTAGCCCAGTGCGGATTGGTGGTGATCTCGCATGACTACAATTTCATTTTAAAATCTCCAACACGTGGTTTTTCTCGTGGTATTTTCGCCAAACTATGACAAAAAATCTGTAATTAAATATGAACGCAGTACTTGTACTTGTATCAGCCTGTGACGTCCCACTGAAGGGCACAGCCCCCCCTAGTAAATAAATGACGGGGGGGTTACGGGCCAAACTCCACCATGGACCCAATGCGGATCGGTGAATACAAATACTTTTTTTATTTCTGGGACATGCGGGTTACCTCACGGTGTTTTCCCTCAACGCCGGGCTAGTGACATTTTTTTTTAAAATCCGTACTTAAGTAGGAACTCAGTGTTAAGGGCCGAGGATTTGAACTCACGATAACACGAATGTGAATCGAGTGTAGATATCCCTAGGCTATCACAGTAGCACGTAGTACGGATCATGAATCAAATTAACATGGTAGTTAGTAAGTACCTCCAGGCTATCACTGCAATCCAAATTGCAATAATTAACAAATTGACACTTAAAGCAGATAGTAACTATTTCAGACGATGTAAAATGTCAAATTCTGGATATTCATGGTTATTGTCTATAAAAATAGCACGCGTTGTTTAGGAACTAAAAGCACTCATGTTTCGTTAAAGTACTGACGCTCTCTTGTTATGCCAAGAATTGAACACGTTTTTTTCAGCCCGTGTGAACAGGGCCTATATAAAGATTCTAAATAAATCAAATACTATTTATACCTAATTACAAGTAAATACAATTCGAGTTCATTAAATATATTTTTTCATATAAACTTTGATACCCTGTTTCATCCCTTTGGCGGTTGAATTTCGAGAAATCCCTTCTTAGTACCGTCATAAAAGGAAGCTACTGTTCAAACTTCATGTTTCTAGCTTCAGCAGTGTTGTCTCCACATTGATGACTTTGATGAGTCAGTCAGTCAAGACATTTTTTTTATGTATAGATAGGGTTTAGAAAACCCATTGGGTGCAGTAGTTTATTCGGTAGTTGTAGAAAACATACCTGTGTCAAACGAATTTGTGACGATCTTTTACGGTTGTTTACAAATTTTGCGTAAAACCGCTGCTGTTCAATACAATTTATTTTATATATTTTTTATTGCGGCAATGCATTTTCAGTTTTTTATTTGAATAAGACTGCCGTACGAGCGTGAAAATTTGTGTAAAGTTGGTGTATGACCTTTGAAGTTTTCGTGATAACCTGATTCGGTTTTTTTGCTAAAATATTTGTAGATTACGTGCTATCTTCTCGGTCATTCTCCTCAATACTGAAGGTCGTGTCCGGTTTAAAAAATTACGTGATATAGGCCACACTGAACTTGAAGATTTTTTTACAAAGTTTACGTTAAAATTATTTTATACAAAATGTGTAGGTATTCCTTGATATCTACGTGTGACCTTTTTCTATTCGCTCTTTTACTATTTTTTGTAACTGTAATTATTAACTTATATTATATGGACTATTATGAATCTACCTAAAATCTAAATAGGATATTTTACTCTGTATAATTAATTAATTACATAGCTAAATCTGAAGAAATCAATCGGTAAAATCAAAATCCATTAGAAGTCACGTGTTAAAAATAGGATTGCAATACTGTGTTAACTACGTCACTAATACTAGTACATTAATACCATTAAACCCCCGCGTGAGTAACAGAGAGCAAATTGATCCCCACCTCAAATATTCTTAAGCTTATACGTATATTTTAATGAGCTTGAAATATTCTTTATATCATGAATTTCATTCCTTGTGTAGTTACCGAATAAATCACAAAATATGTATATCATCAGTTTCAAGTACACTCAAATATCCTAATCTCGGTCAAAACATCAAGGAGATGCGAGTAGATGGCGTTATGAGACAGACGGTCTTCAGTTAACGGTCTTACGGTCTTATGCTTTACCCCAAGTGTCACCGAATTGATAATTCTACGAATTCGACTATTCGATCTATTCGACTACAATATTTTTGTATTGAGAAAATTTGAGCTATTGTACTACCTATGCCTTGCATGGAACGTTATGGACGGATATCGTAGACCTATCTCACTAAAATCACCTGAATTGTTCCATACAGTACAGCTCGCTGCATATTGCGCTAAATTGTATCATCAGTGGAGGGGATGAGGCTCCAAAGTCACGTCGGAGCGTCCCAACCCATTACCCGCTCCAAACCGTATCGACAAATAACCGCCAATTATTGGATCGCTACAATCTTTTTACAATTTCTTCTCCGGCCAGCGTTATTATATTTCTATTAAGCCTTTTTTGTAATCAAACTACTAATGATTCGATTCCATTTCCTAGACGGACGTGCCGTCCCCGCAATGTTAATGACACTACGTAATTAGATGCGGATGGTTAGGCCATTGACTTGACTGCGGTGCTCGACTACTCAGGTGTCAATTTTACTCAAAATATGGTAATTTAAAACGATCGCCATTTTGTTTTTTGTAGAACAAAGCTCGATGGACCAGATAGGTTAGCGGAATTGAACAACGTACCTAAATAAGCTCGAATATATTTATAATATTTATCTTACAGTGCTTGGACATTCTAAAAACAGTGTTTAAAAGACGAATTATGAAACAACTTTTAAAAATATCTCTTGTTTACTTTTGATCGCAGAACTAAGGGCAGATAGTTAGATAAACGCTACGAACTACCAACAAGGGTTTAAGACCATCAAACATTAAAAATTTGGACTATATCGCTCACTAACTAGCCTTTAACGGTAGACACTCAAAAATTCATTAGCGCTCAATGCTCGCTTTTACAACACCAACTGTTTCCCCCATACCATCCACATAATAATATGGTTCTCCATTGCTGAATATAGGCCTCTCGCAGGCTCCCCGCCACACGCGATCTTTCTCGAGTTTCTCCCAACATAAGGTATGTACTTATGTTACTGGCTAGAAAAACCTCTTTACCAAAATTAAATTAATCAACTTCAATTAGTTTTAAGTTTTATAATTATAAAAATTGCATTTACAGATTATTTGAATATTTAACTTTTGACACTTCTTCAACTTAAAAAGGACATTGATTATAAGTAAGTAAGTTATTAAAAGACGGTAGATACAAAACTTTATGCACGGCTATAAAACTCAGATTTGCACAATTATAATGAAATTAGTGGGTAGCTATGAATATAATATAATTATATTTAGCGATATTGAGAATACAAGGTGCAAAGTATTAAATTAATGGTTACCACTGGTTTTAATAGCTCTGTAAAAATACAAATATCAGTACGTAATTAATTATTACCGTGTATAAAATTATTTCAGTGTACATAACTTATTTTATGACTTTCCAACGCCTTTAGTAGGTAATAGATAATATTTTCTAATGTCATTCTAAGTTACGAATATGATTGCTTACCGACGAAAGGTTTTGTCGGAACAGGACTTATATTCCAACGACTAGTAAACCAGTCTTTTGCCGGACTCTAGCTATTCGTAAAATAGTTTTCAGACATTGTCACATATTATGTTAAGTTTACACTCACATAAGTGTAGCGTATGCATAGAACCTACGCCCATGCATTGGAGACCCATTATTTACAAAGTCGAGAAATATTGTAAAAAATAAATCCATAGTCGCGCTTATTGACTATGCAAGAAGCATTCGCTCAGTAGGTACGAGTAGGTACACTCGATTGTGCGTAGAGATGAGTAGGATTCATTCACTTTATTGTTGTGTTGTTTTATGATGTTAAATAGGCAAGAGTTGCCCACCTTACTGTGTTTATTGATTAATTTACTAATTAATAATACGCTTATAATTTGGAAGGCACTGATATACCGGTCTACCTTAGTTCAGGAGTCAGGCCCTCATAACATAAATGTGTATTATTTGTCATATCAATCAATCAGTATGTAGTAAATAAATAAATAAATTGCCGGTGACGTAAAATAGCCACGGCTTTAGTATAGTTTGATCTTTCGAGTTTCTTGTCTGCTACACAAGCACGCTGTCGGCTACACCGTCTCATCTGCTGTATTTATGGCGAACCCAGCGTTCGCACGACTACAATATTTTTTTGCGTTCGTAATCTAATTATTTGTTTGATTTTAAAGTTCATTTTCTATGCACTAACTGAATAAACATGTTTGTTCCACAACGTTATATTTGCGGTCGGCGCTACCTAACCGCTTATAGAATAACTTGGTATTGACCTGCAAAGGATGGGCTAACTGGTTGAATGTCTTATAGCATTAAGTCCACCTGGTGTACATATCATTGGGCAAAGAATAAAGGAGTTCGTATTTGTGCTCAACACTCAATTAGCCGATACTTTACATCTGCTCAACTACAATCACTGTACGTACGTACACGCTACGCAACCGCTTATGTGACCGCGGCCAAGTACCTACGTCTAGCGAATGTCGTGACTGTACCGTAACCGATGACAACACTTCCCAATTAGAAGTTCAGTCACCGCCAACGAGGGGCGAGATAGGAAAAAACAAGCATCGTGGCCGCAGTCATGTTTCAATTTGTGAAATTGATTTGTGATCCGAGCTACTATAGAGATCGAGTTTTCTAATCGAGAAGCGAGATACTAATATAATTGATTCTTAGTAATATGCGGACTATTACACATGGTAGTTATTTTAAGATTATAGATAGATTCACGAACGTCAACACTCATTTATTTTCCATGAGTATTACATAGAGTAATTGGGGTTTATTCTGAATGGAGACAAAGCAATTATTTCCAGATAGAAGATATCCATCATGAAAATTACAGAAAATAATCGATACCGATAACGGGTAATGAGAGCGGCAGGTCTTGTATATGTACTACGTGTATAAGAGTAAGATTTGGAATCGATGTAGGTACCTGGCGGTCTGCAGTAACAGATTATCTGGCGATCTGCATGCAGATTATCACTTAAACGGAGATTTATTTGATGAGTGTCACCAAGATCGCTAAAAAACCTTTTAAATGTTCAAGAGTATTAGGATTGGGAGGAGGAAATTAAGCAACCGGAAGTGACTATAACCACGAATTTAAGTTTAGAACCATAGAGAGCCATTTAAGCTTGGAACGATAATGTGGAACGTGCTAGTATTTTCGTAAACTGAAGACAAATCTAATACATTTATATAAAAGACGCTCAAGATTAGTAAGACGTTCGATGAGGTCTGGATAGCATACATCAGCATAATTAATACTTTGTAACATACTTTGTTTTTGTGCGTATGCTTGCGTACGCACAAAAATAATGTTTGTACTAGAAGGAAGAAAGTTCTTGAATCTGTGTAAAAACCCTTGTGTACCAGTAACGGTTTATAATCTCGTCTATCTGAATTCTCCAACCAAAGTTGTTGTCTATGTGCAAGCCAGGGTTTTTCACTGAACTACAGTAATCTATACGAGTATAGACTCCATTAATAAATGATTGGTGTCACGGACGCGATATGTAACTTAACAAGTTGTTTATGGCTTCATATTATTATAGCTTCATATTTGCTAGCGTCAACAGATATTCCAAATTTCAGTGACCTACTTTTTGTAATATTTAAGATACTTAATATTCCTATTTAATCCCGACGCAGTAATCGGAGACGTTCGCTTGAGAATAAATAATATTTCCATATAAATATTTGCTAAATAAAATATGTTATAAGTATCCACGATTAAATATTAGGAATAAAAACCAATTATTTGATTCACCTTTTGCCCAATGTAACTATGCCAAAAATTCATTTATCTATCGGTCTTGCAAGATATATAATGAACATTTCTCTAGCATTAACATTTTGCATGTGCCTGCTAATACTTTTGTAAAGAACGTCAAAATGTATGTATCTATGTGTTATCCCTTTCTTAAAACATAATGAATATATTATTATAATATATTAGTATCCCACTTGTTAATGTTTATATAATTTGTGGTAGCTCAATTGCTATATGAATTAGTTGTATTTTTTGTGTACATATGTACAATTATACTGTTTGTGCCCAAATTAATAAAATAATTAAAAAATATCGAACAGAATATTTGTAGTAATTACATTTATAAAAATAGAGAAGAGTAATGGTAAAGAATCCCGCACTTCTGACGACCACAAAGATATTGATTGTACCAGTCAAATGTGAATGAAAGTTTATGATGACGTAACGTTGACGTAAAAGGTATGATACCTAATGATACGTCATTAAAGACATTGGAAAAGTCTATCAACGAAGGCCTCCTCGTACTGCGTCCATCACGGAAGCCGGATTAAAATGGACTAATATTATTATTAAATGCGAACAGCAGCTGCAATGACCTTAGAAAGGAATGAAAATACCTATATAGGTCAGATGTGGTTAAGCAATGTAGGGTTAGCCCTTTTGGGTAGTGGACGTGTAAGAGCTTTACGCCAGATGGAGGGAAACTCTCCCTGAGTCTATAGAGAAATTAACAATGTGGTGCAATACAGGCCGCAGGTATTCCAATTTCGATTCGATTGTAAATTTGACTGTAAGTAAATGAATACGTAAAACTGCGCGACCTATAAGCCGTTATAGAAGAGCATATAGTTCCTTAAAAATCACAAATGATAGGATATACAAGTGAATATAAAGCATAAGAAAAACAGGCTGGAACCAGAAATGCGCGAAAACCAATTCAAGTATGGTGCCTCCTTTACTATCTTTAAACAATGAAAGTGACGTAACATGATTCAGTCATTCGTTCTTTCACGATCGGAACCAACAATGAACGATTCGTACGCGCTTCGGAACGCAGTCCTAACATCGATTTACAAACAACAAATAAGGCATTGACATTGTCATGTTTGACAGGAATGAAAATCAATAACAATAAACATGGTGATATATTAAACCAATCAGTGTAATTAATTTTTTAAGGATGAAGGCATCGGACGAGCATACAGTCCAAATGGATACTGTCGCCCATAAACATCCGCGATACATGCCAACATTAGTCCAAAATGACAAACGTTGGCACGCCCCTGGCTGCACTGTCTGCCTTTGGAGATATAGGAATGGATTTGACTTTAGACTGAGAAATAATTACTTATATGCAAATTCACATTATATGGGAATTTTCATAATCAACATAACTCAACTCAATAGTTCTCATTCATTCATCGTTCATTTATTCCTCATTCAATTCTGATACATCCCAATTGTACGCAACTGTACGTACTCTCTTGCGTCGTGTAAACTGGCAACCAAAATAGGAAATTTAGACTACATCGTGCCAATCGAGAAATAATAAATAGCAGTGAATTTCTTCTCAATTGCGTGTTTTGAGAAATATAAGTGGTTAAAAACTTAGTTCTCGACTAAAAGTAGTTTTCGAGACTAAAAGGTTGGTGTTTTTCAGAATAAGCTTATTCTGGGACAGACTTATTACACAGACATCCCTATAACTGACTAATTCTGTTTTTTTTGCGACTAATTGTAGACTTTTATCCGTTTAGTTAGAATTTAAATCTATCACTATGTCCCGGCCAGAATACGGGACACGTGAAAACCGGACGTGTTTTACGTGCAGTGATTAATTACGCCCTTTGGTTTTTTTTCGGAATGGCCTAAATTCTTGTGGGTGGCCCTAATGGCCTTTCCAGAGTCACCGGACGACCAAGAATCACCTAACGACGCCCTTCGATATGAATAGGTTCTCCCATTAGATTCATCGCTAGCATTTAAGCAACAACTTATAGTGTCTGTTACTTCTCATTATGTTTAATCATAGATTAGGCCCGAAGATGGAAGTAATTGTCAAAGAGTTTGTTTATGTCCGCAATCTTGTTAAATAACACGACGAAGCAAAACCCACTAATTGGCTAGCCACTAACTACGCCCGCGGCTTTGCTTGCTCACTGAAGATGAATTTCGTCAGCTTACATAACTTATGAAATGTTACTTAGGATGTTATCTGATCAAAGAGATCTTATTGTTGGTATATGGACTTATTGATTTTGATAAATATTCTTCTAATTTAAAATTACTTTATTTTATGATTCTGTTTTAATACTAGAGCCCTCGTCCCCGCGAGCCCGCGATACTTGCAACCGCGAACCCCATATTTTCCGTTATATGAAGAACAATTAAAACATGGAAAAAATAAGACAAAAATGCGACCTATTTATTCAAAATTACCACCAAACAATTATTCAATCTTACCTATGATGTTACAGAAATAAAATTTATCTTATGTAATAATTATGTAGTACACAACAAGAAAATATGCTTGAAATGAGAATAGATTCATTAATAGATATTTAGGTATGTAAAATAGTTTCGCGCGCTTTTACCGTACCGTGGATATCGATTCCGTGGTAATAGAGCCCCTACTGTATGCTCTATAACCAAATTATATATCAATAACTGTATATCAAATTATGGTATGGACTTATGTATTTAACCATAATCAATAAGTCCATGGACAACAAGGTCCCTTTGCTCAGATAACGACACACATATTCTCATACATCTTTTTCATAACAATCATAACACACAGACACATCTCTACTAGGTATATTACATCTAAAAAAAATGTAACCACAAAATATCCGGGAAGGAATAACTCATTACCGTGTATTAAGGTCGTGATTATTATTTTAATCGTTTGGCTAACAAAGAGAAACAACTGGTAGATTAGCGGTAATTATCTTGCGTCGTGACTTAGAGTTATTCTGCAATAGTCTTTACTCGTGTTTACTGTACATTTTTTTTTATGTGCGAAGGCGGCAGACGAGCATACAGTCCACGTGATGGTAAGTGGATACTGTCACCCATAGACATCCGCGAATCATGCCAACATTAGTCTAAAATGACAAACGCTGGCACGCCCCTGGAGGCGCTGCCTACCTTTGGAGATATACATAATAATGGATTTGGAGAAAGGGTTGGGGAAATGGGAAGGGATTGGATGGGAATGGGCTCTGGGACATCTCACTCACTACCGAAACATGTACGTACATTAGGGAAATAAGATAAAGTGGGAAATGCAGTACATTTCAAGGTAGTCTTCTGTGAGAGAGGGGTAACGTGCCACTCGAGCGCGCCCAGCGGCTGTTGGATTGCAGCATGCACTCTCCCCCTCAATTAGATTTGGCCGTGTAGTAGCGACCGTCTTTAGAATATCACTACCCTCTTCTCGCGGGTGTCTTTAAAGGACTAAGGTGACTTAAAAGGCGACTAAGTGACAAACAAAAACGCTACCGCAGGCCCTGTGGAATTACATCACCTCTAAAAAGGTTGATTCGCCTATCCGCTTGGCCTATGAGACGTTTTAAGCGTGTACATCCCTTATGCATGAGTTATAGTTACATCTCCCTACCGAAAGTTGCCTGGAAGAAATCGCTTTAGCGATAAGGCCCCCAGTTATACTTCTAATTATGTACCTACTTGTATTTTGTACTTCTCTGTATACTTACTTTGATGTACAGAAAGTAGGTATATCTATCTACCTATAGAGTTAATAGACTAAGACAACTTGTAATTTTAACCAAAAGTCTTATTGTCCTTAATATAATAACCAAAATTATGTTTCCAGATACAAGTAGTTGTAGGAGGAAAGTGCACGCTGCATTCCCACAGTTGCTAGGCGCACTCAACTGGTCAAGTTACTCACAGAATCAAGTTACACACCTTGAAATGTACTGCATTTCCTACTTTATCCTATTTCCCCAATGTGCGTACGTGTTTTAGTAGTGAGTAAGATATACTAGAGCTCATTTCCATCCTATCCTATCCTATCCTTCCCCATTTTCCCAAACCATAGCTTAATCTGCAAAGTATTAATGGGGGGCCTTTGCCAACGTTGTTCACTCTGGACTGATGTTGGCATGTTTCGCGGATGTCTATGGACGACAGTATCCACTGACCATCAGATAGACTGTCTATACTCGTCTGCCGCCTTTTTTCTTTTATTTGTTTTTTATTTTGGTTATAAATTCTCTCGGTGTGATTTACCCGTTGTTTTTAAAATAGTCCTTAAATTGGTTGTAAATCTTAAAATAGTTCTTAAATTGGATGTTGTCGGTTATCACTTGTCAACCGCCACCCCTACGAATATAGGTACCTACTACTTATATATTTTTATTACCGTGATAAATACGCGGAAATGTAGCAGTTTCCCAAGGTTACTATTGAATTATATTCAACATAAAGCATTTAGTTACAAATTCACTCATAGTTACATCTTAATATTACCTGCCATTTCCGGGAAAAAAAGTAATTATAATATATATTTTCTGGTAAAATTCTTCGTAAAATTTTGTTATCTTTGAGATTATTCGGCCAAATTCTGAAATTCGTTCAATAATAAATATGTACCATAACCAGCCGTTTTATCGGCCACTCATACCGCCAGGCCGGCCGAGCGGGTTGACGAGTCCACTCTTGTAGCGATGGTGTAGTTCCTCATCTTTGTTATCACTTAGTCGCCTTTTCCGTCACGCACGGAGAGCGATGGTAAGCTGTTATTCTAAAATCGACCGACACCACACTCCTATAAATGAATAATAAATAAAATCCTAAACTAAAATAAGAAAAAGAGAAAATAAAAAGGAATGGGAAAGTCGGGGAAGGCTCGATACTGGGCTACCGAAAAATAAACAGTTAATAATGTTTTTGTTAATTATAGATCTAATAGTACGTAAAATAAAGGCTATTTTTATTTTTAATAGTAAATGAAACTTCCTTTTAGATATTACAAAGAATAAAAACTGTAGAATCCGTCTTTAATCCGATGTTGGTGGTTTCCGACCACCACTCGTGCCATCTCGATATTTTCATTACCGCCATAAATACGCGGGAATAAAGCAATCTTCCCTCCGACTCGCCGAGGTTACCACTTAATTACATTCGATAGAACACGCCTGCTTGTTTAACTGTTTAATATAACTGTTCAATGTTATTGTTTCAATAAACTTCAGAGTTTACTGACCTACTTATACAGTGAAGTCAAAATGGGTAATTTAACATAAATATACAACCTACACTCACTTACACACACACATACACACACGCGCGCGCGCACGCATCCTATGTGCCCTTGTCCTTTTTTCATAACATTATTATAAATTCATTCTCATTGTTTAGAATGTGAAGGAAATTTTTTATTGGCCCCATTTTTGTTATTTCACTATTCTGTTTTCAATTATTGTAGAGACTGTTGATTTTCGAAATAAAAATAAATAAATGAACAATTTATATATTTGAAACATTATCAGTTTCCACACAAGCGACCTTACATTTACTTTAACCTTTCTACTTATTTGTCCATGTTTAACATAATCCATAAAATAAATTCAACAAATCAATTTACAGGTTATTTATATTAAAATATTTCACCTAAATGAAACTGGTAATATGTGATATTACTTAAGAAAACGGACCTTATTTCTTTTTTTATTACGTTATAAAAAAATAATAATAACATTTTTAAAATCAGATGTCACAGTGTGTTTCTAAGTATTTGAACAATAAAACCTATGTCAGTAAGTCCTCTGCTTAAATGTGACAAAAAATTCTAACAAATATAACAAAAATCAAAGAATTGTTTTAAAATCAATTCTTTAATTTAAGATCTACATATACTATCCATAACTGAATATTTTCCTTGTTATGTTAATAAAAAACAGCAAATATGAATATTTATTTATTTTTTATACTTAATGACAAGTAAATATATACTAAGGCATATAAAGAAATGTATTTATGGAATCAAATGCTACTCGTGCTACTTCCAAAACTCTTTAACCGACTATATTCTAATGACTGTTATAACATAGCACAACATATAATTATACAATAGGTGACAATTTACACACCACTGCGGATCTTTTATACATATTTTTGCATCAGATTACTTCTAGAAGAAACCTGACAGTGTAGAAGACGAATTAAACCGTATTAATTTACACACATTTTAAAATGCCAGTTCACATTAAATCCACTCTATATTATGGACTCCATCAATATATTAGTTGATGTTTATCACATTTCTTCTAGAACGAATGCAACGAGTGTATGTAACACGTACAGGAAATGTTCCAATTGACGCTTGTGCTTTCATATAGCCACAGATATAAATATCTGAGTATATTTACATCGCAAAGAGGTACTAAATAGGAGTAATGTGGACTTATTAGGGGAGCAATAAGCATTTGCCGTGCGCTCATTGCCCCAATTTAGAATGTTCCATGATTTCCATAGCACTTGCTAATGGTAATTTTATAGATAACGCAAAGTTACGTACATAATAAGACGGTGATGACGAACAGTAATCTCCCTACATATTTCATATATAATAATGAATAGCAAGTGACGAACTTTAGCCGGGGACAAGTCGCAACATGGCCGACACTTTGATAGTCAGATTGTCTTGATTTGCAGCTGCCACGATTATATGGATAATCGATTCCACCAGTACTTTATATTCCTTGCATATTAAATGAGATACAAAATCGTCACAAATTACCTTAAGATTTGAATGTGAGATGTATTTATGAATGGATGGACCGGGGGATAGATTTGTTCTCGTTCAACACAAAGATTTAATAGTGTAAAATTATAATTGTACTTTGAAGGATATTTATATTAGGTGTTTACCTATGAAATGACCGATTGCAAGAAACGGATTGTTTTTTGTTATATAAATATGAATTATGTTAGTGGAAATATTGACTCATATTGTCTACACACATTCGCCACTTCACGGCCAGTTGATTGACGCCACTCCTGTAAAAGTCTCGTGGATGGGTATGTGTGAATTTTTGAAAAACCCATACACAGCTACTTCAGAATCAAATTTTTTTCCTTACAAAATGTTGTCCAAATATCGAAAGAAATGGAAATCTGTCGGGGCAGTGAGTGTGGTGGGTGAGGGAGAGTCTCCAGGTTCAGCTCTTGAAGTTTTAAAACAGGTGTATGTGAAGTGTGAGGGCAGGCATTGTCATGAAGAAGAAGTGGAGATGAATGATTGACCAAACTCGGTTGCTGTGTTGCCAACTTTTCCATCATGGTCTACATCTCCTTACAGTACACATCTGCATCAATCGTTTGACCGGCTCGCAAGAAACTGTAGTGGACAATACCGGCACAGGACCACCAAACTGATACCAGTAGCTTTTTCTTAGTTATCTTGCGTTTTGGACATTATTGGGCTGCAACTCCTGGATCGAGCTACTGATACGAACGTTTGCGGTTATCGTATAGGATTTATTTGTTATCACAAGTCACATTGCGATCAAAGTTCCTTCGTTTTTGTGACGGTTCAATAACAGATTTCGACGAGTTCTTGTCGCTGACTGTCGTTCAATTCATACGGTACCCACTTTTCGAGCTTCTTTATTTATTAACATTGTTTTATCACTAACATCAAACTCTGCTGCTAACTCAGCTGTACTTTGAGATGGATCTGCTTCTACTATAGCCTTTAATTGATCGTTATTAATCTTGGTCGTAGTTCGTCCGTGGGGTTCATCGTTAAGCTCGAAATTTTGCAGAACGAAAGCGTTCAAACCATCGACACACGGTGCGATCGTTTGTGATGTACGACCCATACACACTATTGATATTGTGAACTGTCTGACATGCGCTGGTGCCGCGACAAAACTCATATTCAAAAATAGCACGAATTTTCAATTTATTTTAACTTGATCAAAATGTAGGTAGGTATAGAAAAAAAATGAAATACTGACTTTGAAATAGGAACATCGTAGCTATTAGCTGCATTTTGTTTTATTTTGAAATTCGAATTAGAACAGAAGATATCGAAACTCAAAGCGGTCAGTAATAAAATCGATCATTTCATAGTTAAGCACCTAATAGTACTTACCTGATATAAATTGTCCTAAAAACCCCATAAAGATTTAATAGGATTTCTTGGGGTCTACTTATCATGTTTTAATTATTTTTATTCTTATTCTTGAAAGATACATATGCGAATTCAGTCAGACACATCAATAAAAAAATGTCTCAGGTGGCCGATGCCTCAGACAGACACATCAATGAAAAAATGTCTCAGATGGCCGATGCCTCAGACAGACACATCAATGAAAAAATGTCTCAGATGGCCGATGCCTCAGAACTAAATCACCGCATATGTTACGGGGCCAACAAAACTGTAACGGGTCACGAAAACTGGCTTCAGCACAGTACACATTTCATAATTGCGTGTGGAAATAAGTTGTGGCCGTGGTTTAGGTGCAAGTATACTCCGATACTCCCAACAACTACTGATATAAAATGTGGGCACCAATGTAAGAAATTGGAGAGTAATGTGTTACGGTAAACACACGGAGCAGCAACGAAATAAATAAACATAAAGACGAGCGAAAGGTCTCAGCTCGCGGGGTAATAATTAATGTTATGGACTCGGTGTTGTAAAGGAATTACGGTAAGTTGTACCTGTACGTACGTATAGCCACAAATAGCTTAGCCAGTCTCGTAATATTGGAATCTCTTAGATTTGCGTCGTCAAGCATATTCGTTCTGCGACAGCTGTCGATAAAATTTGTAACTAAATAATTGCATTGTTCATATTAAATCCTCGTACATTATATATAAAGTTATGAGACAATGATTCAAAAGGTTTTGAAATTCTAAAAACATTTGTTTTAAAATACGGAGGCATTATAAATATATATTTCACTAATTCACTTGCTAATCAGAAAAGAAAAGCTTTAGTTGAGCAGTTATTCCAAAAATTCACCTAATTCTTTTACAGAAAGAAAACACCCATGACATAGCTTAATTTTTAACATTTAATCTAAGAGTTAACATCAAAACGTTCCTTATTACTTCGCATTAATGACGCTAGCAGGTCCGCTTATATTCAACGCGTTCGTTTGTTGAGACGTATTAAGCGTCACCCACTAGGAAGGGGCCCGCATATCCCATATCCTAATTGAGCCCATTGCGCCGCGCTAAATAGTCAGATTGGAACCGGGATTGTTATCTGATTGAATGGTTTCAGATTGCTCCCAGTTAATACAATAAGGAAGTCCACGTCTAGGCGTTGGGTTGAACCCTCTGCACGGATATTGAGAATTACTACTGTATCGTGATTTTGACTATGAATGACGAGATAACTACATTGTTTATGGTAATTGTACTTATGTGTGATTTACGAATGGTGACATCAAATTATAACTGCAATTGAAATTTGCAATTCAGTTAAACTAGTTTGTAGATATGAAAAATTTTGTATTTTCCTAAGGCCAATTATTATATTTTGTACTTTCCTAAGGCCAATTATTATATTTAATATTTAGATAAGAACTAATTAAAGACACTCCATACCTATGTCAATTAATATTATGTTTCTTACTCAATCATATCGAAACGGCTTAACCGATGTTGTTGAAACTTAGCACATTGATAAATTATAATCCGTGTAAACGCATAAGCTACTGTCCCTGTAGACTACGCGAACACCGGCAAAAGTTAGCTAATAATAAAATTTAAGGAAAAATAAAAAATAATCTCAAAAAGAGAACTAGTAAAACAAAGTTAGTATACTTAGATTCGGGTAATGGATAAAACTAAAACAATGGCTAAAGATCACTATTCTAAACAATGTTTTTGACTAGTTATATCTTCTAACTTGTGCGATTTAATCACAGACAATATGGCGGTAATTAAGCAACGAAGTTTCAAATAGCGAATAATAACAAGCTCTGGTAAAATTGCTCTCGTTATAAAAAATAACATATTGTTAGGCGCAATCTCGGAGTTGATTTCAAGGGCCCTTCACACAATATGCTGGCCTCATTATAAGGGCGCTTTGTCCTAAGAACCAGTTCTTTTATTTATGCCCTTTATTTAGCAAAAGCAACGGGACGTTCAATAAGTGTATCAAATCAGAATGCCCCCTCAGTACAAGTTCTTTATTCATGACCTCTCCAGAAGTAGTCAGCGTTGAATGACGACTTAACTTTAGTTTTAATTGAATAAGATTGTCTTTAAGTATTATTAATATTTTGTGAAGCAGCTGTTGACCGTTAAATGTCCTTTTGATTTCATTGAATATCCGAGTACTTCGTTTAACCTTTTTCACTTCATTACATTTTCATTGTGACGTTAAGAATTTCTTGTTCATTAAGAACAGTGTAATTAAAAACAAAGTTTTTGTATGAAATGTGTTTACAATCACAGACCCGCGTTATTGCGTAAAAAAGTTAACAATTATTATAGTTTTTTACTTATTTTTTATAAGTAATTGCGCAGATTGTAATTGCGTTGTCGCAGGATTTTTTTAAATAAAACGCAATCTCAAATCTAACTTTTAAAATAAATCAATAAAAAGGTTATGCCATTTTTTAAAGATCCTACTGAGATATCAATCAATATCTGGGAAACTAGAACACAAAAATATTCCTTTTCCCAGAAATGGCACATTTGTAGGAAGCGAGAAGGCAGCCAGAGATTAATACATTATTTCTTACTTCTAAAGGTAATGTATAATACATATCTAATTGCAAAGTCGATTTAAGCATCTGCAGCGCAAATTATAATAGTAAGAATACGCATAAATAAATGTATTTTTTTTTGTATTAACACAGTGCCGCGATCTTTTTAACTTGTGACTTCTAAATTCCGGTAACTCAAATTTTAAAGATACTTTGATTTAGATTTTACGGATTGATGTTTAGTATCTTAAGTTATTTATATCATTGTTTAAAAGCCAAGTACCTTATTAATATTTATTTAATTGTATCATTAAACTCTTTAATAAAATATAATTTATTTACTTTAAATTCAATGAAAGACTCAAATAAAAAATAAACGGAGATTTCTAATAACAACCAGTCAACTGATTTCCCTAACTCTCTTGCAATAAGCACCTACAGAGCAGTTAATTATCCAATGTTCCCCGAAGCTCACGATTTGCGCGAACACGCCGTTGAGTTATAGCCGCGCCTCACACTTACCTGGCGAGAAAATGCTAACACGAATTAAGAAAAAAGTCTGGCATTGATCATTGTAAACGCTGCTAAACGGTGCAAAAAATAACACGATGTTATAATTGTTCCCTTCCTTGTATTGTTATATGTAACTCAGATACAACAATACCTAGTTACCTATGCAATATAAACTTCAACATACAGATTAGCTTCTTTAGTAATTACTTTAGTACATTCATTTAAGAATCTGATTCCATAGTTTTGTTAGTAAGCGATATTAAAGCTATGTTAGTATATACATTTTTTATGTAATTTTAATTGGCATTTACAAAAATACGGAATACAATTTCGTTCAAGCCTAATGAGTAGCCTAAACTAAACTGCCATACTTAATTACCTATACAAATACACAATTAATTACACCTAATCGGAGTTTAGACGATTCGTTTCTTGTATAATGTACCTATCTAAAAGTATGTTATTAAATAAACCTATACTTTTACCTTTTAATTAAAAAAAATAAATAGCGTTTAAGTTGAAAAGCATTTAGTACCTACTTATAGTAAAATGAAATTATAATATAACTTATTGACTCAATATATATTATTGTAATTGAGATAATCTTTTCATACCATCATAAGCCTTATTGAAGACGCAACTAATAATCCATTAATAAATAGTCTGAGTTCCTTCAGTTTTATCCTTCAATAAAACGTTTAAGTAATAAATAGTTTTAAAAAGTTTTAACAGGTCGCATATTATTTGCTCAATGATCATTTTGTTTGCTAACAAAGTAAGCTTTTTCCTCCAGCACGACGCGGCTAGCTGTAAGATTTACATTGCACTAAACAATACAAAGCGCTAATAACTGTCATATAAACCGCAGAGCGTGTAATTATAGAGACGTTTAAATTAGCCATATTGTTTGGAAATGTCATCGATGTGACGTAGTGCTATCTGCAGATAGGGACGAAAGAGAATTATTTACTACATAGATAAGACAGAATCTGCTACTGATTCATTTGTATAAATTACAAAAGTTATAATATATTGAGGCTATAGATTAAGTGCAGTAAATACTACTATATAGACTCCATAATATAGCCTACGTAATTTAAGTCTTAATTAAAATAAGGTAGAATTTAGATGTTCAAAGTCTCGTATTCTTCTGGAGTATGAATACAGTTTTCCTCATTCAATTGAATAACCTAAATCTGAACCTTACAAATGTGTGTTACTATAACTCTGTAATGAATAAACAAATGCAGATCATTAAAACGAAATGAAGTTGCAACAACAGTCTCACTCTGTTCAAATGCTAGTTGCCCTATGGGCTTATGGGCAACTAGCACTTACCATACGTAGTGTTATCAGGACACTTGTAAACAACGAATTTCTTCACTTGAAAACTGTTTACAGTGGCTTGATATAAGGTTCGTTGAGTTGTCAAACGATGGGGCTCCATAATTGCACATTTAACATGTTTTACTTTCGTAAACGGATACGCGATACAAAAGCGGTTAAGAAAGAACACGGTCGGCCGTGCAAGTCAGCGTCGCGTGATTCCCCCATCACTTCATTGTTTACACAGACATTATTCACTTAATGAGGTCTCTAATGGGGCCTGCGTGACTCTGTAATTAATACTCAGCTTAGATACACATTACACAGTACGTTTTGTGGGACAGCAATGGCGAACTCTAATTACACCTGTTCCATACGCCTCTCGGCTAATAACAGTTGCGTCAAGCAAACGTTTAATTGTGGTGTCTTTAGCGCAATTACACGCATCCATGGTTTGAGGGCAACTGCACAACAACGTTACAACAGATTTCTCTTCTGACCCAAGAAATTTAATTGAATTCTTTGTCTATGGATCGACCTCAGAAGTTAGTGTATTTTTTGCATAATTAATTCCTATGAAATGTATTGGCACGTTCACATTGTTACTCGAAAACCTTGGAGGTTGAAAAAATCCTCAGCCACCGGTAACAATGGTCGCGAATTTGTCATTACCGTTGAACGTGACTGTAACCCAAACACAGCAGCCGGTGCCTCGCATGTCTCGTTTATTTTAATATCACCCAGTTTTTTTACTCTATTTACATCAATCTCGTGTTTTTAGGCCCTTTTTGTTGACGACGTGACACCTATTGATGGATTTTTCACGTTATACCAATGTGCGTCGGCGCGCGGGAACGTTCAGATATTGATTGTTGTTAGTCCTTGTGATCTCTGTCGCAGCAAAACTATTCTATATAAATAACGTCCCAGATAGTATGACAATCATCCAAATAGGAAAAGTTTATATATCCTATGAAATTGAGTTTTGCTGTTATTCAGATATACGTATAAGGAATTTTATAACAACTCCTTTTCTGATTGTATCGAGTGTATTATACATACATATGTTATGTATATTCAGTATGAGATTTTATTTATGACGTGTTTTTGTATACTCGTATATTTATTTATTTTATAAAGTAAGCACTTATAATAAAATATTATGTAAATGTACAATATGTAATTCTACGTATTTCCTGAAAGTAACGCTTTTTATGTAAGCACGAGTATATGCGCGTTCAATTACTTATTTATTTCTGTAACTAAATCTATTATTTATACAAGTGGTGTATTAATTTTCTCTTTTGTTTCATGTACTGTCCTTGATGCCAATAAATAGTATGAGTATGTATCAATATTTATTTTACTGACAATGATATTAATTAAGTTATTATAATATTTGAAACGCAATAAATTCAACAATGTGGGTTCGTTTGCTGCACACTAAATATGGTGGAATTATTACGCCGAGGTTGTCTGTCACTCGCTAAATACGGGAATGTGTAGAATGAACTAGAATAATTCTTAATTTACATCGCAGTACGGCATGAGAGTGAGTTTACATTATTTACCGTTAGATCAACGTCTTAATACTGAAATAAATGGTCCACTAACATACATTACGCACTTGTCTATTATGAAAACGATCCTCCTTTAAAGGGTAAACTGTCCACCAAGCAGGTAATCGACCCCCTTCCACCTGCTAAGCCTGCGTATTTCTTAGAAGTACAACTTTTATTTCACATGCTAAATACACCTCGCCGCCACAACTTTGATGTCATTTAGCGAAAACAATGGAAAGATTTGAGCGCGCAGTTGCATTCTAATTTATACATTTTATTTAAATCAACTTATTCTTATTATAAGCGTGTCACAAAAGTCCAACTGCTGTTAAAATTTTAATGTTATTTTTACGCGTAAATGACTCATGTGGGATCTTTGAATATAGTCTTTACGTCTTGATTTATTACTTAACAGTTTGACATAACCGCAAAATGGGCTGTGTTTTATGTTCCACTGAATTTTCTCTAGCGTTGGAAATCCGACGTAATTTGCGTTTGGACTTATTTTACAGCTCATCTTCCTTTTACTTTTTGTCGTCTCCTCATGGTTGTTATGTGATTTCTATTCCGTTATGACAGCCGGGAGCCCAGCGGTCGTCACGCACGTCTCTCCATCCGTTATATCCGCATTAATCCGAACCATTTGCATCAGCGTACCTTATGCGCTTTCCTGGCAGTTTTCGCTATCATAAAGTGATCAAATATGTGTTCATTTGATCAAACGCGGCTATAAATCAGTAGCTGTAGGACTTTCCCTCGAGTGTCGTTACGATTCACCACGGTGCCTTACGGCGCGTACTTTCTGACATTTTGCCAGCTTTTTGCTGTGTGATGTTATGCTAATATTTAATGATGGGCTGTAACTTAGGGAGTTACCACACCGACTAAAATAAGTGTCCCCTTTATGTTATCCAACGATTGCGTAGTACATGGGATTTCACTGTAGCAGTGTAAAACGGTCACCTACTAAGTAATTAAGAAAATATTCAGTTAAATTATTGTACGTAACAATTAGTAGCTAAATAAAAATTAGTTAGCAGTAACAATTAGTAATCGACATCCATATTTGCATCTCCAAATATCGATTAACGTTAATCAATTAATAAACTACGATGGATCAATCATCGAACTTTATCCTATATACCGCCAAATGTAATTTCAACTTTCACATCCCTTTTTAAGAAATAGGTACGTAAAAAGAGACCTTGTATGAACCATATAGGTAGGCTTCACGCGAGGATGGCTTTTAAATAAGTCGATGACATTATAAACAGTATTTTTACGCTCTGTTACATTGTAATTACAAGACATGGGCTTGATATTTTACCTTTACAATACAAAAACAACGCGTTTTTAACGATAAAATTAGAATAATTAATTAGGATATGTTCACATGAACGTAGTCCGCGTATCACATAGGATCCAATATTATTAAACACTCGTAAGTAAATAACATTGGAGTCAACATTAGCTATGTTCATCTTGACTCTGAACTTGACTCAAAAATAGGACAAATAATAATAAATTCATATACATATTTCAGATCTCTATGTAAGTTTTGTCTTGAAATTATCTACTCGTATAATGTCTGCGATTTACATAATATAATTATAAATCAAGTTTCAAACTTTAACACAATACTACTCCATTCTGGGCTTTATGTCTGACTTGTTAAGTAGCGTTTTGATTAGCGCGCGGTTCACTGTACAGCAATCACTACATTTTTATTATTTTAGTATACGTAGATTAAGCGGAGATCATTTGTATGCGAGTTACGACGAGTGGAACAAAAGACATTATAACATCCTGTTCCCGCGACAACACTCCGACTCTTATTATTATACTAATGACAAAAATTTATGGCTCCTTAAATTCGCCGTGCTGAAAATGTTAAGCGTTTTTTAAAGAGAAATGAGGAATGGTCTTTGGACGAGACAATTTGGTACTAACATGTGGCGGTCGGCAGGTTATATTTGCTGGACCGATAACCGATGAGGTAGACGAGTTCTCGAATGGAGGCCACATACCGAGAAGCGCAGTGTGGAACGCTCTCCGGCCAGGTGGACCAACCACTTAAAGACGTTCTCCGATGATGGCTGGATGAGGTGAGCCGAAGATCGTGTGTGACGCCTTCGGAAAGACTTATATCCACCAGTGGGATACACAGGCTGATGGTATGACATGGTTATTAAATTGTTATGTAATATTGTTAGATATTACATAAATAAATACTATATCTTTTTTAATTAAACATTGCCATGCATAGATATTTAAAAATTGCGTTGGAATAAATAAAGTGTTGTCTTTCATGTTAAACTAAAAATCGCATATGCTTTTACCTACATACACAGCTTCATCGGCTGCTGAAAAATAAATTACTGTACGATAGATGTACCGCATAACAATGTATGTGATCATTTTTCAAACAGTACTCGTACAGTAGCAATAAATTCGATTTCTCTTTTTGCAGGTAAGTACCTTGACGTTTTGTTGTTATGCGGCGCATTAAAACGAATGAGTAAGTAATTCCTCGAATTATCGACTCGATAAATTAGTGCAGGTGAATTTTACGACGACATTTCGAATGGCACTTTGTCTTTTTCTAATAGCTTTGATAAATACAAGTACTTCTCTTATGAAAGATACTACTTTAGGTCGGCTCTTTGTAGCATCCTTTCCCTCAAGCATAATTTAGTACAATACATAACAGGTGTCCGTAATCGTAATTAGCTCTTTTTTTCATGCACTCCTCATGCATAGTATGGCTTTAAAGCGCAAGCGGAATGGCGAGTCCATTCTGTTACAGGCGATCTAGTCCCCTGGCTTGTGGGCTGTGCTATACTTTAATCACCACCGACATCGACACCCACGCGAAAAATGAAGTTTGCTCGTATACAAGAATCACTAATATTCTCGCCCGAATCGTTCGAGAAGCTCTCGTCGATTGACAGCGATCGGGCCATGCTCTAGTGCAGTGGTCCACTTTGACCCACCGGTGGAATCACGACATACATATCGTCAGATCGATTATTTGCTTCTCTCATCTCTGTCTACGTTTCCATATCTTAATGTTTTACTTCCTACGACAAATATTTGAGTCAAACTCCTTACTTTCTTCTTAAACTCGTATTATACCGCTTTGGTCCCCACAATCCACCAATCTGCATTTAAAGCGAGACGTCCACGGCAGTCGCAACTATTTTTATGTTAATGCCATACAATTCAGATGGCATGTCCATCACTCGTTTGTTTTCGTCTGATTTGAATGTCTAATGTACGCAATGCCTTATCGTTTCCCTTTACTGAGTACGGTTGAGCATTCATTTGAAAGCTCTAGACCTAGACAGAATATCTTTGAGCTCATTTCAGAGAGGATTCTATACCAAGTACCCAAATATACAATTATTAATTGTCTGCTAGTAAGTACTTTTCCCAGTTAGACGCGAATCTATTTAAATTCGAGATTTGAACATTGGCGGCGAAATTCACTTACCGATGATTTAGCATTATCAGATCACATCATAATCATTATTTCCCACATTGTGGTACATTACAGATTCTATCGCTCAATTTGATGTGATAATTTCATTTTAGTGGTTGCTTTAGTCAGTTATTCTTAACATGTGATTCTATAATACATATAGAGGGATAGATAACGCAAGCTGTCCGTCGCTGCGTGCCCGAAGTTAGCGGTAAGCTCCTACTTCTCGCTCTGGTAGTTCAGTCTGTTCTGACCCGTGTCGCTAGCATGTCGTTGTTACAAAACACAAAAATCCCCGACTGCGCTATATATAATTGTTAAAATTCGTCAAAAGTGGTGAACCGAGTCAAGGGAGGTGGTGAGAGGCTGGACATCATCAAAATTTACTCACTAAATTGGCCTAGATAATTGGTTTGCATACAATTTTACGAACTTGCATTGTCTACCTAGGTATATCTATGGATTACACCAATAAAAACTCGATATTAAAAACGCAATCTTCCTAGGTTCCAAATTTCTTAGTAAAAAATCGGTCGACTTTTCGTTTATTGATACCTTCTTGTTGATTTTGAAAATTCTAAATAATCCCTTAAACTCAATATCAAAAACGACCAAGGCCCAAGGAGCTTTCATAGCTTTCTCATAGTATACGATTGACTTCTCAATAAACACCTTACAATAACTTGTCATCACTTCAACAAACATCACAGAATTATTGAAAGAGCTCTTTCCTACCAAATTCTCGTTGTATAATCAACGCTTTTCTCGCGTATTTTTATTGATTCTGCCAAGCGACCCCCCCCCCCCCCCCCAAGGAAGCTGGGTTGGTAGCCTCCTACCGCGCATTCATAATCGTATCGGCACACACGACACAATACGCCTTAGATTGCACCTTATTGTAATACCTTAAGGTCCTTTTCAGTACATTCTTTCTGTCTAGAAAGGAACAGAATCGTGCGTTACCAACCACGAGACATTAAGCGTCATATAAATTACATTAGCATATAAATAAAGTATTTTTGTTGTTGGTCTCTCCGTACTGTTTGGGCCCTTTACTTTAGCGGGGTAAGCTGCCACATTTTTGTTCTCTTTATAGAAATCCTGCTTAACGACCGCCAGCAATACATGTTATCGGTTATACATTTGTTGCTTATACGAACCCATAAATAATTCCAATGGAAACACAAAATTAATTTCGCTATACGTAAACAAGTTATATGTAAAATACTTGGCTGAAATTATAAATGGCTGACGTAACATCCAATTATTTATTACAGAGTGAACATGCAAATAAGAATAATGGTTACCCTTTTACGGCCTTCCGGCGACGTGTAGATATCTAGATTAGATAATAGAGTTCTCTCAGATTTTATTAAAAGAAAATTCGTCAATTTTACCAATTAAAAGGATTTTTAAGATCAATTATCACGTTTGAGAAAACTGTGAATAACTAAATAGCTATCTACATTCATCTACGATTATATTATTTTCAGAAAAACATTCTTTGAATGTGGTAGGTACATTCTTCAGTTACAGTTCTATACATACGTTGAATAGTTACAGCGGACCAGAATGTTACCCCAGAATAAATGGAACAAACGGTAGATAGGAAACGGCGGAAAGAGATAAAGAGGACAGTTTGTAAAGCGTAATTATTTCAGATCCGGGACAACACTGAAACTGAGCTGTCCCTTGGAATTGCTTTTACAATCTTACTTAATCTACAAAATCGATTTTCTTAATGTTATCAAGGTACTCGCGAGTTATCAAAAATGCGTAACACTAAATGGCTTTTTTTCTGCAGAACAAGCGAGACATAATAATGTAATACTATAGTACATCAATTCTACCACGAGACACGTGTAACGTCCCTCCCCACGAAATTTATTCCCATAGGTATGACGTTCAATCATTGACATTTTTTTCATTTCCCTACGAATTTTCCTTACACACATTGGTATGTAGAGACATATAAATCGCATTAGGCGTGTCGTGCGAGCACACATTGTGAATACTAAGATGGGCAAGAAAAATTACAATCCAGATACATATCTAGGACGGAGATCGAAACATCTTTTCGGGCATAATTTTGGGTCGGGTGCGACACAGAGACAAATGAAGGCGGGTGGTCGTACATCGGACCTCACACCACCGCCCCTTGATTGAAAGTGTGGAAAACACGCCGCGAGAATATTATAACATTTTCCTTGCATGTTTGATTTAAAATATTTTAGATAAACTTTATTCACTATAGCAGCAATAGTAACCGATTGTAGGAATCTCTTATTTGATATTTTCAATATCAACATAATAACTTATCCACTGCTGCATTGTACTCTGTTCGCGTTAAGAATACGAAGAAGTAAAGACATGTTCACATTGATTTCCACTATTTGAAAATAATGAGATTCATCTATATTTATTGCCATGGAAACAAAACTTAAAAGTTATAACTACAACAATTGTAATTATAATTATTAAAAATGTGTTTATATTTTATAAGTTATACAGTTTTATACACTAATATATAATAATATAGTTCATATAGACTTATACACTAAAATTTCTATACACTATATCTGAATCTGAAAACTATCATTTGTATATATTTATAACGAAGAGATTACCTTTCTCTAATGTGAATTTTTGATGCTCGGTGTTTTTAAGAGTAGCTGAAATGGGAGCGTTCATTGTAAAACTTTAAATAGTTTAAAATTTTAAAAGAAATATTTAAATTTAATTTTAATTCACTTTAAAGTATCAAGTGAAACTGAGAGAGATGTGCATGTTAGTGTGAAACAAACCTAAAAATGCTAAGAAAGAAAGATAACACCTATTGTATTTAACGTTAAGTCACGGTATTCTTAACGTGATCAGACAATAGAGCCTCTTCTTGTGCACTTCTTCTTTGTTAGACGTTGCTTACATCCATTAAAATAAAACTTTATGTTTATTAAAAAATATATATTTCCTGAAAGGAAATTTCTATCGTAGCTTAATTCTTTAACCGCTCATCTTTATAAAATTTCGATCTTTCTCATTAAATATTCTCAACATGAAAACTTGAGTCCAGACTCCAGAGTAGCCTCGGAAATAACTACTTGGGAAAATTCCACGTCATAATTATCAGAATCATACCAGTAGCACCCATAAAATCAGACCCACACTTGGCACCACACCTCATCATTACAAGATAGGCGAAAAACTGCGTAGCCAAGAACAAATCAAAAATATATGCACCCTTCCATCGTACGTGACGTGGTTCTGAAGATATGATTTACATGTACACCGTCACCTCCTCGCGTGCCGCGATTTTTTATGCAAATCTGTCTATTTAGATATGCCACAACACAGTTCCCCATTGCTCTGGCAACGGTGCATTAAAATAAAGTCTATCCTAAAAGTTTTGGCGCGAGCCGTGAATAGGAATGATACATACATATTCAATACCTCTTAGCCAGCCTCCCGTTACAGCGTTGTATAACATTATGACTTTTTTATCGGTCATAATTCATCCTTCTTTGTGTAGTTAAAACTACCTACAATAGTAACATCATTATTAATCTTTAAATGTAAGCTTGACCAGCTTCTTTGAGAAAAAAATATTAGTAGACTGTAAAACTTCATGTTCACAATAAATTCGTCTCCCGTGCAAATTAATAAAAGATACTAGGTACTAATTATTCTTTTTTCTATTTTCCTGCAATAAAAAGTGATTTATAAAACTTTGATTTTATAATCTCCTAACCAAATAACCAATAAATTTTCCTAACCAAATATTTTCAAGCACTATAAATACGAAATATATACCTAGTAATATTAAAATATAAAACTATGTTTGTTCTATTTTTAACTCTACAAAGACCAAACAAATCGTTAGCTTAACTTCGTGTAGTTCATAGGACGGATTAACACATTTAGGTTTTTAATCCTAATTACACGCGGGCGAAGTCGTTAGCAACAGCTAGTTACTGATATCTACGTGTCAACGTCATCAAAGCAATTAGCCGAATATCAATTTCCTATATTTTAGCCAAATTTCCTCATAAACTGCGTCTTCAAAAACCATCAAACGTACGTCTTTCAATTTGGCCTGTCATGTAGCCCTATTTATATTAGGAAGCCAATACTAATGCCTCCCCCTCCGGTACCCTCATTCTCCCCCTCAACGCGCCTTATTTCGTTCATAAAGCCTCCTTATCTGCGATTTCGAGCCCATTTCATTTGAATGTTCGCCAGTTACGTTAGTTTTTACCCTCATCGCTTGTACTTTCGAGTAAGATAAATTGTTTTTTATGTATCTATCAGGATGTTGTTACTTTTATTTTACAATAAATATATAATCATTAATTTTCTAAGAAACCCAAAATATGTTTTCAGTTCTCACTAATAACGCAATTACAAAACTATTTCAACAAACATTTCAACCATTCTCGAATACTTACGACACTGACATGTTCAAGTAATCTATTATTAAGATACCAAAGCATATCATCAGCTTGTGTCTCTACTTTGAGGGCTATACCTTTTCTAACACACCGACATCACACACAATATTTTGCTTGTGTCATCCAGTAATTGCCGCTAATCTAATTAAATAATTCGTTCACTTGGCTGGAAGCCGTCCGCATCGTTGAGATAACTATAGAATTACTTACTTATGTACTTCGTTGTTTACTGTTTAATTGCTTATTTTGTACATAACTTATTAATTCAAACTTTATGCAAACCTTTAATTAATTAAGATGGTTCATAATTATCAATTTGTCTACAATCTCTCGGTACCTATCTATGTACTTATATTTTTTTCTAAATACCTACAACCCCAAGCCCATCCCTTCTCACCTACCCTCTTTACCTATCAGAGGCCCACATTCTCTAATGAACGCGCTCAAGGCGTCGATGAGCCCTTGTTCCGTAATTAACCGGCAGCACGCATGCGCTAGCCACGCCCAGCCGCGCAGCCTCCGCACCCGTTTCCACCACCCCGATGTTTAATTACTGACAAAACATTACCCCTTAATGCCTTCGCCTTATACAATATATAAGGCTTATATATTAGCTGCTGTGTTAGAAGCGGGAAAACCGAATTAAGCTGATATTATACGAGTACTACATAACTAAACAGTGTGTCTACATAAGTGGTCTGAAAGCATAGATATTGTTAATCATTTGTAGTTATTGTCGATTGCATATATTATTATATATTTATATATTTTTCTCTTGTGTTTAGCATTTAGCTATATATGTATCCAAAATGTTTGTACGTGTAAATATGTTAGCAAATAAGAATACGATCCAAAAATCTCATATCAACTATATTAAAAACGGACATATGATTTTACCAACACATTGTTATATCAAACACTGATTACAAATAGCAGAGAAGTACTAACTTATGCAATAAATAACCCCTTCAATTTTCCCTTAAATCTTCTTTGTAGTTACACTTAGAACTATGACACTATGCTGTTTTCTAAAACGTTCAAAATTTGCGATCTGCGCAGTCGACGCATGATGCGTCCGTTTCTACATTCTATAATAAAAAAAGATGCAATGTATTTAGATTGCACAAAATCGCACATACAATGTTATATAATGAGAAACAAAAATAAGGTCGCCTCCAACACATTATTACACTAGGCAAGATCCAGGGCAGGAGGTCTGGAAGGCTAAGAACATCCTGACTAAAGAATTTACACCAATGGTACAGAAAGAGCGCTCGTTTATTAATCCGTGCTGCAGTAGGTAACTAACGTACAAATAGCGATGATAATTTGCAACATTCGTTGAAAGATAGCACTGCAAAAAGAAGAAAATACACATAGATATTTCTTCTCTATAATGTTTGTGCCACCTACCTATCTAACTCCGTGACAAAGCGACTAAAGACGAATAACGGAAAACAAAGCTGCTACTACAAGCCCTGAGGAGTGAGGAACCACATTACCTAAGAGTGGACGTGCCAACCCACTTGGCTTGCGTGGCGTTTCAAGGCTATACATCACTGATGCAGGAGACACTGTGCATGGGAAGGCCCACGTTCAACAGTGGACGAGAAAGGGGCTGGTAACGTTTATGCTCACTTTCTCTAGAAGCTTTATCTGAACATACTCTTAAGTTTTTGCCTGGTAGATAATTTAATTACTTTCAAAAGACACATTTATTACAGTAAATACATGAAAACTGTATAGGTGTGTGTGGAGGCAAATGTGCTCGTTTGTTACGAGGGGGGGGGGGGTGCTCGAGTGGCTCGAATGCCGCGCACGTTCGGTAGCTTCCTCATTTTTCACTACATTGGTTTTACGTGTGAATTATTGTCTGTTGCTCGATGCTATCGTGTTGTTTGTTTACGCTGTAAAATGTTTTCAGTTGTATTACGTTTTAATTTCGTACGTTTACAGTTTCAACTTCATTTTCAACTTTAACCCAAATTTCATTGTCACATTTATTTTAATTAATAGGATAATTAATATTTCTCAGAAACCAAGACGTAAGTAATTATTGTACTTAAGAGCGAGCAAGTACTTATGTCTTAAATCTATTTCTCGTGATGTAAATCGATGTATAACTTCAATTTATGTCAATGTCAGGGATAATATGAAAGAAGGTACCTACCTGCTGCTTAGATCTTTTATATTATATAATACTTACGTATTATAATATAAACGATGAATTCAACTTTTAAAAGAATTTCGAAATGATTGATTTTATAGAATGAAAACGTGGAAGTCCACCTGGTGAAAAGAGGTGAAAAGATTTGAAAGATGACGAATATTGGCACGGTTGAATTTACAGACATTATCAATAAAACATCGCAGTGACTGCTAATACATACCTACATTGAAGTAAGAAACTCCTTATTTAATTATAATCCCAATTATTTAAATGTGATTTCCTGTAGCAACCATACCCAGGTTAGGTAGGTACTGTACAGTACAAAAGATCAGTGAATTAGAGATGATCATACACTGCGTTGAGTGACGACGACGACGGACGTTGCGTTGAATGCTTTAACGAGATCTCACTCTACTGTTTTTCTTTTTGAAAACATGGCAGACGTGATGGTAAGTGGTCACCGCCGCCCATTGACACCTGCAACACGGGATTTTACGGGTGCGCGCCGATCTTGCAGAATCCTTTTCACAACTCTCTTGAAGCGACCCATGTAGGCTAACGGAACAACCTCTGTTTTCAGTTCATTCCACAACTTTTAGATCCGCGGCATAAAATGTCTTGATGACCACTGTATGTAGCGATGACCGACAGTGAAGGCTCTCTCCAAAAAAGGAAAAAATGTCTTTTTTTAACATGCAACAAATTCTAGCTGCTCTTACGTGATTCGTGCATTCAGAACTACACTCGCATAAGAATACTTAAAATTGTGACATCGTTATATTTTGTTCTTAGAATTGCAAATACACATGCAATACTTTTACGTAGATACGTGCTCGTATATAAACTCACATTTTCATATATATGAGTAATAGCTAGCTCATTGTGAATGCACGGCAGCCACTCGTGCCTTCGTTTCAAAAAGTTTTAAAGCACCTTTACATACTGAAATTGGGAAAGTCCGCTTTGTATAGGCAGGCACACATTAAAAGTTGGTTTGCAATGGAAATTGAGAATCCGGCACGAGTTGTATACGTGGAAATTATTGCTTCGCGCCTCACACAAACGTTCCATTTGTAATATTTATTCCTTACTCATTATTCGAAGCCATATCTACTTACGTTTTCCTATACATATGTATATAACCGTAACCAGTCCTTATTTTTTTTCGTTCGTATGCTGGATGGTGAGTCCATTCTTTTATAGGTAGTGTAGTTCGGGCTTGTGGTAGCAGCTTTGTCGCCCTTCAGTCGCCTTTTACGACAATCACTGGAAGAGATGCGGTGATGTTATCCTAAGGCCTCGACACCACACGGCCACTATGTACGTAAATGACAACATGTTTGTCGTTCTATCTGTCGTGTGTCTGTCTGCATATCTGTTCGTTCACTACAAGCTAGGTATCCAATGACGCGCTAATGGTTCAGTTTGTTCACACGATATTTAATACGGTACTTTTTATCAAAATCAGTGCAGTAGTTTTGTGAATAACGGGTATATTTAAATTATAGTAGTAACATAAAAATGAATAATGAATTCCAATATTGAAATATCCATCCAGACACACTGACAAATTGTTTTTACAATCGGTTTCCAAGTGGGCGAAACCGCAGACAATTGCGTAATTACATTATTACCTATATATCTCGGTTACACAGTATTATTGAACAATATCGACAAACTACACTGAATTCATAACGTCAAAACAGCAAGCTTTTATTACTGTATAACAGACATTTTACTGTTATTATTAACGAGGTAATAATTCAAAACATTTTCATAGAATTCAGACGTTTCATAGAAGGTTCTTCACTCAAGCTCTTATTTAGCCATAACAAAGCGTGCAACTAGACCGTCCAAACTCAATCTAAATTTCATTTTACGCGCCAGCTATCACGTACGAGCATATAGAAACCGTCCTTCGTAGCTTCAAGAACGGCCGCTGTCAAATTTTAATTTCTCCCTCAAATATTTACCGAAGGAAAAAGGATTCCTTGGCGGGCCGCGCTCTAATAAGTTTTCCATAAGAGAACGGGGGATGTGGGGAAGGGGTGGGAAAAGGAGGCAAGGCTCTTATTGTGTTTGCCGAAGCTAGCGCATCCGGGCGCATACCTAACAAGATGAATATGTACCCGCCCACCCCTTTCAGACACCCACCACCGCATACGAACTTCTGAAGATACTGCACTGAAATTGCTTTTTCGAATACTAATTCCATTTTTTACTGACCCTCCAACATGTTTATTGGCAATTACGAATGTGTCGTTGGATTTTGTTGTGATTCAAAGTTTTACAAGCCTTAAAACTATGTTTAACTTTACCGTTAATACAAGCCGGAACATTCTTTCATCACATTTATAGATATAAATATTGTTTTTATTGATATCAGCCCATAAGGTCCCACTGCAGGGCACAAGCCTCTCCTAGTAAGTTACTGGGGTGTTTAAAAACGATTTTTTAAAAGTCGGCGGTGAGAGAAAAAACATCCCGCAAGCTCTAGTAATAAAAAAAAATCTGGAGTATGTGTAAAAATCTGGGCCCTCGTAGTAGATTATGGCCCGAAACCCCCCAATGATATCTATCTATATAAGTACATATTTTTTTTTAAATATGTTGAATATGTTTTTAAATATGTTAAATATTTTGAGGTTTTGTTTGTACTCTGATTAGTACCTATACGAGTATCATCAATATGTATGTAACGTCCCACGCAAAAGACGAGAATGTTCAGCTATTACGCCTGAATTTCAAAATGAAGTGACTTTCAATTTAGCGGCTTATTTGCTAAAATCAAATTCACTCGTACTGACTTAGCGACATAACAAAGGTGGACACCAAAATACTGCATCAGCTAGAGAACTTCGTACCTATGTATGTAATGTTGCCGAACGAAAATAGACGAATTTGCCTCCTACATACCTACTCGTATATATGTCGATGTATGTACCTACTCGTATATGATTTTTTTTTGGTTGACACCAAATAAATTGTTTGTTTGTTTGAATGTTATTCAAAGACCCACTGCAAAGCACAGGCCTCCTGTTGCAGTTATAAGGGAGTTCAAAAGCCTTAACTGCGCTAGTCTTTGCGAGTTCACTGTTTTTGCGAATATTTAGGTCCGCCAGTAAGCCAGGGGTCAACTTGACAACCTCCCGATATTTGGCGTTGTGTTTTCCCTATTTGGTATCTATCACCCGGCGGATACATGTAGGATACTGAGAGGTAACTCGGACACGACTAACATTTTCAATTTTCCAATAGAGTATTATTATTAATTTTGGAAAGTTTTGCATTTTGGTATAAAAGTTTTGGAATAATGTGTCTCTTTCTCGTATGTGCTGAACATATTCATATAATGAAATTACGTGTTCTTTTGCTCACAGAAGCGAAGCAGATAATTTTAAATTTAGGAGTTGGAAAGCTTTCATGACTAGGTATAATGAATCTTATATGTGACTTCCGTTATTAGTGACACTCAATGGATCTAATTCTTTTGTCTTTTGCTTTTCTCTTTTAACAAGAGTTGTGCATAGTTGTCAAAGATATTCACACATTAAGCATTATGATATACTGTTATTATTGAAACATTAGTTAGGTATAGTTTGTGTATTGTTCCTGTTCCAAAGAAATAAAGAATAAAATTAATAAAAATTTCTTGCCAAAATCGCTTACATTAAACATATAAAACCGTGAGAATACCTATATAGCCAGTAATATTGAAAAAAATGCCGATTTTGTAAGATAGCGTAACGAAAAATGAGTATCAATAAGGGGTTGTAAACGGTGAGAACTAAAGCAATTTAATTGTCACAGATTAATTATAAATTGTATTTTCAGTTTGATTGTATTGTAACCAGTTCCTTTCAAAAACAATGTACCGTGTATTGTATTAGGAAAGTACTGGCTCTTGAAATACATGATTTCTATAGTACGTCAAGTCAATTTCGTTGGGAAAACTCATCGGTTCATCAAGTGGGGGTGTAGAAGAATGACACGTTTAAGAAAAAAACATTAACTTTTATAGTTTCAAGCAAAACTTGATGCTTCCTCGGCTCCCCCGTCCCGCGCAATCCGATGACTATCGCCAATGAAGTTGAAGGACTATAGTTCAGGAGTCACGGTTTCATAATATTATTACTATAAACGAAATCAGTCTCTACATAAACATTTCAAACAGGTAACTTATTTTTGAGGTTCTCTCGACGTACCCTACGTTGCGTTACGTCCTCATGACGTCACCGCGTTACGTCGTCCGGTTATAATCTTGAGGGGAAAATAAATGCAACGTGCATCCAAGGCTTTCTACACTCGATGTAAATGTTATAGTTATTTCGCGTTTAGTTTCTTCATAAAACTTATGAAGTTTTTTATTCACACAACATTGATCAATGCAATAAGTGTGTAGAAGAAATAAAAATCCTATATTTGTTTAGTTGGTTTCGAGGTCTCGAGTCTAAGGACACACATGTCTTTAATCACAACAGTTCTCAACTCTAAACACATCGATGTTGTTTGTTTATTATAACTTTTTAAACTTTCGCGTTTTGTACACATTTTATATTTTAAATCGGGTCTGAACGCGTATAATAAAGGTATTTGTTTACCTTTTATACCTACTCGACGTTTCGGCGCCGGCGCGGGGTACACCAGCCGTGGTCACGAGTGACACGTGACGGCTGGTGTAGAATATAAATTGTTTGTTTATTATTAAATTATAGACGAGCATACAGTCCACCTGGTGCTGGTGATATAAACTCTCGCCCATGGGCTATGCTATGCCTTAATACTACCATCCCTTGATGATCATGCCACTCTTGCCGCTCACATCTTGAAATTATACATGTCAACATCAGTCAAAAATGACAAATGTTGAATTAAACAGCGAATTTGGGAAAAGGATTGGGAAGGATGGCAAATACTGAGTACCTACAATGGGATGAGGAGTTTTCTCATTAGAAACCTACTTTAAAAATACACGAACAATATATGTACTTTTCTATATCAGAATGTTCCTAAACATAATCTTGAAACAACGCAATTTAAATGTAGAAAATCTTAAACAAAATCAATAAGTCTATTCCGATATATTTAACTTCCCTTTGCTCAGACAACGTCACATATATGTAACTTCAATAAATTAATAAATTTAACTTCAATTACTATTTTTCTTTAGGTACACACTAACATTTTAATGTAAATACATAACCTGTAATAATAAATTCAATTTAAGTATACTGTATCAATCACCAAGTGAGAGAATTTAATGCCAGCTTAAAATAAATAAAGGGTCTTGTATCGCGTCCACTCACGTCCTTTAGCCGCTGTCGCCACCAAATCGATCCACTATGGCTTTTTCTTCTTGATTATTTCAACCAGACCTTAATGTTTTTATTTAACGCCTTCGAGTATTGAGCGGTGTCGCCTTTCGCGTCTCAACCTAATTTATTGCAGGTCGCGGCGTTCGCGCGGCGTGTTTTTGACGCGGTAAAAACAATTCGCGAGAGAATCGCGCGCGTTCCGTCGCGCCTTTTTGCCCGCGTATCGCTTTAATTACGCCGTATAGGAGAGATTTCGGCACGTTATCCAGCTTCGGGAAAGCCCTGGAATCTTTTATACAGAAATTATTTCGACGATTTATTATCTTTATTGTTTTGTTACCTTATTAGTATATTAACAAAACCATTTATTTAATAATATAAATAAATTATTGAACAAAAAACGTACCTTAACTTAGGTAAGGTAAACTGTAATCCCTGTAACGTGAAAATACATAGATACCTGTTTTTACTTGTTGTTGTCGTTGCTGTTTATTGTATTTATAATGAATTGTTACAATAATAGGTATATTGTCATATGTACAAACGCGGACTTATTCCAGTCAATCTTAAAATAACTGAGAGAAGTTAAGTCACTGAAAAGCAGACTACAGCATGCTAAGAAATGGAGACTTGTGTTATTTTATTAGATTATTTATATTTATTAAGTATTAATTAAATTACATAGTATGATTATCCGCTTTTCTGTCACTAAAAAAAACTCTAAATTGTAACCCAATATCGTCTACTTATATATTTACTAAAACTTACCATTATACCATTATCGTATACCATTATCGTACCGTTTGAAGTTTAATACCTAATGTAAATAGATTACCAAGCTGGCTTATTGCATATACCTAACAGTTTTATTGCAAATTTATTTTCAGCTAGTAAATACTAGTTACTTTTCTGTGGAGTAGACAAAATAGACAGCGGTTTGTTAGCAGTAGACACAATTGGGATCCAATTACAAAACTGTTTGTTCAACGCAATATCCGTTTCATTCGATAAACCTTAATCAAGCAATTTGGCAGCCGCTACGCTGTAAACTGAGCCAAATGAAAGTTTACATTAAAGAACGCAACGTGTTCAATGTCGCGAATCATGAAAAGTGAGTGTAGGAGGCGACATGTCCTAAAATTATCCGTGCGCAGACTCCCACTGACCGGAAGCACATTATAGGTAAAAAACAGTAACAAAACTAGCTTTATTCTTTTCGGAATAGGATACTGTATTGTTAAAAAATATAGGTATATAAAAATTAAATAATTTAAGATACATACTAAATTCATTTCATGATATTAAAATAAAAATAAATGCCAATAAAAGTAATTAGAAAATGATCTTAAAAGTTAGTTAGAAAAAGACCATTATATAGTATCATTTCATCCGCACATGAGAGATAAAAATACAAAATTGACGCGAGATGAGTTGTTCATAGTGGTCGGCAGTCATTTTGAATTACATGTGACGTACATGTGACTTTTAATTACCTAATCTGATCTGATCTTTTAATTGTAGTGTAACCATTTCACTATCCTGTGTTGGACATGGGCCACCTCGTGCACATTGACTCGTGCATGAGGGATATAAGGCCTTAAAACGCCAAGCTATCCAAGCGGGTTGGCGAGTCCACTGTTTTAGAGTTGGTGTAGTTTCTCAAGGCTTGTTGTAGCCGCTTAGTTACCCCTCGTCCTTATGACACCCACAGGAAAAGATGGAGTGGTGCTATTCTAGAGCTGGCCGATGCCACAAGGCACGAATAAAAATAGTGGCGCTTATAATCATAATTACCTAATCTGATTTTAATATCAATAAATGTATATATAATGATTCCAAGTTTTTAGAAACGCTAAAATAACGGAAATAACATGTACACGTGAATTTCAATATCTTCCCTACACACTTCAAATAAATATTTTCAAGTTTATATGAGTATCTACACAACTTTTTAAAGAATTTGAAAAAACAATTTCAGATTAAGCCACAAAACATCAAATTCAAGTACAATTAACTTGAGTATTGTATCTACTATACTTCCACAACATAACATTCCAAAACGCAGCACGTAACATCGCATATGTGTGCGTGAAGAGCGTTTTAGTCAAGCATTTATTTAGTGATAGAGTACTGTTCTGCGCCTATGTAGGTATTATTGTGCCGGGAGGCATCGAAAACATACATTTTTAACGTACTCCCCAGTCTCCCCGAGGGTGAAAGGGGGGAAAATTACAAAAGAAAACAGCCTTAATTTCCAATGTCATCTCCGTTCCACCTAATCTTCTTATCGTTTTATATTTCGGCCTTTGAATTTTCATTTGTTTTTGTTTGTTTAAGGGAATGGTCCGACGAGTTTTCGAGAAGTCTTTCTTTATTCATACAATTATACTTATTTGAGAACCTTACTTCGTTAATACGTTTAGTGAATTACGTTTGTTACCAAATTTAATGTAAATTACCAGTTCACCGCGGTTTCTCAAACTCCGTTTAAAAAATTCTTTCCTGTGAAACATTTTGTCAAATTCTCATCTTAATAGTATTCGCTTCGCAGAACAACCGTATTACGATCGGTAGAGCATTTTCATAACAATCAGACAATAGAAATACAATAAGCATTCTTTTTTGTAACTTTTATTGATATAACTCATTATACTCTTCTATACCACTGAGTTTATACTTAACAACCAGTTTATAAGATGCGGTTGATACCGCGCGGTCACACTCGCGCGAATCCAACCGCGTAATTTGAACTAGCTCTAAATACGGGTCTTTCTATTATAGTTAACTCGACGGTAAAGGAAAACATCGTGAGGAAACTTACGTGCCCAAGAAATAAAAAAAAACAGTTGCATGTATAATATCCACCAACCCGCACTGGACCCACGTGGTAAATTATAATAATTGCAATCGAAGACCAGTGCCTTGCTTAGGACCGTAACGTTGACACCTTACAATGTTGAATTCTCAAAATGTTGATGATGATATTAAAGAATAAATGTTTAACAATTAATTAATTTAATCATTCTTGTTTCGACCCATGTGAGAAGAATGGGAAATAATTAACAATGGATCGAAGGCTCGTAGAAATAAATTTCCAACACGTCTACACAGACAAACTCTGGTGCTTACACACATTCCGAAGCGGGCTCTCGTTTCTTTCTTATTGGTCGATGCAGATTCGCGCAGACAATAGTACGTCAGTGGATACGTCGCATTAATCAGGTATAGTGCGACCATAATTCAATCAGAATATAGGCTCCGAGAGCTGCTTTATATCGGTATGGATGACCAGTGGAAAGGAGTTAAGAATGCCGTAGATGCGGTATTTTATTTAATTATTCAATTCATTTTTACCAACTACTACTGCTGCTATCAGCACGTGTCTCTCCACTGTAGGATATACACTTCTACCACATTATTTAAGTCATCGGTTTATTTAGCCGGAGGGTGTCCCACGCTACGTTTCTCAGTTAGTTTATACCTACCAAATATGATTTTTTTATAGAAAAAAGAAGGCAGACAAGCATACAGTCCAGCTGATGGTAGGTGGATACTGTCGTCCATAGACATCCGCGATACATGCCAACATCAGTCCAGAATGACAAACGTTGGCACGCCCCGGACGTGCTGCCCACCTTTGCAGATTAAGGAATGGATTGGGAAAATAGGGAGGAATGGCAATGGGCTCTGGCATATCTCTCTCCCTACCGACACGTACGTACATTGGGGAAATACGATAAAGTAGGAAATGCAGTACATTTCAAGGTAGTCTTCTGTGAGAGAGGAGTAACTTGGCCAGTCGAGTGTGCCCAGCGGTTGTGGGAATGCAGTATGCACTCTCCCCCTAATAAAATTTCAATGATTACTAATGACATCAAAAAAATATGACTTCAGTAACTGCGAATAGGATGTGAAAGCTGTGAATAGGATTCTGCAAGGTCGGCAGCATAGCGGCATGTCCCTGGTAGGTATTGCCTGTTAGGTATGAGCGGACAGCTCACAAGATGATAAGCGTATCATCTTGTGAGCTGTGCGCTCGTCTGCCACTTCTATTTATATAAAAAAACTCCAATTAAAATGTTGAAGCTGAATGAGAAGATTGTGTAATGTAACTCGCCACTACAAGGTGTCTGTATAAAATGCGTAATTGTGTAACATCAGAGAGTATTTAGCAATTAAACAACTTTGAACGGTTTAAATCGCGTATATTTAACATTATTTTTATCCCGACGTTTCGAACACTTTGCAGTGGACGTGGTCACGGGGTGACCACCTAAGAAAATATCAAAGAGTATTACTGGATGAAGGGTTTCTCTTAAATGAAAATTCTTCATTGATCTCCTGTTTTAATTTAACTATTATTTAATATATGAAATGCAAAATCAATACGCAGCCTTATCGTTACAAGCGATTGTATGTGTGTGGTGTATGCATATACCTATGTCTATACCTATATATGTGTTTCAATAGTACGTACCATTATTCTTTTCATTTATTTTTATTTTCCTTTTGCATTTCTCCTTCCTTGATTGCACCGCCGTCATTATTATCTTTCCTCTCCTGAAGGTTGGAGGCTAGAAGTTGGCTGGAAGATAATGCCATGTAGTATTAAACCTCCCAGTTGTACTTTGTGTAATAAAGTATTAAGTCTCTTCCAGGCAACCAATGGATAGTAAAACAACTTACGGGGAGAAGTAGACTATCTAACTATATTCCTTATTATATTCTTCTCCTTTATCCAATGATATTCCCATATTCTCAACTGAATGACATGAATGAGGTTAGACGGGATAGGATAGAGAGAAACAGTATTATAGGATGAGTATAATGGGCTCTGGCGATTCTCCCACACTCGAAACATGCACGTGCTTCACACATTTCATGGCAATCTTCTGTATCATGACAAACTTCTGTACCATCTATTCCGTAGTCTTGTATAACAAGAAACATCTAACTATGTGGATTTGGGAACAAAAAACCATAATCTTCTGTAAGAACTCGACTTCACTCGTGACATCATCAAAATTTCACTACATAAAAGCTACAATTGCCACATCCATCTTCGTCTTAGCAATTTGTCCGTCTCGGTGTCCGGGAGCGAGCCAACTCTTTCATATTTTACATAGAATGCAGTATACTGTCAATACAGCCCAGCGCTCGGTCTCAATCACTCTGCCCGCTATGGCGACTGAGCATTTGCAAATTAAAGGGCTTACGATAACATTGTGATGAGCTGATTGAAAACAAGGTTAATGGGCATTGATAAAGAACGCGAGATTCCTAATAAAAGTGTTACCAATTCATTTCTATGTAACTAGCAATAAGGTTCATTACGAAATGTTAATCAAATCCGTCTGTCTAACGGATTTGATTTGCGGATTTGTCTGGAAGTGTCAGATGTATTCCCGAAAAATAAAACCTTGGATTCTGAGCAATTAAAATAAAATGTGAGTATTTTCTTGTAAAAAAACTGAACACATGTGCTCTTTTTTGTCAAATATGTATGAAAACTTTAACCGTAATTCAAGGATGAGAGGTATTTTTTCAATAACCCTGCACTCTTATGAAAGTGCCGAGTGAGACAATCTCGACTTGTAGATACTATATGCCTACGTAGCGAGTCAATATTACCTACTAATCAGTATTTGATATCATAAATCAGATCTAAACGCGTAAAGTTAAAGACTTTTATTTACCTTTTATTTCTTCTCGGCGTTTCGGCACGGGTTACACCAGCCGTGGTCAAGAGTTTACTGAAGAAGCGGATAGTCTACAATCCATTTAATACAATAAGATACAATCAATAAGATACTATACATCACATTTTAGCCTATCCTCACCCACTGCTACATATATGTATAATAAAATTTTATACTAGACCTTTCATTGGAAAATTTTAATGAGTAATGTGTAACAAAATTCCTTCGGGATTAAACACAAATTGAAGGTTATTTAAGATAATAATTTATGATTTTAGGAAATCCAAGGAAACATACATTATATAAACACTAAAAGTAATAAGTTCTAGAAAGAAAGAAAGCAAATATATAAAGAAACTGATGAGAATTTGAATATTATTATGTTTTTATCCTAAATTTTATACGAGTAGAAGATTTACGTGGTCCACTAAATGTAAATTAGTCATATATTATAGAGACCGTTCCAAGAACAACATTAGACGCCATTAATTGGACTAAACCAATAAAGACGACATCCCGGGACACGTGTAGGACCCTTTAATATAGTAAAAAACGAAATTGTAGCTTCGTCGACGTATTCTAAATATTTCTTTGGGCAGCCGGGGCTCAATCTTTAATTGTTGTTTTTGTTCGGATTCCGTTTTTTGTGATTGATTCAGCATGCAGTTGTCATTGTATTCGTTCAGGTTTTGATCACGTTTTTTCCCGAGCGTCCAATTGTTTGTATGTTTTAAGGAACAGACTCGGGGTTATTTTTTTCCTCAGCCGTATGGAAATGCAAGACGCTTAATCAATCTGATGAATTTCAAATGGGACGTTTACTGTATATTAAAATTGTTTTACATTTATAACCATATACAAATATAACTATAAGAATTGATGTTCTTTAAGCATAACAACAAGTTGTGGTCTATTTACTACAGAGACAAGAAAAGGGACATTTAAATTGCCTCGTAATTGTTTGCAACAACAAAAATATCATTGTGTTGGCAACACAGTTTCCGCTCTCTCTGCTTCTAGTAATGGCGATTATATTATAACGACGTATGAATCCTTTGTAATTAATCAAGAATTATTATACGCATGCAAATAAAGTGCAATCTATATTAAGTAACAAGTGTTTCTCTCCATTTCGTCGAGGGTTCTACAAGAAAGCTGTGAATAGGATTTTGCAAGGACGGCGGCGCGCCTGCATACCTCCTGGTGTTGCAGGTGTCCATGGGCGGCGGTAACACTTACCATCACGTGGGACCGCTTGCTCGTCCGCCCTTTTCTTTATAAAAAAAAAAATTACGCACTCACTAATTATATAACCCTGCGTCGTTTAGAGTAATGTTACAAATAAGTGATATCTAGCAAAATACAATTGAATTAAGATTCACTTTTATATAAATAATCTATCAAAATACGAACAGAATAAAATTTTAGAAATTAAATGGGATTCAAAGTTGTCATTAGATAACCATCTGCCTTATAATAAGATTAAAGCATTAGTTAGTGTTACTTACGTACTTACGTTTGACGAGTGCTCTCTATGGACAAAAACATTAGTAAAATATTTGCATTATATTGCTACCACAAGCCTGAGGAGTCTCTAAAAGAATGGTCTCGCCAACCCGCAAGATACTGTTCATGTAGAGCCCCTGCACATCAGTGGACAATAAAATGGCTGGTTACTGTAAGAAAACAACTTTGCAGAATGGAGTAACGAATATATTATAGAAATATCGTCTAGTAACAATACATTTCGTGCAGCTTAGGGTAAAAATTATATCGGTGTCTCAGTCCGGGGGTGAATGAATAGACTATGAGGACGGACCGCCTCAAATGCCTTCTTTAATGTCATGCCAATCGGGAATCGAAGTCGGAACTTCGCGCGAGTCATCCACCAAGCATTTATCATATTGATGCGGCTGCACCCCTCACATTAATATGTGCCTTTCATAATGTTTCATTAAGTGGTAATGCGTCCATGATACGCGATCAAAGGCAAAATATTGACACGTTATTTATATCTTAACAAAATTTCCCAAGTAATGTGACGTGACAGACAACTTTTGGATGATTCATATATTTTTTAAACCTACATTATATACGTTAGGATTAAACGAACTGCAAGTTCAGCTTTTTCCATCGATACGTAGCTGTTTAAAAGAGCTATGATGATGCTTCTGCAGTGACTACTCACAACCAGCTGGGCCGGCAGATTTGTCACCTCTTCTATACAAAGTAGGATTAATGTGAAGTGTATTAACAACATTGAAGTACGGTACATAATCAAATAGCAGCGCATCAATGGTTGTACCTACTGATGTAGCATTGTCTCATGCAGCAGCCAGTTGCCATCATTTTTTATATCGTGTGTCCCTTCGCCTCCTATTATATAAAAAAAGTATTATTATAAATGAGTATTTTGCACGCCACCAGATCTGGAGCAATTTAAGAACGATCGAGCCGACCGTCGTAAAGAGTTTTATGACCGCCTCCGTTGATTTATTTCTCATTCATAATTTGATGTTTCTGAACATCAGAGAATTTAATAACCAGATAGAGATCGCTTGTACCGATGTAAAATTGCTTACGTCTTGTGTAACAATCGTAAAATTCACATTAAGACGCATTAAGAGACCAATGTTGTAGATTCAGGCAGCTCAAGTCTTTTATCCTTAATCTAGAGCTATTTTAAAACGCAAAGAGATTCAAGTTTATTGGCCAACGTCATAACTGATTTTATTGCTATAAATATTATTTTATTATGGCCGTTTTAGAGCCCACCTCACACAAAAACATCGTAAACTTACCGCCCGGTACCTACAGGCATCTTATCAATGTTGTTCGGAGAGATTCCGTTCGGTTAGATAATTCATCATCAATGAAACGCCGTTTATCAGACGCCGAAGATCGACCGATATCTAATGTTCACTTATGTCTTTTTGCTCCAATAAATGTAGATGTCAACGCTCTCTTTGTAAACGTTTGCCTGGTGAAAGCACAGTAGCTTCGAGTGTGAGTGACGTTTCCTCAAACAAAAAAGAAACACTGTCGCCGGCGCCCATCGACAAGTGTCAACAATCTCCTATACGCGACGTAACGTAAACACTTAATTAACATCATAAAGTACCAAGACGGTACAATCTCCCAACACTTATCAGCCGTCCATAATAATTTGAGACGCGTTGTTATGGTGAGGTGCAAAAGTGGCTGACCTGACATCACGCCTGTGACCCTTAGGATCCATCTATCCCTTTCATTGCTAATCGCCGCTCTCTTTCTCGCATCACGCCCCCACTTTTCCTAATCATCTTCTTAAAGTCACATGTTTTTAGTGGAGTGTTCAAATTAATGAGCTCTAAATCTGCGGCATTAAATTCTAGTTTTGATCGAGCGCGATCCGATGCGTGGATCATTTGCGGTTGAATGCTGGCAAAGTCTCGGGCCATCACAGTCATCCATTGTCATGTCGTCTTCTCCGGCTTTATAAACAATCTCTTTTATTTTCACCTAGGATTTTAATCGGCGCGCGCTTTTGGAATTCCTGTCTCTATTCTTATCGGGTGGTCGTTTCGGAGGTAACAAGAGTACAAAGGTTGTTGTGAGGTGCCACGTCGTGTCAGCGGCGCGCTAACGGAAATAGAACGAACTCTCGTGACATGATTGTTTCTTTTTTATCTCTCCTATAAATCGGTACCGTATGATACAGTTATGTATTTGAAACGTAGTATAGTTGTGATGCGTTATGTTTAAACTGTGAACAGTTAAACCGGAGTGCCTACATTGTGAAGAGATGTTCCGACATTTAAATACAAATTGGAAGCTACGTATGAGGATACGCAACTTCACTACAATGGCCTGTTTATTTGTAGCCGCGATCGCTTGCGACTATCATACTTGGAATCCCGTTTCCACACTTATTAAACTTACTTTTTATCGTGTGCAATTTGTCATTCATTCCGCGACGCTTTTTACCTATATTATCTTATATTAATTGCGTCTTCGTACCTTAAACTCATTTCCTAGTTGTTGCTCTTTAATACAGGCTGAAATAGGAATGCGGCCATAATTTGTAATAAGCAAGGATCGTGAGATATTTCTCTACGCTTCGCCTCTTTAATAGGTTTGGCTCGTTACAACGTTCCCATGCTTTCTGTACGTACTGAATCACGGGTTTTTCTGTTGCGCCTAAATTGGATGAGATTTAATGTTTCATTGCTACTATGTTGATGAGCTCTCCGGGTGAGGATTTGAACACGACCTGTTCCCTTATTTAATTCAATAGATGGTCATTCATACTAAAATTTACTTGCATATTATGCATTTATAGTATACCTTAATACGGAATCTTGTTTTTCACTTTAACCTCTTATCATAGTTTTTATCGTCTCCAATGCCACTTCTTCAATTTTACCCACTGGAAGGTAACACTGTTAACAGACAACTTTTATTTATTCTTAAACAAAAAAGAACTCTTCTCTTGTAATATCTCATTCCCAAAGAGTTTCAGAGCTGAAATCTAAAACTTCAAAAAACTTTGGTAACGTTAAACTGTGATGTGCCTCCACCAGTAGAAGTAAAATCACAAGTTGCTTTACACAATTTATTTATAATAATGTATCTTACAACGTTAGATGTTGAATGTGAAATATTAAGTGAGTAATATTAGATTTCCGTGTTCTTATATACATACAAAATACCATTAGGAAAATACGTCATTTGCGTTATTACAATACAACTTTCAGTTTAGCGACAATTAACAACATATTTATTGGTTTCACTTCAATTAGGTAATGAATGTCAATTAATAATGATCGACTAATAACGACCTTTAGGAATGTTACTTTGTTGAGTAATGCGCTAGGTGAGTAATGTGCTAGGTACATTACAAAACTATACTCCCATAATATGAGGACTAGGCCTGTCATGTTGTTCTTTTGCCCATTGACATTGTCCACTAATCAAATTTTACCTGGTAAATAATGGTAATAATATCATTGAGGATATATATCATACCATAATTTTTACACTGACCAATTGATACCAGAAGTTTGGCACCCATAAATTCCATTATAAAAACATGGCGACCACAACGCGGTAATCAAACATGCCTTTAGCAGATTAAACCAGCGACCTTTGATTGCCTCTTGTCAATTTAATGCGAAAAGAAGAGCTTTCGTCTCGTCCCACAGTCGCAATTTTAAACGATGTTGGGCCGTATTTAAACAGGCACGAAGGGGGAATTAAGTGCAATTAGACGGACGATGCGGCGTGCGGGAATCTGTTAAAAAAACAATGGTATGCGCAAGCGACGCCCGGGACGTGTCGATCGGAACGCAATGACTCTTGAGCACCTCCCGCACCTCATCGGTCGCCTGCTTTCTTCTAAGAGAATGAGGATCAATGACGCATCCTTACATTATAAAAGGTATCATAATATCGAGATCAACAAAACAAAACTAAAATAAATTATTTTAAATCACTAAGAATTTACTCCCAAGTATTTCTTTATCAGGGGACCTAAACCTAACCCATATTTAAATTTTCTGCCATCGATTTGCTGCACATTGATTATATTCTGTTACTTGTTTAATTATTTCTCGTGAGAAAATGGATTTATCCTGTATTTGTATCTTCTAAACTGTTGTAGAATACAGTAACATGAAAAATCTCCAAAAAAACAATGTCAATGCGACGACGGCACTGTGTTATACCTATTAATAAAAAAGATGTTAAGTTGTTACTAAAGCACACCACTCGCACGCTCTTTTGTTGTTACGATAAGTAGGTATATTATGAGAGATTTTTATAGAAACTTATTTAATTCGGATCTATTGATGGACGTATGGGATATTATGAGAGGATTTTGTTCTCGTGCTACTTAATTATTATAAAAATATAAAAAAAGGACATTTATTAACCTCTAATATGTTCTTGTGTATATTTTTAGTAATGCTACGTGCTAAATGCTAATTATATATTTTTTTCTGTTTCAGGTATGTATCCGTCTTCCCCTGTTTAAATTATTTGTAAGTATTACATATGTATACATCCACCTGGCCCACATTACTACCATATCGTATCCGTATATTTGTATTTGCTTTTATGTAACATCTAATTTAGTATATTATAATTTCTATCTCCGATATTTGAAATCATATTTAACCACCAATTTTAATGTTCAGACGAGTCATTGGGAAACATATGCCATTCGCTCGCCTTAAAATAATATTACGATGCAAAGACCTCGCCTTGAAAATGATCTTTAAAATACTAAAACCAACTGCGCGTATTCGGAGAGCGATGACATGCACATGTATTGCAGCGTGCAACATTATTGCAGGCTCAATCAGTGCGTCCATTAGGTGCCGAACATGGAAGCATTGTTCTGGAAGTAGTGCCAATGAGTTAGTGCCCATTATGGGTATAACTCTTAATTATATAGCGCAGTCTCTGCGGTGAAATACGTACTTTGTCTGCTGTTGTTTATGACGTGATTGTCCACTTGCGTTGAACTCGTCAAAAGGCGGAAAACTCTAATGAGTTCACATCAACACTAAACTCGGTTCGCGTTAAGAATTCATGGAGTCTTCGCTTAAGACAGTAAGCGTCACTATTTTTTGACCAATAGTGAAACAGACATAATAATTCTAAACAATTCTAAACATTGGTCAAAAACGGTAACGTCTACTGTCTTGAGTGATGAGATGAGTCGATGATTCGCTGCATTATTAACGCGAATCGATAGAAATGCATTTTTTTTAAATGTATGAATCGCTTTCATATTTGGCGGTCGCAATACAAAAAGATGCATTAGCAGGTTAGTGACATATAGTCCCTAAAATACGTAGAAAGATCATAAGTATTAATTCATTCACATCCACCAGAGGAGCTCAAATTATAAAGGAAACACTTATATTATTAGCATGTTTTCTTTTATAAATTTTTTCTACTAAAATACAATACATACGTTCATCCATGTATCGACAACGATTGTAAATGGAAAAGCGCGCACAACACAACGAAAGAATTGTCATTATTTGGGATATAATTTCGAGAGGCCGAGCGTCGTTGAAAAACCACACGGGACTTTTACGGCAACCGTGAGTACGGTTTACGATCAGCCGAGCTGTCCGACGATTAACATTCAAACAAAACTATAATTAGTCAGAAAGGGGTTAGAGTTGGGAGTGAGTGAACATTGGCCTCGTGATAATGTAGTACTTACTTATTCATCTTGTTTCATCATCATTATTGAAAAATATATTTTAAATTTTTTAATTTTGGAATTTAAAAAAAATTAAACCTAAAATATAGAAAAATGTCATATCTAACGGGATCGCTTGAAATCTAACTGTTCTGTCTGTAATTGTAACTATAAACTCTAGCCAACCCTTTTATCGTTCACTGCTGTACACAGGGCCTCATACCTCGCTCGTGAGGGATGTATAATCTTAAAACGCCACGCTGGCCAAGCGGGTTGGCGTTTTAGTACCTCAGGGCTCGTTGTAACGGCTTTGTTATCCCTTAGTCACCTTTTACCATACCCACGGGAACAGATGGGGTGGTGCAATTCCAAAGCCGGCCGACAATACATGGCGAATGTACACACGGCATCTGTATAAATTCTGTATAAGTAAAAATATTTATAATAAAGTGTCTACAGCCAAAATGAGGTATAAATGTAACTTAAAAGAGTTACTCCCTCAATTCTATCGTCCCTATTAGTACCGCAGCACTATAAATGTAAAAGGAGTTGCTCCATCGTGTTGTTTAAAACTGATATCGCCACACTACAGACTCTCTCATTCTTCAATTACTAGCTGTCATTGGGCTTACGCATTGCATTGAACATGTCACAATGTACAACGCTCGCTTCTAATTCATCATTTGGCTAAGCAAAAAACGAATTTATTACCTTGCTTGTGTGTCTTTAGTAATACTACTTATGTTAAAGTGATCAATTTGTGTTCACTATCTACGTTATTCTACTTGTATAAATTTTGTACATAAATCCATTTGCGCATATTTATGACTACATGTTGACCTCCCAGAAATAAATATCACTAGTGATCAGACATAGTCGTCTGCGTATGATTAATACGAATAACAACAATTAAGTGGACGTCTGGAGTGAACATAAAACAAACTGTCCATTTTGGCCCAACAATGGGCCGGACGGACATGTCTGTAAAAACTCGTACCACATAAAATATTAATAGAAATGCACGTGCGTTCATTGTCAATAAATTACCCAAGTGACAGAGCAATAAAAAAATATATTTTCTTGGTGAGTGAATGGGAGGCTGCGAGGAGGTTTCAGAGTGAGGTAGCCAATAAAAGTGGCTGGTGTGCGATCGTAAAGTGCCGCCGTAGACTGCGTGGCGAGACGCGCCGCGAGGCCGGCCGCGTCACATCCTCCCGACATCGACAATACGCCTTACGAACACTATCCCTTAAAATCTAACAGCGTATTAATAGACTTTATGTAACACTAGCAACCTATTCATGGCTTCGTTCAGATGGCAGATATCTCTATAAAGCCTATATCTCTCCATTGCTGAATGTGAATGTCTCCCAAGGCTCGATTATTGATTTATAAATATAGAAATTTCCTAGATAATCCAAACAACCTATGTCCTAACCTAACCTATGTCCATCTGCATTAGCTTAACTTTCTAAACGTGGAAGAATTTTCAAAATCCGTCCATTAGCTTTTGAGATTAACGTCTTATAAAAAAACAAAAAAAAACACTCTCTCTCTTTATAACATATAAATATACTACAAATGTTTTCTGTAACAACAGATCAACTTAAACTCATAGGAACTCATAGTACCCTTAATCATTTAGTAATAAGAGCGAGAATGGTTTTTCGGTACATTACCATATCGTATTTATTATAAATTGTAATCCTATGGCTACCATTAAAAATGTGTTGCCAGTGCATGTTATCAGGGATGTTAGTTTTATTACATGTAACTCACATTCTAGAAACACTTTATGCAATGATTGATCGCTCAGTAACTTCCGCCATAAATGCTGTTGCACAGATGGACAAGTATATTTTATGTCAATACGTTCACTGGTGATGAGTATAAGTGAAATATTTTTGGAAGTAAATGACTAAATATTTCTTAAAACGTAGAACATGCTATCCGATTATACAACAAAGTAAACTAAAGACCTTGAGAGCGGCCGTAAAACAACAAAATACCAGGACACCTCACGCACCCAAGCGACCTGGCGAATGCGGCTTAATGCGGTCCCTATCGTAATACAATAAAGAGCCATGAAACTTACATGAGTCACGTGGACCGAACCGGGACGGTTTTTTTCAAGTGCAGCACCGAAAGGTCAGGGGAGATGTAAATTAAATTAGATTGGATAAATAATTTATACAGCCCCGACGTCCGATGGACGGTTTGACATCCTATCTAAAGATATGATCGGTGACCCGCTGGTACCTCACCTCCCAATCTCCACGATTTCATCTCCTAATACCTCGTCTTGTTTCGATGTCGAACAAAAAACATGTAATGCTTTTAATTAGATTAAATTGATTTATTTCGTTTCGATCGGCTGTGTCGATATCATCCAATAGAGAAGGTAATTAAGCTCGGCAAATAATGAGCGTAACGAACGTTCCTTACGATATCTCATTGTTGCGTGATTTATAAGTAGATGTAAGCAAATTCTTTAGATAGCGGCTGTGTTTCACGAAGTCACCCCTTATCTTCGAATCTCGTTTCTAATCACTTTAAATAAAGTGACTAAACGGTTCTTACAATTAGAAACGTGAAATTGATTTATTTATGGAATGACATGGAATGACTCCACAAGTGTTTCCGACATGGGTTACGAGATTTTAAGATGAATAGGTATCTTCTAGTTAGGTACAGTCAGCGACAGGACATTAGGGTAGAGCCACCAATGAGTACGCACTTTTTAAACATTTATTTTTAGAAAAATCAACTTTGACATTACACTTTGTCCTTCTTACTTTAATTAAACTTTGGTCCCTTAGGAACATTTATGAAAAAATAAAACATAAGTAACAATCTCAGGTAATACAAAAATGTCTTAAACTTAGAACTTGTCCCATGCGCACTCTTTGGGTGCTATGTAACAAAGAGTACGCGGTGAAAACCTTCCATAGAAGCTAAGAGTGCGCGTGAGACAGAAGTGAGATCTTCAGCCCCGACAACTGTCACAGGTGAAGGCCCCAAGCCCGATATAGTCTGTGCACTCATCATGCCACCAGGCTTCACACTTATTACACTGGATCCAGTCTTCGTGGGGTGGTTCAACGTATTGTTCAAGGCAAAGAGGGCATCTAATTATTTCTCTTCCAGTACTTGTATTCAAACACCGTGGAGTATTTTTAGCCGTTTTATTTTTCTTATTTGTTGCTTTCTTACTTTTATTCCTTTCTTCTTTTCTTCTTCTTTTGTACTTGGACACGGTTAAAGCCAGCAGCACGTGCCAAACTGGTTTTTTCTGGCTGGCGTAGACTAAGCTGATGTTTTCTCGCAAAATTTTCCACCCATTGTTCACTGGCTTGTTTCTTTTCTCGATTGAATCTATGATCAAGATTATTCTTCTCTGCAAGATCGTATGCAATTCTTCCGAATTCTTTCTTTGTTAGTCCATAGAAACATGCATCTAATTTCCTGCAATGGTCTGCCAAGCAATTTTCTAAATCGGTGTTAAACACGCTCTTAAATCTGCCGAGGGATGCAGGAACGGTGTCTGCTTTTAGTCTTTTTCTTAATGTTGCTTCCGGAATATTTAATGATTCCGCAATAGATCTCTTGCTTTGACCCCTTGCTATTTTTTCTTTCACTTTTAAAATTTGCTCAGTGAAGACTAACTTCCTGTTGGATTTTCTTTTATATTTACCCATGATGTCAATCCTGTAAAATAATCAAGAAAAATAAACTCATAAAAACTATTACAACCTGTTAATTTTTACTTCATACAAGCTAAGAGTACGCGTGCGCACTCTTTGGGTGCGTACTGTTACCTAATGTGTGTTGGGCTAAGATCATAAAATTCTTTAAAAATAATTAAAATGGCGTCATAACCTCTCAATAAAAATGAAATTTAGAACATAAATTACAAGTTTAATAACATTCGTTGGTTGCAAATTAATCACAAACCTTACAAAGCGTGTTTTAAATTGTTGAAAAATTAGATCAAATACATTTAAAATCTATTATTACATATAAAATTATAAATAAATACCTTAACGAAGAAAGTTGTCGTCCAACAACTTGACAAGTCAAACTTCACCGATTGGTTAAACAGTGTTGCCAATATAACAAACAAAAGTACAAATTTGAGGCACCGCGTACTCTTTGGTAGCGCGTACTCTTTGGTGGCTCTACTATATATACCCACCGGAAACTTAATACGCTAGAAATAAGTACTAGAATAGAACAGCTTTTGATACATCAGCATATTGCTGACTGTACGTCTGTAATCCCGGTGGTATTAGAAGTGTCCTTGGGTAACGGTAATCATTTACCTACAAACAAGTGGGCCGTCTCTACCTGTTGCCACCTTAATATGAAAAATATATATATATTTACAGTACTGTAGCAAGTCATATAATAATCTTAGAACTTGTCATCTGATTGTCAGTCGTTATAATTTAAAGTTTTGCATAATAAAGACTAAGATTTACGAGTCAGAATGCATATACCTACATACATAAGTACGTAAACCAAGTTTACCTATACACATTCCTACTCGACCTTTTACAGTGAATATAAAAAAAGGATGCAATACAAAAATTGATCTATATTATACTCGTAAATAGAAATACTATTAGGTATCTCTGATTGGGGTGTAAGTATATTTAAAAACAAAATAGATTTTAAATTAGGAATGTTAAATAAAATAATGATTTAATAATAATCTTAATTTTATAAAAAAAATCTTAAAATTTTAATTATAATAGCTATTTGATAATTGAGTTTCTATCAGAATTTTTTAATTAAAATCTACGTGCATATGTATATTAATCGACTAAATGCTAGGTAACACAATATTAATCACCAAACCACATAAAGTTTTTGCGTTTTCTTATTGACCGTTTTGATCACCGTCCGCGTCGGGCCCTTAACTTGTATGAAAAAGTCTGACCAAATTCAGACTAAAATCGCTAGAAATAAGACGTAGGTGCCCAACATGACTGCAAACGGTTATATAAATTTTCAATAACATAGTTTCATTCCTTCAAAATCAATTCTATATTTTAAATCATTCTTTATTCCTGTATGTAATAGCAATGTTTCTTGTAAGAATCCTGTTATTAGAATGTGTCACACTTGCAACGAACTGTCAAGAAAATGTATAATGTCTGATATCTTGAATTCGTCCTTGGGTGTATTCAAATGCTGAATCTCCTGAAAACTCTGAAAATTTTGTTAATTGTTCTTGTTTGTTTTACGGTGTTTCCATAAATAAAACGTTATTGTATTACTTCGCTTATCTTAATAGCAATTTCTAAAATTTTAGTGTATATTACATTCATTAAATAAACCTGAGTAGGTATGCATGCTAGGTATGCATTCTTGACTAGTTTTTTACTAGACTTATATTTAATTACTGTTCTTACAAGTATTGCCTAAGTTCTGCCATGCTTTATAAATAGATAAATGTGACTGTAGCCATGCCCGCCATCCGACTATCTAAGCACCTCTAAAAGAAAACTGAAAGACAATACACACTTTATCTGCCGGATTAACTTCTTCTTCAATGCATTTCTCTTCCATTTCTTGTGTTTGAGTTATTTTAACTAAAACCTTTGTTAAAATGATATCGGCAAAACCCAATAGAGCGTTCGTTACCTGAACAATAATTAACAATAATTTGTTAAACAAACCGTAGCCGACGTTGGAGCTTTGTGTGATCCGACAAAGTGCAAGGTCCAATATACAAACTTATCAATACATAGAAGAATAATAAGTAATACAAGATTAAGAGGAGCAATCATTTTACAGCAATACATCTAAGAAAATAACATTTTTTTTATATTTAAGGAAGTTTTCTTTTATGCAAAAAGGTACCTTAGTAACCGTAACCAGGCCTTTTATTGTCCACTACTGGACATGAGCCTTCTCGTGTTAATTTCTTTTATAGCAAATTGGCGGCAGACGATCAGTCAGTCCACCTTAATCACAATCCACATTTGTTTAATCACAATCAGAACAATACTTTGGCACAATAGGTACTCGTAATTTCAGCTTATTCGATAAAGTCGCTGTTGCCTTTGTCTGCCCACTCGTTTAAGCATTGATACTTAGCCAAGCTAATCGGAACAATCAAAGTCAATCGTCCTATGATGGTATTTTTTTTAATTTGAATCTATTCAAAATCACAGACTATAGTCAACAGTCTTTTGTCGCAGAACGTCCCATTCGAATTATGTCATGCTTAAAAAAACGTCCCGAATAAATGCCCCATACCTACTCGTCGTCTATATGACCAATGCAAATGTTGCGCGACACCATCAGTATATCGTCAAGCAGACTGTCTGCAACATTTATCTTGGATAACTTGGAAATTATTTTTCTAAAATATTTCTCCTTTATGTAATAGTTCTCCCTTTTAACTCAAAGGGCACTCAGACCCTCAACTCCTAATATGGTTAGCAAATCGTATTATTTCAATAACAATGAGGTTTCTGCTTATGAGAACTATGTGTTAATAGCATGATGACTTACAACTGGCAGTGTTAATAATATAATAGTCAGTAGAAAATAAATGTACATTCCAGTCTAATACTATATAATAATGTCATAACAGGCTTCACTGACAATATTTCCCAAAAAGAGAATGATGCTATTTATTTATTTAAAAACTTTATATTCATACAAAAGGCGAGCTTAATGCCTAGAGGCATTCTCTCCTAGCCGACCTTTCAGTTGAACAGAGAGACACGTTGGGAAGTGCAATGAAACGTAAAAAATATATCTCAAACAATGATTAGTAAATTCTTTACACAAATATATACCTACTTATAAATAATACGATATTACAACTTCATCCATATGAACATACATACATAAATACATCATATTATATAAACATACATACATACATTTATAAATGTGGCTACTCTGCTTCGTATTTCCTTTCCTTTGTCTCTCTTACATTTGTTTATTTATTATTTTGTAGTTAAAAGTTCAGTCGCGGTCGATTAAACCTAAATCTAAAGTCGCCCGTTCTCCACCGTTGGTTGGGTTGCACCAACGTTGAGTCAAATAAATAAGGTAAACATTCGCGTTAAGATCCGTTTAAATAGATAAATATGTGTGAAAAATGCGTAAATCTCACATGTTATATCGACATTACGTTGTACGGGTACGGATTAGTAACTGCTTCAAATCTAAAATTAAAACATTAGTTAATCAAAAATGTAGTGGTCGTGGGAGAGGGAACGGTACTCGGTTTTTGCTAATTAACACACATACCTTTCTTGAAATATTTCTTAGGGCATTTTAATTAGATGTCTGGAGCGGGTTGTGGCAGGCAGTCAACAAATTAAGTAAATTAAGTATCTAAACACAGTTTCTAGATAAGAATATCTTGCTAACCAAAGCCAATTAGAACCAATTACAAGCTTTACAAGTCTATTATATATAGGGACACGAAAAAGTATCGATACTTTTCGATATCGAGAACTTTTTTATTGGATACCGATACTCGATACTTGTACTCATATGAGTACTACGTGGCAGGTATCGTATCGAAACTTGAAAATTAAATTGATGCCGAAGATTTCGGTCAAGATGTTTAGACAGGTATCATTTACCTTGGGTTGTAAATAAGTATCGATACTTTACATTTATAGCACTAACTTTGAACTATAAATTACCTACTGACTAATTTTACAAGTACGTGAGTAGTGGATTAGATACTATTACTAATGGTATTAGTATTCGCGAATAATGGGGCAAATTATTCCTATTTGTATTCACGAAGAGTTGTGTGCTTAATACAATAATAGTGTTGTATACTTAATAATTACCCAAAGCATGATTCGTAGCACAAAAATCTGGTATCGGGATTGTCTTTAATCGAATATGGCCATTCAGACCCAAAATAGACATAACTTTTTCATTGTGCGATACGGATTAGTATGTACCTATAATAGTCTTCTCAAAATAGAATCTTACAAACCCCCTAGTAGATGCCAGCCTAACCTAAGTCCCCGATAAGAATGCCCCTCCCAGTTACCGTCGTCGTCCTTGGCAAGTTCTAGATTCTAGACGAACCCGACGACCCAATTATTTCTGCCAATGGGGTTCTCACACTACTCTCACAGGCTACACATATACACCGTCTCCGCCGGCGGAGATGAGGAGTAATTCAGCGGAGACGGCCTTCAGCCAACACTTTTACCAGGTATCGGCACGTGCCTGGGCGCTTCCCGCGGTACCCTCCCAAAGCAACTCCCTAAGCCGAGGTCCGTTCCTTCCGGCGGTCTACCGGCGGAGGAGCACTTTGGGTCGTTGCTGCACACACTTTTTGCTCCTGGCTGAGAGCCTTCTGCGCTCACCTTAAACCATACATGTCCGGTGACTCTTGAAAGGCCATTAAGGCCACAAGAATTCCAAAAAAAATCTTACGAACATTGGAACAGTAAGCGGGTATTTGCAAAATTCATTATTTATCTTTGAAATACCTTTCCTAAATAAGCCTATATAAACAACATCACTCATCAGCATTCTAAAGAATGAACCCAATTTTAAAAGTATATCTACCGAAATTTCGAAAAAAACTAAACCACCCAGCTTTTATTGACAAAGTTTCTCATGTATTTGACGAAACAATAAGACACGTCCGTCGAACCCCCGATCGTGATCCTTAAAGCGCGAACTCAGCTAATGAAAAGTAAAAAAAATATAAGTACATCGATACCAACATAACTTTTCATTTAAACCAGCAACCACTGCTAATTAACAACCTTATTTTATGCAAGTTAAGATTCAGGTTTAAATATGGAACGTGTATATGTAATGACGTAATATATTTGTTTTACACTCACATCTACCTGCGCGCGCGCTTCACAAGCGTATTGTCTAGCCCTGACTAAACGCGAACTGCGCAGCCGGCATGTATTGAAATAGGGTTGTCAATTAATACACATAATAAGTCTAAAATAAATGCATATTTATTCTATTCTATAATTAAAAATATTTTATTTTTAATAAATTATTTGTACTTGAAAATGAAATGCTTATTTTTCAAAAATAAGTGTAATTATATAATAATATAATGTAAACAGATTTACTAATGTCTGATCTGGAATAATAGCAAATATAGAAACTTCTAGTAATAGATTTCGGTCGGTTAGCCACCTCCCTGAAGCCCTTTTTTTAAAATGTATTAAAAGAATATTTTTTATATAAGTACTTCGACATTTTGTAATTAGAAGTACTTATATCTATGTGTAAACAGAAAGAGCCAGCCCTACCGAGTTCATACACCTTTAACAAAAGATCTAATAATTATTATTTTTCATCTGCTACGTTTTTGTCACAGTTATCAATCAACGCTAGGGCTGTTGTCGCTTCCCTTTCTGACACGCAATCTTCCGTATCTATTTGTCCTTTTCTAACACCATCCAATGTAATTATATGAACACCTGGGCGCAAAAGAATGTCGCACAAAGAGACAAGTAATGACGATCCGAATCTACGATCGGGAATATTTTGTTACTGAGAAAGCCTTTTGCTTCATTAATTATGAAACACAATACTCTTTACAATTTTCGTAAAATTATGTTCGTTGAACGCTGTCATATTATTTGATAAATTGCCGTTGGTTTTGTTGGACATTCTGTTTAATTATAAAAAATTGGTGACTTTCGTAGTTGTTTCGATTTTATAACTTTGAACATTGATTTTAGAGTTTGGTTTCTTAAAGGTATTTCATAAAAATGTAACCAATTCGTCGGCTTCATTTCTGTAATAAATAAAATTTATAAACTTATCTTTACAATCTTCTGTACAATCTTAATAAGATGTACAATCTTCTCTCATTTAGTCATTTATAGCAATATTGATTTGTGTGCACAATAAAATACATATATAAATAAATATTTCACACTCGGAAGTAATCAAGTATATGTTAGATTTATTGATGTGTATACAATAAATGTTAATAAAGACTTATTACATAAATTATACATAAAGAGAGTTTCATGTACTCGTACAGGAGAAGAAATAGGTAAAGAATATGCTTGCTTAGTATAGATAACTGTTATTATCATGTAATCAGGATCACTGTTAATCATCGTGTTTTTATCATCATGTGAACAGTTGCAGGTTAGAATCGTATAGAATCAATCGAGCGTATAGTATCAATCGGTCAATCGAGCGTTCGCAAAAATACAAACTTCTTTGCAGCTCGTTATCAATTTATTCAATAAGTAGTTAGGTATATACGAGTAGGTAAGTTCTATTTGCGCCGACCGCAAATATAACGTTGCAGAACAAACTGTTCATTCAGGTAGAACAACGAATATAAACTTTAAAATCACCGTAATAATTCGTTTACAAACCCAAAAGAAGTTTGTAATAATGCGAAAGCTCGGCTGGACAATGCGTTACGTAGTTTGCTCACATACGAGAATTGTATAGAATATTCTAGCCCGATCCGTTCCAGAAACTCCCCTTGTATAGTGAGCCTTAAAACAGGATGCCCACAGTTTAAAGTGAAAAAAATTCCGTGACATTTTCCTTGACCAGATTATGGAATTGTTTACAGTTTTAGCGAACTTTACTTCCGGTTTTTTACCCGTACTTACGAAGTCGTCCATTGGTCCTCTCCTCTTAACCCTACTCGTGACGTCACGTCACTTCCCCGCCTCTCTAACGCTTTCCAACCAGGTGGGAGTAGTTACGTTGCTAGTTTCTGTAATCTATATCTATACTAATATATGTATAAAGAAGTAAAATTGTGTGTTTGTGGGTATGTCTGGGGTAATCTCTGGAACTACTGAACCAATTTCAAAAATTCTTACACAAATAGGAAGCTACATTATCCGTGTCTAATATAGGCAATATTTCATTTGCATTTTTTTTTTTTAAATATAAAAAAATCTTATAAACCGAAACGAAGCGATTAGATATTATTAGAAATGTTAGGCTTGGAAGAAGGCAATTATGTTTTAGTAAAGTATAAAGTTATGCAAAAGATCCCGGTTAATTAGATTCGGTTAATGTAGGTACCTATGTTTAATTCGATTCGATTTAAAGATACATTTGTTTAACAACAAATGTTTGTTCTGGTCTGGGTCTGAGTTTGTATGTGTCTCTGGACTCACAACACGGGAAGTTCTAGTTGTGGCATTATTTAGTTATTTATTTTTAGGTAAAACCACTATACGTATATATTGCTTAACAAACATTTTCAAATGCAGCAAGTTGTCTCTAGCTTCTAGTAAATTGTTTAGTTTTTGCACCCCAGTGTAGGAATAAATATCTGAAAACATTTAACACTCCGCCCATCACCCGTCTTCAAATTTTTAACCCATTTGTACAAAAAACCACTAAGTCTTTATATTTCATAAAGACATTTCTTTAAAAAATCTATAACCACCCGAAAAACGGCCGATTATAAAATAACGTGCTAATTAAGCTTATATATATGACATTTTCTATGTAAAAGGATCAGCGAAATTTAAAAAAAACATTGCTACATCTCAAAAATCAGATGTTACAGCGCGTTTCTATTTGAACATAATCCTTAATCAACGAAAATCTTAACCAAAGTTAATATCTGCAATATAAATATGCTACTAACATAATACGTACACATTGAATGTGTGTTCTCAGCGCAAAGCTGCAGTAAGGACGACGAGTTGCACCTCGTAGCACGTCGTTAATGAAGAAATATTGCTGGCTTGTGATAAGCTGCGCGATAAGTGCGCCGCCCGCGCCGCCCCGAGCTAAAGCCTTGCCAATATTAATTATACAGAACCGAGTAATGCGCTAGCCCACCATCGCCTTATCTGATGATGCTTTAACATTTCGCACTTGAGGGGAATTCGTACTAAATAGTAATTTTTAAACCCGCCTGACGACTAACTTTCAGGTACTAAACACTCCTTTGATGAGTATTAAAATCTTAAAATTTTGTTCTGTTTTCTGCTTTTGTTTTCACCACACTACATCATAATATCTCAAATATTTCATCTTTTGCTCAATTTCTACAGAGTGTTATACACTTTCGGTTTCATCAACGTGCTGTTAAGTTATAAACGTCTCCCATTACATTCTGCCTCAATAGGCGTGCCAAAACCATTATAACGTTATTATTAATAAAATAATGTTACTATTCAATCCCTATACAGATATATATTTCCCTTGTCTTTTATTGGCGATTCTGACCCTTATTTTTAATCATACATACATCGTACTTAGTATCGCCGCTACTTTCTGAAAGAATAAAAAATATTGTCACCGTCTTTTCAATCTAATTCCAACATAGCGTTAATACTTTTATTTCTAGATGTATGGTAAATACTTATCCTCATAAGTGGGACAGGACATACTTAATTTAATTATTTATTGCACAAAGAGACAAAAGGAGGACTTAATGCTTTGAAGCATTATCTCCCAGTCAACGTTTGCATTATACGAGAATGACGCAGTAGGTGCAATATCAATTAAGATTAAGAATGTTATAGTAAATAGTGACGCATATTAATTAAATGCCATAATGTAAAAGAAACAAATACATGTATACACACATAGATACATACATATAACTACAATATACGTTTAAAAATATCTCCTTTAATTGACTTATGTGTCAACAATATTCTCCACTTGAGTAAATATTTACCGAGTCTTTTCTTAAAACTTGCACAGGACTGAGCCATTCTAATATTAACCAAATATACTTAAACTTTATACTTTATATTGATTCTAATTATATACTTTAACTAAGTACTCAATCTTTCTAATTAAAATGTTTAAATCAGCTTGCTTTTTCAAGCGACTAAGATTACTTAGAAGACGCCAAAAAAATCATTTACAAATATCGTAAGCCCGCAAGGATGCTACTTCAAAACGATGATAGCGACGCCTCAGTGTTTACTCGAAATTCAATCTTGTTCACTAGCTATAAAGAGGGTATTCCAATTCGGATAAACATGATAAAAATTCGGCGTATTAAATTGAAACTATATCGACGGTCAGCAAATCCTGGATGTGTTTGTTTAGGGCGAGCCCACCCCAAAATATTTATTTTATCTCGGTTTGCCGAAGTCGCGTCAATAGTTTGTTTCCATTTTTACCCTTGACGAAGAGATAGGATCGATATTCTGTTATAATTTATATATATCCCTTATTATTGTTTACACGTCCATTGGTGAAGATATGTAAAACTAATATCAGAACAAGCGTTATCTAAAGCAAATAGGTTCGCGGAATTTCGAGCTGTCCTAAGGTGATTATTGGTTTTCGATCTCATTATCTGTTCTGTTACGTCGCGTGTCGGTCTGTTTGGCTTGTTTTAAACGAAAGTCAAACTTAACATTTTGTTTGCTTATATTTTCTTTACCTACAACGCGTTATTTGTCAAGGTATCTTTTAACTTTAAGATTCTCTTATCTTTTTTTCTAACGCACATATTCAACCAAAAATAATTTCTTACAAAAGAAATCACGTTAGGGATCCGTGAGTACTTCAGTTGGCGCCAAATTATTACTAAACTATGCAAACCTTCGCTGTCGGTTATTCTGGCGGTATTGTTCTAAAATATCTTCGTTTATTTTTTTACACCACCCTTCCGCTTGATGTCATTGTCTGCAACTTTTCGTAAAAATTCATTAAAATTCTTTTATGAACCCAGTTTCTTTATCTTGTCTCCTACTATTGATCTTTAGCGATACCTGTAACTTTCAACAGTCTGACGTAGAGTTCATTACATTACCATAATAAACAACGCCTTCATAATTTAATTTTAAAAAATATTTCTGTTTTAAAAAGGAAGTATTTAAACGAAGATCTAATTTAAACCAATATGGTCGGCTATAAATTATACATATACGAGTATTGATAGCAAAAGTAATAAGTTGGCAGTAAATTGTTATCAGCTTATAAAGATTTTGCCAGTTGAATTTTACAGTCATTAATTTTACATTCTGTGTCGTCCCACAGTTAAAAAATAAAGTCATGTAGGAATTTATATTGTAACATCAGGTTAAGAGCATCAATTATACTAAAAATAGGCATCTAAAATGTTAATATTTGGATCCTTCTTTTTTAAATTTGTCCAGCATATAGTGTAAAGTAGTAAATGCAAATTATAACCTATTCAGTATCAACCGCACTTCTTAAAATCAATGATATAATGCCAAAAAATTGTTATAGAAAATAGTTTATAAAAGTTTGTATTTAACAGAAGAGCAACAAATTCATATTCATATTCATCAAATCACGATGAATATGTGAATATGCAAAAATCTCAAATGTTAAATCATGATGAACAACACAGTCTATTTTTGAATAACTGGAATAAATAATTTTAAATTATTAACAATGTCATCACAAAGTTAACAAAGTGTCGTTCCGCGGGACTCGCTAAACCTAACGCACCTTTGAATTTGCCATTGTCCGTTTGCTGCACTTTCAGAATTTTCTATTGCTCATTTAATTATTTCTCAAAAACACGTGCTGTACGCTCATTGGTGGAAGCGACCGCCGCGGCAGCGTCAGTCTACCCGGCCGTACCATAAAGGCTCGCGCACATTACAGCCACGTCGCGCCGCAGCATGTCGCACTGAAAAACTACGACAACGCACATTAAAGACGCAGCGAGTCGCAGGTCAGCACAATAATTTAAGTCAGTTAACTGTTGACATTCCATTCCTCACGTATTTCTCCATTCCTCATGCACAGCGAATAACTCTTGAATTACGTCCGTTAACTGCGCCCGTCCATCGCACATTGAGGCGAGCCGCGTCGCAGCGCATGACATCGGCGCATAAATATGGCTGGCAAGCGATCCGCCAGAGCGTTGCGCTGCAGCGCGATGCGGCCGGCCTCTAGTGTTCGCACACTGTATGACCAAAATGTAGTGCACACTGTAGGGTTATACAAAATATATAAAAATGATTCGGGAGGATTGCTACAATGTTATGCGCTGCGATGCGGCCCGCCGTAATGTGCGCTAATCTTTATACTGTCTTTTTCAGAAAATCAGAAGTCCAGAGATAACTTTATGTATTATAGCTATGCCCGGCATGCCCATGTCATGTATGCCCATGCAACGCATTCAACGGCAATTTTTTTTGGACATAATATACTCGTATATATATATATATATATATAATATAGCCTATGTCCATCTGGAATAATGTACCTTTCAAATGGTGAAATAATTTTTCAAATAGGGGCAGTGGTTCCGGAGATTACCCCCCACATACACACAAACTCACAAAATTCGCACTGTCTCTTTATCATATTAGTATAGATTTCATAATCTTAAGAAAACTTTAAAGTTTCCAGAAAAATATTTAAATGTTGTCAGAAACATAGTTTTGTGCTGAAAACAAATAAAAGGCATAAATAGAAATAAAGGAGCTAAGTTTCTTTTTTATTTATTTATCATATTATTTATGAAAGAAAAATAGACAATAAAATAATAGACACTCAAAAAATCACGGAGGTTTGTCCAGAGTGAATATATTTATTTATTTATTTATCATATTATTTATCAAAAAAAATAAACAATAAAATAATAGACACTCAAAAAACCACGGAGGTTTGTCCAGAGTGAAAATATTTCTGCACAAACAAATATACAAATATCATTTTTGCCGACAAGTCACATTTTTGAAAGCCATAAATTATGATATGATATTTGGTATAAATTTTTGCTTTTCTGCTCTGTTTTAACTGAAGCTAACCCAACATCATATTTATTATTTATTCTCTGCTAACATGTTGCATACGCGATGAAATATAGATATGCTTCAATCATGTATGTACCTTCTGCCATAAAAATTAATCCCCGTTTAAAAATACAACCTGCCAAAAATACTATTGAAAATTTTAATACTTTTGCACATAAATATTTAATAACAATACCTAATTCTTCCAACCAAAACTGCAAATGTTTTGAAATCGTCTTTGTTTCTACCGCTAGCTTTTAACGCTAAGCGTATCTTTAGGATTAACGCTAAAATTGAATACAACCTTTGTTTAGTCACAATAACATTATCAGGTGACAGTGAGATTAAGATTAACACGAAACAAAACGGCAAATTCAAAGACATCGTTTTCTTAGAACCAAATATAGACATACATAGAGCTACCAGAAAACACGCTTTGTTTAACACGAGGTATTTTTCCCTGTGGATCTAATCCTTTAGGTGCATTTTTATTTTAAGCCAAATGATGGAAATCTTTGATATTTTTGGTCTGATTTTTTCTAAATTAGTTAAACTATGCTTTTGTGTGGATATTCAAAGGAATAGGTAGGTATGTTTCTAAGAAATTTTATGAGAAGCTGTAATTTTTTCTAAAAGGAACAATGATTATTCACTTGCAAGACAAGTGCACGCGCACTAGGGGTTTGTCCATTTTCAACCCCCAAAGTTTAGACCGCCCCGAGAGACATGTATTTAAATTCTGAGTCCAAACCTTGCGGGTTAAATATGGACTAACTAACCATCACACTCAATGGCTCTCACTAGGATTCCCAGTTCGTGCGTCCTGCGACACATATGAAGACGATCAAACCACTCAGACCAGAAGAAACATTTGTGTTTAAACAAATGAACAAATAAACAAACAAATTCTTTAAACAACCGAGAATCGAATACTGGAACTTTTGAACAGCAAGTGGAGTCATCGTCATAATCATGTCATTAACATAACCTTTAAATAAATACGAGTAAACAATGTTAATTTCATCGTAATTCATTTAGTTATGTGTGCATATTATGTATGAACATATTTATGTGGGTATGTATATATGTTCATATGTACAAAGTTTTAATATCGTATTATTTATAAGTTCCTAGATATAATTTATTGCAAGTATTTCTATAAAATATTTACCTACTAAACATCGTTTAAGTTATATTCATACAATTCATCGCACCTCCCAAAGTGCCTTCAACCCGGCCAAAAACCGGGGTTCAACCGAAAGGTTGGCTGGTAGAGAATGGCCTCTGGGCATTAAGCTCGTCTTTTGTACGATGAACTGCAGTAAAGTTTTGAAGTAAATAAATAAATAAAATACTTACAATACAAGAAAATCGTATTTCATATTATTAATACGTAGCTATTAAAAATATGTATTAATAACTACCTACAATCATATTTTAAAATTATGTCACATGGAAAAAAATCTAATTGGACGTATCTACAATAAAACAGATAAGCTATAATGTTGTTTCAGTTTAAAAAGTAATTTTTATACCGTGGTTTTTGTTGACAATCCTACAGACGTAAAATATTCTCCACCCACGTTACCTAAATATGTTATTGTCATTTAGACATTTAATAACACATTTATATCGCCTAAGTCAAAGCATTGACAAACATACCTAGGTCATAGATTAATGACAGTTCCATTGTCGTGGTTCTCGTAAAGAAGAAAATATATGAACACTATCAGAAAACAAGCGATCAAATACATCGACATCAAAAACCTATAAATATGAGCTCGATACCTACATATTTTCTTTGTAGTGACATTGATTTTCCGATCGGACCCACAGATAGATTTTATGTCACTTTAGTTTCACAGTTCGCGTTACAACAATAGAAAAAAATTCGCACACATGGATATTATTAATTTATCTCACTCATCAAAGCACGTCTTTTGTCATCGAGTTTACACTCGGTTGCTTGAGGAACAGCTGCCAATTTGAACAAATAAGCGGTGATAAACCCCTGTTGAATGTAGGTGTGTGTTGTTTTGTTTACTCTTCTGGATTAAATAATATTTTGCGCAGTAAGCTTATTTATTGTACTCGAGAACATGAAAGTATTTAATTTTCTTTAACCGCAAATACCAGTAACTTAACCACCTAGTAAATTGTGTAATTAGTAATTAATTTCTTAGTTTAATTTAGGTTATTAATTGTTTAACTTAATTAATAAATTACTTCTAGGATTACTTAGAATAATAATAATAGCTTTATTTCGGAAAGTAAATACATAATTAGCATTTCATTCCATCTGTGTTAGTAAAGAAGAAATTGACTTCCAAGTTATGGTTAGTATTGGCGACGTGTAGCTGGATCCATCGGGCCAGCATCGGCGAGTTCTACCTTGTCGCAACCATACCCAGGATGCTGTTGGTGCTGCCGCGAAGACGGCTCAACGTGGATGCACAACGCTTTTGCATGACACCCTCGAAACGGTCAGTGTGTGCTTCAGCGAACATGCGAGAAGCGCTGCAGAACCTCGCAGCCCCATCAGCACCCTGAATAAAAAATAAATCCTTCAATAAATTGATTACTAACCCTTTCTAATCATAATCTGTAGCATCGGGGATGTTTGCCGAAGCGCGGGTAGATTGTTTTTACGCGATCATGCGCAAACGGTGTGCATCCCTGATGCGCAGGGTCCGGGCCAGCGCCAACGGTATCCTGGAAATGTTTTCGAACAAGTTCGACTGTCAGTACATGAAGCGTTGTTGTATGCTACATGTGCTGACAAATAAATTACTGTGACCCACCTATTACTATGCATTTCATTCGGATGTTGATAAATTAAAATAACACTTGATTAACATCCCAGCTGAAGGGTCACTTTATTCATTTTAAGTTAATATACTTTAATTCGTAGCACTAACATAGTTTTATAAGTCTTTTTCTTTAATTATTTTATTATACTAACACTTGCTATGGATCTGTGTTATCCGATAAAATAGAATAAAAAAAAAAAAAAAAAAAAAAAAAAAAAAAACATTTCATAATCCTTCCTTTTCGCGTAAGTATAGATTGTTATGTAGATAGGTCTATACCTATGGTATAGGTATACTTTGCGTAGGTATACTAGTATAATAAATGTACTAGTATACCTACTTTATGTACGTATTTCCCAATATTTAAATCTGATAGTGACTCTGACACATTTAAAGTATGTCTTTTAAGTATTATTAAATCACAAATAGTAACTTATTATTTAAACTGAAGCTAAGTCTGTCACGGGGACAATTTTCAATTAGAAATCTCTTTAGAAACATAATTAATGGAAGAAACTCTCTACGTACCTACCTGAATTTTGCTAAAAAAATCTGTATCGTCCATTGATAACAATCCATTGTCCGTACCCACCCCACACACTATACCTGTTGTGAATGGCCAGGTTTATAATGAAAAATGTATTTTTTTCTGTATGGGTCTTTTGTCGGTGGCAGCACTATATTTCACGTGGAACAATTATCATTGTCTTTGACACCTCAGAACAGTGCGGTTGCATAAAGTTCACTTCTTCTTTTGTATTTTCAGTTCTTTTAACAGTCGCCATCTTTGTTTTTGCGGAGATTCATTGTTTGCAATCAATAGGCTGATTTTACAATAAGTCTTATTATTCCGTGCGGGCTTCGTGCTATTTTAATAAATGTGTCAAAATGCAATTGGCGATACCTGAGTGACGTCGATAGTACCTATAGGTAATTTTATTATGTATCAGTAGGAAGTTACGACATCTTTTTAAGAAATTTCAGGGTGCACTGAGTGAAATTGTAACAGAAATTCTTTTATCTGGCAACCAGAATTTGGTTCTATTAAGAACAATCAGACTTCTGATTAAAGTTGTCTTGTTCTTTCAAAATTGCATTAAGTCAATTCGTATTATCAAAATTGTATTTATTTGTAGTTACATATCGATACACTTTTAATTTAAACGGAAAACCATTCAAACAGTCGTTCTTTAGAGGCTCGAGTCAAATTTCCTCGGTGTAGTGATTACTTTCAGGTTTTTGTCAACAGAAGCATGATCTACATTCGATTTTCCATAGTTTTTTTTTCTTTAACACATTTTTCTAGGGATTCATATTATAAATGCGAAAGTTAGGATGTTATTTACTCAATCACGTCGAAACGGCTGAATCGATTTCGACAAAACTTGCCAAATAGGTTTATTGAAATCCGAAGTAACATATAGGGTACTATTCATGTACAACACTCGAGCGAAGTCGCGGGCAAAAGCTGCTATGTATATAATACTTTTTCTTATTAGAACGGCAAGAACACGGCTCTTCGTGAAAATCTTTTCAAAAATAAACCCTGCTAAACATTGCGAATATAAGTAAAGGTTGATAACTGTATAAAATCTTGTTTCAACATGTACACGGAAAGTTAAATCATAAATTTAAAAATTTCTATTTAAAAATGGCTTGTATCAGTATTTAGGCTTAGTTAGCAGAAAAAATACCAATTGGACAATAAATCATAATCAACGAAACAACCTATATACGAGTATATATATACAACTTTGTATTTATAGACTAGATGGCAGATGAGCAGGCGGGCCACATGATGGTAAGTGGTCACCGCCGCCCATGGGCACCTGCAACACCAGGAGGCTTGCGGATGCGCTGATGACCTTGCAGAATCCTGTTCACAGCTCTATTGAAGAGCCCCATATCGTAGCGTAATGGGAAACCCTCGGCTCGCAGTTCATTCCACAACTTTCGGGTTCGCGGTATAAAGTGTGATATGTACGAGTATATATGTATAAAGTATAATGGATATATTATATACCTATGTATAAAGCGGTATAGAGTATATATGTCAAGAAAATGCGGAGGAACCGCACGACAATGACGAACAGTGCGATAGTAAAAACCCGATTTTTTTACAACTGAAGTATATACATAGATACCTATATAATTTAAAATTACTAAGAATATCATTACCAAGACGATAGAGTCCAATTTCCTATATCTTCAGTGTCACCAGAGAATCTAACTCACCTTTAAATATGATAGCACCGATCAATATTGAAATCTGTTCTATAATGAAATTAAAAAAAATTAGGACTAAAATAGATCTCTGTTCGAACTGTAACAATGTTTTTAATGAAAAACCTAATTTCCATCAGAGAGAGCAGCAATAAACTTGGGTTACAATAAGAGTTAGTTTAAAATTAATGATTTATTGCAATTATTGGAAACATTAAAAAGGTCATTAAAGAGGGAAAGGAGGATTTGGGAGCGATTTAAATTCGACTACAATTTACGACTGGCAATAAATAATGCTGTCGGTTCGACTCCGTCCGCGCCATTGTCGCCGTTTTTTAAAACCATTAAAAATCCTATCAATGGCTTTCATTCCGATCACAAAAATCAATTGCATTTATAAACTGCACCATACTTTAAACCCGTCTCTTTCCAACTCCCTATTTGACTGCTTGTAGAAAAGGGACGGTAATATACACTAACTAAACAACGCGTTACAAATTTCAATAAATAGGCAGTATACATTGCTAACCGATAATGCTTTTTGTTATAATGCATAATGTTGATTTATATGAATATTCATGTGTTTAATTTTAACAATATGTTCGTTTTTTATTGAAATATGTTTTAAATGTTAAATTTAATATTTTAAATTGAATGGCGTGACGTTAACACGTCGGCACGTGTGTCAAGCGTGTACTATTTATTAGAAAAAAATATTATTGAATTTATAGTATTAAACTAAGGTGTTATATAAGAACAAAAATATACAGTGGCCTCCTCGCTAACCATGTTAAATCGAAAATAACCTATGTTCGATCCAAAATAATCGACGAATATAGCCATTCATCGATCATCGATCGGTCGACTCCCTTTCGGCTATTGAATTAGTAAATGTTCACTTCAGTTACAGGTTCTTCGATGGTAATGTTCGTACCGCAGCTTGAGAATACCAAGCGGAGGTGTACCTAAATACCGATAAAACTGTAAAAAAAGTTTTTTTTGTTTTTGACTTATTACTCGTAGTTATTACATTGAAACTAAGTCACTAACTTTGTTTTTTGTTTTCCTTTTTTTGTAGTTTGTAGTACGACTAGCACCAGACAACTAGACCTTAGAAGACATCGCGGCGAGAGAGTATTCAACGTACGAGTATATCTACCTAAATCCGAAAACGTTACAAGATGAACTGAACTAAAAAACAAATTAACGAGTTACGCTGCGATAACAATTTTGGAGATTCATCTTTCTCTCTCGCTCTCTTTTGCGAGGCATCGTCGTCTATCTGTCTTTTTCTAATTATTTACCTGATTTTGTATGAATAGGGAATGCACATGCAAACTGAACCAAAATGTAGCGTTATTATTCTTTTGGGAAATAAGTAAAACAACTGATAGAGATTTTAGATCAATGCAAAAACATAACGCTAATGACTTCGCTTCAATGTTACAGGTCAAAAACAGAAAAGAAAGACGTGTTTTTTTTACATATTTTTCTTAATTTTGTGATTTTTATGCGACAAATTTTATAAATTAAGCACAATTTAATGTGAACGGGCAAATGAGAGTTACCTTTAAAACAAGATCATTACAGAAGAGATCTACCTCTTTCTCCATCAGATATTGATATGAATTTGAAAACAGATATTTTAAATTCAAGATAATTTAAAACAATCAACTTCTAAAATAATCAAGTTACAAAAATGATATCTATTTTCGTAGATCTTTTTGGATGCAGTATACGTCATTTTCGATTGAACAAGGTTAGCGAGGGCGCACTGTATATACTTACTATAACGAAATCTCTCTGTACCCGGGTCAATAGTTTCGTGTTTGTTTTAAAAAGAATAAAGAAAATAGTCAGCCACGAAACAGCATCTTACATATAGGTATAATAATATAAAATAATAAATATATTCTCCGTGTAGTAAGCACGTGCTATACAATATCATTGCTCCAATCTGACTGTGTCGGGTCATCGGGAATACAACTCACGGTTTTTGATGTTTACACGCCTAACAATTTTCGTAAATATTGGTAGTGACGTGATATTATTACATATTTTAAGTTCTATAGTGACGTTGGCGCGCTTATGTTTCCGCTTCATCGGTGGAGTATCGATACCTTTGAAAGTAGTACGGATATTATTATAAAAATATACTTATATTATATAATTAATTGAATACGATATACAATTTGACGCAGTTTTTTTACTGATTCACACAATTATGATTGGGTTACTTATGACAATTTTGCTTTCTTACGTCTATGTATATTATAACGTTTGGAAGCTATGAATTATTATGTTTTATTTCGCCACAACTATGTGCAATCGATAAATTACTATAGATATACATATTCACAATTATTATGCTTACCTATATGTAGGAACAGCAGTATAATTCTTATGTGACTGTTGTTGGTGCAATGGGATTATACAGTCAGTCACTAGCATTCCTCTACCGGAATGGTTGAATCAAAAAAGTGTCACTTATGTGTACATATATTTGGTTTTCTTTACATTGTCTCAAAGGAATCACATACAACACATACAATACTTTGATTAAAACTACTATAAAATTTAAACTTGTTATTGACATTTAGGTAAAGAAGAGTATTAAGAGTACAGAGCTCACACTCGATGGTTGTTTTTCTATCGATAAAATTTGAAATGGCTTTCAAACAGTGTCATGTGATTTAACTTTAAGTGAGTGCGTGAGCGCTCGATTGCTGTGTGTGAAGCGTCAAATTTGACAGTGCCGCGCGCCGCCCGACCTAGGAAGGGAAATGTGACATTGATATTGATTGACCTTGACTTATTACTGAAGATTTGACATCGAAATATTTAATATTTACAAATCATGTCGAGGCAGCCTTAACTTTTAAAGCTACAAATTAAGGCTGCCTTTATGACATGCCTTTATTTGTACACCTAAACATGACAAAAAAATCAAAGGGTAGGCCCCGATTTCACACGAAATCAATTCAAACTATCATCTAATACTTTTGGTATTGATACTTGTAGCCTTATAAAATATATTAATGTTTTTTTATTTAAAATTGGATTGTTAGTTTTATTTTTTATTTATTATCCTTTATCAATAATCCTTGTCCTTTATTTTTATCCTTTATCAATCCTTTATTTTTATCAAATAATTTTTGTCCTTTTTTCTTATTATATTCGTAGATATTCTTCGTAACTAGCAACAAGGTGAAGTTGCAACAGTAGGTACTTAATAAAGTCCAATGAGTGCCGTCTTATAAGAAGCTAGACTATACTCGTAAATAAGAATGCAGTAAATACATTACCTGGGAACGCCTCGAACGAGACTCGTTAGTTCTTGTGATTTTAAATTTCCTCAATCCTATAGAATACTATAGAAAATTAATTAGGTACTATAGAATACTATGGAAATTAACCGCAAAAACATTGTTATAACCAATTTATATATGAAATTGAAAAAATGTGAAACGAAATTGAATTCAGAAATTACGATTATAAAGAATGTACGTAAAGTAAATATTTTAAACGTTTAAACTATTCTATGCAAAAAAATTACTCCTTCATAGAAAGTGGCAGAAGAACACACACCTCTCGTAAGTGAACACTATCTTTCATGGATTCATACATGCCAACAAGAAACCTGCCAATATGGACTGGCATCGCGAGTGCCGCCGAACTGTTTCGCCTCGCGAGTGACACGGCAAAATATTCGGAGATGATTGCCAACCTCCACTAGTTGGAGTTTCACCACAAGAAGAAGAAGAACATGAAACAAGTCTTCTTTTGAATATTTTTGGAGTGAACCTAGATAAAGGATTAGGAAGGCTTTGTAGTTGTCCCGTTTCCTGTCCTATTCTTCAAATCGCTATCTATCTCCATTCGTGCATATATACAATATACATACATACATTTATCTTTAACATCATCATATCATATCACGTCCGGCCAAGACCTTATTACGATAGATGCGCGGTGCACTGTATCATGTCTAAAAGCGATTCGTCGCCGAATAAACAAGCTTTTTAAATGCTACCTAACTTGTCTTTTTTATATCGCCATTTGAATATTTCCATCGTTTCGGCTCGGTTCGTGACACGGCAGGCACCGGCGTCACGTGACAGATATTTATAAAAGAAAAGCGGTGTATCGGCGATACAGCGATATTTCCAATTTAATGATTGCTAATACCGAATCGAGGCTGTCGAGAAGTCAGCCGATCGTTGTAGTTTGTTATACGTTCCAATTGCTGAATTATTTGCTAAACTAAATATCAATAGTAGTATTTAAGTACATATCTATTTACATGTCTAGGCTAAGTATTACAAATATTTCCTAACCACACGAATTTCTTTATCTTTTTGATTAATGTAGATAAATTAAAGTGTTACTTATTGAGTATACATTGTGTAAATTGAATCTAAAATGTCTCATCTTGTCATTTAATTTTTAAAAGTATAAACTATAAAAATTTTTCTTTAATTTTTTACAATGCTGTAGTTTTATGCTAATTCTTGCATGACAAACTGTAAACAAACACTTTAAAAAAATCACCCCACAGTCATAAAGAATGAGCTTCTGAAATATTTAACCACAAACTCGAAATAAAGCCGTATCGCTCCCCGTAAACTGTCTAGAAAAAACTTCATCAACAAAAGTGACAACGAAAAAAATCCCCCGATCACATGCAAATGTCACCGAACAAGTTCGCTCATTACGCCACCATAAAACCATAACAACAGTCATTACGAACGCAATTAAAAAAAAACTCGGCAAGTGTGACGAAAACCGCTTACGGTGCGCCCACATAGTTTGTTTTCATAACAAAAAAAAACTTAAAAAACGAGGGCGCCACTGTCTTATGCAAAAAACTTCTTATATATTCACCCCTCGCGAATTTTATTTTAATGAATGCTCCTCGCCTTTTTTTTCGAAGCACTCCACGCAGTTGTTTTGACGGAACGCAATCTAGCCACTAATTGCTTTTTCCTCCTCGGGGTGCGTATACTTCGTGAAATTAAGTTTTATTAATTGAATAATATTAATGATACTTCCTTCAGGGCGATCAATCTTTAATGACGTTTTTATTCGTTGTAAGAGTGACGCGACTCTCGCTTTTCCTTCTGAGAACTCGGCAAGTTTGTTTTTTTCTTAGAGTCCGCGATCGATGTTAATTACGTATCTAATGGCTCCCGTGATACACTTCCATTAATAATACCTCGGACGACAGCATCCCGCTCCTACTAGATTTAATAACTAACATTGCGTTCGAGATTAATAGTGCATCTGTGGCCGAGTTATTATAAAAATGTGTGTACGAGTATGTCGCCCCATCACATCGCATTACTATCAAAAGAGTAATCTCATCGCTGCTTTGTAGCTTTGACGTAAAAAGAAAACAGCGCCTGTGTGGTTGGTTGTATTCTATACAACCCAGAAATTTATTGCAAAAATTAAATAACGCTTATTATAAATGCAGACATGCGAAACAAAATGTCTCATTAAAATGCAGTACTTCATCTGAGGTAAATTTAATCCAAAAATTCGCGACAGCTGCATCGAGTGAGATATAACGCAAAATTCTGCGTACGACGGGCCTAGCTAAATAAACTTTGATTCATTTCTACACACATCAAATGTAGCTTATTGTTCTCTGCCATTATTATTGTTGCTTTTTATTTAGCCATTTCATTTTATTATCATAACGATTTTTTTCGCGATGAATCCGCCGCTATAATTTCTTTTGTTCCGCACGCTGATATTGTTTCTTTTTGTGTTGTTTTTTTTTATTATGTCGCGGTGTTACCATCGGTGTGTGTTCGTGATTTATTCCCCCTTTTCGGGTAAAACAACACCCGTGCGAGTTACGATTAGCCGGGAGTCGTAATATCTAATTACTATGTTCGGGCACGTACGGTCATAACTCGCATGTTTCCTCCGACCGATGTGGTTTATGGAATTGGATCCTCATATTTCGGCAGTCTCCTGGTGCTCATAGTTTTTGTCCGTGGCTTGGTGGGTACACTTTCCCATGTAATCTGATATCTTTATTTCATTCCGGCACAGCTTTCGAAAGTAAACTTCGAAGAGAAAAAAACTCGCAAACTTCGAGTTACCGTAGCCTACGCAAATAGGGTAGATAACTACATTTATTCGCTCTCCCCAGGGTTGGTATCTAATGTAAGTAATTCCAAATTCAATCATTTCAAACAAAGGCGTCTCTCGCGCCGCTAAATGGCGTTTTTTAATCGGATATTATAATTAATGTTCCTTTTGTCACGTGCTGACGTGCCCTCGCGCGAACAATGGGATTTCTAATAGAAAAAGATATAAATATTTTTTTCTTAGAAAAACGAGCTACCTACCTGACAATAAAACACAGGCGACAGACGCGACCCGACCCGAATTAAATTAGAATAATAATCAAAGTAGCTCTTTGTGTCGACGACAAGGAAACTCAAAATTAAAACAAAATACTACGTATATTGATGCAATCATAGATATTTACGTATAATCATTTTCATAACCTGGAAAACGAATTTAATATATTGATTTTTCACGTACCTTGAAATCATTGAAAAAGATAGTGAAACTACAACAAAAACACTCCGGTGACCCCTTAAAAGTCTCGTCTAAACGAATATCCTCGCTAAACTGGAATCGACGTAAATTTTTTATAAGCAAACGGGCTTAACCCTCTGCCCGCCGTCCGAACCCTTCTAACCCACACAAGAAAAAAAAACGCACTAATAGTTAAAATGTATAATACGCGTGTATAGTCGCTATTTTTTACTTGTGGGTATAAGGAGTAAGCAATAAAAAACTGCATTATATCACGGTGCCCTCCCTCATTATGTGTCGCGAGGGTCGTTCTGAGTGTGCGTGTGTCTATGTGTGTGACATTTTTTCTATATGTGTTTTTACGAAAGTGTGTTGGTGAGAATACATTCGAGTAAGCTAAAACCAAGACTGTTTTTACTACTCGGTTTGCTGTTAAACATTACGGTTAATGGTATGAACGAGTTTATGTTCTTATAAAATACCTTAGAACCCATTAGAACCCATTAGAATTGTGTATCTTTTATAATTGGACATCTTTTGTACATCTATTGCTTTAATATTGTTATTTTTTAACATTTTAGTTATTGTCATTTTATCTACTGTTATTTTTAACAGTTGATCAGAATATAATGAAGTCGTTACAATCTGTATCAATCCGCTGCTGTATATAAATCTCTCCAAAAGTGCGTCATATTAATAAAGTGTGGCACGTAAACATGCTTTTCATTATTAGAAATTTCTCTAAAGATACCGTAAAGTATTTCAGTAAATAAAGTCCCAATATTTACTGAAGTTATGAGTTAATATTTATTTATTTATAAAACTTTATTGCACTTAATCGTAAAGAAGGCGAACTTAATGCCCGGAGGCCATTCTCTACCAGCCAACCTTTGGGTTGAACAGAGAGGCAGGTTGTGAGGTGCCTTGAAATGAATAAATATGACTTAAACTATGCTTATTAAATATTTTACACAAATACTTACTACAACTATATACCTACTTATAAATATATACTGTATACTCAGCAGACGAGCAATTAGCCCAGTTGGTAGTGCCCCTGCCTGCTGTGCAATAGATCCCGGATTCGATTCCTGGACGGACAATATTTTTTTTTTCAAACACGATGGTTACAGACTAGCATCCACAGTCCACCTGGTGGTAAGTGGATTTATTTAAAGACTGGTGTTTGTTCGGGTCTGGGTGTTGCACATGTTGTGTTCGTCTTCGTTTGTGTCTCTGGACCCACGACACGGAATCTTCGTGTGGGCCATTGAGTGTGACGTTATTTATCAAATATTAGGCAGTCGGATAAGTTCACGGCCTTTTTATAGTGAATATTTTATATTTTTATATAAAATATTCACTATAAAATGGCCTTTTTATATTTTATAATGAAGAAATTTTTTATATTACATAAATATTTATTCAACAGAATATTGTCCATTTAATTCGACTATCTTTCGCCATTTTTCTGGCAGAACCATTATCCCATCGCTATAATTTTTTTGGGATTTCTGAGCGAAATATGTTTACCATATATAGGCTTCTCTTGAATATAATTTTATTCCATTTCATAATTTTATAAAGAGCTGAATAAATGATAATCGGAAGGTGCTATGTCTAGACTGTATGGAGGATGCTTTAAAACTTCCCAGCGAAAGTCCATCGATTTTTGTTTAATCACTAAAGATAATAATAACAGTCGAGCATTGTCGAGATGGAAAACTACAAACTTTCTACAACTAATTCTGGGCGTTTTTCTTCAAGTGCTTGTTTCAATTATACTAATTGCTGGCAGTAAACATCAGAATTAATCGTTTGGTCATGTGGCAAAAGCTCGTAATACACAATGCCTTTACAGTCCCACCATACACATAATATGATTTTGTTCGGAGTGAGACCTCGCTTTGGGACTATTTGTGATGGTTTAAACCTCTTACACCAAGATCGTTTTCAAACATCGTTATTACGATAATATTGATTATGATAACGATAACAAAAACAACCTCTACGGGTGTTTCACTTCTCATCACTCAGAATGTCTTCAGTAGTCTCTTCAGAAATGGGTCGATTTCATTTCGTTTTAGGAACATTTCGCATATGGGAATTCTATTCACCAAGTTTCTGTGATTTAAATCATGTGGCATCCAAACATCTAGCTTTTTTACAAAATTCAGTTTATGCATTTGATCCAAAACTGCTGAGTGGTGAATTCTAAGCTCTTTCGCAATTTGATGACTGCTTATGTGTCGATATGCTTCAATTTTTTCAATGGTATCATCAACATTTACCTTAATAGTACGACCACAGCAAGGAACATCATTCACATCAAAATTACCAGACCTGAATCTACTGAACCATTTTTTTTGAACCATTTACTGAACCATCTGAACCACACCACAAACCTCTATTAAATCACTAGAAGCGTTCATACCCTTCTCGAAAAATGCCAGAAATATAGCACGCTAAAGTCGTACGTTCAATAAGGCCGCGAACTTTTCTTACTACCTAGTAGTTTGATATTACACTTAATTCATAAAAACATACATGCATTGTGTCACACTTTCTCCAAAAGCCATGCACAATTCTATCGATTACACATTTAGTATTCGAAAGCAATACGGTGCATCGGAACACCCCAGCGGCGGCAGCGTGTCAAATTCGGCACAAAATTAACGGATAAAACATGGTCGCGTTGTTTTTTTTCATCACACAATTAAATCTGTACGAGCGGACTTATAAATTACGCTTTGTGTCCCGAGTATTGATTCATGTCCTCTTTTTAGAAGCCATAAAAATAACGATCATCTCCCGATCGTCATAGTCATAAATCTAAGTGACGTTTCCTAGTAATGTCATATTAGATTCATTGTTTCTACATAAAAAAAATCAGGCGTAGGTATCTCATTACGCTTTAATAACTCGCGGAGAAGAAATTCGTAATTGAAAAGTTATGATTAAACAAAATGAAAGTTGAACCATTATTTAAATTATCTGCTATAATATTACCTGCTACTCTTTGCCTTTGTTATTTAATAAAAAAATATTTCCCTCACTTCCTCTTTCAATATTACTCAAAAAATCAAACAAGTGCCCATAAATTCCGGCCGTAAACAATTTAATATTAAATTGTAGTAAAACAAATAGACATTAAGTCCGGGGCCGTATCGCCATTCCGCGCCATAAAAATAATCAAATATATTCGTTCCATCTCATTTGGTCGCGTCTTAAACGATTTCTCTCGTCCGTCCTTTATTACCAAAAACATAACTCCTCATTTTCTTTTTTATCCCCTGCCCGCTGCCCGGGAATAAACCCATACACTACTATACGGGGGTAACTCTAACTGCATATTTTTATGTATTTCTACACGTAAATAAAAGGTTGTTAAGTACAATAATTTTTACTTAAGTTTTCCTTTGAGATAGTGTTAAACTAGTATAATTTTGAGATTTTTATATCCAAACTAACTGTGCCCGGCATACGTTGCATGCCCTGCAATTTTTTTGCATATAATATATAGCCCATGTCCATCTGGAATAAAACTTTCAAATGGTGAAAGAATTTTTCAAATAGGTGCAGTGGTTCCAGAGATTACCCTCCATATACACACAAACTCACAAAATTCGCACTCTCTATTTATTATATTTAGTACCTATAGATAACTTTCGAGATCTCACTTGTTTTGTAGAATTTATACTACAACAAATCGTATTAATTTAAAAAATCTTAAAGATATGATTCTTTAAATTTTTCGACCTTTTGTTGCATTTTGTCGACATATAATAGACATAAAAATGTTTAATATACATAGATACGTGTACCTACCTGTGTTGAGAGGCATGTGTTCCTGTAGGTCGTCAACTACTGTCCTGCGACCAACCTCCTTGTTGTTGTAATAGTTCATAGGCAATTGCACCCATTTACTATTTGAACTGTTAATGTGTTTGCTTTTTTCCCAAATAAACCGTCTATTCACCGTTAGTATGAATATAGGACTTATAAAATGAAATTATTGTTTCATTTACGCCAAGTTAAGTACAGTGTTTTATCAGTGGGAGCCCACATATTGCGGAGGGGACGGGATTTTTTCCTCGTGTAATGCGGTTAATTTCCTCTTTCCTCTTTATTTATAGTAATCCCTTTATAAGGTGATTACGGAAATGTGTTTTTGTGGAAGTAAAAGAGCGCAGCGTGGCGCCCTACACGTTCTTTACGGGGGCTTAGGTGAGAGAGAGCCATAAACAAACACACGCGGGGAAAACATATTGAGATTATATATATATATATATATATGTTTACATAGTTATTCATAGAGAAGGATAGAGACATCTTATTAATGGATATTTGATTGAGTTTTGTTTTTTGAAAGTACCTAATCAGGATGCCTAAGTAATGGTAAGTGGAACCTACGGATGCCAAGGGCTCTAAAAATTTAAATCAATTGATGACAGGAGGAATCTTACACAGGAAAGGATCATCTGAAGACTTAGAGGCGAAAGTTTGCATCGACCATGTTACAAGCGTCACAGGCAGTAGTAACTAGGACAATCTGATAATGAAAATTTTATAAATGGGACGTTCTGCGAGTAACATTTTCTAGAAATAGGATATTCTGAGGAAAACAAGAAGTTTTGCGACCGCATTTCGAATATAGGTTATTTTGTCTAATCCAATTATCTGTTTACCTTCACCAACTATAAGTGTTTATTTTTGTGGTTATCAAAGTAATCCTTTTGTGTTGGTAATCCACCTGGCTGAAGCGCGTTCTACGTCACGATTCCAAGTGTGTGATCTTCACTCAAGTACTCGGCTACGCATCGGTTGTCTGTCTTGCAACAGATAGATCCTTGTATGTGAAACAGTAAAAGCTAGCTCGCATTTGGTGCTGAGCCATGGGAGAAGCTTAAGTATAGAGAGACCTTAGGAAAGGGAACAAGAAATCGTCTTATCTCATCAAAATCATGGTCGAATCTCATCTTTGTTTGTTTCTTCTGTTCTTTGATATGCCTGAAAACAAAAACAGTTAAGTGACTAAACCTGGCATCTCTCGATCTTATTTAGAACCGAAATACACGTCACCGAATACATCAACAAAATATTACCTACTTTTGTAAGACCCCCATATTAATATCTGCGAGTAGAGCAGGATTCGATATTGAAGCACCAATTCATTGACCCAATGTTTACAACGAATACTCGTAGGTAGTTGTAAACGTCCTCAAATAAGACGTGTGCTTCTTTGAACACTTCCTAGTACTTAATATTGTATAAGAAATACAGTTGGTATGTTTGTTCTTACAAAAAACGGTCGGCAAGGCAGCGTATGTACCCTGCCAACCGTTTACGGTGTTAGAGATGTCTATGGGCGGCGGTGACCACTTACCATCTCGCGGCTCGTCGGACAGTCTGCTATTTCTTCTATACAAAACCGGTAGTCTGGTTTATCTTTACTTAGAATTTTAATAGATATGAGAATATAAACTTCATTTAGTTTATTTGTTGAAAAATAACATTATCGACTTAGTTTTTTTCACTGGATCTATTTTTATTTCTGAACTTAGACGCAATGAGCTACGACTACATTCCACTTATAAAACACCAGCAAATTTCTGAAATACCTGATTCTTTATCCGACAGTATCTACCTACTCGATTACCAAAGACGATTGATTATTTTGAATATTTCATTCAGTTTTACGAAGTATGAAAGTCAATACGTGTAAATTATTATATTCGCAGTGATTTTCCTATCAGAATATTATACTTAGATAATATTTTTTGTTAGTGGTAGAGAGTCTATAACCGTAAGTAAATGTAACATTAGTTTCTTTGAAGATATTGAAATCGACCTCATTACGTGAGTGTTCCCCCTCCTTTTGCATATAATTGCATCTCTTTGTCTGAAATTTTTCTCCGCCCGGGGCTCTGATTTACGCATACAAGGTGTGCAATAATAACGCTGCCTTAGAAAAATATTATTCAAACAGACATGCATACAAACGTGTTTCTTAACACTATGTGGCTAGAGTTCTTATTTGTGTACCTCGTTTTTAATAAACGTACCATATTTACTGAAAACGTTGAGTAAAGAAACTTGGGGAGGGCTCACCCTCGGGTTTTTTCGCGGCATCTTTTCCTGCACCTCTTTAATTTATATAGAAATGTTTTGGTCTCCGACGCCTTTGAACGTAACGAGCTTTGCAATGAAAATGAATTTACGATTTACATTTTAAATTTCCTTATTGCAGTTTAGGTAGTATATAACGAAATTGTAAATTGAGTTCTCTAAGTGAAAATTTTGGGACCGCAAAAATCTATACATCATTACATCAAATCTATCATTACATCATAGTCCACTTTCAACCCATCCTATTGAATAACAGAGTATAATGATATCGCATTGCATCCCATTATATGGGTACTTACTCTCTAATTATTCTCAGTCCTTCCTAAACATTCCTAAACCCTTTTTTAAAATGTGATTCCTAAATCCCTAAAGCACGATCTCTGCGAAAGTGCTAATGTTCGTCGATTTGACTGGAGTTCTCATATGTCCTATGTCTCATAACTTATGACAATAGCCACATACCTTCAAACTGAGTGTCTGCTCATCTCTCAACCTCTTTTCTATAAAAATACAAAGGCAGAATAAGTGAAATACCATTAGTAAGAAAATGCTAAAATTGTAAATGCAACTTCGTTCTTTACTTTACAGTGCTGTAAATTTAGTTAATCCATGTATGAAAAAAATATTTATATTTATCCAGACTTCTTTTATAAAATAAAATAATAAAAAACTTTTAACACTTCGATCTTTGTTGATTCTCATCTCCCGCGGACAATTGCTTATTGCCTGCGATGACTTTCTTCACCGGTGCCGTTATTAAAAATATATCCCCTGCTCCCCTCCCAAAGAAACTCGACTCATAATAAAGGCCAGCATAATTTTTCCTTTTAAAACTTTTTGATTAGATAAAATAATGGGGAGGCGAAGGGTGGGCAGAGGGGCGCTCGCGGCGATACGCCGATATCCGCATTATTCTAATTGTTGTTTTCTCTGGCAATGTTTACATTTATTTTTTTTATGGACGATAGCGGCAGACGAGCATACAGTCCACCTGATGGTAAGCGGATACTGTCGTCCATAGACATCCGCGATACATGCAAACATTAGTCCAAAATGACAAACGTTGACACGCCCCCAGATGCGCTGGCTGCCTTTGGATATATAGAAATGGATTTAGAGAAAGGGTTGGGAAAATAGGGAGGTATAGGATGGGAATGGGCTCCGGCACATCTCACTCACTACCGAAACACGTACGTACATTAGGGAAATAAGATAAAGTGCGAAATGCAGTACATTTCAAGGTAGTCTTCTGTGAGAGGGGGGTAATGTGACCAGTCGAGCGCGCCCAGCAGCTGTTGCATTGCAGCGTGCACTCTCCCCCTCAAAAAAATATAATTCAAAAATTGGACCACTTCGTTAGGTCACGGAGTATTTTTCTTAAATATCCATAAGAAAAGAAAAATCTGGCCCTAATTAATCCTCTTTGAAGTTCAAAAATCGATATCCTTTCCAGCCCTACGCCGAAGCAGCCCTCTTTTATCGGTTTAAATTGAAAAAAACATCGACATTTGAGTGTGACATGTCGTTGAAGCCCGAGCATTGTGTCGGCTGCATCACTTGCTATTGATTGATTTTAATTCATTTTATTTACAAATCAGCTCCAGTAAATGATTAATGTAAATAGGCAATCAATGAACACATTGTTTGGGAATCCAATTTATTATTTAAATAAGAAACTGAAGCGTAATTAATTAAATGATTAGGTAATGATAATGTACTGAATGTGTAGATTTTCTTCAATCTGAACCTTAACGAAGCAGGAACCAATGCTTATTACCATAACAAATGACAATTCGTAACGTTAAAAGCTACAGTGGACTTCAAAGTCACTTAAATCTTTACAACTTACAAACACCTACTACAACTATAGCAAATTTCAATTATAAGATTTTTTGTCAAAAACCGAGTATAATAACCCTCAAAATATAAAATGTCACAGACGCATTACAGCCCTGGTTTAGGGTTGTCCCCTGTTTTTTTTTTCAATTTAAACCGTTTGACAAGCCGCGCGTCGAACGCATCCATAGCCTTTCCGGAGCACAATGCAAGTTTTCAATAAGATTGGTTACAGTACACTAAGCAATGCAATCAATCAAAATTGCGTCGGTCGATCGGTCTAATGCACGCTCGCCCTTACCCACGATCATTTGCGAGGAATATAACAGCAGAATTATGTTTTATTAGGTTATGTAAGTATAGAGTCGCTCTAATAATATAATCAGTATTTTACTATAGTTATATTCTTGAAAATAGCCAAAAATAAACAACCACAACGATTATACAGTAATATATAAGGAAACTCTTTAAAATACAGAAGTGAATAATAACGGCCACGTGGCATTCAATTTAAATACATAATCTCGTTTTTAACGATAAAATTTGTAACATAATATAGTAATTGGTGTACATTGAAACTTTTCAATTCTTTGTATTTATTAAACTGATAAAGATGTCGATATTCATTATATATATGAAGTCTTAGGAACTTCATATAATGCCAATACAATATACAACTATGTTTAGATTTTTTTACATAAAGGTATACCTAATAATTATTAATAATATTAATGATTGTTATTTTGAAAATATTGTTTTAATATTTTGGAAAACAATTATGTGATTTCAAGGTAATGTCGTTAATTAGATAAAAAATCATTATCATCAATGTTGTTCGCACAAGCGCAATCGAAGTTACGCTCGTGCGCATAACGTTCAAAAAACGCTTTCCCAGAACAAACGGTGCGTGAAATGAGAACAAAAAGCCAACAATTACAGGATGTATCTTAACAACTGTTTAGTTTTAATGATACCTTATTGTTCTACATTAATATTGTTAACACTGTAGTAAAAAAGTGTTTACATTAACAAGACATTTGTAATTTCTATTAACTCTTACATTGTTTCGCGTAAATATTTTTTTTTGTTTATGAATACAAAAATTTGAAACTTAAAATTTGCATCACTAGTAAAAGAAGTTTATTTTTTAAAGAACATTAAGCCTGTAGTATAATTAATAGACAGTTACTATAATACTTAATGTTATAAAATACTAACTAGTTCAGTTTGAGGGGGAGAGTGCACGCTGCATTCCAACAGCTGCTGGCTACGCCCGACTTGAAATGTACTGCATTTCTTCATTATCTTATTTCCGTGTATCTTATCACTTTAATGTATGTACGTGTTTCGGTAGTGAGTGAGATGAGAGCCCGTTCCCATTCTATCCCTCCCCATTTTCCCAACCCTTTCTCCAAATCCATTCCTATATCTCCAAAGGTAGGCAGTGCATCCGGAGGCGTGCCAACGTTTGTCATTTTTGACTAATGTTGGTATGAATCCCGGATGTCTATGGGCGACAGTATCAACTTACCATCAGGTGGACTGTATGCTAGTCCGCCATCTTCCATAAAAAAAAAACAAAATAGAATATCAAAGTAAATCGACAAGCCTAGAACACTTAACTATTAACTGAAATTACTCTTATATCTCTAATAAAATCACTACCCAGCAGTAAAAAGTTGTAAAAATATTTAACATTTCCTTTAAGAAAGTGAACAAAAGTAGCGGTGGGAAGGGCTCATTAATACTAATATAATTGGTAGACTGTAATTTACCCGCTTCAAACAACGAATTAGTGGATTATGAATGCATGAGAAACGCCCTGCGCGTGTTTCGACCACCTCATTTGTTTTTCTAACAACATTTTTCTTGTTTTTTATAATAAGCAGTTAGGAATTGACTTGAAAAGACAAATGAAAACTGACCTAGCACAATTCTCCCACGTTTCCCCACCAACCCCCAGTGGTTGTTAATTGTTGCGCCCTAACGAAGCGTCGGTTAACCCTGCAAACACCGACATGCAAATTAACCCTTCCTCCGGCTGTTTGCGTTTACACGGCTTTATTGAATTAAAGCTGAAGGGTTGAGGGATACTTTGTTTGTAAGAAGATTCCGGAGGATTCTAATTAATGATTCGACCCGCGGGGCCTGTCATTAAACACTGAGGTTTATGTTTAATTATGAAAGGATGAAAGGTTGTAGGTCACGGTGTTAGTAGAGGAGTTAATCATCGCTTTAAAGGCTTTTAACTCTTTTGACACGTGTTTCGGGTTATGAAGATATGATAATTAATTACGTTCTTTAGATACTAGCGACTCAAGCGGCCCAGGCACGAGCCGCTGTCTTTTTAAAAAAATGGCATTACTGATTTTCAAATATTGCGATTTTAAAGGAACCCAAATGTAATTATACAGGGTTAAATAAATAATACCGTGGTCTTAACATTAAATTTCTATCATTAAAACTAACAACTCTTATTCTACGACCTTTTCCGAACTTGATATTTAAAAACAAAAGATAGATAGATAAAACACTTTATTGCACTCCAAAACAAAACATTGGGACACATGAAATGCACAAAAGACGGTCTTATGGCTATTAGCGATCTCTGCCCGAGACAACCTTTGGATAGAGAGTAAATAAATATTTTAATCACAAGTAAATGTATACATTATACATAAATTACATATAGTACATACATATCAATACATATATACATAACACATACATACACATACATACCTACTATATGGTATACAATATGTATGTCAGAAACTGAAAGTAAGATTACAAAGCTAAATAGTATTTAGTATTTTTTTTTTCTCCCGCTTCTTTTTAAATACTATTTAATACTAATATAAAATTGTGATTTTAATACTATACAACAATTACTATTTGTGAGGAGGAGGGTGCACTCTGCCATCCCACAGCCACGTGACGCACTCGACTGGCCAAGTTACCCCTCTCTCACAGAAGACTACCGTGAAATGTATCGCATTTCCCACTTCATTCAATTCCCTCAATGTACATACGTGTTTTGGCAGTGAGAGAGATATGACAGAGCCTATACATCATCGCATCCTATCCTACACATCCTAATTTTCCCAACCCGTTCTCAAAATCCATTTCTAAATTTCCAAAGGTAGGGAGAGAATCCGGGGGCGTGCCAAAGTGTCATTCTGGACTGATGTTGGCATGTATCGCAAATATCCATGGGGGACAGTATCCACTTACCACCAGACGGACTGTCTGCTTCTTTACAGTGCCACCTCCTTAAAAAAAGTTTAAAAACTTATGGCATGTAGTGGATTCAGTCCTTTGTCATCGCATCCTTTTTTCCTTGTCTAGTAGAAGAAAGGAACCGGAGTATGGTAATTAATAACTAGAACTCATCCTGTTTTCTGGCTATCATCCATTCCAGAGAGTACTATCCTACTCAATCCTTGTTACGAGTTCCAATTCCTAAATCCAAAACGATAGTCAAAAGGGATAAAGTATTAATTTGTAATTAGCAATTGGAACTTTACCCCTCTCTCACAGAACACTACCTTGAAATGTACCGCATTTCCCACTTTATTCTATTTCCCCAATGTATGTACGTGTTTCGGTAGTGAGTGAGATATACCAAAACCCATTCTCATCCCATCCTATCCCTCCCCATTTCCCCAACCCTTTCTCCAAATACATGTCTATATCTCTGAAGTTAGACAGCGCATCCGAGGCCGTGCCAACGTTTGTCATTTTGGATTAATGTTGGCATGTATCGCGGATGTCTATGGATTACATTATTCACTTACCATCAGGTGGACTGTATGTTCGTCTGCCATTTTCTTTGTTCGTCTGCCATTTTCTTCGATATAAAAAAAGGTAATGCCTAGCCTGGCTCACAAATCTCTAATCAATAAAGTAAAGAAAATATCCATATTACCGAGGAAGTTTTTCTCAAAACACAAACGCCACAACCCCGTTTCCCTCGAAAAGCCCAAGTTTCCCAACAGGAAAAGCCAAGTTAAATGAACGAGCGTCCGCCCGCCCAACCGCGTTAATTGCTTAATCGCTTCGTGGGCGGGCGGCGTTAATTGCCCTTGGCTGACCACTTAACGACGACTTCCGACAGTTCCCGACGACTCCCGACAAGTTTAAGTCGGTAATTACAAGGCGAGATATTTAATTACGCCCCAACGCTCGGACACCGGGAATTAATTGCTCAACTCGGGTTTAAAGTAGCTTTTAGGGGTTGGTGTTATATTTTGATGGAGTTTGAGATTTGAAGAAGGATTTTTTTTTATTTCAGTTCCTTTATTTTAGATTTATTTAGGAATTCAGATTTATTGTTTGTACTTGTATGACAATGTTACATTTAAAGAACGTTTGTATTAATTTCGAAAATCCGTTGGTTTTGGAACTATTAAATCTTGTTTTTGGTAGTTCTAGGTCTGCAGATGGAGTGCGTCTATGGGTAAGAGGATTGTGAAAAATCAGCAGCACACCTGCATCGTGTTGCAGGTGTCCATGATGACGGTGGAATTCACTCACTAACGATGACCGCTTAATGGGTTGGTTCTTAAAGCTACATAAGTCATGTTTCTTAAGGCTCAATATTTATGTGCAAGGAAAACTTCTCAACAGTACATATGCAACTGATTCTCTTTATAAATAAATTTTAAAATTTTAATTATATTCTACTCGTACATTAGACCACCATACAACATTTTCATACAAAATAGTCATAGATAAAGGAAATTATTATTATTATCCTTTTTGTGTATATATGACACATAAGCATAAAGTGAATGGTCCATAACTCGGACATTATTAAAAAAATCTCACAATAAAGAAAATATTGCATAATGTTAACTTGAAAAATGTTTTAAAATTTAATTATTAGCGAAATACCTATTAAACCAATTTTTAATTATAAAGTACTCCAGAAAGAAGTAGGTACGTACTATTAATATGAATAATAACAATCGATTTTTGAAAATCTTTAAAAAAGCGTCATTACTTTCCATAAACCGTTTATTTGGCTGACTGTGCAGCTAATCATTGCCGATATTTTTTTTTTAAAAGTAGGTAGATGAAATTTTTAGATTCGCTCATAGTGAGTGGGCTAATGTTAATCAAAGAGTCACGCAAAACTCAAGCGTGTCTTTGTTTGTAAATGTAACATCATACAGTCAATTAGACAATTGCCTCCATTGCGTAGGCAATTATTAATTACGTCTGCGAGTGAATTGTCAATCAAGTCTAATTATAAGGCCGGATACCCACGTGAGACACGCAACCGGATGCGGCAGTACTTGTCGTATGACTACCGGATACTTATTGTTGCTGATTGCGGAGCGAGTTTGTAGGTCACCTTGTTAGAGGCTGTTTTTTATTTATTTTATTTTATTTTTTTATATATTTATTCGTTTACAAATTTCACGATTATAATTTAAGTACGAGTAATTTAACAATGTTACTAAATTTTAGGCCAATTACCAAATAATATTATGAAAACAATTAATACAGATTAATTATGTCTGTGTATGAACTATTATTTATTATTATTATTTCTAGAACTATTGTTTATTTATTATCACTTTATTGCACATTATCGTACAAAAGGCAAGTTTAATGCCTTAAGGTTTTCTTTATTAGTCAACTTTTGGGTTTATCACAGAGGTTAAAGTAGAACTAGCCGGTTAAATTCATCACTAAAGTTACTAGACACGAATTAGCTTTTTGTGACTAGAAATTCTAATAAGTATTTTATAAAATCCAAAAAATAAACAATAGAAATCATGAAACAGGTAAATGAACAGTATTTTATTTTAGGAAGATATCATATTAAGACATCGAGGAAGTTTCATGTTGTTCAAGTTTCGTAGAAGTTTCACGACTAATTTAATTACAGTTACAAGTAAGCCACCTCTATTAATTTATTTTTAACCCATAAAAATGTGGGTACTTATATTTTTTCTGTACCTGCGTTAAAAAATTCATGGACTTTGGACCACTTTGGAGAATCGTCCTCGAAGTTTAGAACGTTCTCAAAAAATGTAATAAGACAATTTATAAATAAATGACCTGCAAAATTCTTAATCGATACTGAGAGACATGGAGCTGTACAAGAATCGTAAACTAGTATAATCGTTAGTGCAAAAATTTAGGGCAAATACCATATTTTAGCCTCATCATAGTTGGTCTAGAAGCAATTTCATCCCCACGCCAAACTTATTTTAAGTTTAATCAAACAGCTTGAAAATTACTCTGAGATAATGAAATTAAACGAAGACGGCTAACAAGTCTCGATTACAAATTAAACAACCTGAGTGTCAGAGCGGCCCGCTGTGGTGATTTAAGGAGATGGGAAAAAATCTAATTACAAGGAGACTTTCCGTAGCCGTTCTTTAATTGAGAACTTCTTAGCCCGCGAATAATATCATCCCCTCGCATCCCCGCACACCCCCGTCAACTCCCACGTCCTGTTTGCATTTCCCCCTAATCGCACTCCGGCGTCGATTACACTTTTTCACATTTTTTAATTTCGTTCGAGCTTTTAATTTTCTTCGCACTCGTCTTTTCTTTTATACCACGTTTTTTCTTTCCGTTCACAGGGCGATATTTCTCACCGCCATTATACCGCCCGTAATGAGATTTTCTTTCATTATGTTTAATCTCCCGATTAATTCAAATGTTAATCTCCTCTTTTCACGTCGCTTTTTACGGCCGGAACGTTACCGTAGCGAAACAGCGAGGCGTCGCAATCAACGACGGATTTCGGGCGCGACATTTAAAATAATTAAGGGACGTGACTTTTGGACGACCGGCCTTGCGCTTCTGTTTAGACTGGCACGTCCGAGATATAAGATCGGGCCTGCCGATTAGATCGTCAATAATTTAATTCGCAACAAATTCAAAACGCCGCCCGGCCCCCAGATAGGTGCGTCGAGACGTGTCCGGCACGCCAATGGCGACTCCTAGAGTCGGCAAATTGAAAACACCTCCGGCGCGGCTGTAAACACGTCACGTGATTTAGGTTTTAATCAAGTAGGGACGCACCGCCCCGCCGTAATTGTGACAAATCCTCTGTTTGTCCGAAGGAACTTTTAACTCGACAACGGAACGGGGCCGTAACGGCTCTTCGCACGTGCCCGGCGAGGGAGACGATTTTTTGTCGACACATGTGCTCCCCACCTCCGCCCCGGCCGGAGCTTTGATTAATTTTTAATATTTTTCCTTCCAGTTCACGTACGCAATTTTCACTTTCCCGCTTACATAGCACTGTTTTGTTCCTCGCATTGTCGGAACAGTGGCAGTGATGACGCGTCACGTGCTCGCAGTAAATCTATTGACATCCAGTTGAACGTTCCAATTATACCTACTCGTGGTCGTGTCGTCACATCACGGTGAGGACTTTTTGCCTTGCACTGATACTTGGTGATTGCTGTTAAACGTTTATTTCGCCCGCGCTACACCTACATAGCTCATTACCAATTAGCGAGGCGAATTAGCAAGACTTGCAATTGTCGCACATAAGTGAGGTAATAAAGTTAACGCGGCCGTCCACAATCTGACAATGAGTATTCAGCCTAGATACGACATTTATTTCAGTTATTTGAGTTCATGTTTTAGTAAATTTTTACTAGAAAAAACACAAATAACACATGTCTTTTCATATCTTACTTACCATCTTATACGAACTGCAGCGCTCTTGGATAATGTCAGGATAAATATGTGGTTAAAATTGTAGCTACAGACAAGTTATTTTTCATTTTATTTTAAGTTAAAATATAGGCAGACTAACTTAAATACAAGTTGTATTTTATTAAACATTTTCAGTTTAATTTCCAATTAATTATTAACTCAGACATGTGTAGAGTCTGTTTACAACGTCGCAGTTAGTCGTAGCAGTAATCTGTCGCAATTATCGCATGGCGCATATCCCGATTAGTAGCGGCGCGACGGCAATTAGGTCGGCGGACACACGCGTTAACCTGCACAATGAGGATACGGCTCAACACGCTCATTGCGCCGAAACCGCACACATTCTCTCATTGACAACCTCCATGGAAAAACCTCTAACGAAAACGGTCAGTACCGCTTCCCCCCAATTTATAAATCACATCCGCACTCTTTGTAAATTCACCTCGGTAACTCACCCTCCTCACTAGAGTTCAAAGAGTACACCGTCCGGGGCAATGTCCAAATTATAAATTCGCATTAGATCGGACGCGCACGGTTCGTTTACCATTTCATTTTGGTTCAATATCGCCTCTCTACTTTGTTCCACACACTCCCTTCCGCCCACCCGCCTCCCGCGCCTTAAGACGCCGGGAAATATCTGCGTTTTAAGCTATATTTCTTTCATCCCTCATTTTTGCAGTTCGTAGCAATCTGAAATCCAACACGTCTCCCGCAGGGGTCCGCCGCCCGCTCGGGGTGGCTACCCCCTACGTATTCTTGTTCCCGGATAAAAAAAGCGATATCTATTTATAAAAAGTACGTACGACGTACGTACCGTGTGCGGACGCGGATTAGCATATGTGTGTGTTTGCGCGCGTGTGCGTGGCGCTCATTTGCAAACCGTCTCCAGAGATGACGTCCTCCACTTGGTTATCCCGTTCTTATTGCCTCCTTCTCTCCTTGATTGCTGTGTGTGGAAAAGTTTGGAGCTCTTTTACTGATGGAAATTGATTTTGTCGCGGAAACGAAAAAGTTATAATGCGACTTATTTTCCAAGTGTTGTCATTATACTTCTTGTCCCATAATGATATTTCCTGTTTGGAAGTCTTTATTAAACATCCTGTGAAGAACTAAGTAGAAACTCGCGACGAAGTGATTCCAGTTTGCTTGGCATAAATTTTGTTTTATAACAATGTTTAAAAATTAAAAAGTAATCGTGAGCCAGAGCCCGGTAAGATGGAAAACTATTCTAAATAAGTAATCGGGTAGAGGGTGGTGGGTGTCGGCGGAGCGAGTGGCTAGGAGCGTGGGTAGTTGCTCACGTATGAACGTAATTATAAAAATTGAAGGCAACTCGTGGCCCACTCCTTGGATCTCTCCCTCGCTCCCGCGGTGTCGTGCATTTTTTCGTACATATTAAACTCCCTGCCGCCCGCCGCCCGCGCTACTTCACCCCGCGGCTCCTCTTTTTAATCGATTTTCCCGACACAAGGGGTGAGTCCTCTGGGGTGAATGTAATTTTTTATGCGTTTTTTCCGTCGGAGGAGACCGTCGCCGGAGGTGCTATTACGCCACGGCTTGTTGAGAATATTTTAATTATAAGGCATTAGCGCGTTTTATGATAGCACTCCCGCCCGAATTTATAAACGATCGAGTGCTAAAGTAATTAAATATTTGAATGTGGCGAGATTTCCGCGCGGTGTCGGAGGAAGTGGGATAATGGACGATTCAAGCCACTCGCGCATTAAGATGATGGATATAAAATTCGATGAAATTATTGGTTAATGACCGGCAGAATTGTTTCGGGGGGGAAAATTATGTTTTGCAGCCTCAAGTAAATTTTGAGCAATCTCTGTTATAATTTAAAAGAAAGCCTAGAGTAATGACCTCCTAGAGTGTTGTCTTACGATATCCAGATAATGGGGGCTTTACCAAATGATTTGAAAGATTCAATTAAGAAATTAAAACTATTTAGTACCAAGTGGATTTATAGAGAAACCTTCTCATCAACAATATTTCCATCACTGGTCACGTCCCACAATAGTTACCTTGATTGATGACGATCGCCCCTCTGTGGCACTCCATTGCCAGCCGACAGATTATCGCTTTAGATTGTCACATCGACTATGTAGTTACAATAACATTTATCGAATAATCGTTTTTAAAATTGACTCCGTTTCCTAAATACAATTAAAAAAATATTAAAGAGGAATGTAGGTATAGTGAGCACAAATGTTGTACATCGTGACAGTTTTGTCAAATACCTCAGTAATATTGGGCGACAAACATTAATCACTATCATAGTCGTAATGATAATAATAACATAATAATAATAACCTCGTAACAATAACATCCATGGGCGGCAGTAACACTTAGGGGAAGTACGTTCAAAATGACATATACGGACAAAATGACACAGTCGACTTTTTTCAAAATTGGCGCGGTTTAGCGCCATGGTTGACACTTCTATAGATGGCCTCCGCCATGTTTTCAAACCTGCCAATCACCGGCCGCCATTGGCTCAGTCGTTCCGTCACAACAGGAGAACAGGTATTTGTTTATCGGAAAAAAAAAATTATGTAGATTCCTGCCTAATTTTGGTAAGTTTTATGTTACTTTTCGCGTAGAATCACATTGTTTTGGGAGTATTACTTATTTTTCTTGTGATTTAGGCAAGTTTTTATACTGCAGACAGCTTTTTATAAAAACTCTGTATTTGCTTATGTCTTGATATAGGGAAGGACAAAATGACATACAGCCTTATCGGGTAAAATGACATACCTGTGTCATTTTGTCCATCCATGATCGGTAAAATATTTTGTTTTTTATTTTTTAGATATAATGCCGCGCGATTATGAGAGAACGACTAATCGTCAAGCTTGGAGTCAGGAGCCAATGAAAAAAGCAATAGAGGCAGTCCGAGAAAATCGGATGGGATGGCTGGCAGCATCAAAGATGTTTGGTGTTCCACAAGCTATGCTGAGAAGACATGCATTAAATACCAATAAAACTTTAACATCTAACACAAAAGGCTTAGGAAGGTTCAAGAATACCTTTCTTCCAGAAATTGAAAGACAGTTGGACATCATATAAAGTTTTTGGAAACTAAACTTTTTGGTTTGCCTTTAATTTGGCAGAGAAGAATGGTTTCAGTCACAATTTCAACAGAGAAAAGAAACGTGCTGGACAAGAATGGCTTGATGGATTCCTCAAGAGAAATCAGGACATTTCTCTTCGTACACCTGAAGCGACTTCCGCAGCCAGAGCTCAAGCTTTCAACAAACCACAGGTATCCAAATTTTTTGAGCTCTATCAAAGTCTTACTAATGCTCACAACTTCGGGCCACACCGGATTCACAATGTTGACGAATCAGGTCTCACAACAGTACAAAAACCATAAAAGATTTTAGCGACGAAAGGCAGAAGGCAAATCGGCTCCCTAACCAGTGCTGAGAGAGGATCCAATGTCACAGTAGTGTGCTGTACAAATGCTATTGGATCATTCATCCCACCATGCATGATATTCCTACGAAAAAACATGAAGAAGGAACTTGTGGATGAAGCTCTTACTGGCACACTAGGTCTTGCACAAGAGTCTGGATGGATGAATACCAAGATATTTGTAAAATGGTTGAAGCATTTCAAAGAACACACTAAATCCAGCACTGATGATCCAGTCCTTCTCATCTGCGATGGGCATGCCAGCCACAAGAGTATCGAAGCATTGACTTTTGCTAAATAAAATGGCATTAATATGCTCCGTCTACCTCCACACTGTACTCACCGAATGCAGCCCCTAGACGTGAGTATCTATGGACCTCTAAAGACCTACTTCCATCAAGAAATATCAAAGTAGCTAAAAAACCACCCAGGCCGAGTCGTGACTCATTTGCAAATTGGACAACTGTTCAACCAAGCATATGGGAAGACAGCAACAGTTCAAAATGTTTGCAGTGGCTTTAAAAACAGGCCTGTGGCCCATTAATCCAGATAGTTTCCCTGACTATATGTTTGAACCTGCAGAGACAACAAACATTCCGTTGAACCAGGAAAATGTAGCTGACAATGGACGTAATGATGAGAACACTCCTGGAACCTCATCGGCCCAACAAAATGTAACTGAAAATGGGAATATTGATGAGGACACTACTGGAGCTCCATCAACCCAAGAGGACGTAGCCAGCAGTGGATATCATGTTGAGGACACTTCTGGAGCTCCATCAATCCAGAATGTAACTGATGATGCAAATAATGATGAAGATACTGCTGGAGCTCCATCAACCCAAGAAAATGTAACTGACGATGGATATAATGATGAGACTGCCGGATCTCCATCAATTCTAGAAACTCTTGGCGATACTATGCCAAATAGAGAAAGAGACAGAAATGGAGCGACTGACAAAAAAAGGCCCACGTTGTCAATGGATTTACAGTTCCCCATTGAAGTTCCTTCTCCAGTACCTCAAGGACAATATATTTAAGGGCAAGGTAAACGAAAGCAGAAAGCCCGCAAGTCTGACTGGCATTTGACTTCTACTCCCAACCTAGAAGAAGTGAAAGCTAAACATTCACCAAAGAATCCATCTGAAAAGAGAAAGAGACAAGTTACAAAGACGCTTTTTGATGCTGATGAGAATCTACCGTCATCTTCTAAACGATCTGAAAAGAAAAGGAAGAGGGTGATGAAGAAACCTGTTCGCGATGATAGCTCAGATGAAGATTTTCCCACTGATACCACAGACGATAAAGAAGACTGTGCATGCATTTATTGTAATGACTTTTTTCGCGTTCCAAGCCTCGAGAATGCTGGTTGAAGTGTACCAAGTGTTCTCTTTGGGCTCATGCGTCGTGTGCTGACGTCCCTAAGAAGACCAAAAACTTCGCTTGTGAACTGTGCCTTTGATTTAGCTGTATGTCATTATGCCCGTAACCTTTTGTCATTTTGTCCATATAGTATGGACAAAACGGATTTTGCTAGCAGTTAAGGTTGATCTCAATAAGTTTTTTTCAATGGTTCCTATTTGATTCTCAGATATATTAGGTATAAGTCAATTAGCCAAAGAAGATTATTCCTAAAATTACTGATTGTAACTAAATAAATAAAAAAGTTATGACTGAAAAACAAAACCCTATGTCATTTTGTACGTACTTCCCCTACCACCACTTGCTCGTCCGCCCACTCAATAAAAAAAAAATGGAAACAGAATCAAATAGACAGTCTCCACGACATTGTTTCGACCAATGGAAAGTCATGGTAATGGTTAATGAACGGAATCTTACAAACACACAGCATAGTATTATAGAAGTTTTTTAAATATATTTTTTTACTTATTTTCATTTTATTTGGGCACATCTGTATCATTGAAAATATAAAATATATTTGTCGTAATTTATGCACCAGTTAAGCTACAACTAATTGCTTAAAACATAAATATTAATAGGTGGGTTGGATATTTTTTGTTTATAGATTAGTGGGCGGACGAGCAAGCGGTCCCACGTGATGGTAAGTGTTACCGCCGCCCATGGGCACCTGCAACACCAGGGGGTATGCGGGCGCGCTGCCGACCTATACATATAATAAGATAATACTTATAACAGATACTGAAAGTTTTTTAACTTGCGGAGGAAAATACCAGCGGAGTTAAGGCTGCTTATACATACAAACAACATTGTAACTTACAACCTAATGAACAAGCACTAATTAAATTACTTCGTTAAGTAAAAGGGTCACAAAGCGGCTTGCGTGTTTTCATCGCTCAGTACCGCGGGCGGGCGATAATGACACCTAAGGTTTCATATACTTACAACGTGTTCAGTTGTGTAATCATAGGGCATACTGGGACATATAATAAAATACAAAAAATGAAAATAAATAACATAGGACTAGGTAATTAACAATGATAATATGAACATGTTTCCGTAATTCCTGGCTATTTAAATTATGACCTTCTGAACATTGTGGACGATTGAAATTATTACTATTTAATGTACTCACAAGTCACTTTTTAATAAAACACTTGATAGATATGTTTAATAGATCACCACATAAACATTCTAATAAATGACCCCATTGAATCTTCGATGATTCTGCCAATGTCAAAGTTGAATGAAACAGTAAAATGGGAAAGAAAAAAAAAATACACTAAAACAGCATTTTGGTGTTTTTTTATGTTGAACACACTAAAACAAATAATACATAAATTTACATGTACAGTTAGCTACGGAAGGGAGCTGGGTTGACCGGTGTAACCGCAATCACCGGACATTCGTACTGGGGGTAAACGAACACGCACAAAGCCGAGCTCGACTAAGTGCGAAAATCTGCCAGTTGAAGATGAAGATGATGTACCGTTAGAAACGCTAATTTTACTAAAACCATTCCCTTCTAGTCCTAATTACTATAGCATATGGGTGGTACCGATGGGTGTACGTTGACCTGTTGTTGACTGTACATAAGAATATAAGATTAAATTAAATATATTTTTTTAGAAAATTAAACAAAAAATGACAGTGTGAATGAGTCCACGGAGTATTTGTGATTAAGAAATTATTACATAGGTACTTAAAACAAAATTTTGATAGAGCAGAATGACAGATTACGTACAATATTGCACTTTGTTTTGCAAGGCAAAGGTGTTTCCATACAACCAATTTTTTTTAAAATGAACACATCTTATTTTATCGTGTACATATGCAACATTACTTCATATATTTTATGTTAATCGATTAAATCCCACTAATATCATGATTATAAGAACTACAGTCACCGACATAGCTCGTACAATCAGCATGTTGAAGTGGCAATGGGCACATGATATTTGCAGCAGGACCCATAAATGATGGGATAGACGAGTGTTCAAATGGAGGCCACGTACCGGGAAGCGCAGTGTGGGACCACGTACCGTGTGGGGAATTTAAAGAAATTCGCCGGTGGTGATTGGATGAGAAGAGCCGAGGATCGTATATGGAGACGAGCCTTGGTAGAGGCCTATATTGAGCAGTGGAGATGTATAGGCTGATAGTATGGTAATATTATGAATGCGAAAGTTCGTATATTTGGATGTTTTTCACTCAATCATGTCGAAACGACTAAACAGATTACGTTGAAAATTGGCAAATAAGTTTATTGTAATCCGAATTAACACACAGACCACGCGAACGAAGTCGTGAGAAAAAGCTAGTTAGGAATATACAGTCAGCAACAGGTCAAGTTATACACATGGACAATGGCATGTACACATCCCGGCCGAAAGTAATACAGCGAAATTAGTAGAAGCGTTGTAGAGCGTCGTCTCTGTCGTAATGGCACACGATAAAGACGACGCTCTACAAAACCAAACCGAGCCGATAATCTCTTTCTAAAGGCTGATGTGTATTACTTTGGGCCGGCAAGTGTACTGGTTTTGAAACTTACTAAACAGTAGAGGCACTGCATAAGTACTTGCTTAAGGATTGTTGTTAAAGGGCTAGAAAATGTCAGTAGCAATAACAATACTAGCACCCGATCACGGCTTCGTCTACACAGCCGGTTCGTTGGTTTATCGTAGAAATTTGTAAAGTGGTAGACTTTGCTCATCCGTTTATATGAGATGCACCCTGTGGTCTTTATTGCGCTGACAATAAAGATTGCAATCGAATGGTTTTGGTACATTAGCGTGTTGCCAACTGTACATAAGCGTCAGGCTAATAAATGTTGAGACTGAAAAAACGCAGCGAATTCCAAAAATCTAATAGGTTATCACTAAAATAGTCGAAAAAATAATTTTGATACTTCAATTAAATTTTTCGCTAATTTTATTATTGAATTCAAGTACCAAAATTATTTTCCTTCCAACTATTTTCTATGTCTACGAAGCATATGATACCAGAGGTATATTTTACATGAAAATATTCTCTTGTTACGTAGAAATTGACTTTTCAAATTCGTTATAATTTTTCCATATATTTGACTTGCTGATTGAAGTGTTTATGCTTCATGTGCCTTAAATTGTTATTAATAAAGATTAGAACTGTATATTAGCATGTAACTGACTGTACACATAGTGGTATACACATATTAGCATGTAACTGACTGTACACATAGTGGTATACACATATTAGCATGTAACTGACTGTACACATAGTGGTATACACATATTAACGTGTAACTGACTGTACACATAGTGGTATACACATATTAACGTGTAACTGACTGTACACATAGTGGTATACACATATTAGTGTGTAACTGACTGTACACATAGTGGTATACACATATTAGCGTGTAACTGACTGTACACATAGTGGTATACACATATTAGTGTGTAACTGACTGTACACATAGTGGTATACACATATTAGCGTGTAACTGACTGTACACATAGTGGTATACACATATTAGCGTGTAACTGACTGTACACATAGTGGTATAGACATATTAACGTGTAACTGACTGTACACATAGTGGTATACACATATTCTCTGAGTAAATAAAAAATTTCATTTAATCAGAAATTAAAATAATGCATCCTTTCCCTTCAATGTGTCACCCCTTTATACGACGGCAGCTAATTTTCTTTAATCCTATTTATGCACTTATGGTTCTAATCCGCCTACAGCTTATATATGTGGCTCGAGTTATCATATAGCACAAGTACAAGACGTACTTATGACACTAATTTATATACGTTCACATCTTCGCTAGATTATTGACTTAGCCGTCTATTGCCGCCTTTAGAGTTTACATACATCACGAGTATATTCAAATCCAAGTTCTTTATTTGCACAATGTGAGTACCAGAGGTACCGCACATTCGATCGTCACATCACCATTCTGGCATGCAAATACTTATTATCGTATATGCTATTAATTAAATGATTGTAACAAAATTAGAACCTATAATGTTTCACGAGTGTAAATGTAATTTTATCATCTTTCAATAAATAAGAATTATAGAAAACTAAATAAATTGAAACAAATTCACATTAAAATAATGAAATAACTTACTATAAACGAATTAGCATACCTATGAAAAATATAACTTATTCTACAAAATTATTGGAACTTGAAATTGATTAAACATACAATTGAATTATTTATCTCAAATAAGGGACCTTATTGACGGTCCTTGTTATACAGATTCTGAGACTAGTGAAATCTTTAAAAAAGCATGTTTTTATTACTTTATCTTAAAAAATCAAATGTCAGATGTTTTCTGTATTTTTTTATAGAATAGATGCCAGACGAGCGGACAGGCCACACGATGGTAAGTGGTCACCACCACCCACGGTCACTGAAACACCAGGGTATCTTAACACAAAGCATTTTAAATGAGAAAACCTTAACCGAAGTCTATACGTCCATAGCAACAATAAAGTCTTTTTGCCCAGATAACGTTACATACTAAAACATCAACTACGTACATTTCAATGTAACCCGTGACATTACTATACCTGAAGTTCATTAGCAACCCATTATAGTCTAATTGCACGAACGGTATGCGACGGAGATGCGTCTGATGGGACATACGTCTGCTCCAGCCCAGAGAGCTCTCCGAATACACCTGTCTAGTGTCTCCCAGACATGGATTGATACGATGATAGTATCTGTTTGCAAGTTTCTTTCGGGTATATTAAAATTAAAGAAGAAATCATGACTGTCGCACTTGCAAGTACTGGTTTTGTAGAAAGTCTCCGTCAAGGAAAAGTAAAAGGATCCGTTATATTTTTTCATTATTTTTTTTAAGAATTATTTTGGAAATGTTCGTAGTATCCGACTTAAAAACTGACACAAGTGACCGTTCAATAGCAGTAGCAAGCGGATACAAAACCTTTTGACTACTTTGGATCTACTTTTAAATGCCTACATTTAAAGTTGTAATCCAAATAATTTTTAAAATGACATTATTCTGTTATGCAATGTTCTATGGCGCAATGCAAAGTGGAATCTTGAGTGTCGTTGACTTTTTCATAGAATCTGGCTCAGAGAGGGACGTGTCCCTTCATTCAGAGAGATAGACAAGTTCACAGACCTCCATTTCATAATGGACGTCAAACAAGCGTTAAAAAACGGACGTCAAACAACAAGCTATCCACTGAACCACGGTCATTCCATCCAATATCACATGTCATGCTACTCACGGGACTGACTGAAGATCCAACATGCCACATACATCAAAGTGTATCCTCAACAAAAACCATCCACCAATTACTAATCAGTGTCGTTCCTGAAACTTAAAACATTGTTTTTAGTAAAGAAAATGACGACAATAGGAATATTGCAACTTATAACTTTCCTCGTCAGATTGCCACAAGTGACCTTAAAGTAATGGAGAAATTATGGACCCGTTTCTACTACTTTCTTGGACCGCGTTATTTAAATACCGTCTATCGAGTAACAACTGATATCATCTCTAAAATCCAAAATATTCTATCGAAAACATCTTGCAAAACAAATGAGGACAGAAAGTCGCGTCCGATAACTTTCCTCATCAGATTGACACAAGTGACCCTCGACTAGCGGAAGCTAAGGGCCTGTTCCCACCATTTTCTTGGACGATCTAGTTTAATTACCATCCATCAAGCAGCAGTCAGTATCGTTCCTGAATCAGATGGGCCGACGTCGCCGAATAGGGACGCGGATAATTGATGTCACTAATAACTGACTAACGATGCTCGAATTAAGTGGTCTTTTATCAGTAACTGGTGAAAGTAACATGGATATTTTTATTTGATAATTTATTTCTAAACTCTTTTTTGTTTGCAATGCAATTGCAATGCCTTACGGTATTATCTCCCAGTCCACCTTTGGGCTATAGGACATGAAGTGGTAGGGGAGTAAATGAAAATAACAAATATAGAAGATAGGAAAAAAACAATTGTAAGTAAATATTTAAAAATAAATCAATATTATAGATATTACATTAGTCACTATCTACTCATTATCTATCTACTCATTATCTATCTACTCATTATCTATCTACTCATTATGATGTGAATTTTGATGTTACTCTCAATAACTAAACAGATATAAATTTAGAATATACTCGTATATTGTATTCTTGATAGACTATAATATTTTTGCAAGCTTATTGGAATTGTCACAAAACTGTATTTTTTATCGCATGTCTATTGATGGCTTCACTAATGGTTTTCCTTGAGTTGATACCTACCTACCAGACTGAAAACCCTTAAGCCTCACAATGCATCCGCTAGTCCAATAATAGCCTTAATGAGATGTAAATGAGCGAAGAAATACCCGACGCCGCCCGCGTTATAATAACGCGTAACGACCTACAAGTCCGGATTAAGAAGCCCTTTGACTTAAACCTCGCCGGTCAAACTGACCAACTCGCGAAAAGTAACCAAACATTCTCAACCTTAAAGCGTTTAAGGTAGGGTTTAAATTTAAAGGTTCGAATAAGTTGGTTTAGTACGACGTGTGGTCGCGTTAGCGGCACAATAGTGTTGCTATTTTGAAACTAATTGGCAGAAAGGGTTGCGAATTAACGTCAGGGCCAGCGTGTCGTGGCGGCTTTGTGCCTCCAACGCCCGGTAAATAGTTACTTTACGAGTTTAAATTATAGAGGTATAGTCGAAAGGTATGATTAGAGACTGATTCTTTATCGAAACTTTAAAAATTCGATCTTACTTTGAAAGTCTTGTAGAGTTTGCTCCAGTTTCAACTGGTGAACGTTGTTATCCATGAACATGATTTTCACAATGGCATTACAATTTGTCGCAACTAAAACTTTGTCCCATGTAGGTACTCCACAACAAGCGACTAACATAATAGCCTAAGAGACAGTTCCACATTCGTCAGACCCCACCCAATCTCGGCTACCATAGTTTTGGCCATGTACGGTAATTATTAGCAAGTTCATACGACCATACGTATGAGCAGGCGCAAGGCTAGTGCTCATTACGTTGAACACGACCGTCCAATCAGGGCGCACGATTGTTAAGAGGCTGATTGAAAGCTACGCTCCGTTTCGCACGACATTATTCAAGAAGATTCCCGCATGCGATTAAGGTGGTTCGAATCGCGTCTGAGATCAACCGATAGTCAAATACAGCTTAGCAGTGAATTGACAGCGGCTAACAAAAGCGTGTTTATATATTTTCGACTCTTCAACAATTGACTGCTTGTGGTATGGCTATTGTACAAAATGAGATACGTACATAAAGGAACGAAGTAGTTACCTACCTAGTCAAACTGGTGACTTAATTAAGAGGTTTACTAGGCGGCACTAGAGGACTACAGACAAATGTTGTCAATTTTAGATATTGAAGTAATCATAAAGTTATGTGATAATATAATCAGACACCTTTGATTCTCTCAACACTAAACCGAAACACAGCAAGATTCCACCCGGATTATATGTTAAAAAATACAGTTATATTGATATATTTTATATGTAAAGGAATAAGAAGCAGACTGAACAGCAATAGATTGACGTATATAAAGGGTACAATTAATGATTTTTTTCTGTACAAGAGCATTCTCTAAGTGGTACTTAGCTAAACTGTTTTGAGTGCGCCTTTAGCTGATATGAAACTTACGCGATGACACGGTAGATATAAAACATCTACCGTGCTATAAACATCGTAAGCGATCTTAATGTTACTACATTCACAAAATTTGTCTACTTCAATATGCGAATATCAGTAGTTAGATTACGAGAACAAAGACAATTGTAATTTTATAATCTTTGATGAGAACTTGCATCGCCATAACAAATTCATGCGACTTTTCACAGTAGTGTGTAGCACTTGTGAAGGCGGTATTCCATAACACTCTCTAACGAAAACCGCATAGTATGATTGCCCAAGTGCCCGAAGTTCATCTCGGGCATTTGTAAGAAGATTCCATTTTGTTGTCATCTCGTATTATGTCGACGACGACTCGCAAGCTATGTATTATGCATTCGTGAACATAAGGCGTATAAAGTAGCGTCCGAATCAATTTCAGAGGCGGGCTGGGCTCGTTAGAAACGCATCACGCATGTACAATCGTACGATGTAAAATAAACGGCTTATCTGGTGCTAAGCTGTTCTGAACAATGGACGGTTAAAAGCGCTCGTAGGGAGTATTTTGCTTTTTTGTTAAAGACCATGTAGGTATAGCAAATATTAAATTTTAACGTTGTTACATGTAGAGTTCCTTTTATACTCGAAGACTTTGATCTTTCTGAAACTAAGTAACATTAAAATATTAAAATGACTCATATAATTTTAGAACTAAAAGCAGCTAATGGCACGTCTAAATCATTTCAACTCAAGGTATTACACGAAGACAGAATAATGATTTTAAGAATCCCTGTTTTTTACTAGATTTGCATAGAAAGTTTTTCTTATGACGTGTTGTCCAATACCCAAGAGCAAAGTTGAAGAAACGTGTTAAAGTAACGGATAGGTCGAGAGGTCAGTTCACGGCTACGAACCGACCCTCGTTCTAAGTGGATTAACCCCTTTACAGCGCCCGACTGCTACTAGAGTATACTACTTATGTTACCGTTGGATGTCGGTACATCAGTTTACGATGTCACGCTATACCTACACATTCTCTAATATTTTTTTTATCTGAGAAGAAAAATTGTAAAGAAAAATGTAGGATGCAAATACAATATACCGATATCGATCTCAATTTTGTGCAGTTCTTAAATGTTAAGCTAAACAATTTACAATTTTGTTTCGTCAAATGTATTGAAGTTTGGTTTCTATTGTTCCAGGTGGCAAACCTATCGTGCTGCAACCGCAGCCGCAGGGACTGATCGTGGAGACAGGGAATGGAGCTAGCGTCCTTCAGCTACCAGCAACCACATTGGAGCAGATCCGGCACATTGCGGCAGATCCAGGCGCCTCCACACTGCGCCTTCCACCACCTGCAAACGAAACACCTCCAGGGGCACGTGAACTTGATTTCGACCTCTGCTATGTCTGCAAGCACTGCAAAGTAGCGTTTCCATCGCCCGTGCCCCTGCAAGCACATCAAGCCCGCTCCTGCTACGCTGGCCGCGAACAAGCGCGAGGCGTCATCCGGGTCATCCAACCAGCTCTGGAATGCCGTGTGTGCCCTGGAGAACGCTTCCGCACAGCTGTAGAATTCCGTCGCCATGCAGAAACTGAGACTCACGCAAGGAGCGTGGCTCCGCCTCCACCTAATCCCATGCAGCCGGAACCTCTCACGCACGAAATGGAGGATGTCGTTAACCAAATCACGCTGCTCGCGGCTCGCGCAGCTCAAGACGCTGTGACCCCCAAGGACCCGAACGCCAACTTCTGCATGCCAGGTCCGCGCTTCCCGCCGCCCGGCGAGCTACCATTGGCCAGTGCCGGACACTAATCCTAACCTGACGAAATGTATAGTTACTACTATTAGAGCCACCCGCTCTCTCCGTTGTCCGACAACGCAGCAGTTCACTATTAGCTCTTAACGCTTCTTTTCGTTGAAGATTGTCGCCGCGAAAGCGGCACTTTCCTAATTACATTTAAAGCTTGTAGTTGTTTAAGTATAGGTTAATTGGGAGCCGACGGTTGTTGTCCCGTTTTTATATAATCGTGTGTGGGGGCGGGTGCACCCGCGCCCGCACCGCTCCGAGGCACTCGCAGCCGAGCCCGTGTTCCTGAGTCGGCTCCCGCGCCGCTCGCCGCGCACTGGGAGGCGGCGGCGGCGCGCGCACGTGCGGCCGCGACGCGTCCACGCACTTCATATCATACGTTAGACAGGTTTTATTATATACGTTTATCGTTGCGGCGACACGCGGATCGCGGCCGGGCCGGCGCCTAAAATTTCTTTACCATCAACTCCCAGGAAGCAAGTTCCTATCTTTATGGCATATAATATTATCGATATTGATAATTACGATTTAATTATTGTTTAAAGCTATGTAATACATACATATAATCGTTCTAATTTAGGCATAGATACGTTCTCGTAAGAAGTTCCTGATGCATCGTAAATGTATGAAGATATATATAGTGATATACGTATATGATTTTTTTAAACATGATGCGAAGTTTGGTACGTATGTTAGGCTGTAGAGCGGTCGTCCTCTCTCGCGGGCCCCACGCTCAGGGATAGCCCCTCCTCACGAAGCTGAAACAAACGAAAGTCTCGACATTGCAACGTGTAGAGTTCAGTACGTGCTTGCGATACAAGTACCTGAATATTATCTTTGAATGAAAGTTATGTCAAAAATATAGACATAAGTACACAAAGTTAGGAGCAGCGTGTGGTTGTTTTGGCAGGCTACCTTGCGGTACCCAGGTCCCCTCACACTCGCAGTGACGCCCGTGGAGACGCGACGACACCGCGTAGGCTTATTGATAACAGTTAATTATAATGATTATCGTAGCAAACTTTTCCAAAACGAACGAACTCGAAACTCGGGCTGCGCGCCAGCGCTCAGCCTACCTCGCATACAAGTGAGTTTATTTTGGAACTAAGTGTGATTCTTGAATTTTTATTGATATTGTAATGATTATTAGTAGTGGCGTAAGTGAGTTCAAAGGTATAGAGTTCCACGCGGTGACGCGGTGCGGCGCGACTTAACGCGCGTTTGCACTTGCCCAGTCGCTTGTATATCCATCACTTTACAGTGTGCGTGAAGTCCCGTATATTTTCGATGGCACAGATCACGTTATTTAAAATATTTTACATATTTACATTTTATCTAGCGGAGTTTACTACAATATTTTATCTACGAGTGGATCCTACTACAACATTGAGTTTGATTTTTTATAAAGTGCAATGTTTTATTCCACCGGTTGCCGGCGGTCCTTGTTATATATGTGTGCAATGGGGCGACTTGAGCGCGATGCGTCTCCTATCGCTTTACAACTCTCCGGGGGCGTCTGGAGTTACATCCACGTTTTTATTGAATTTTTTTATCCGAAACACGATACTGAGAAAGGTTTTAGTAAAATGAGTAGTGGAGAATAGTTTCACAGGAAAACATGAGATAGTGAAGTTGATGGATGTATGTCAAAATACACGTGTTGAAGGAGATGCATTGTGCGCAAGCTTGTTTCAGCGCGAAGAGGCGCGTTACCACAACATTTCACATTTTGTTTAGTGCGTTACTAGTGTTTAGTATTTATTGGTATACATAGCTCGTATTGAGGTTGTTGAGGCGGCGCTGTGCTCGCAGAGCGCCGCCGCGCCTGTGTCGGTATGTTTCGTTCAGATGTGTCGGAGTGACGTAAGTTTGAGTTAGCGTAGGGTGACGTGTCGGTAGTGCGATGTTGTGTCTCCGCGGACGAGGGGCCGCGGAATGAATCATGGTTCCTATGTATATTTCAATATTATCGCATCTAGATTTTCACTATACTTTCCGAATACAAAGTTTTAATATGTAAGTATAATTCGGATTAGTCTGTTGTGACTGCTACTAGCGGTGCCGCCACGGCCATGTTGTTTGTTCATTTGTATAGAGATATGTTTTCTTTCATCATTTGTATTTAACTCCCACTGTACCTTGATATTAATATTATTTTGTTATTCTAAAGATTTAAGTGTCTAGGCATGCATAATTCTCTAGGAAATGTTGGTTACAAAGTTTATGATCGTAAGAAGGTAGCATCGTGTCTATCATAGTTCCTAATACTGTATTGTAATACTAAAATTATTTTAAAATTCTACTAGTGAAATATACCGTTCCTACTATTTTAATCTATAACAAAATGTTATAAACGTAAAAACAATGCAAATCACTTTCAATTGTAATGTAACAATATTTTGTCAATTTGATTTCTATATACACGTTTATTTGGAATCCGTTGTGTAGCAGAAGTAAAAGTCAATTTGAAGCATGAACCCTTGTTTTCGTAGCGGATGATTTCGTAGCAATTAGTTTGCGTTGTTCTAGCATGACGTGTGCGTAGACACCCTCTACGCGCGTGCTACGCGTCTACGATGCTCGCCACCCGTAGCCGACAACAGATTACGAATACATTGTCAAGTGTAAATGGTAAAAATAAACTCAAAGTTAGTTTATCAGACACTGGAGTTTTATTTGTAAATACCCTAAAAATGGATGTGTGTTAGCAGAATAACAAAGTATTATATGTATATCCACTTGTATAAGAGTGGTACAATTTTTTTTAAATTATATCATTGGTACGGGTACAGTCACTGAATTATTAAAAATAAGTGAATAATGTACTGAATATACAGCATGTGTCCTAACCAGATTTGGAAGGGGGAGGATGTATGTTGCAATTCCATAGCCGCAAGGCGCATTTGTATGAAGGTTTGACTTTAAAGTTATGAAAACTGAGATAATTAGCATTCTCACACCCACAAAAATACCTAAATACCGTTCTAAAACAAATTTTGATATCAGTATGTCTGATACCGAAAGTTATCAAGTTTCAACAAATATCATGTTTCTCACATATCGTCCACTAATAGACACGGGCCTCCTAATGCACATTATATTTATAGTGCTTGAGGAATGTTAAAACCTTAAAACGCCACGCTGGCCAAGTGGAATCGTCAAGTTGGTGGGCGAGTCCACTCTTTTAGAGATGGTGTAGTTCCTCAATGCTTATGGTAGCGATATTGTTATCCCTTAGTCGCCTTTTACGACTCCGACAGGAAGAGATCGAGTGATGCTATTCTAAAGCCGACTAACACCACAATTCACATTATCCACATTCGTAGGTTGTGAGTAGGATTCTGCAAAGACAGCACATTCTCCCTCGTATTGCAGGTGTCCATGGGCGACTGTAACCATTTAGCATCTTGTAGACCATCTCGTCTGCTATCTCTTCTGTAAAGAAAGAAAGAAGACTGACGCGCCGCTTGAGTTGCAAGAACGGGCCAGATGCGAGTGCAACAGACAATTTCTTTTAATTTTTATTAAATGACACGTGTACAAAACCTTTAAATAGGCAGCAGAAAATACTGAACGGGCAATAAATGGATTGCAACAAATTTATAGGTGGGTTAGGTTTAGGTTCTCTGATGACGATAGAGAAGTAGGAGCCACGCTTCGCAGTTGATGACTATGTGATGACATTTTAAGTAATTAAAAATTACTTACTTTATTATTCATTAATAGTTTGTCTTGTTTATCATTTTCTTACCGCCCGCTGAAATACACGCCATTTTTTAATTTCTATTAAATGACATGTGTAGAAAAAAGTTTAATAATGAAGATATATATATATATATATATATAGATGAAGGAGGCAAACGAACATACAGTCCATCTAATGATAAGTGAATACATGAACATTCACGATACATGCCAACATTAGTACAAAATGACAAACGATGGCATGCTCCCGGATCTACCTTTAGATGGGATGGGAATGGGCTCTGGCATATCTCATTCACTACCAAAACACGTAAGTACCTACATTGGTGAAATAGGATAAAGTGAGAAATGTAGTATATTTCAAGGCAGTCTTCTATGAGAGAAGGGAATGACAAGTGAATAAGAACAGGCTAGATACTAGTAGTAAAACGCGTTATTCTTTTAATTTGTATTAAATGATACATTTACAAAAGGTTTAGTACTAAAACATACAACATAGCTTCAGAATAAAGAAAGCTTCAGCACTACGAAAAACCTATAAACAAGTTCAAAATATTAAAACTAAGCTAGTCGCTAAAGCAACAACATGCTACAATATCGTTTGTCCCTAAAAAGGTCAACTTATGTCCATTGGCAGTGTATTATTATGCTATCAATAAATGGTTTGTATACGTCTTGCGCACTGTACGGTCGGCAATAGGTTAAACTTTACCTCTGGGCATCCTAATGAGTTGGTAGTATGAGCTAAGATACAATAGTTTTGGGTATATTAATGTATTGCCAACTGTAGTTACATGATATTCTTTTTAAACGCCCATCAGCAGACTGGAGTTGTAAAGATGAGCGTTGTGTGCTCGATCTCTATGTTAACGATGATGAAGCTTGACCTTAACACTTTTAGAATTGATCTTTTAGCCACAGCAGTTTTAAGACCATCAGACGTTATAAACTTGAATTTTAAAGCTCACGAGCGGTTAACGCTCAAGTCTAAAAGATTCATTGGCGCCCAAGCATCGGCGATCAGTTCTAAAACCCTACGGCAAACTGAACTGAGTACAGATACAAAATTGATTAAGAGTTGTCCGACTTTTATGAAGATTTCAAACAAATCTACCTATTTATATCTCATAGTTTGCTAAAGACAGGCAGATGGTAAATTATATTAAGTAATATTTTGGGAAATAGCCCGTCGTGGTGTACCTAGAAGCCAATCGTTCAATTTTGTGATGGCATGTGTGATGTGATGGAGGATAGCAACAAAAATTGACAAAATTAATTCACCTGTAACAAAATTAAAACAGGATAAAATGGCGATTTGTCGAGATATCCCGACATTTACAAATACGTAGATAATATAGGAAAAAATATACACTTATTTCCGACTTATCTCATGATAGGATTCATTTGTGTGCATAAACTAAATTAATAATATGCAACTATCACATTTTGTAAATTTCCGTGATTTAAGTTTTCCAAGCCAGCACAGACTATAGGTATATACCTATCATTTGATAAAGTCTCCTGCATATGGTACCTCAGTATAACCTAGGTGAATAATCTTATGTGTAAACGAAGAAATTACAAAAATAAATACCGATTCCAGAAACAAACTGAGCTACAGGGAGTAGCCATTCGTAAAACGACTTCAAAAAGCCCCTCAAACACGTCGCGTCTCTAATCAGGGTCTATTTGAACAACAAAAATGTATAAAACAACCCTTAGCCCGTTCGATTGGAGGAACTGTCACACGGATGCAAAGGGGATCTCGCTAAGTTATTGATTATATCGGAATAAGTCGCTTGGGGGTGTTGCCCCCACATACACCCCGTAACCCCCCAGAAAGAGGTTAAGGATATATCGGCCGCATTATTTTACATATATGAGACATAGTTGCACTGGGAAATTTTTCGAGTGTAGGCGTATGTGTTGTACGTATGTAGGTTGTGTGAGTGGGTGAGACACATAAGTACATTATGTGTTTGTTTATGGGGTAGCGAGACAGATAAGGAACGTAAGACTTTTCAATCTTTTTGATCTACTTACAAAATAAAACATCTAAACTATTTTGCACTGGTATCTAAGGAGATAAAAGGCAACGGATTTGAATTTCATAGAAAGTTGCTAATGCTTTCTATCGTCATTCCCACAAAATTTGAAGATTCACATTGACAATATTCGACAATATTATCATATGTGAACTTCCAAGCAAGAAGGTTCCACCAGTGAGGTACTGTATTATAAGTAGATGGTAAAACTAGAAGAGATACTTAACCATATACAATAGTAAAAACCATGGTTTTGAATCAGTACAACCATGGGGTAACTAACTCATGAGCTAGATACGTTTAAAAATTTTGAACTTAGAAATTGAACAAAACCATAAAGGCGTAAACAAATTTAGAATTCTGAGGGCCTTTCCTATTAGTCAGAAGATTGTGAGAAAATCCCTAAAAGTATACAAAATGAAACTTTACATTAGATATAAGTGACTATAAATTAATAGGTATCAGCCAATAACTTTACACGAAACACACATAATAAACCTAAAACAAAATCAGAAAATGTTATTTTTCACCAAATTTCACAAAAATGTGCAAATCTCGAAAACAATAAGCCGATACTGTATTCCTTTTTGCTCGGAAACTTTAATAATAAATAGGTAATCTTTAACATTGATAAATTTTAAATTTATACGACATGAATTAAGTACAGAATGATAAAGCTTTACGCAACATCGTTATTGGATTTTTTTTTATCTAGCGAGATACAGAGCAAAGATCGGTTAGTAATAAAACAAGGGAGCATCGAATTAGTAGGCGTAGTGCTAACTCCGCTATTTATTTGGGGAAAATTGCTTCGGAAGCTCTAAATCGCGAGTGTCTCCAAGATGAGGACATATGAGGAGGCGGGGTGGAAGAGGGAGTCAACCCTTCACGCATTTGCGCCAAATCCTTAACGCGCGATTTAAAAAAGAAAACTAACGGGTGCGGGTGTCCGCGGGTGGCGGGCGGGGTGCGGGACACGATTGAGATGGAAATGCCGATTGTCCCGATCGTCGCCGACGGATCGGTACTCGCCGATAACTCCAGTTATAACGATGGGGTGGGAATTTTAATGTGCCACCATTTTGGCGCAATGCTCAAATTTTATGACCGCCAAGTCATTATAAGGGAAATTATTGGCGCTCTGATTGCTTCACCAGTGATAAAAATTCTCAAGTCGGCAATAAGGTAGAACTAATTCTGAATTAAATTGAAATAGCGCTTACTTAATCGAATTACTGTAGATAATACCTGCGGCTTATGAAAAATCGTTCGTGTTAGTGTAACACATAATTTATTAAGAATTTTGTAACACCTGTAGCGTCGGCCAACGGAATGTTCGAACGATTACAACCATTTTTTGCGGTCATAAACGACTTTTTATAATGATTTTAACGTTCATATTTGTTGATTTAAGTGAAAATACAAGTTTGTACAACAACGTTATATTTGCGGTTGACACCAACTAATCACCGCTCTAAAAAAAAATTATTGTCTCTAGCGCGGTTGTGAGGGAAAACATCGTGAGGAAACCCGCATGATTCTGGAATAAACAAAACAAATCTGGAGTATGTGGTCTACTAATACGCACTGGGCCCGTGTGGTGGATTACGGCCCGAAACCCTCCAGTGATTTGTTAGGGCACGCCTGTGCCTTGCAGTGGGACGTTATAGGCTGATACACACCAGCTAATCGCTTATTGAATAAATTAATAATGAGTTACTAAAGGAATTTGTCAAACGTTCGATTGGATAATACTACGGAATACATGAATATACAGTCCCAGTTCTGTAGATCATACTACAATATATTTGTATTTAAATCAGTAGCTTATCTCAATATGACGATACATACTAATTGTTTTAAAAGGGTTGATTCCCTCGATAATGTACGTTGAGCTAAGACAAATTTTATAATAAACCACTTTTAAAATCTCCACAACACAAAACGTTGATTTAAAAAAAAATATTAATTTCAAACTACCCTAGACAGCGCTTCATAACGTAATAAGAAACTCTCCTACGACGCAAGATCTTCTATTCAACATACTTAAAACTCAAAGTCCATCAAAAGTTTTCAAACAAAGCTTAAAAGTTAAAAGAAAATATCCGAGTCAGGTGGAGACTGAATAGAGGAACTTTCCGAGCCACCAGGTGATTAATGAGCCAGCTATATACAGACTGTTTATACCGAGCATTCTCAATGAGGATTACGTCTAACGTCACGTCACTGGCTCTAAAGTTAATGGTAAATGTGAAGTTGGTAACGAATTGCTAACTTATAGTTTGCTTATTGTTTTTTGAATGAGACATAACACTCGACTATTAATGAATAATCTTTAATGGATACTAGGGATGTTTTAAATAACAAAAATCGCTAATCGCGTATATCTACCATTAGGAATAGTATCTAACCTATTACACACATACTTGTAAAATTAGTAAGTAGATAATTTGTAGTTCAATTTAATGTTAGTACTATAAATAATTTTTTTAATTCAATCAGTATGTAACTTTTTGGTTTAATCTAAAGTAAAGTACCTACCTAACTTTAAATTAAACTATAAAATCACTTACTAATTGAACAAAAAAATCAGATACGAAACCTATTTTCAAATGAATGTTTACAAATCAATGAAATGAATTCAAATCAATGAATGTATCAAATGAATGTGAATTTGTAATATTTGTAAGAACAAATATTTCTTTTTATAGAAAATCTATTTTAACTACTATTTACATTGGGTTTTTACTATTCGATTAGTATTCGCGTATTCGTTTAGAAAATGGCAAATACGAGTACAAATACGAATACTTAAAAATTGGCGAATATTGGCCAAAACGTATACGAATATTGGGAACATACCTAATGGATACTGTTTATACCGAGCATTCTCATTAAGGATTACTTCTAACTTTTAATTAAAGTCTTCACGTTGTGAAGTTCATGATAAATGTGAAATTATTAACGAGTTATCAACTTATAGGTTAGTAATTAAGAAACGAAACATTGTCAAGGTTATAATTTACAATCAAATGAAAACTACAACTGGAGCTTATTTCAGACCATTTATTAATAGTCGTTATAGATTTATTTATAATCTTTATGGTTTTTTTTTTTTTTTACAGAGAAGAGAGCGGACGAGCAAGCGGTCTCACGTGATGGTAAGTGTCACCGCCGCCCATGGACACCTGCAACACCAGGGGGTATGGGGGCGCGCCGCCGACCTTACAAAATCCTATTCACAGCTCTCTTGAAGAAGAATGGTATCTTTAGATTTAGTGAAGTTTATGATAAATGTGAAATTACAAAACAAAAACCTTATTAATCGTAACCGTATCCAGCCCCTTCTTTTTGCCTACTGCAGGACATGGGGCTGCTCGTGCACATTATCTTGTGCATGAGGGATGTATGACCTTAAAACGCCACGCTGGCCAAGCGTAATCAACTCTTTTAGAAATGGTGCAATGTTCAGAAATTGTGGTAGCGGCTTTATTATCCCTTAGTCGGCTTTTACACCCGCCGTAAGAAATGGGGTGGTGCTATTTTAAAGCTGGCCCACACCACACGGCCACCTTATTATTCAATAAAGAATAATAAGATTAAGATTAATATAATAACGCCACACTAAATGCCGCACGCTAGGATTCCTTGTATCGTGGCCTCGTGGGTCCAGAGACACATACAAAGACAAACAACACACATAAAACACCCAGATCCGAACAAACACAGCAGGCGGGATCACAACCAACTGCGCCAATGGGTCATCCAATATTTCAATAGATAGAAGGCTGGTGCTATAGCTATAGATAGAAGGACCAGAAAATTTATCTAGGTGGTAAGTGGAACATCCGCGATACATGTCCACATCAGTTCATACGGCCCCTGCGGATGTGCTGACTACCTTTAGATACTTAAGAATGGATTTGTAAAAAGGATTATGAAAATGGAGAATAGAAAATATAACGGGAGGAGTATTCCTATTTACTTGTATACTTTGTATGCATTTAAAAAATATAAAAATGTCTTACAAAATATACTGAGCCGTTAAAAGGATTTCTTATTTATAGGAAACCAATGCTTTTCAATATTTTTAACTCGTATGCCAAAAATTGTTGGCACATAAATGTACACTCTGACATAATTTCAGGTCGAATATGAAATAGGCCCGTGCCCCATCGCCGGCGAGTAGCGAGATTGGTAATTATTACATTGAAATTTTAGCATTTTCACATATGTTCACGTATATTTATCAATTAACACAAATCGATTAACAGACGTTAATCAATTTGTGTTAATTGATAAATATACAATACCATTCCATACCAACAGCCTGTTTCTCCATTGCTGGATATATGGTAGACCTGTCCTGCGGATCTCCACCACACACGGCCTTCAGCTCTTCTCGTCCCACCTTCGCCGGCGAACTTCTCCATGTCGCCGGTCCACCTAATCGGAGGGCATCCCACACTACACTTCCCAGTACGTATTAATAAATATAGGTAGTATATTAGGTAGTATATATAATTATTATTTATATTTAAATATAAATAAAATTTTAGCTTTCAGGCTTCCTTCGCACGAGCTGTAACGAGCGGGCGTTAGATTGTTTATACAGGGAGAGAGCGTGAGTTAATTCAACCGGTCAATGCTTTAGCAAAACATTATATACAACATGTCACCCGAATAACGCAAAACATGAAACATGTCAACTAATTTCAAATATATAAAAATGAAAAAAATTCTGGTGAATAACGAAATTATTTCAGGGAACAAATCGAATGTTACCAACATGTAAAGTTTTGTTGTTCTATCTTAAAAGTTTGTAACGCTCATTACTCAGTACGTGGCAATGACCAGGCGCCGACCGATGCGGGCGGCGCGGCGCGGGCGACGCGCTTAAAATTCAACTGTTTTTGTGCCCGAATGAATAAAACTTGATTTTTAGAACGAGTACGAGAAAAACGACACAATTAAAATATGTAATTGTCAAATGAAATGTTTCACTCAGAAATTCTGTGTATCTTTCTATTTGTTGGAGTTTTGTAGAAGCCTACACAATCTTTAAAATTTGCCAGTTCTATTGCAAATGTCATTATTTATAGACATTGACAATATATAACACTGACATTTAATAAAGGATCATCTATCTGATTATTTCATTGTTTAGCCATTTCACTGCCTCTCGGTACTGACTGACTCTTATATTAATTATGTAATTCGAAGTATGCAAATCGTCTTAATATGTTATATCCATATCCAATATCCATTTATGCGTTATATTTAAATTTTGCATATCATTTTTATGACAAACATTCGAAGTAACTTCTGTTAATTTTTGTTCATCTTATTATTACCATGTTGCAAATAAATTATAAATTACAAAAAACTCCTATTCTTTTAACTCATTTTATCGTTTATCGAAGTCCTCGACATACATACTAACTCGCTACTCATTGCTCGCTGACAATATAGCCGCATCCTTAAGCCATCTCTATTGATGTAAATGCAACAATAGCTCGGGTATTGAATTCTTTGACATTTTTATGCGATTCACCTGATGATGAATATTTTCTTACATTTGTCTATATTTACATTTTACATTTATTTACTTATATTTTACATTTCTTACAATGTTTCCGTCAAAGTTATACTCGTAGCTAAATACTGCTTAACAGCTTAACTCCTTTCAGTGACCTATGTTTGTACATTAGGAATCACGCTGCTAGTTTGTAAAAATTGTCATTTTTATATAGGAAGAAGGCGGAGACAAGCATGCCTGCCAGTTGGACTGCCAGTCCAACTGGTGGTATCTGGAAAGGTGACATGACACATTGTACATGACATCAGTCCAGAATGATAAGCATTGGCACAACCCAGGGTGCCCTGCCTACATTTAACTATTAAATTGCGAATTACTTTTAATGGTAAATACATATATTTAAAACTAAAGCTCATATATGTATTTCTTTTTGTCATATGGACGTATCACCTCTCAGCTGCAATAACTGATTTTGTTCGACAGGAATCCGGTAACTGAGTTACCATTGCAAGGTTAAAGCTCGAATGTACACACACTATCCTATTGTATTTGTAGAATTATCGTTTTGGTAACAAGATCGCAACGCGCCCGTTCGGACATTTCGTCGATGGGGTTGTGCATTTGTGTAGCCGTACAAATTGCGCACCCCATGTTTATCTGCGATAGCCTCCCGACCCTTGAACGTATTTATCTACAACCCCTTCCAGCCTGCGACATCCGTTTGACTTTGTAGCACTTTGTTAGAATTTGTGAGTCTGTACAGCGTCTTTAATTTAGTACAGTAAGTAAATATTAAAAAAAAAAGAAAAAGAAAATATCCGTGCACGATAAGAATAAAACATTGATATATTAATTTTAAATAATAAATTCTAACACGTCGGATTACTCTGGATTTACAATAAAAATTATATCTTGTAACACTCGATAATTTCAGAGAAATTGATTCATCATGATATCTCGATATGTACAGCGAAAACACAAACATTAAAGTTTTAAACTACGCCCTTGAAAGATAGTTGATTTCAATGTATCAACTTACTAACTTACTCTCACCGTGCACGGATATACACGGACACCCGTATTCATTAGTTGCCACACCACAATTACGTACATACACTAGAAATAATTGTATGTTCATTTAATGTACATTAAATAAAGTAGGCACATTAATAAATATAATTTGTGCCGTGACAACAAACTGGAACTGACTCAGAAAACGCTGCAATAATCCACAGCACTAATATTCTGTCAGCACAAATATGCTCACGGACAGTCAGAAAAGCAGACCACCCTTACCCAAAATAAAAAAATACTCATGGTGTGATATTAAAACTTAAGAAGTGTGTGAAATACAGAAAGGAATAGACCCTACCTACTTCAATTTCTTTATCTTTTCTTTTATCTGACTAGGTCTGGTCATTCTTTTGAATTCGCAATCATTTTCATCCAAGTGATTTTAATATTTCTCTACCATGGTATGACTTCTTCTGGGCTCTAAAAATGGTTTGCAAATACTTCGTGATATCCATCAAATGCAGAAGCCATAGAATATAGGGTAAAAGCCGGATAGTTGCCTCAGTGGGATACTTACCCCGATTTTGAATTCACTATGTTAGGGATATTGGTGGCGCTAGCGCTTTATATAATTAAAAGTGCCCCGCCCGCAGGCATTAATGCCATGTAAGCCATCGGAGTGGGCGCAGGCGTTTTGTCCGTGTGTGCAAAAATCTTCCGCGGCGAAACTTTGACAGGCGTCGAAATTATATTGGTAAGTAATTTCTATTGAATATTTTTATTACTGATTGTGGTTTCTGACAACTTTTTTGTTTTTTGCATGCATTAAGGTTTAAATTACACTGTTGATTACGTTTTATGGTTGAATAGTTTCTATTTATTTTATAAATAAAAAAGGCAAGTATCCGTATCAAAAAGGATAGTCGCCCTATTCACTTTTGCGGATAGTCGCCTTTGGGGCAACTATCCGCAACTATAAATTCTTTAATGAGCAATGACAGATTTTTTTCTTTTGATGTTTTTTCACATGTTTTGAACAAAATAAGTATTTAACTGTTTCATGCATTCATTTTAGGTGAGCAAAATGCCTCGCAAGTACAAACGTAAACCAGGCGTGGTACCGCGCCACATCAGCTGGACACAAGATAGTTTAACACTTGCGTTCGAAGAACTGGATAAAAAACAAAAAGGAATCAACGAAGTATCTCGAATTTACGGAATATCTTCTCGAACCTTAAGGAGACGCTACGAAAAGAAAAATCAGCAATTGCTAACTCAAGGTATGTCTCCGCTTTAAAGTTGTATACTTAGCAGTAGGTATAAATAAAAAAAATTATCTACATACCTACTTATCTGACCTAATTGTATTTTTGTCACTTCTAGGAAAATACCCTGTCCTTGGTTTTGAGAATGAAAAAAGACTGGTAGCTCACATATTGAAGCTCGGAGACGCAGGATTTCCTCCTGAAAGAAGTGTAATTCGCCAATTAGCTTACCAGTTTGCCGAAAAAATGGGGTTGAAGCACAACTTTAACAATGAAACCAAAATGGCTGGACCGCAATGGTTAAAAAGCTTTCTTGAAAGAAATCCCGAAATACTTGTGAGACAAGCTGAGGGTTTATCAATGGAAAGAGCGAAGGGTCTGAACAGAGCAGAAGTTGCAAAATTTTTTGATCTGCTCACAACGGTCTTAACTGAGAATGATTTGCTGGATAAACCAGATAGGATATTTAACATGGATGAAACCGGTGTCCAACTCAATAATAAACCTGGCAAAGTATTAGCCAAGAAAGGTGCTAGAGCAGTTAAATCAGTCACTTCCGGTGAAAAAGGAGAAACAATTACTGTTGTTGCTTGTTGCAACGCTATCGGCAATTTTCTCCCACCAGTTCTGATTATCAAGGGAGTAAATAAAAAACCGGAATTTGAAGAGGGACTTCCGCCTTGTTCCGAAGTTTACATGCAAAAAAAATCAGCATACATTTCCTCAGACCTTTTTTATAAATGGTTGACTGAACATTTTATTCCACGCAAGCCGTCAGGAAAAGTATTGCTGATTTTAGATGGTCATTCATCGCACTCAAGTGCTGTCAATATGCTAGAAACTGCTCGGGATAATGATGTGGTATTACTTTGTTTACCTAGTCACACTACCTCTGCTTTGCAACCATTAGACATATCAGTATTCGGACCGTTTAAAAAATATTATTATGCTGAGACGAACAATTTCATGCGCACCAATCCACAGAAAAAACTGAACCGATACAATTCAGGTCAGCTAATAGCCAAAGCGTGGATTCGAGCAGCGACTCCTGCCAATGCAATAAGGGGTTTTCGTGGCAGCGGAATCTACCCAGTCAATTCAAATGCTCTGTCTGACTCTGAATTTGCTATATCAGATATTGCATTGGGGGAACTTGCGCAAGAACGAGAGTCTGATCCTCTAAATGATCAAGTACCAGGTGTTTCTGGAGAGCTTGCGTTAGGAGAGCGTTCACAAGATCCTGAGCAAAGTCTTGTACCAAATGAGAGGGACCACGTGCCTTCCCTAAGCAACCAAGTACCAGGCGTTTCTGTAGAATCTGCATTACGTGAGCGCGTACAGGAATCTGAGTTTGATCGAGGTCTTGCACTAAATCAGCGGAACGAAGTGCCTCCACTAGGCTATCAAGTCCCAAGCGATGCTGATAAAAACAAACTAGAAACTGTCTTAAATGAGATTGAGCAGAATAGCGTGAACCAAAATCGCACGCCACCTAGGCCGTCTTCAAGCCTTTTAAATCTTTCTCAAGACTGTTTAACCCTAGGAGATAGCGACATTGAAAATTACATCTTTGATGGTACTGAACTATCATTGCCATCACTGATATCTTTAAGTGAATCACAGAACCAAAATCTTAAAAACGAAACTCCATCTAAATTTTTACATCAATCAACTCCTATACCAAAAATACCGCTGAGCGTGTCTAAAAGGACTAAACAATCTGCAGAAATTTTAAACTCGAACGAAAAAATTGTCCAGAAGAAGAATAAAGAAGAAAAAATGAAGAAAACAAACAAAATAACGGAAACTAAAATTAAGACAGCGAAAAAAAAAGATGTTAACACAGTGAAGAACAAACCAGCTGGTAGCAAAAAAAAAAGCTGGTAGTTGTGAAGAAAAGAGGGCAACCGCAAAAAAAAGACCAAAAAATATATCGATATTACCAGCAGTGAAACTGAATCCGATAACACAGATTTTATTGAACTGAACAAAGGAAGAGCTTCAAGGAAGAGAAGAATACAAATTTCCAGTTCTGACAGTGAAAATGAAGAATATGTTATCAGTTCAAAAACATCCAAAGGAAACGCCAACGAAAAACTACCAATCAAAAGAAAAAAGGACGAAAAATCGATAAAAGACACTGAAAAGATATTAAAAGTGAAAAACGCTAATTCAAAAATAGAAAATACTAATAAAAAAGTTTCAGTTGATGATTATTGCACAGAATGTTTTGAGAATTACAATTTGACTAAAACGAAATCAGATTGGATCCAATGTGAGATATGTCGAATGTGGTTGCATGAAAGTTGCACAACATTTCAAAACCATTGCATGAGATGTGGAAAGTTGAAAACCCTAGCTTCTGGTAATAATTAATGCTAATGCCAAAGTTGATTGCCATATTGTTCTATCTTTAAGATAAATAATAATATTTTACTAATAACTTACCTAACTTAATGTTTGGATGCTATTTTTGTTGTATTTTCATAGTTTAAAACATTAAAACTTGATACTATTTTATAATGTTGAATAATATTTTGATTCGTACTTAATAAAGGATTTCAGTAAATAATCAAGACTGATTACTTAAATTGATATAAATTTGTTTATAGGTACCTAAAAAAATCATAGTGACGCGTCTATCCCCGCACGAGGCAAGTATCCCCCGAAGCATTTTTAACGTTAGGCTACTATCCGCTGCAGTAGGCAACTATCCCTTTTTTGAGAGGTCAAATAAAACAGGATTTACTCAAAACCAATATTAATTATGTTTACAAAAATAGGCTACTATTAAAGATCAAAGATCTATGTTTTGATATACATGTTGCAATATTCTTAGTAAGTACATATTTTTTAATAATAGAGCTTTTTTGAAAAGTGGGGCAACTATCCGGCTTTTACCCTAATTTTGTGTGAGTGATTTCCCCAGTGTATATAATTTAGTTCATATTTGTCAAAGTTTATCAGATTTTACTTCTTAGTGTATGTTCTACGTATATAGCATATATTCCTTAAAAAAGTAAAAAATAAAAAACTTTGATAACCTATTATTTGATATTTCAAATTCACTAACATTTGTGTAAATGTATTAAAAATATTAAAGTTAATAACGATGTAATACCAGATGCTATATCGTTTCATATGCCACGTCAATCAATGTGAATATGAATTGCTTAAAATGCAAGTACTGCTATTTAGATGGTCCTATTTGCGTTCCAACCGTATTAAAGATAATTAAATTTAACCTTTTCTTTATACTTAACCTACCAAACTGATAATTCAAACTCACGTCTGTAACTTTTCAACATTGATATTTTACTAAACGGTTATTGACAAAAAGAACACTATATTCCTCTTTTTCTGCTAATTTCAAACCATAATTTCGTTGAAATCATATATTAGGACTAAAGATAGACTTTGGTATTCTCCCTAACATAGTATTCAAAAGGTCGGCAATAAAGGGTGTCAAGAAACGTAGCCCCAGTCAGGAGTTAAGTGCATAATTTAGACAGTCATTTGCGGCTAGCGCCAAATGCCAAACGCTAGCGATCTACGATCATATTTATACAATGCAATCGAAAACGATGGTTTTTGAATGAAAATACATAACATTTGAATATTCGACCATTTAACTTCCACATATTAAAAGTTTAGACGCATATTTGAGCGTTATCTCCACACGTCAAAACCATATTTAAAGATATGGTAGTCGAATAAGATCGCAGTCTTTTTATAGTGAAAATAATAACGATTTTTTTTGTATTATATAAATATTTATTGAACGGAATACTGTCCATTTAATTCGACTACCTTTGACCATTTCCCTGGCAGAGTCAGTATCCTATCACTATAATTTTTTTGGGGTTTCTGAACGAAAAACTGATTTAAATGGTTTATACAGGCTTCTCTTGAATCTAATTTTACTTCATTTAGAGAATTTTGTATGTAACGAGCGGAATAAATGATAATTCGAAGGTGCTATGTCACCTCACCTCGCTTAGACGAAGATCGTTTTCGAACATTGTTATCGTAGGTGATCCACTTTTCATCGCCTGTTACCTGTTCGGAAATGGATCGATTTCATTTCGTTTTAGCAATACCTCGCTGAAAATATGGAAATTCTATTCACCAAGTTTCTGTCATTTAAATCATGCGGCACCCAAACGTCTAACCTTTTTACAAAATTCAGTTTATGCAAGTGATCCAAAACTGTTGAGTAGAGAATGTCAAGGTCTTCCGCAATTTGGTGACTGCTTATGTGTCGATCTGCTTAAATTTTTTCAATGATAACATCAACATTTACCTTAATAGGATGACCACAGCGAGCAGCATCATTCACATCACATTACCAGACCTGAATCAACTGAACCATTTTTTGCAGTAGTTTTAGATAAAGCATCTTCTCCGTAAACATAATAAATCTCTTTTCAAGCACTAGAAGCATTCATACCCTTGTCGCAAAAGAATTATAAAACGTATCTAATTTTCTCTTTATTAACTTCCATTTTAAAATTGTTAAAAAATATTAAAAGCTAAACTTTTAACTTGCAATTTCAATTTGTCGCTATTACAAAAAAGTCAGCTGTCAAACTGTATATCACTTTCCCTCCAGTGATCAGTGTTGCTAGAAATATATCACGCTAAATTCAAACGTTCAAAAAGGCCGCGAACTTTTCCGACTACCAATTATTATTAATTTTTAATTATTATTAATAAATTAATAATTTTTAATTATTATTAATAAATTAATAATTTTTAATATTATTAATTATTATTAATAATTGCAAAACAGCCTAATTGATAATTTTATTACGTGGGATAGTTTTATTACGTGAGATCAAATGACTTTTCCATGTCAAATGTCAAATGTTCTAGCTAATGTCAAATATGTCTTTCAATTTATGTTTGACCTGTACAAAAATATAGATTTTTTACAGTGTCTAACAACAATGTTCGGTACATTTTTATTATAACCAGGTGTAAAAGTAGTGTAAATCTTTTAAAATTGTCAACCGCCACTATTCGACTATTTGCACCCCAACCGCTAACTAGTACTTTTGTTAATATCCTCCATTAACTACGAGTAAAGGGGTAAACGACTCATTTATTGCAATCATAATTACATACACAGAGATATATCATCGTTGTTCACAATCAGACTTCGTGTCGTGCGTTTAAATCACACGAAACAAATGAATGCCGAATCGTACCGTATAAACGACTTCTCTACGGATTTATAGCCATAATTCCGCGTGCAAAAGAAAACGGCGAGGTGTTATCGAGCTCGTATTGACACTTTAATGCTATTGTTTGATTTAGAGGGCTCATTACAGGCGCGGGAAGAATGGCGTTCGTGAGCTCCAAGTGCGAACCCGACGCCGACGAACGCCAGGCCATACGCTAGCGTTAATTCTATTCAAACTATTAAATTTTTGGTTATGTATGCGATATATCGCGTATGGTTATGATACAATCACAATGCAAAACTATGTGTACTTGATGATCAAGACCTTGACACATGACCTTGACCTTAACACCTTGACTTGACCTTGCTCACATGAAATAAAATTAACTGATTTAAAATATCCATATGTAATCAAAAAAGATACCCATTAGAATAACGAGATTTTGTAATGATGAAATAATATTAAAATCTCATTAAATAATAACATATTAAATAAAAATTTTAAAATTAACGAATCAGGCAACCTTTTATTGTTTTCTTTTGTGTTTCACCGGTAGCTAGAGAACGACCAACGGATTAGTATAAAACCTGCTTAATATTAAAATACTTTTATATATTTAAATATGTTTAATCGAATATGTATTTAAAAACAAAATAAAACTCTCCATTATCAAGAATTTAACCAAGTGACCTATATAGGTACCTAGATATCAATAATGCTGTATGATTATTGATTAAGATTAGCTGAACTACTAATTGAACTGTTCAAGAAAGCATTTCCAACATTCCATATATCTGGCGATATAGTGGCTTGTAACTTGTGAGATCGTCAGATACGACGGGCCCCATCTATCCGCGCGTGCCGCAGCCCCGTAATAACAACAGAAAATTTTACGCTCCGGGACAATGCGATATAAAATTATCTGTTAGATCCAATAATCGCACGGAACAGCCGGGACTTAATGCTGGCCAATCATTAGCTACGAGGGATAACGGGGCCGACGGCCAACAGAACCCATTAATGTTGCAGAGAACTCTACACGATGCCCCGTGACCAAACGTCAATGCAACTTTACGTTTTACGCGTGTGTTTGTACATTCCTAAGACGGAACCCTGAGGCGTCACTTTCGGCGGACAAAGGAATGACTTCATTGCAATTCCGCCTCAATAGTTGCAAGATTTTCTTGTTGTTCGTGCATTTCTGGAATCCTCCTCGGATCTTACTCACAATTATAATGTACCTACAGTAATTTTCGCGTCCCGATTACATGTTAATTATAGGCAAACGCGTTCTCACCGATTTCACCAGGAAATTTAGTTGCACACACACGGAATACCTTAATAACAAGTATCGAGTCGCGATTAAGTACAAGCACTTATAAATACTCGTAATTATTTTATCTGGATCGATTAAAGAGAGGACGCAAGAGCTCGCGGCCGCACTATCATTAACGCGAGGAAAGCGATCAGTTATTTACGCGGCCCGCCGAACTCGAACCGTGTTGGTTTACGGCGCAACCCCCGAAGGAGATGCATTCCACCATTCCACCGGCTCACGAACTCACGACTGCACAACAATAATTACCCGTGGGTGTACGCCATTATACTTCGCGAGCGATTATTATCAATCGTTGTGCGGCTAGCGAACGGTCGCCGCTTAGAAACCGATGTAATGGGACGAAATTATCGTAATGTTATAACGAGAGATGCAAAGCAGATTATTATTCGATAATTATACGAGATAAATCAAAATCTCGCGGGTTCAAAGAGTGGTGTCCTTCTCCATCGTGTGTGAGTGGCGTATCGTCTTCTCTGTCGCTGCGCCCGCGGCTCTGCAGCTTTGTCGCTGCGTGAGCAGCGCATGCGCCAGTATTGTTCGGTCGCTGCCTCCGGCGATCCATACCTCACCCCAACTCTTACCGGGATGTTGCTAATTTTCTATCATTGTGATCGCGTCGAACTTTATAGACCTTTAGATTTTGAAATTGAGGTGTCAGTAAATAGTATTTATTGCCCGTTCAACTTAACCATAGACAATTCCAATTTGCAACAATGCAGCAACTTTCATGCAGTCACTAATAATGGCCCGAGGATATGCTTACTATTATCTACTTTCACAACGGATCGTACGTACTTACGAAGCGGCACAGCTAGTAAAATATACTCGAATATAGTTGTACGAATAAACAAAACAGTACGCCGCATTTAAACGGAGTGAGAGATAAACGATGCATTTTGCACTATCGCACGCTTTTAGCGCTTACTGCACGAGCACATCTAGTTGAACAATCAGTACGTGCAGTCTCCATCCGTCACCATGGCAACGAGTTGTTTGTCCCGCTATTATCTATGACCGGCGAAGTACAACACGAGGACCCGAGTACCAAACGCCTTTAGGTGTTTGTAAATCGCTCCCAAGGTTCACGCTCCACTCATTACCGAGAGCTAGTAATGTGTTCCGTCATCGAGATTAACTTCCCACTAATGGACGCAGCTCTTATTTCTCTAACGTTACTATTACAATTGCATCTAATTGAGGTTTCTCTGCTTTTAGTAAATGGGCAATTTCATTTATAATGCTGTTTGTCGTCGAGTGACATGGATGACATTTTTCTCTTACATAGTATTCTTTAATACTCCATTACCTTCCTGCTGGAACCGTTTATTTAGCTAAGTTTATTTTTGAAGACCAAATACGATTGAATTCTTAAGATGATCCCGTCCAGGAGCAATTCAGGCACAATTGTGATGTTTTCTGATGTTTTGAAATTCATAATAAAGTACTATTTCGGTTGCGAATTTTAGCTCTTTGATAGATTGCGTGTAAGATGAACAAGTATGTTAAGCAGATTAAAAATATATCAGTTGTGAATGCTCGGAGCAGACACTGACATAGTCAGAGCAATCCGAAGATACCTGCAAGAACTTTATACTACCAGAGTAAATCCCATGTTATCTAATCTTTCTCTGCCCATTATATATATGTATGTTACTTGCCAAAATTTTCAATTTCTCACTCTCAGATCCTCGAACTTACCTACGTTTTGAGATTAGGACAATCACTGACCAATGTATTTTGGGTCTCAAATACGCACGGTTATTGGAATGAATTTTATAACTAACGACTGCTAAAAACGCGGAGAAAAACATTATTCTCTAATTCACTTGTTTGTTTTCAATTTTCAAGCTCTAACCATATCTACCCTAACGGTCTCCAAGGATCACAAGATATTATTAGTAGCAATAACTAGTAATAACATGATTTTCGGCTCTCATTCTTGAGATCGTGAGTTCTCAGAAGTCTCTGCCGAATTCTCAGCCCGTACCACTCCGTTCCAACTTAAGTGTGGATTTTTAAAAAATATCACTAGATCAGAGGTGAAGTATAGGTGAAACATCGTGAAATATGCCACAAGATTTTTTTTTTACCGTGTGTATCCATCCATTAATCCACATTCAGACAGCATGGTAAATTGTGGCTTGAACCCCCCTAGTCATTTACAAAGGAAGACCTGTGCTTTGCAGTATGACGATAAAAAAAGGCTGACATCATCATTAAATACCTAGTAGTGATTGTTTATAGGAATTAATAGTGATTGTGAACTGATAACCATGGGAGAAACGAATCCTTAAATGGAGACCACGGACTAGGAAACATAGCGTCGGACGTCTTCCGGTCACGTGTAAACTGATTACTTTTAAAAAATCGCTGGCAGTGGCTGAATGAGAAGAACAGAAGACTGTGTGTCATAGCGGTCTTTGGGATAGGCCTATATCCAGCAGTGGTGAGACACAGGCTAATGGCATGGTATTGTTTATTACAGGCTAATGGTTTGTATACAGGAATTGTTTTAACCTACGCCGGAAAATATCAGGAGCAATTACCACAATAGCCATCGCTCGTAAGTTTAGCCTAGATTTAGACGTCTCCCAAGGACCACCACCATACACGTATACATAATTATGCTTGTCTGCTTATATGAGATGCATGACACTGTTACGTACTACGTACTTTCCATGACAATCTGGAAGATCAAACTAACTCTTGTCTCAAAATACAGATGTTTGTTTCAATGATAAGTGAATTCACCGTTGCGACGATGAAGAAACTACACTGTCTCATTTATTTGTCCGTTCACTTCTGCTAGTTCACCTTTTGCTAACTTCAAAGATTATCAGCCATACCATACCATCAGCCTATGTCTCACCACTTCTGGATATGGACCTCTTCTAAAGCTCGGAACCACATACGAGCTTTGGTTCTTCTTACATCAGATTATCAGCAGTTAACAGTAATTACTTATTACTGACATTAAAAAGATCGAAGTAACTAACTCTTGCCTCGAAATGCGGATGATTAGTGCATAGATCGCTTGGTATAAGTTAATTGGCGGTTGTGCGAGTGATCGATCTGCGGAGAGCGGGCGGTCGTGGTGCGGGGTGCGCCGGCGCAACGACGCGGTGGACCGCCTCAGGCGACGCACTGTCTCACCTGCGAATGCAGTAGGGTTGCTACACTTGCTACAAAGTTAATTAATAATATCAATAATTAATTGAAACATTCCGTTTTAACTGACATGCGTTTATTAAGTAGGTATCTCCACTGATGAGTATAAGCTATTCCAAATACACAGTGTATACCAATAGACGTTTTTGAAACTAAAATAGTGTCTATGACACTCATATGAATGTGTATTATTACCGCCATTAACTTACCAATCTATAGGAGTTATGACCCTTGACTTCCAATTGTTCGATTTTGTATTGGTAGCGCTATTGGGCTAAGCCTCGCCCAGACGTCTTCAGGATATCGGTAGAAAATTAGACAAAAGAGAATAATAAAAGGTCAAAGATTCCTTAAAGGTTCAATTCCTTAAATTGTTATTACGTGATATTATTATGATCATCAAGCTGAAGTGACAATAGGCAGGCCATATTTGCTGCAGGACCGACATTCAATGGGGTAGACGTGTCCTCGAATGCAGATTACGTATCAGGAAACGCAATATGGGACTCCCTCCAGCCAAGTACAACGACGATTGAAAAAGTTCGCCAGTGATGGCTGGATGGGAAGAACCGAAGATCGTGTGTGATGACGAGCCTTGATAATATAAGCCTCTCAGGCTTATATCCTGCAGTGGAGAGACATAGGCTGATGATATAGTATGATATACAGAATACTCTCATATGTTAACTAAAATAGATCGCTTTGTAAACTGACACGTGACAACCCTGAGCGAAGAGCACAACAAAGCAAAAATTGCTAAGATAATGAAGCATAATGCAAAGCGTGATATAAACTTTATCCGCCTGCGGCTGGATTAACTTGTTAGTTAGAGCCTCCCTCACTATACAGACATAGAAAGAATCTCCTCAACAATACCCTCTACTACTTACTATTAAAACCTTACTTGAAAAATAAAATCATGAGGATGAGAATTGGGTTAGGGATGATGATGCATGATTAATGATGCACTACACATTACGCTGGCCAAGGTTGGCGAATTCCCTCTTTCAGAAGTGGTGTAGTTCCTTTGTTGCCCTTTACCAAAACCAAGGGAAGAGATGAAGTGGTTCTATTCCAAAGGCGGCCAACACTACACGGTACACACACTAGAAGCAATCCTGTGTTATGGTGTAGGTACCAATATTCTTACTCAGATCTGCATAATCTGCAGGATACATAGTTCCATTGTTTATGTCATTCAACACTAAGGCGTATTAACTAATTAATTTAAGAATAATTGCATGTGAGTTTATGTGTGTGAAACGCATAACGTTTAACATGTTCTTAATTATGTAGGCAGTCTAGGTGCAATTCATTTACTTTAAATAGTATTTATTCATCCTGGTATAATGCAATAAAAAAGTTGAAAAACAAATTAACTTGGTAATTCATATTAAATTATTGACCCAACAAAGGCAAAAAACAAAGTACACCGCCGACAGGAAGATGTTAATTATGTTATCATAACATTGTAGATAATGGTGTTGGAGCAGGTAATAAAGAATCATATTTTGTTACAAAGTAGTATAAAGTTAGGTTTATACAGTATATAAACTGTATATAACAGTATATAACTGTTTATACAGTATATTCTTTATAGTAAATGTAGTAGGTTTATACTAGATGGTAGTAAATCTACTGTCACACACAGAACAAGAATTTCAAAATATTAACCTAATATGCTACAAAATTCATTCTACTCATAGAAATCTAAATTTATCTTATTATATACTTAAGAAATATTTTATATTCTAATTGAGTTCCGCATTATGTAGCAGGTGTAGGTACTTCATTTCACACTTTATTTTTTTCCACTAATGTACGTATGTGTTTAGGTAGTGAGTGAGATATGCCTGAGCCCATCTACATCTCCCAATTTTCCCAACCCTTCCTCCAAATTAATTCCTGATCGCAGGCAGTGCATTCGGGGGCGTGCCAACGTGTCTTATTGTGGTTTGATGTAGCACGCATCGCAAATATCCATAGGCGACAATATCCACTTAAAACCGGAAGACTGTGTGCTCGTCTGCCACCTTCATTCTATAAAAAAGTTAGAATTTTTAATTTATCACTAACTCGGCAATGAATGAAAATATCGCGAAGAAAACCCCATGTTCCAGCATTAAAAGAAGAAATGTGGAGCATGTTCGCACCAATTCGCACTAGGCCTGTGCTTATTCGCACGTGGATTATGGCCCGAAACCCCCAGGTGGTTGAAAAGATGAGACCTGGTTGCCCTGCAATGAGACGTTTAAAAATGCTAATGTCCTACTACATAAATAAATAAATAACGCCACACTCGATGGCCCATACTACGATTCGCTGTGTCGTGGGTCCAAAGACACATAGAAAGACCAGACCGAAAAACATTTGTATTGAATGGAAGCCAGCACCTTTCACACAGCAGGCAGGGCCACTGCCGACAGGGGTAATCGTTTGCCGAATGGAATAGTCGACTTTTACTGAAATTAGAACTTCTTCGAAAATTACAAAAAGAAACAAGGAGAAGTTGCTTGTATGGTGAAGGGCTTTGAGAAAAATTCAGAGCAGTTTCTAGAAGTTTCTTCAGTTCAGTTTCTTTTCTAGAAGAAGATAATTTAAACGAAGAAGTAATGTGATCAAAGTGACTTGAATTTTTTCTTTCACGTAGATGGAAATTAAATAATTAACATAGTATGTTGTAGAGGAGAGAACATATATACTTACTTGATAAACCCGACGAATTGAATGTAATTATAGTTTTTTACGAAATTATAAGAGATGATCGTACTTACTTGGGCAGACCAAAAAATAAATCTTATACAACAGTTTTGAGGATGCTCTAATATGCTAAGTTGCTCCTCTGTTACAACAGACGTCACCATAATCAAGGATGAGATGAACAAGGGCTTTATTGAGCGCAATCTTGATGCCATGCGGTAGCATGCAATGAATTCTTTTTAAGGAAACGATAGCGACGATTAATAAGATTATCTGTAACCGTAACCAGCCCTTTAATCGTCCACTGCTGGACGTGGGCCTCCTTATGCACATTGTTTTGTGCATGAGGGATGTATGGCCTTCAAACATTATTTCCATTCTTTTAGAGGTCGTGTACTTCAACACACGGGAAAAGATGGGGTGGCGCTATTCAAAAGCTGGCCGACACCACACGGATTAATAACATAATTATTAATCGCGAATTAATATTAACCTATTTAATAATACGATTTGTTTAAAACACGATGAACATCTTATCTGTGGTATCCAAATATATACAATATATATAAATATAGATTGATTAGTCTTAGCACAAACCCATCTCGAATATCCTCGTCGTATAATCTACGTGTTTTGTTATTAAAAGCGAACAAAACAATCTCCATCAACGGAGGATCAAATTACAGGACTAACTACGTTCCTGATCTTTGGTGGATGGAATTCATAAATATCTCTTAACGTGTTTAACCCCAAATCACTGTAAATTATTATTGGAAGTTTACATTATTAAAATAATGAAAATGATCGCTTCGGGCCGCCATGCGTGCCGGGTTGCCAACATAAAAACCACTTGAGGCGATTAAAAATAAACAATAATTGGGCCGGCCATTCACGCATGTTGCCTCATTAAAACAATTAAATCTTGATTGAACAGAAATTATAGCTGTCGATTCTTAAACATAATGCGATGGAGCCCCTTCTGCTACGGAGTCTGCTCCGAAAAAAGATTAACCTTGATTTTAATAAGAAACAATTATATGTATGTATGTATACACATAGGTCTACATCCCACGCTCAAGTAGTTCGATCGGTTAATTTCCGAACGCTTAAACGTAATTATCAGAAATTACAGATGGCGTTTTTTGAGATAATTTCCGACTTTTTTGTCAGGACTCATTTCCATCGGATTTAGATGCATGATTCACTGACAGCTACTAATTATAAGGTGAATCTTAACTACTGCTTACGATACATACCTACTTATACATACATACCTGTAACTCGTGAGTTATCTTCTACCATCAGTTATAATATCTAATTACGATGACCTGTATACAAGTATCATATAGAATTATGTTAACACAGCATAGTTTAAAATAAACTATATTCTTTTAGAGAGGTAAATATACTTTATATTTTAGAAAGGGCTACATTAGTCTTCGCCCCAGTGATTGCCATTGTCATCTCTTTCGCTTCGACTCGGAACGGCTTCTCTCTTATGTTGTATTTGCACGTTTCTCTTCTAAGCGATTTTCGTAGCATCATGAATAGGGACACCCACAGCTTCTCCTTTGTGACCGGTCCAGCGACGAGGACTTCAGTTATTCTTGTAAAATAGATTTCTTGGTCAGAACGGCTGATAGTGGTATACCGGGTGATCTCCACCACATTTGGAAGGCCTTTATTAAATTGCAGTCTCTAGTCTTTCAGTCTTGCAGTCTTTCACTTAATAAAATGTATTATATATACATTATATTACATTATATGTTGTATTATATGTACAGCATTTATCTTAATAACAGTCTATAACTTCCCACTGCAGGACACAGGCCTCCCCTAATAAATGACTAGGGGGTTTCGGACTTTTGTTGCTTTAGGACTTTTCCTTTAGTCGGTGTTGCTACAATCCACCACGCTGACCCAGTACGGATTGATGAATTCAAATGGACAGATTTTTTCCTTAATTCTCGAGCTATGCGGATTTTCCCATAACCTTCTCCTTCATCGTATGACTAGTAAAATTTTTAAAAGTTCATACTTAAGTACAAGTTTCTACAGCCCGTACCACGATTTAAATTTGATTGATTTGATCTGGCCGAGCAATTGAATTCACGACTCTACGAACGGGAGTCGAGAATATCGAGAATAGTCTTACTCCTATTTCGATTTTCATGCGATTTTCACCTATTTTCTAATAATACGTAGGTACCTAATAAATGTATAAATATGCATTGGATTAAATAATTGAGTAGCTATTAACAAATTCCAGTAGGTAAATACTCAAATAAATAAATAATAAAATACATAATTTCAAACTGAATATAAGTAATTAATTACTTATATTTAGTATATATTACTCATAATCATCTCTTTGTTCCGTTATATAGCGAATTAAGAATTATGAAGAAAACATAGCATTAGCCATGGAAATGAGGTCGTCATCATAATTATAATTAATCTCTTAAAGTGGTCTATAAAAACTGGCGTTGGGAATAAGGTCTTTCTATGCTGACCGTACCGTAATTACGTATAGTTTGCACACTCAGACAGTATCATGTGTTTTATTGATAACACAACAAAACCTACTATGCTTTGCTAAATGTTCGACACAGATAGCAACAGATAAAATTATACCCAATAACCACGGATAAGATAAAGATATAAACCTTAAGAATATATAAAAAAAAGAATGAGCAATGATTTCTGAGGAAACTTTGCAATGAATCTGGATAACATGTAACATACGTCCACTTTCTAGGCTTAATGTTTCGTTATGCAGAATTTTATTTATTTAATTTGGATAACTAACATAGGTAACAGTAAACGAATATACATATAAAAAGTAATGGTTACATTATAATTGTTCCATACAATAAGTACTTACAAGTTATCACTATATGCCATTCAAATAACATTCATAGTAGGCCAAAACAAAATTAATACATAGGATGATATTTGAAAAGAATGAGTCAATTTAGAAAAAATAAAAATTATATATTATTTTTTTGTAAATATAGCTATAAAAGGAAAAGTCATAAGAGGTACGTCAGCAATTTGAAAAGGTGTTTTGTTTAAATTTATACAATTTATCATGAAATATATCAAGGTAAGCGGCGCCGATCGAAAATTTATTAAAGATCCGTGATATTCAAGATACAGGGGAATGTTTTCCTAGATTAGTTCTGTGTTTGCACGATTGAAACAGTCCGATTGAGTAGCGGGGTGTTCCGGTAAGTACTCTTAAAGTATTTACTTAACAGATTCAACAGCATTATTAAATAATTTGAATAATAATGTCATATACAACATATTTCTTCTTGATCCATGAGAATGTATTATTACTGCCCATTCCGTCGTTAAGACATAATTGATTAACAAACTTACAGACTATTAGGCAGTGGCCGAGACATCGTTCCCGTGGACTTTGTGACGGTTCTAGATAAAAAGGAATTTGTGACTTTATTCTTGGCCTCATGCTGAACTTATGAAAGATAATATAAAAGGTACAATCCTAAAAGACTGCTAATCCTCTGCTGAATTTCGAAATTAATTCAATCGAAGCCACATAGTCACCGTGAAGTGAGATATTCAGCTATCAATCTAAAATGTCATTCATTTCAATTACCTAAGCAAGACATGCAGACGTTCGTGCAAACATCCCCGACTGGAGTTCCCAAGTTGTTTATTTCAAAACGAACAGAACTGCAGAGGCAACATCATTACGATCTCCATACATATTTACGTCTTATGATATTTTTAATTCAATTTTCCCCGCGAAAGTTCGGAACCTACTCCGTTGAGTGTTGAAAGCTATCCAATTTGCGTAATACTGCCAAAATATCTCATTTCTACGCTCACTGCCACCACCTAACTCCAAAAATCCTTAATACACTTCTCTTTCAAAGAAAAATCAACCTTACGTGCTTACTTCACTGATTGATTTTATTCAGCGACAGTTGGAGACGTCGACTTTTTCGACATGGGGTTCAAATGGAGTTTTGGCAATTCCATAATGCGAAAGTGGTCTGTTCAAGCTTTTGACTCTATGAAAAAAATACGAACTGAAAACGATAGAAAAAAGGGAACATTTATATTTTCATAGAGTCGTTATTTATGGTTCGATAAATAGCAAAAGCGTTATTTAGAGCGGCGGCACTCTGCCGATTAGTACGTAATAGGGAGCTGGGCTGAATGGAATTACAGCGCTTTGTGAAGCTCTGTGGCGCTCTGTGGCAGTAACCCTTTGAGGCCATCGAAATTATTGTAGAGAGAACTTAATAGGAGTTGAATTTTCGTTGCTTTACAGCGAATTGAGATGTTATACTCGCGAGTACTTTATTATGTTATTGAGATAACTATTGTGTTTTTGGACGTTTCCGTTACGATATCATTATGATTTATTATTTCTTTGACAGCCTAGTGTCTGGCCACTGCTGGAGATAGACCTCGATCCCAAGATTCCAAGATGCACTAGAATTATCTCATCATTTGCCTTCCTGCCGCCATTCGTCACCCGCTTTAGGACATCGGCCCATCAAGCCGGGGAACGTTCCACGGTGCACCTATCAGTACTTCGTCTCCACTCAAGCACTCTTGCTCCAGCGGTTGTCAGTTGTACGACATCTATGAAAGGCCCAATGCCACGTCAGTTTTCTTGTCTTTTCTGCAATGTTGTTTGTTATGGTGTTAAAACGTATTAAATAAATAAATGACTGTTTAAATATATAATCTCATATTTATAAGATAAAATTGTCTTGTTTTTTCAGCATTTCATAGTTTGACACGTAATTTCTATTTGACAAATAAAAGATAAAATACATGGTTATACAAAACGTTATCACAGTTATAAACTTTACATTATGTCGTGCTAAATAGGTACAAAATTGTAAATGAGGTTAATTCTTTAATTCTTCCATCACATTTTTCTCTGTCTGAAGAGACAAAAATCACATAAAGAATTATTACTTAGATACATAAAAATGGAATTGTACAGAAGTAGATAATTACATATAATATTTGAGAGATTCACAGTATTTGTAAAAATAGGTGGCATAGGCTGCAATAACTCATTTGTGTTTCTATCACTATTATGAAAAAAAATATTGATTATCATTTGTGTTTAAGTACTGCCGGTTGCAATACTTAAACCTTAACATGAAGGACTTTTTCTACACTCTATTAGTATATCATTATTAATAACATTATTGATAGCATTATTAATACCACTGACAACGTACGATGGTCGTGGGTCTCTTTAGAAAGTAGAGGGTTTGTAAAGCTTGATCTGTTGCTGACTGTACCTATTGACATAAACACCACATGGTCATTCACGATAGCATCACCTATTTGTAGGAAGCGAGGTCACGCAATGAAGGGTTAAATTAATCAAATAAACAATCACACAATGCCCGCAACCCTCTACTAGTTGAGCTTTTGGTCAAAGTGAAGCGAATGGACGGGCCTCAATAATAAACGTATGTATTAAAACATACAGAGTCGTACATTACATTGTAATCGTATAAGCAGGCTAGCACAGTATCCTATTGTTAGTATCAGGTAATTCTGAATTTGTATATTCAGATGTTTTATTAATATCAGAAACGAATTATCTGTATCAAATGTTTAAAGGTAGATAGATACCAATGAATATAAACTCTAAGGTTGAAAGATGTTCTATGCTGTTGTTAATTTGAAACAGGTCTTCTATTAGTAGACAATTTTAATTAACTAACCTTTATCTTTTAAGTATATACAGATGATGTCAATCCAACGTAGTATTAATTATTGCTAACCCAACCCAAAACAGGTCCTTCTAAAAAAGGGATTATTCTAAATCAGGGTTTCCAGTAACTGTGACAAAGTTAACATGTTTTTTTGTCTCTTTCTTAATTGGGTGTTTGTTTTATCATTCTTTCGCTAAGCGAAATAGCTTGATATGAACTACCTGTGTGTTGAAATAAAGATTTATTTATTTATTCATTAGCGAAAACTAAAAGCAAAAAGTAACCTTTGGTAAAACACTGTCTTCAATGTCTAATATGAAAATGGCGAGTGTTACGCCTTAGGTTCAAATATTAATAGAGCCCGTCCACACAATTTATATTATGTGGACTAGTTGGCCAGGTATTGCATGCCGGTCACGCGCCTCACTAATAAAGCGATGAATGAAGTACGGCACTAATAAACAACCTAACGCGGTTTATGAGAACAAACTGTAATGTATTACGTGTAGCAGACGCGGGGAAAATAATAATTGCTATATTTTTATGTGGAAAATTTCTTCTTATTTTTGTAACGTAGATAACAAAATTAAGAAATTAGCAAGTTACCTGCAAATTAATTTAACATACACCATAATAATACCTACTGTGATAGCGATACAACAGTTTAATTAAATAAATATCTACATAATGTATATGTATGTAGGTATACAAATTGTGTCCTTATCCCTAAAGCAAACTGTTACCGGCTACCTTTGAGAAGAAGGTTTGCAAGTAAAAGAACAATAGATAGATGGTGCAAACTGCAAATATTAAAACCTATAAAAATAACTATTTAATAAATACATATGTTCTTACACAATTTAGTTAGGTACAAGTTAGCTACCATAATGTGCCGAGGAAAATCCAACTATTTCCATTAATTCTGCCGTGTTCAGAATAAATATATACACGGCCACACACGGCCAATGTCATAAATCACTACCGGTCACTCATAAAACATCACTCATAAAGTCACTACCGGCGAACTTCTTCAAATGATTGCTCCCCCTGGCCGGAGAGCTGTATGTATCTCGGATGTCCATGGACGACAGTATCCACTTACCATCAGGTGGACTGTATGACTATAAAAAAAATATAGTGCACACTTCGACGCGTTGTTGTCGCTGACGTTCGTTCAGTTCATACGGTACCCACTTTTCGAGATTCTTTATTTTGCCGATTTGACGCAGATGAACCAACATTGTTTTATCACAAACATCAAAGCCTGCTGCTAACTCAGCAGTGCTTTGAGATGGATCTGCTTCCACTATAGCCGTTAATTCAACGTTATTAACCTTGGTCGTAGTTCGTCCGTAAGGCTCATCCTTAAGATCCAAATTTCCAGAACGGAAGCGTTCAAACCATCGACTCACGGTGCGATCGTTTGTGGTGTTTGGCCCATACACACTATTGATATTGTGAGCTGTCTGACTTGCGCTGGTGTTGCGACGAAACTCATATTCAAAAATAGCACGACTTTTCAATTTATCCATTTTATTTTCAAGATTATTAAACATCATTATTAAACAATCACATGAACAAAATTTAGGTACAGAAAAATAAATATAATACTGATTTTGAAATCAGAACATGGTGGGTATTAGATACATTTTGTTTTATTTTGAAATTCGAATTAGAACAGAAGATATCGAAACTAACCAGTAATAAAATTGGCCATTTCATAGGTAAGCACCTAATACTAAGCTAGAACCTATATTAAGATAGCCAATCTGAACTTATTATATGTTGCCAACAGTAGCCTATTAGTTAACGCGTCGCACGGCGGCTACTTTACGTGTAAGCTACCATACCACGCCGAGGTATAACCGGCCATTCATTTATTAACTCTGACGTGTTTAGAATAGACGTTCCTTTCATCTTTGTAATCTTTATGTATCTAATTTTTAAATAATTAAAACACCTTTCAAAATAATTAATTAATAATAATTTATTAATTAATTACCTTTCGTAGGTATTAAATAACTTTACGAACTCACCCGATTAGATTCTTGCTTATTCAAGCACCTTGGTTAGAATACTAATTTTAGAATACCTATATGCATGAAATATTGTAAAAAAAATTAACGATATTCTTTCACAAGCTCAAGTGGACCTTAACACACCACAAATTGTTTCAATATAATGTTTTTACGATTAATGCATCAAAAACTTGCTCCGCTATATTTATATCCAAGAACAAAAACATTCCACCCCACACCCTTAACAATGAATAGCATTCCTCTAGAAGAAAATAATAATAAACCTAGGTCTAACACCTGACATTTTTTTAACATGGAATGTTCACATTGATCGTGTTAAAAGCGAGTTCTCGCGTCTAATAGGTTCACTTGGAAATACTTTTCCATGACTTCCCCGTCGAGTTCTGTAGAGTAACTATTTACAATTCAGTAGTTAAACCACATCTATTACCTATATCTTATTGAAATATTACAATCCAAAACAAAATTACAAGAACTACACTTTACATAGAATAAAATAATGGAAATGCTATTTCATTATTCCTACCTAACATCCACATAAAAAGCATATAGAGAAACTAAGTTAATGAATTAAAGTTAATATTAAGCAATTTCACAGGTATTCTACATGCATACTTATTTACGAAACTAAATAACAAAAATACATTTAGAAATTATACGAATGAAACAAGGTTAGACTTATAATTGTTTAATTCGCCGAGCCAGCCATTTAAATTTACCAAAGACTAGGTCTAATCAGGGAAGAGATTGATCATGTATGTTTTTTGCAAAATTATACAATAATCTCCAGCCTGATTTGAAAAATGTTTCCTCTTTTCGCGTATTTAAGACTAGATTAGCTAAGCATAATATTCAAGACTATTGTTGAATAATATGCCTAGTAATTATTAAATTACATTTATTTTTTGTTGTTTGTGTTTATAGTCTGTAACTTTGTTCACCGGACTTGTGCCACTATTTATCTTTTATTATGTTAGCTTTTAACTTCTCTTGTAATTGACAATATCTTAACGAGAATAAAGTTTCTTTGAACCTAACCTTAAATAATCGGAGCCCCTTTCCATCCTATCCTATTCCCGCCTATTCCATCGCATTTGGTAGGGGGAGAGTGCATGCTGCATTCCCACAGCCGCTGGACGCACTCGACTGACCACGTTATCCCTCTCTCACAGAAGACTATCTTGAAATGTATTGCATTTCCTACTTTATCGTATTTCCCCAATGTACGTACGTGTTTCGGTAGTGAGTGAGATATGCCAAAGCCCATTCCCATCCCATCCTCTCCCTCCCCATTTTCCCAATCCGTTCCTTAATCTGCAAAGGTAGGCAGCGCATCCGGGGGCGTGCCAAAGTTTGTCATTTTGGACTAATGTTGGCATGTATCGCGGATGTCTATGGGCGACAGTATCCACTTACCACCAGGTGGACTGTATGCTCGTTTGCCATCTTCTTTCTATAAATAAAAAAAATCTCCACTCCTTATTCCATTATACTCTGGACTCCTCGTCCTACCACATCTCCTAAAAGAAGTTATAACAGAACTCCTCGTCGCGTTATTCTTCATTTTGCCAAACTTTTTCCAAATCCATTTCTAAATACATATCTAAAGGCAGGCATTCGGAAGCATGCCAACGTTTGTCATTTTAGACTAATGTTGGCATGTATCGCGGATACATGGGCAGTATCAGGTGAACTATCTGCTGACATCTTTCTATAAAATAAACGTAGAAATTAAATGAAGTATTTATTACTCTTACGTAATTACTTAACTATTAAAAGATTATTATCTTTAATAAAGAGAGACAAGTAAAGGTTACCATCATTAGCTGAAATAATATCTACCCACACAACTCAACGAACAGAAATACGAATATAGAAATATTTTTACGTTAAAGGTATAGTTAAGGCATAGTGATATTTGAGTTATGGTTAAAAACCAGATAAATATAGGTACCGCGCTTTACGACCCAGTAGCGAGTATCCAGAGATACACATACGAAGAAGAAAACTAATCAGAATTAAACTCATGTGTGGCGACATTATGCACAACAATTACTACCAACAATTATTTTTTATAATAGAATAGATGGCAAACAAGCGGGCGGACCACATGATGGTAAGTGGTCACCGCCGCCCATGGAAACCTGCAACACTAGGGGGCATGCGGATGCGCAACCGATCTTGCAGAATCCTGTTCACAGCTCTCTTGAAGAGCCCCATATCGTAGTGTAACCGAAATACCTCGGCTGGCAGTTCCTTCTACAACTTTCGGGTTGGCGGTATAAAATATATTTTCGACCGCATTGTACGCAGCGACTCAATGTCAAGGATGTGCGTATTATGATCTATGATCTCCATTAAAACACATGTACTTTTGCTTAGACTTTTAATTTACACCTTCTTATTAAACATTACAGACGAGAGAGCAAACATTACGTGACAAGACCATGGACCTAATTTTTGACGACTAAAGACAACCAAAGAAAAGGGTAGTAATGAAACCATAGATAATAAATTATTTTAAACTCACAGTTAATTGACATGTTAATTTACACAGACTCTAATATAAAACAATGTGGATGAACCGCACGACGATTACGGCCAGGAGTTTGTAGATCTGCGAAATGAAACCTGCATCTTACGAAGTAATTATAGAAAAACAATAATACACATAAACAAGGTGTTATAGATCATCGTTGGTACCTGTAACGTTACAGGTTAAAATGGAACAGTGCCTTTTTTATACAATGAAAATAGCAGCCCAACCAACAGTCCACCAGGTGTTAAATGAATACTGTCACCCATAGACATATGATACACATGCCAACGTATGTCAAGAATGAAGAACGTTGATATGTCCCTGGATGGCTGCATGCATACCAAACGTGGATCTGAGAAAATAATTGTAAAGAATGGGTAATAGGAAGAATAAAGAGTCGCGTATCCTCGTCCCCTTTTACTCCCTCGTTGATTGATTAGAATGAGAAATAAGTGCTGACGACTGACAACTCTCACTCACTCCTGACACACGTTGATACGTTTCGCGGCAGTCTTCTGTGAATGAGGGGTATCTAGACCAGTCGGACATGCTTAGTGACTGTGGGATTACAGTGTGCGTCCTCAAACGTAAAAACAACATGACATAACAATTACTGGCTCCCGAGGTACGGGTAGTTCAAGAGTCAGGGCTTTATAACATTATTATGAAATTTCAGTCAGTCAGTTTTATGTAATTTTATTGTAGTTAATAAATAAATTCTAAAATATGAAACAGAAAATATGGTAACAATGCTTTTATCAGTCGCTAAACTAATTCCGCTTAGCAAACCCATATTCGGGGAATTTTTCGTGAAACTATGAATTCAAAACAAAAGAGTAAATTTTTCATGCGAACACGGCTTAAGTCAATCTGCCTGTGACCAAAGCCAAGGGTCGGCGACTTCAAGATTGATAGTAAGAGCTACCCGTCACTTGATCAGTTTTTATCTACCGTTTTCCAGTAACAATGAGTTACGGTACCTACAGGTGTTTCTAAGAATACCTTGTAACCTCAGCCCCGCGGTAGCGAGCGAGCTATCTTGGCCGACAAGCCTTATAACAGGATTTATTTCTATCTAAACAATATACCTACCATAAACGCCAGAAGGGTAGACTATCAACTAGTGTATTATATTATTATAAGAGACTATATTATAAGAGATACTTACAACAACTAAATAGTGTATAGGTAAACAAAATCAACGACAATAATTAAAAAAAATCTTAATAAAACTATATTAGTACAACATTGATATTCACTACTCAGCGCTACTACACTCCTATTCCACGTCTCTGATGTTATACCACAGTGTAAGACGGCATTAAAGAGGTATTTCAGCCCTCATAAGACGGGAGCTCCTCCAGCTTTCAGCTTTGCCTTTTAGTGGGACTTAGATTGGCCTTCATCAAAACAGACCTTTCTAGCGTAAAGTCGATATATAGAGTGTCACGTACAAGTCGGTGATCACTTCCGATCTTAAACCTGTTGAGCACTGTTACACCCCTAAATAAGCGCCTCTTGTCTGCAATGATAAAGTCAATTTATCATTGTACTCCCACTTTGGCTTTGAAATCCCCGATAATAACATTGAATTTAGTCAGTTAAACTAAATTTAGTTAAATTTAAACACTGGGCTTTATTAATGTCGTCATAAAAGGCCTCGACTTCATCGTCCGTGCGCGTAGACGTAGGAGCATATACTTGTACAATACCAGATACTTTGCCTCTCAAATACTAGAGACCGGTGACGGGTAGCAGCATCACCGGTCCGAGAGGCTTAGAATTGCGATCATCGACCCGCTGACGTAATAAAAGCTGTTCTCGAGGGTAATCACGAATCGTCTCGCACCGAGATTTGACGAGTTCCAGCCGCCTGGAAGGCTGGAGGGAGCAGGCTGGGTTTTGAAAATGCTACAGCACCGTAGACCACATTCACACACTGCGGCAGATTATACAGAAGACCGAAGAGTATATTCAGCATTTGTGTCTTACCTATGTGACCTACGAGAAAGCCTTCGAGACTGTCGATACCTGGGCTGTTCTGGAATCTTTGCAGCGGTGCCAAGTCGATTGGCGATATATCGAGATACTGACATGTCTGTATAACACTGTGAGCATGACGGTCCACAGGCCGATCCAGTTGCGTCGAGGAATGACACACGGAGATGTAAATGATGTAATATCCCCGAAACTGTTCACAAACGCACTAGAAGATGCATTTAGAATGCTGGACTGGAAAGGGCGTGAAATCAATGTGAATGGTAAGTATATCTCACATCTTCGCTTCGCCGATGGCATAGTCATCGTGGCAGAAAGATTAAGTTGACTAGAAGATTTAAGCGACCTTAACGTAACATTACGACGCGTCTATCTCGGAATGAACTGAGACGAAAGAAATTATGTCCAATGAACATGTTCATCCAGGACTGATGGACGTCGATGGCGTGACACTCGAAATTGTTAACCATTACAAACAATCCAACTAGGCAAGCCCAACTTCAGCAAGGAGGTCGATAGACGCAATGAACTTGGCTGAGCAGCATTTGAGAAAATGCGTCGACTTCTCGTCGCCTATACCACAATGTTTGAAGAGAAAAGTCTTCAATCAGTGCATCCTGCCAGTTATGACGTATGATGCCGAAATGTGGTCTCTGACGGTAGGCCTGATCCATTCATGACTGAAGGTCACTCAGCGAGCTATAATCGAAATTTCTTTACGGGATAGGATCCGAAACTAAGACATTCACCAAAGAACTAAAATCATTCTACATCGCTTGTAGAATTGGCATGTAGCAATGGCAATGTGCAGGACACATTTGCGGCAGGACCGATAACCGATAGCGTAGACGAATTCTCGAATGCAGGCCACATACCGGGAAGCGGAGTGTGGACGCCTTCCTACCAGGAAGACCGACGACTTAAAGAATATTTCCCGTGGTGGTTGGGTGAGAAGAGCTGAGGATCGTGTGTGATGACGAGCCTTGGGAGAGGCCTAGATCCAGCAGTGGAGAGACATAGGCTAATGGTATGTTACTCAGTGCTGTTCCATTCTTCAATGTGGTTATCTATATATAGAAAGAGACAGATGCATTAGCGTAGCGTTAATTCGTATCGTTTAAAATAGAGCCGCCTGGAGTCCGCTCGAAGGCTTCCCCCACACGCTGCAGACTTGTAGCGCACCCAAATACAAGATGTCGAGTGCTTTTTCAGTACAAAATTTTCTCCTCTCTGTTCTTAAATATGTTGTCTGTTGTAATGAATAAAAGTATTAATTCATTGTTTATATAATAATAAATAATAAAATGTTAATTACTTACAAAATGACACACGTTATTATTAACAGCAAACACCTACCTACAGAACCGCCATTTACTGCCAGAACCATTAAAATGACATATCTAGGACATACTGCTTAATTTGATCTTATCTTAGTCAAATCAACAAATATAATACAATTAACAACAGAATAAGCAAAATTATCCTTTACCTCTTCTCATTCGATAATCGGAACCCTTACATCTCGGCGGCAGCTTAACACCATATGTCCACCGGTTAATTCTTCCCGCTCACTGTGAACGATGACCCCTTTATTACTTATTAAGGAGCTTGTGCCAGCTTCGCCCCCGTACGACGTTATTTATGTCGTCTAATAATAATTTGTATTAAATCACGACCGCTGCCCGTAGGACAAACAGGATTTGTTAGCTTTTGTTGTTCGCTCCTCCGCGCCAGTTTTCCGCAAAAGGTATCGTTTTTACGTCTATTATTTTCCCTTTATGAAAAAAGATACGATTGAACCGCGTCTAGAAAATTCCAATTACATTTTTGTTCGTGCTCTAAACACACAGCAGTGTTCGTGCTTCATTACATACAGTCAGGATTTCGGGGGTAAAATGCACGAATTTTAGATTCTATTTAAATTTTTGGCAATAAGACTCGGAAGAAAACTTTTGATACTATCTTTTACTCATGTTTCTTGAAACTATATCAAAACTGCAAATTGCAAAAAGATAATAAGAAGCAAGAAATATGAAAGGATTTAATGGTATATCTACAACCGTAAACAGCACTCATACACTTTAGAAATTACGTAAACTCGATCTTAAGACGAAAAACATTATTAATAGGTATGTGTTAATAAACATTATTAAGTACTAATGGATGAAATTTACTATTAGATATACTTACTTAGACTTACAATTATATTGCTAGGTTGTATCTATGTGTTGTTTTTCAATAAATCAACCTATAAGTAAATTATTTCTGGGTTTAACTCTCTGAATATGAATATCTAGCAGAATTTTATGCAGCGCTTTTGCTATAAGTATGATAGCAAAATTAAATTTATTTTACAATACTTTTAACTTTTTATTAAATCAAATCGAATGTTTTCAAGAAAATAATTGCCCATTACTGCACAATTATAAAAAATGTTATATTTGGTAAAACAGTACAAAAATGATTTGCATGGAGTATTTGCTTCGTGAACCGAGTACACTTTACACCTCCGAATTTAACTGTCACTGGCGGAACAATGGTTGTGACAGAAGCAATAATATCGCAACAAATGACGCGGTTCCCATCACTAATGGTGTTCTTTTTCAAACTTCCTCGTTGCATTCATTTTTATAACGAATGGTGGATTTGACGAATAAGCTAAAAATGTACCTATATACGTCCGGATTAATATTTAAAAAAAAAATATGGATTTAGAAAACTTTGTCGAATCCGATAACCCTTATAGGTAAGTTCTGTTATAAAATAACATCGAAAATAATTTTTTGAATGAACACATAAAATATATTTTTACTATTTTCTAATACTTTTATTAATTCAGAACATCCCTAAACAATGTTTAATTAAATTCTGAGAGCCTGTTTAAGTTTGAGAAATAATTAATTGAGCAGCAATATACGAGTATACTGACTGGGCAGCTCATCGATGGCAGCAAATTTAAAGGTGAGTTAAGTCATAAGAATAATAATTAATACAAGTAATTATTTATTCTTATGGTTAGGTTTAGGTCCTCTCGTAACAATAAAGACATCATAATCGGAGTCCCGCCAATCTGTCAACTTTGTGATGAGGATGAGTCTTAATAATTTAAAATTATTTATTTCAGTTTTTCAAAAAATAGTATTTTTTGATTCCCGTTTAAATACAAGCCTTCAAGTTTTCTCATCCATAAAATAATTGTTTTTTAATTCGAATTAATTCTTTAGAGCCTCCAGGTAAAAAAGTAAACTAACCCTTACGTTGTCGGTCAGGGAACGGTAAAGTTTCAACACTTTCAACATGACACGGTGGGGTGTAAATCTCATGCACTTATCTGTTCCCGATTCGCATACATTACCAGCTCAACGCTGAGACGAGTATCAAATGAATGGCCAACCGTTACAAATTAAAAAAGATAATTATGTTACGAAAACTCAAACAAAACTGATTTTTAACAGGTTAAGCATATTTTTGTATAAACCGAAATTATTTTCAATTTATTATATAGCCAGGGCAGGACGCCTTTGTTTTTTAGATATATTATACCCTATGCGCAATAGAAGTTAGCCTGTAATGTACTTACTTTCCTGAAATAATTTCATTCTATAAAATTAACGTCGCCATTATGTTTTTTTTATATAATTCTGTCACAGCAGTCCATCTTTGTAAAATAATTTCTTATGAAAACTTAAGTATAACCTGATAGAAACTGGTTTAGATTTTACTAACCAAATTGTCTAAATGAAGCTTCTTGAATTAATGCTGAATATCTGCAGACAAGCCACTTCGACGATAAATAACTTAATAAGTCACGTAATAAGCATTTTTCGAGTCGTACCTTATCGGATCGGATCGTAATAGGCCGCACTGAAAACTATAAAGTTCTAGAAATATTATTTAAATTACGGTAACTTGAGGTTACGTGACGATTGTTTCGTTTGTTGTTAGATTCAACATAAAGACTTATTGGTTCTAAATTAGTTAAGGTCAATTGATTGTGCCGAGGTTGTAAAAGCTGGACCCTTTTTGCATCCAGAAGGTTATGTAGGTAGGGGAGAGGTGGCATGAAGGGGACATTTTTGTTGTAGAGGCTCTAGTAAATGCTCGATATAATATTTTAAATAGGTTAAACCTGAATGAGAAGCCTACATTAATCTTCTATTGAAATAAAACTATATAATTAATATTTCTTTATTCTTAGGTACAAATTTTCACAATTTTTTAAAATGTACATTTTGTCCCTTTCATAAATGAATTGTATTGAAAGGGACGGGCTAATTTATGAAAGGGACAGTACGTAATATCAATATAAAATCACTTTATAACATATTAACACTAGTTCAGTAATGTTTAAAAATCAAATTTTTAAGTAACAAGCAATCAACAGTCTTAAAGTTTGGTTATCTGGCTATCTTAAAATAAATCCACTTAGGTAGGTACTAATTGTGAAATGACTAATAGTGACATAACCAGCAAAAAAATAAAATAAAGATACCTTTAATAAAAATATTTAGAGAAAACACTGAAACATAAATTAAACAGTAATTAACAGTTTTATGGTTCTCTTCTTAAAGTAAATTAAGTATTTATCATTTTCTATAAGAGTAATAATCAACAATCTTAATATATTTGGTTTCTTGGCCATCTTTAAGCTAATTGACTTAGACAATAATAGTGATTATAATATATTATTAGTGACACAAGGAGCAAAAAAAATTAAAGACACCTTTAAAGCCACAAGTTTCATGCGCCCACTTTGTACAAATTTTACATTGGTACCAATCTTCCACGCTTTCTGAATATGTCTTCTTACAAACAGTACACATCTCATCATCTTTTTTATTTTTTGTCTGGCTACGATATTTCAATTTCGGAGTGAACTCCTCATTCTCTGAAATATCATTTATTGAGTCAGAATCAGTAACTGTATTTGAGAAAGAATCATCGCTGCTACTGCTTGCCAATTTCTGAGTAGTCTTCTTCTGTTTTTGAGTGACACATTTCTTCGATTCTGTTGTTTTCTTTTTACCCTTCACTTTACTTTTGTTTGATCCCTTATCTGTTAAAGAGCATTTAAAAATTTGTTTTACATGTTTTAAATTTTGTTTGTTAGCTTTGGGCGTATTCTTTTTGAAGATATCCATCATATTTTCCACAAGCAATCTATCTTTTTCAGGAGTTTCAGTTATAATTGTGCTTTTGCCTTTACGTTGCCTTCCAGTAGCTTTTCGTGGCGGCGCTTTTGGATAGGGTCTAATAAGTTCCGGAGTTATTGGAAGGTGAGAAGAATTTGAGGTTTTAGAATGGGACGCTTGAGAGTTAGAACATCCAGGTTGTGGCTCATTCAAAGTAGAGGAATCTTGTTGTGTCTCGTTTAAAATAGAAGGTCGAAATTCTGTGCCTTCTAAAAGGGAAAGTGAAGGTGTTTTTGAAACATACCGTGATTCAATAGAACAAGGTCTATGCTGCGGTTTTTCTTCAGTTGAAGAAGATTCGTTAGAGCTGTCAACAGTAGCAGTCGGGTTTTGAGGTGACTGCGATCGATCTGTGACGAAGGAAGGTAGAAAGTCTTCATCAGTGAAAATATTTTTATTAATAGGCCATATGCCAGTGTTCTTAAAACCAGACGTTATATTGTTAATGTTAAAAGCAGTATAGAAAGCGTCTTTAGCAAATTGAGCAACATTATAAATTGTGACAGTTTTGCCAGGATTTGATGTCATCCAGTCATTCATGCTAGCTCTATACCGAGCTTTAAACGGTCCAAAAACGGTCACATCGAGGGGTTGTAAGCGATGACTGCAGTGAGGTGGAAAGGTGAGAATCATTATGTTATTTTCTCTGGCATAAAGAATGACGTTAATGGTTATATGAGTTTTATGATTGTCGAGGACTATTAAAGCCGGTGATTCAGCAGTGGGCTTGGTGACCTGAACAAAATGTTTCAAAGCGTTCAAAAAACAATCTTCTGTTACCCAACCAGATACATTTGGAAGCCCCAAAGCACCAGTAGGACCATTCTCGAGCATATGATCTTTAAAATGAACACGCGGAAATATAAAAACAGGAGGAATACTCCCACCAGAAGCATTTGCAAAAGCCAGCATGGTTACAAGTGATCCACGTTCTGTTGAGCTAATTTGACCAACTCTTTTAACACCTGCTTGCGCAACTATCTTTGGTGCACTTATTACTGTGGTGCATCCAGTTTCGTCTAAATTCCACACCATATTTGGAGAAAAATCATGCTTAAGGTAACATTTCTCTAAATTATTGAAAAAGTTTTGAACATTGTGTCTATTGAAGCTTGTAGTTCTTGCTAATGAAGTATTCTCAGGTTTTCTTACGCTCAGAGAGTCATGCCTTTTTAAAAAGCCTTTCAGCCACTCTGGGCTAGCTGTATTATTTTTTTCCCAAGCAGGTGGTATAGTAACCTCTAGACGAATAGCATACTGATATGCTAGTTCTCTGACTTGTTTAGTTGTCAGGCCATGGCACATTTTTGCGGAGGTTTTCAAGTAATCTGCCAGAGAACATTCTTGTTCAGCAGAAAATACTTTCTTATTACCGATATTTGGTTCATAAACAAAAGACGTTGATTCAGTTGCTTTGGCTTTTAAGACCAATCTATTTAAGTGTGATTTGCTTACATTAAATACTTTGGCAGTCGATCTCACAGAAATCCTTCTCTGTAAAATTTCATTTACAGCTTCTTGAATTTTGTGTGCTTCGACACGTGTTCTTTTTTTAGGTGGCATATTTAAACTGCAAAGATTAAAAAAATATATTACTGTACAATCAACAAAATACTGGTCATGAAAGGGACAGTTATGAAAGGGACGTCCCATTCATAACCGTTTGTAGTGTCCCCTTCATAAATATCACACAAAAATTAAAACATAACCATAAAACCGACTACCAATAAATAAAGGTTTACTGACCTTTTGTTCTCGTATCTGTCTATAACTAATCGATCACAAACACTGGTAAAAAAATACCTACTTATCAATTTACAGCATTTCACAAAGCATTTCTAAAACAACGAAAAATTACTTTTGTGTACGATTACGAACACTTGCACGCCGTCGCCATCTTTAAAATGACAGGAGTGAGACGTTAGGTGCGAATGGTTGTGCTTCGGGGTTGCCACAGAACAAAAATATTGTCGTCTCGAGACGTTTCTAATTATACCGATTATTTGACTTGTCCCTTTCAATACGTGTCCCTTTCATGCCACCTCTCCCCTATCCCAAAATATAAAGTTGTTTGTGCTATACGGCACTAGCTACCATATTTCTAGAAAATGTTCTAGGACTTATTTATGACCTTTCCAGAACCTTAATTGTTAGTTTGGAATGGTAGTCCGTGTAATAGAATGATAATTTCCATATTTATTACTAGAAATTTCATGCGTCTTCAAAACACGTGTAGGCGTAGGTCTGTCTGCGTTACTACTCAATTATTATAGTAAGTATAGGTTAAGTGAATGTATGTGTGCCTACACTACCTTTTTTGCAATATAACTAATCCACAGAAAAGCACCATATGAAACGCCTTATGGGGTAAAACCGCCTCTATTTAAAGTTAAAAACGAACGAGAAAAGGTACATGCAAAGGTAAAATGTACATGCAAAAATTGATTAAGACATCTCTATAAAGTAGTAAGAAATACAAACTATCAATAGGGTGGAATAAAAATTGGTCAGTCATTTTTATATCAAAAGAATGAGCGCGTCCGTCCATTAATTTCATATCGTTTTAAAAGGTTGAAGATACCACGGGCGACGACATTTGCATGTTAAGCACCACGAGTAATTATTAGTGGACGCTTTAATTATTTGCCGGAGAACTTGTTGATATGGCATGAGGTATGCCGCGCAATTTGTTCTTGTTATCTATATGTACCTACATACATATATGTCGAGTGGAGATTTCCGTAGCCGAGCTGTTGCTAAATTGAACTTAATTTCATTTGATTTGTAAATGAAAAAAATAAAAGTTAAGTACACGAAAATTTTAATTGTTTTATCCCATCTAAATTGGAGGTTAAAAAGTAGATGAAATGAATATGAAAACATGAGCCAATACTACGAGTACAATATGAACTACAATATTTGCAGATATTATTAACGATCACTGCAAAAAAATCATACCCTTAAAATATCCCTATATTTAAAAATCAATTAATAAGACGAAAAATAATGAAAATTCTGTCGATAAATCTCAATGAGCGGCGCCTGCGCATCACTCAAACGCTCCTCGTTCAACTTTTCAGCGCTACCTCTGGCAGGCGTCAATTTTATTTTTTAATTATGGAACTGCCTAACGAACGCCTCCGTACTCAGTTTTATAAACAAAAAGGTTTCATGTCACCCACAAATATGTGTGAGAATATTAACTGTATTCATAAATAGCTAAGGTTATATTTTGAATGCAGACAAGTTAATGAAAGTCTTTTTAGATAACTCTTAGTGGTACCGTGAGCTCTCAAGCCTGTCCACAGTCGTTGAGTTTTAACTTAAGTAATGAGATACGACTTCAGCTCATTATTATTTTCCTTGTAATTTGTTCAGAGAATAAATAAATGTGTTGTAAATTTATAACATGAGAGATTTACTGTACGTAGGTGCAAGTTATAGGACGTGATCTTTTTGTTCGGTTGGCTGTCTTCGTTATTGATGTCTACTGTCTACTGCCTACATACATTATCTGTTACTTGCTCAAGTATAAAGTAACTGTAGCCTATTAAAAATATCACACTATCTGAATGCAAAATTATTTTATATATATTATAATTTAGATAGCGTACTTATTAATAAAACTTTCAAATTTTAAATATTATATGGACAGAACATATAAATAACATTAAATATTTATATTAATACCATAACACTTACGATTTAAAAGCTGATTTGATTGACATATCTTCTCTTTGGCAAGATAGCATACCATTATCATTTTTTCTCAGCTTTTTTAACGTCAGACTGCAAGGCACAATCGTAGTGACGCAGGCCTAATGCAGGTTGGTGGATATACATACTCCAGACTTTTCTTTAATTCTGGAACATGAGGCTAGTGATAATTAAAAAAAAATAAGTGGAAAGTTAGTGGTAAGAGCCGGGGGATTTGAATTCACATCTCACGAATGAGAGTTCAGAATATATAGACACCAGTTTCTGGCCTGACATATTTCTATATGTCTAAAAAAAACAAATTATACGTCATTATAATTCTCATATATCATACTAATAACTTTTAGAGTACAACTTTTATTAGTTTTGATTCCTCGACTCTAAGAAAAACAGGAAGTCTCAAAATCTTTAAAATGTTTCAATTGGAAGATCGTTCCGAAAGGAAGGTGTTAGCCCGACCGATATCTAACAGAGATTGGATAATGTGTACGAGGTTGGATAATGTGTGAAAAATTTCTCCATCATTTTTCAATGTCAAAGATCAGTGTATACAATTTTGTTTAGGACGAGAGTCCAACGACGATGATCCTAGCTCCGATCGACCCATTGAGGCGCTTACTCCAAACAATATCAAATTAATGGTGTCCATGGGCGGCGGTAACACTTACCATCACGTGAGACCGCTTGCTCGTCGGCCCTCTTCTCTATAAAAAAAATGAAAATAAAAAAATAAAAGAAGTTCTGAGCCACCGATGGCTAAAGACGAAAGAAATAGCAGCAACGACCGGGCTTTCAAAAACTACAGTCCGTAGGATTCTTCTTTCAAATGTGCAGCGAAATTAACGAGTAGTGGGCTCTAAAGAACTTTTGGAGCCCGATCAGAGAAACAAAAACGATTTTTGGAGTCAATTGTTACCGGGGATGAAACTATGGTTCTTTTGCTATGATCCTCTTTCTAAAACGGAGTCGATGGAGTGGCGTGGTTCTGATCGCCTAAAAAGGCAAAGTCGACACAGTCCACCAAAAAAAAAAATGGCTTCGATATTATGGGATTTTCAAGTAATATTGCTTATAGACATAAAAGAGCACAATACTACGGTGCCTGGTAGCTATTATGCGAAACTTGTAGCGCAATTATGGGACGCATTCTAGCAGAAACCTCGTGGAAAATTAAGCAAAGGTGTGCGCGGCTTCTCCATGATAATGCACCTGCGTCCACGCCGCCGCAGTTGCGAAAGCTGCTGTTTCAAAGTGTGGCTTCGCGGAAACACATCACGCAGCCTATAGTCCTGACTTGGCTCCCAGTGATTTGTTCTCAATACTTAAGGCGGGTTTAAGGGGTACAAGATTTTCCACTGATGATGATGCCCATTTTGAAAACAAAACTTCTGAATATTTGTATACTGGGATAGAAATGTTAATTAAACGATCCAAAAATTTGTTCAAATAGACGCAGACTATGAAGTTCATGAGACGGGGTGTTCATGAACTTGAGTGTCCGTTTTCTTTGTCGGGGCGGAAACTTTGGACCTCCCCTCGTAGATAGGAACCCCTATCTAGGCACCATCGCTACCATACTATCAGCCCATTTCTCCTTTGCTGGCTATGATTCTATATGTACTAGTATATACCACTTATTCTGCTCTAAAACATCACCTCACAACTGCTGAATATGGTTGATAACTACTACTGTATACAACTTATACTTGTATGTATACTTACTGTACTATACGGACAATTACATAATCTAAACATAGTGCATCCTTTTTTATCTTCATATCACGAAAAGAGACACACCATGATTTAGATTGTCAAAGAGCGATATTTGCACCATTTGAAATTCAGTCCTAGTACATTGAAAATAAGATGGGATATAAACTGACAGAACATTACTTATCTATTTAAACGGGCCTCAACGCGTATGTTTAACTTATTTATTTTACTCGACGTAATAAATAAGGTAAACATACGCGTTGAGGCCCGTTTAAATAGATAAATATGTGTGGAAAACGTGAAAATCTCAAATGTTAAATGACACATTATTAACAAAAAAATATTTTTGAAAATTTTCCAAATTTCCGTATGACCACGAAGGTTCTGTTAAGTTGAACTTTTAATTCCGATCATCGCACTTTCCTGACGCGTCATTACCGGCATCATCGGACTCCGTTCGTAAATGAAAACTCGCCTCATCACGTTCCAAATTGAAATCCTTCGTTCCCTCGCTAACGCTGGCCGCAGTCATACTTTTTCCCTTTGTTTTGTATTGCCCGAGCCTCGATTATTCGAATTATATTTAATTCATTTCCATCTCAATGGTAACGCTCGCAGCAGACGCTTTGGTCACTTACTAAGAACAATCGATCGATCGACTAGGTATGTAACTCGCGTCGAGATTAAAAGACCTAAGAAGAAAAATATACTTATTTTCGGTTACCTATCGTACACAATAAATTAATCTTTACTTATTCATCGACCAATAAACATCAATAGAAAAACAATTATCTGAAATTTACTCCTCGTATCGGCAGTAGTCGGAAAGCATGAAAGCCCATGAAAGCATGGGCAAGCAACCTTGCAAAATATTACATTGTTGCCAAACTCGATCGAATTAACAAAAGTGGCAATAGATACGAGTTACAGTAGTGGTGGTTATTCGAAATTAAATTAATGTTAAGAAAGATGACCATTAATGGCAATAAATGCGGTTACGTAAGACAACAGATGTCTGTCGGACGATTTTTATTAGAAACGTGATGATGACTGATGAGTGATTCGTACTGAAATCAGTGACGAGCGAGTGATTGCGACCGACCGACGACCGCGCTACGTGATCCTACGACACCTTCCGGCCGGTGTGAAGAGTTATTATTTTTTGATAACTTAATGCCTCCATCTGTAACAATGTAATTGCCTGTTTAGCGGTTTGTATTCCGCCGAAAAGATAATTTCTCGGTTTCTTCCCACCCTTTGTGCTGGCTAAACCGATTTCCTGCCGAGCTACGTGAAAATTTAACCGAGTTAATCCCCGAGCTTTTAATGACATTTTCTTGAAACGTGAAGCCGCAAGAAAACAACAAACATGCCCTGCGATGGTTAGCCGCAAATCATAGAAAGATTTGCAGCATTGATAAAAATAAACGACGGTCGAGATTACGAAATCAATATGAAATTGCATTTCCTAATGTCAATTGTTAGTTACGAAGTGCAATAAAGTTCCAATAATCATGATATGAAATAATTCCTGAGCGATGTGCCTGGACACCATCTATCTCTTTCTGTTGTTTAGTTCGCTATATTGTTGTCTCTATCGTGGCCCGAGGATCGCACGGGGTATGATGAACACGGTAATGATCCAATCAGAAGTGAAGTGCATCAAGTCTCGGCCGCTGTGAGAATGCGGTTGAGGGTGCAAAAACTACGAGCACGGATTTAAATTAAACTAACCGCTTGGTTTTGTTTTAAAAACATCTTGATGTTATATAAGAGGTTGTTTAAGAATCTTCTGGTACGGATATTGCAGTTTTACAAAGTTAAATTACCACACATAAATACAAGTACAATATATGCCAAACAGTAAGCACATATATGCTGTCTTTGTTAAGATAATAAAGCATTTAAACAGATTAAAGTGCAATAAGCGAACAAAAATTAGAAGCACTTACATAACAACTAAGCTATCTACTTATACAAACTTTAGTTTTAAATAAATAATATAAAAACCATATTGCACTGTGTCAAGAATTAATTTAAAGCCGAAAATATTTATGGTCCTTTTTATGCAACATAATATTTCATGCAACAAAATTATACGAAAATTTGTAATAGTCTCATTTATAGCCTGCATTGCACCAATAGGCACTAAGTGTGTGCTTTTAAAATCATTTTTTGGAATTAAAAAATAAGTAATGGTCTCAAAACACTGGCTGTTACGTTTCTCCGATGGCTTGTAATTATTTTAAATGTCCCGCGTGCGCCAGCGCGGCGCAAGCGCAGTGCTCCGGGCAATCCGCTCGTGATAGGGAATCCATATTGAACCGACACAAAAATTAACTCTATACGAATTGTTATTAAATATTTAATTACGTTTAACTTGCTATAAACGACATGCATATTTATTGTGTAGAAACGATAAATTTTTTTTATAGAAAATAGGTGGCGATCGAGCAGACAATACACCTGGTGGTAATTTGGTTCTGTTCACCCATAGACATCCCATATACATCAGTCATACATGTCCCATCAATCAAAAATGACAAACATTGGCACGCCTTCGGGTGCGTCGCCTACCTTAGAAGACTTAAGAATGGATTAGAATATAGGGTAAGGAAAGATGGAGAATAAGGAGTATAATGAAATGAGTAGTTTTCCTCATCCCATTACACTGTCCATTCTTTCCTGGAGTGGATAGGATGGAACGGGCGATAAAGTGTATATGGAGCAAGGAGTTTCCATTATCCCATTTTACGAATGTATGTTTATCAGTTTGAGAATAAGGCTGTGAATAGGATTTTACAAGGTCGACCATACCATTACAATACCCATGGTAGACGGTGGTGACTACTTATATCTCGTAGACCGCCCGCTCGAGGTTGCGAGATAAAAAAAAATGTTATAAGTAATATTTATATAATAATAATTATTAATAATAATGTAGGTGATTCTGTTATAAACGTGATGATTTGATAGAGACAATAAAGTAAGTCTGACACAAACTGTCGCGTCGTTTTCCGACTTGTTTCATACATAACAGTAATAAGTAAATTAATTAAATAAGTCATCGGACCTAATTTTATCGCTGCTTATATTATCCGAAACCTTATCGTACGCCTATTTGTATCTACACTATATTTGAAACGTGCATAGTGATAAATTATTATCTGTTGCTCGTTGTAAGGTGATCGCGAGTGACCTGTGTTTGTGGCTTAATTGTAATTGAGATAGGTACTATGGATTTCCATCAGCCGAGAACACCCAAAATTGACAAGAAGGTACATGAAATTTATTTACCTTTATTAATATTTAATTATAGCATTGTCTTCGTACGCGACGCAACGAAATATTAGAAATGGCAACATTTGTGGAATTATCAGTTTAACAATCAAAATTCGTCGTCTTCAATAGCCGTCGATTTTACAATCAATACTGTATTCGTCGTTTCTGTGATGGACCGTCGATTAACCTTATCCAGTCTTGGGTAGCGAGGTTTGGAGGTACGGGATCAACAATGAACTAGAACAATGAACAGACTAGACTCAATAAACTAGACTCAGCCCACGGTAGCGCCGGATGATAATGTTGAAGATGTTACGGCTTCCGAGACTGAAAGTCCCTGTGTATCGCTCCGTGTACATCGACATATTGGCAATTACAAAATCAACATTGAACATTTATTATGCGAAAAAAACTTAAAATCCGTATAAATTACAAATTGTTCAAGAATATTGCACTATTCTAACTGAACTTATGCGGAACAGTGTTGTCGAGATTTCGTACTGATACTCGTATGGGTAACATATTCTTTAGCGACGAAGCTTACTTTCACATAGGTGGATATGTAAACAAATAAAATTGCCCTTACTGGGATGTCAGCAACCCAAGAGAAATGCATCAAGAGCCTTTACATAAGCCTAAGGTTACAGTGTGGTGTGCAATGTCTGCATCTGCCATTATAGGGCCTTATTTCTTCGAAAACCAGCGTGGCCAAAATGTGACCGTGAATTCGGAGAGATATTCCGAGATGATAAGTGACTTTTTTGGCCAGGACTACAAGGAATACTTTAACCGTAACACGTGGTTCCAGCAAGAGGGGGCAACAGCTCATACGGCAAATCTGTCCATCAATGCGGTGCAGCAGTTATTTCCTGAAAAAACATATCCCGCAACAGTACCATACCGTGACCACCCAGGTCGCCCGACTTTAACCCCTTATGACTTTTTCTTATGGGGATACTTGAAATCCGTGGTTTACAAGACTAATCCAGGCACTGTCGTGCAGTTAAAAGAAAACATTCGTGTTGAAATAAACAGGATTCCCCAGTCGCTCTGTAAAAGTATTTTTCAAAACATCCGCGTTTGACTCGAAGTGTGTAAGACTTGAGACCATCCAATTTACAAAATGTCTTTTTAAAAAATTTCGCATTTGTCGTTTGTAAATTACAATAAACATATTTTGTATAACTGGTGTAGATTTTTTAATGATTATTTAAAATTTGAAATCTGCCACTGGTCACCCATTATAACGTTTAGGTATTCGAAATGGTCACCATTTGCTTTTATACAATCTTTCAAACGTTGTAGCCAATTTTCGATTGAAACCCGCACCCTTTCCATGGGAAAATTGGCAACTGCCACCCTTATCGAATGTTTTAGGGATTCACTATTATCATGGCGTTCACAACATGCTCTCTAAAACAGACCTTAAATCATAACGAGCGAATTAAGATCGAGACTAGATGATAGCCAGTCTTCAGCTCTAATGAAGTCGAGAATATTCGTTTCTAGCTACGCCTGTGTTGAGCGAGCCTTATGAACTGGGGCTGAGTCTTGCTGATGGTCCTTACCATTATTGGTTATAGAATAGGGTGATTTTTAAGTCAACCCTACTTTTCTTTAAATTATCAATTAAGAATAATAATTATTTTATTTCAGAGTCCGTCCATAAATGGTTAGTAGTTAGTAACAATTATTTAACTTATAAGTAATGTTAATATTGTTAGTATTTTATATTAGGCATTATAAATAATTAAACATATACATTATTAAAAGACAGACTACGCTGCACCTATTACTACCCTCACCCAATCTTGCTGGATAGGGCAGTCATAGCTGCAATTATCTTCAACATGCTGTTGCCGCTGTTCCACGGGCGCTGTACTAAAGAGGCGGTTTTCTTGCGTATTATCTCTTGGCAGCCATCCGTATACGCCTCCGCAAACATACCTGAAGCGCTACACCGTCGCGGAATCCTCAACAACATCCTGAAAGCATTGATGTACTGGATGCGCCGTAGGCTCGCCGCGTATATTCCACCCACAGGCCACTCGTTGACAGTAAGCCTTAAACAGCGTTATCTTTACTTTTTCCGTACATCAAGCGAGCCTGCGGGCGAGCATATTGCTTCTCACCGCCAACGCCCTGCGCTACTTCTCTATTTCCCCGTCATCCTTGAGATCGCCTGTCACAATATGACCCAAATACTTGAATCTGTCAACTAGTTTTAAAGCTATCCCGTCAAGAACTACGGGAGGCAGATGGATGGGCGGATATTTGCCTGCTTTAAATATAAGTATTTGACTCTTTTTAGAGTTGTATTTTTGCCCATGTAAATGACAATTAAGAAATGACCAGTACGACTTTTGTAAGCAGCAGGTCCTAAATCATTTTTAACGTGGTTCTGGGTGCTATATTCATCTCTCTGGATAAAATCTTTTGCTTCCGGACGGGATTTCTTCGGATTCTCTCCTTCACGGCTTTAATCGTCTGTTTAGTGCGAATAGTGTCAGTCACAAACAGAGGACGTTTCAATATACCTACCTACCAATAGCCGGGCACACAAACATTGGGCTAATCACAAATGGATGGAGAGTTCTAAAAATTATATTTGGCTCAATACCTACTTTGTGTAAAGCAATACGGTTTTCGTTATCACCCCACTCCATTTTAATATTAGTACAATATTAAATAATGATTGGCGCCAAAATGAAAAAAAAACATTTATTTTTCACATGAGACTGACAGATTCCGAATTCAAATGTATTTTTTCTTTATTGTAACGTTATTTACAACCAGACTACGTATAGTGCTATCCCTAGCTGTAGCCTGCGACTGCGCAGCATGATAATCTACGTGACCGTCTAAAATTTACCACCCTGTTAAGCCCTTTGACAGAATTTTGAAAAACGTTAAAACAAATATTTAATTATTTGTATCATAGGATATTTGTACTTAATTAATTGTGTTATTATTTATATTGTAAAATATAATAAGTCTTTTCAAGTTAATGGGACCATCAAATATTTTTTCCATACAAACTTTGACACCCCGCTTCAGCCTTTAAGGGGTTGAATTTCGAAAAATCCCTCCTTAGCTAATCCTTAGGTCTTAAAAGGAAGCTACTGTCCATATTTTGATATTTCTAGCTTTAGCGGTTTGACCGCGACGTTAACGAATCAGTCAGTCAATAACAACATTTCTCTTAATATGTACAGCAGTACAGACAAGAAGTTCCTTGTCTGTTTATAGATGATCGATTGTAATTGGCTATTTTAGATTATGTACATTATATGTATAACCTTTATTACGAATATACCTAGCTAAAAATAAGGCACTCTCCACCCACGAAAGTATAGCCCTTATTTCGGTGTCTTTTATGACGTGTCGTATATTCAAATTCAAATTCTTTATTTGTATTAAACATACTTGGTACAAATTTATAGTGAGCCTGACTCCCAAACTAGAAAATATCTGTATTTTGGGAGCCAGCACCTTCCCAAAATAAATGTCCCAATTTAATATCTACAACTTAATTTTTTAGTACAAGTATACAAGTTATACGGTAATTGTCACTTATTATAATGTAGCTTACAAGAGAACATCAAGTTTACAAGAAGATAAGGACAATGTGTGCTGACATCTGTACTGGGATAATGTTCTTTTTATGGAAAAAGGCGGCAGACGAGCATACAGTCAACCTGATGGTAAGTGAATACTGTCGCCCATAGACATCCGCGGTGCATGCCAACATTAGTCCAAAATGACAAACGTTGGCACGCACCCGCATGCGCTGCCTACCTTTGGCGATATAAGAATGGATTTGGAAAAAGGGTTGGGAAAATGGGGAGGGAAAGGATGGGAATGGGCTCTGGCACATCTTACTCACTACCGAAACACGTACATACATTAGGGAAATAAGATAAAAGTGGGAAATGCAGTACATTTCGAGGTAGTCTTCATCCTGTTTTACAGCAATCACAAATCAGCAATCGGCACAAAAACAATTTAGCGCATTGGTATAATAAGTAAGGATTCGGTGTAATTATAATCTAGGTTTAACAGCCAGTTCTTAATTTTGTATCTCGCCGGGTACTCTAAATATGAGGGGGAGAGTGCACGCTGCAATCCAACAGCCGCTGGGCGCACTCGACTGGCCACGTTACCCCTCTCTCACAGAAGACTACCTTGAAATGTACTGCATTTCCCACTTAACCTTATTTCCCTAATGTACGTACGTGTTTCGGTAGTGAGTGAGATGTGTCAGAGCCCATTCCCATCCTATCCCTCCCCATTTCCCCAACCCTTTCTCCAAGTCCAGTCCTATATCCAAAGGTAGGCAGCGCATCCGGGGGCGTGCCAACGTTTGTCATTTTGGACTAATGTTGGCATGTATCACGACTGTCTATGGGTTACAGTGTCCACTTACCATCAGGTGGACTGTAAGCTGGTCTGCCACCTTCGTCCATAAAAAAAAAAAAAAAATTAAGAGAATGTGGAAAATTTCGACGGTAGCATATGTGATAAACTCCGCGATAGATAGCCACTGGGTCTCTTCACAATGATCTAGCGTCTAATACACATTGACTGGGTCAAATTTTAAGTAAGTCACAGTGACTTACGTAAAAGTGAACATGAGCCTTATCAAAATAAACAACTCAGTCGTTTTTGTCACTTAATCGAAATTAAATTACCTCACGAAACCATGTTGTAGGTGGTGTCCTCACAAAGCTTACTTTTTCCGATAAAGGTGTAAAAGCTGCCACTAAGGGGTACCAAGATACCATCTTAAATCTCATCGTGAAGCTTTTCTAACTTACAGCTTTCTAGCTTGTCGAAAACTTACCGCGGACTTTCCAAGAAGCTTTTGCTTCTAAACATAAGGTATGAAGTACCGTACCCTGACTCGTTCCGGACTCCATATAGGGTGCAGATCTTATCCTACTGGACAACATATAATTGATTTCGCTGGAAAACATGACTTGTTGTAAACGACACATTAACTGAAGAAAAAAAGTCTCTCAACAAATGTTTAAAGAATGCAGTGATGGAGAACTTCTGTTGAAGTTGAAGCTTATGCTTCTAAGCATAAGGGACGAAGTACCTTACCGTGACTCGTGACAAAATTTCCGGACTCCATAAAGGGTGCAGATCTTATCCTACTACTTACATATAGTTGATTTCGCTGTAAAACATGACTTGTTGTAAACGACACATTAACTGAAGAAAAAAAGTCTCTCAACAAATGTTTAAAGAATGTAGTGATGGAGAACTCCTGTTGAAGTATTCAGAACTTCTTCTGGTGGTGGTAATGGATTAGGTACCATCGCACCACCACTATTTACCTACTCGTTTGCCATCTTCTTTCCGTTAAAAACTAGGGCAGGGCCGTCTTAAGTCTATTCTGCGCCGGGGTGCGGGAGTGTATCCTAAGACAGTCAAACATCCTATTGTGTATCCTATGACAGTCAAATATCCTATTGTGTATCCTATGACAGTCAAATATCCTATTGTGTAATTGTTTACTATAGCGTTATATTTTTTCATTACCTTTAAAAGGTGAGCGCCCGGGGTGCACCGCACCCCTTGCACCCCCTGGTAAAGACGGCCCTGAACTAGGGGTTAAATCGAATTCCGACAGCCGAAAGCAACTAACGATTAGCAAAAACTAATTGCAACCAATGCAATGCAATTCGTCGTATGGTGTCGGTTGGCTGTAGAATACTACCACCACATCTCTTCCCGTGGGTGTCGTAAAAGACGACTAGGGGACAACAGAGCGACTACCACAAGCCCTGAGGGACTACACCACCTCTAAAAGAGTGGAGTCGGCAAAAGCCAATTAAACAGATTAAATTAAATTAAAGCTAACCTAATTACTACAGATTACTACCTAAGTAGGTAGACATTTTTTATACAACATCATTTAATTTCATGTTTATTCATACTTAACCGTTTTTAATACAATCGTTATTATAACTTACAAAGATAAATTCCATGAATTAGGCAACTATTTCAGTCTTGTTTCCATTTAACAGAAATCGATTTTAATCTGTTAACATCTATCGGAGCTGCTCATGCGCAGCGGCGCGGCGGAACAGTGAACGGTCGTCGGTCACGGCCAAGGCCGAGTCTGAATTCGGATTTTGTTTCTGAATGTATTTACAAAAATACCTGTCAATAAAGGCACCTTTCACTATCAAGTGGGCAGGAAAATTTGTCGGCACTTATAAACACTTTATTCTGAGCATTCGTCATAAATAGTCTTGAACTTAAAAGTATATCTATAATATAAGTGAATAAATAAATACGTTTCGACTAGTTCAAATTAGTGAAAGCAAAATGGTGAATTTAGTCTTACGGGAAATTGTTGCAAGAGCATCTATTGAATATAGATCACAAACGGTTTGTATTTTTAATGAATTACTTATGTACTTTTATAAATGTAGTAATGTTTGTAGTGAAATTGTGATTACTTCTAGGTTTTCTTACAAATGGGTAAGTACTTATCTACTCCAGAAAATATTTATCATTATTTCCTGAATACAATATATGTATTTTCTCAAAATGCAGGAAAGAGGAAATATTTCATCACATATGTTAAAAATGAATGGAATTAGAAAATTATCTTTAATAATACTATTTTTGTCAATTTCGAAAGTTTACGTAGATAATTTTGTCGTATTAGTGCTTTTCTCAATGGAACCAATTAACTGTTACTGTGCAATACGTCCACTCAACTATGAACCTTAAAATTTTAGGCTAAAGTAGGGATGTTCATGCAAAAAATACATCGATGTTTTTTTCGATGTGATGCATCGAAACGTTGCATCGATGTTTTACGATGCATCGAATAAAAACATCGATGTTTCCGATGTATCAGTTAATGCTTTCTGACATCATTTAGACATATAGGATAGGAAAATGAGACAATCCAAGATTTCAATTTAATAGAGTTTTATTAGAAGAATGAATGAAAGTTTTGGAAATTAGAGATCTCAATACTTCTTCTCTAAGCTTTGCATAAATAAGATTTTATTAACCCGTTTTCCTTGTATTCTGTTACGTTGTTGATTCAAAACTTGTGAAGCTTTTGAAAAAAATCTTTCTGATGGTACTGAGCTGGCTACCAAAGTCAAATATTTATATGCTATTTTGAACAATTTCGGAAACTGTTGTTTATAATCTGACCATACTTCTAATGGATTTTCATTGAGACGACCAACCGGTGTTCTCAAATAGACAGACAACTCATCAGAAACACTTTCTTCACTCCTGTTTGACTTCCAGTTTCGGTGAACTAGTTTGTGATGATCGCTCCAAAGACTGAAATCATTCGATGTTTTGTCCGAACTATCCGAATCAGATTCTGTACGATTTTCATTCAGGAAATCTCTCCTCATCATATCTTTGATCTTTTGGACAGCATTTGCACAAGCTATAGGGTTTTCAAAATGTAGTTTTTTGAACCGAGGGTCCAAAACGGTCGCGATAGCTAAAGACGGAACTTGTTCAATAGCGCCCATCCGTTTGCTGATCTCTTTCAGAATGAGTTTATGTACCTTATGAGACTTTGAAGATAGCTCCGTGTTGCAATCATTGTCGATAGTTTGATCTGCTGGAGGTGCTGGTGCACCAATTGATGTAGATGGCTTTAGATTTAGGCTGGTGGTGCTGACACATTCAATAAATTTCTCCACTTCCATTGTTGAAGTACTACTTGGTATGAATCAATTTTTTTTTTAACATTATCAGTTTTTATTAATTCTAAATGAACACTTTTGTGGATGTTCTTTATGTGCCCCATTAAATTGGTAGTGTTTCCTGCCGTTCGTATACTTTTTTGACATAGTTTACACTTAGCAATTTTATCATCAATTTTCTCAAAATAATTCCAAACTTTACTTTTTTTATTAGGTGCCATAGTAAAATAACTCTGAAACAAAAATTATATTTGACAATTTAATAAATACTTTTTTAACAAAATGGAATCGAGACATCGATATCGATACAGAAATAAAAATATGTGTCCCATCACTATCAATGGATATCGCAATAAACAATGAATTAAAAAAATATTAAAATACTTTAATACTACTTGTGCCTTTTCGAAATCATTTCAATAATTATTAAAATAAGATAATTCACATCATTCGTGTCAAATTTAGTTGAAATCGAAACCAAAACATTACATAACCAACCTACGCAAAAGAAAACTGCTAATATTATCATTCAATATAAACTTACCTGTATTACACATTAGCCTAACAACTCGTACCTATAATAAATAGTAATACACTAAGAATCGTCGTTATTACTTTTATATATTAACAATAAATACAAAATAACACCAACTAACTGCAATGAACCAACAGTTATTTTTCAAATCGCGCTGGCAGACTGCCGCTAGAAATAAGGTGCTAACTGAAAACTGTAACTGACATATCAGACACTGGCAAAGGAAAAGAGACATACAGCCTAGTCCAAATTGAATATTACAATAATGGCTATAAGGATCGTGCGCGAAATATAGAGGCAGCACTACTGCCGAAGTTAGCACTTTCTATTGTTCTCTATAACGAATCAAATTGAGTAAATATTATATCAAATAATAAAAGAAATAATTAAAAAACGAAAAAGTTATTAAATATGGGTTCCGGCCAGTACCTAATCAATAATTGTGTTAACGATTATTAATTTTTATTTTAAATTTCACACCACTGCGTGGGCAACTCCCTTAATTCATTGAAATTCGGAAAAGGTGACAAAAGAGAGCTCACGCAGAAAAGTAAATGGAAAATTTAGTACCATTAGGTAAGCAACGCGCGCAAGCGCGCGTTTTTTAAATACGTTCTTTATTTTTATGTCGTTTTCTATAAACACAACCAATATACACAGCCAGTGAGACGCCGAGTTATTGTGGCTTCATACATTTTTATTTTGTATATATTTTTGTGTTTCTATATTATATGTTTATCTCAACCAATGAAATGCCGCGTTACTGTGGCTTCATAAATTTCTTATGTACTTTTATTAGAGGATTATAAAAAAAAATGCGTGCGTCATTCGATGCATCGAATAAAATACATCGATGCATCGTTAAAAAGCCAAACTATCCGATGTATCGGATTGATCCGATATATCGGATAGTAAACATCGATGTTTTCGATGCATCGATGTATATCGAGCATCCCTAGGCTAAAGTTATATATAGAATCATTATATCCGTAACTTGATCCGTTTAAAAGATTGGAATCGACTCAACATAAAAAACGTTTTTATTTTTAATGTCAATATGAATATGAGACTACAATAGCACTATAATTTTACGAGCTTGTAGGGTTTGTGTAAAACATTGTAAATATTTTTTATATTCAATTAATTTACGTATCAAAATTTGATCAAAATATTTATTAGACAAAACTGCTTCGTAAATGCTTCCACAATTTTTCGCGCCCTCTGTTGAATGAACGGTGAAAATATTTGACATTGACGTTTCGAAAGTCAAGGAAATTCAGAATGTTTCATGTTTTCCCTTTGCCCATAAATATTAGTAAAGAAAATGAAAACTGTATTATACACAATTGAACAAGATCCGTAAAAAGAAAAGATAGGTTATACTTTTTATAACATATCTTGTTAATTATACTTAAAGAAAAATCATTAGGTTACTTTTAAATAAACTTTCAAATCATAGTAATTCATGATAATAATGAAAATTGCATTAAATGTATATTGTTTTACGAATAATATGCTGTTCAGCTGTCGTTTACCATGCAACATTGTTTAAATCTCAGCATACCTGTGTGAAAACTGATTTGTTTTGTTACTACACAAAGGACTGTCAACAATTATGCAAGAGGAATGAAAACACTGAAATAAATGCCAAGAATTACAAATTAACTTCTGTAGAAGAACTAAACAATAGCTTTGTAAAAATGGCGAGTGGCTCAGGGCTGAATGGATTATATCGGCCAAGAAGTGCACTAGCCCGAGCATTGTATGAAAAACAAAGAAATGACAGACATCTTCAAGAATTTGATCAGAGTGAGGTAAGAGAAATGATAACCTTATATAAGTACATATTACAATGTTATAATAGATACGTCTGTGGGCATCCAAGCAAAAGAATTCAGATATCGACTTTTAATTTCTGAGATATTAATATTTTTCTGAAGTAGGATGAATGATATTTCTTGAATTTTAATTGTATATTATTCTACAGTCACATATCTACATGCCACAAACATCTTTATATGATGTTTCTAACTCATATATTTTAGACAGTTTCTAAGTTGCCTAATAATACATGTGATTTGTATTAAACATTGATATATGGACCTTTTTTTCATTAAAATTAGATTGTTTACACTTATGTCTCTAGTTTATTTAATTGCATTATGATGAATAAGTCATGGGCCCCTATGTAGCTGCAAATTAGCAATATTTTTTTTTATATCAGACTTTAGTCTGATTTTCTCGATATGATATATCAATATTTTTTTCTCTGAATATTGTGATTACTTATATTGTGATATGTTGTGATTTTTTTATATTGTGATATGTAATAATCAAAATTTAAAAGTAGTGTTTGTGATAGTTCATGTAGGTACACACTATATCTAGCCTTTTTATTGCCTGTTTTTCGCCCGGGCTTGCTACTAGAAATCTCCCAATTAGTTTATTTTATTTTAAAGGGACCCTATTAGTTTATTTTATTATTTATTTATACTTTATTGCACACAATCACTGTACAAAAGGTGGAATTTATGCCTTATGGCATTCTCTACCAGTCATCAGTTGGGTAAAGCTTTGTTGGGTGTATGCCCAAATTCTGATGTTGATGGCCGAAATTTAAACAACACCCATGTGGAGCCCTGATCAGCGGAATTCGGAACAACTCAGATCGACGTTTGCTGGTCTTCATGCAATCGATTACAGATAGTTTGGTATCTAATATGGATACTAGGTGGCAGTCGTAAGCAATTTTCTAACTCACGTGCCGTGACTGTGTGGTTCCGACACACCCATCTACCAATCCGATCTATAAAACCAAGAGTCTTTCTGAATGACCTTGAATGAATATTACAACTAATAGCAGAGATTGTATCCATGTATGTCTCCACACTCGCGACATCTTAACAAAAAATCTTCATTAACGAATTAACCGATGTGATGTTCCGTCAGTATAAAGTCAATCAAGTTAAAATATCTACCCAGTTCAAGAATTTTATTTAGACTGGTAAACAGACACTTAACAGAACGCAAATGAATTAAAGAAAATGATAAGAAAACATTTATTTTGAATAAAATTATTAACATTTATAACTTTTTATTAAACTTTCGCGTTTTGTACACATTTTGTATTCTATATCGGGTCTGAACGCGTATAATAAAGGTACCTATTTATTTGTTTAACTTTTATTCCTACCCGACGTTTCGGCACGGGTTTCACCAGTCGTGGTCACGAGTTGACTGAAGAGGCGGGTAGTCCAGGATGGGAGCTACGAGCAGATTTATCAACTACCCACATTTGATCTTCACATTCGGAAAGGCTGCGACACACTACACTAACAATATCCTCGATTACACTACTTAATCGCTTCACATACAATCCTGGGATAATAGTAACGTTCAGTGGAAAGGATTTTGGGAGTGCAGAGTTCTATTCAGTGATTAATTCCAGCGTGTTCTATTCAGTGATTAATTCCATCGTGTTCTATTCAGTGATTAATTCCAGCGTGTTCTATTCGGTGATTAATTCCAGCGTGTTCAATTCGGTGATTAATTCCAGTGTGTTCTATTCAGTGATTAATTCCAGCGTGTTCTATTCAGTGATTAATTCCAGTGTGTTCTATTCAGTGATTAATTCCAGTGTGTTCTATTCAGTGATTAATTCCAGCGTGTTCTATTCGGTGATTAATTCCAGCGTGTTCTATTCAGTGATTAATTCCAGCGTTGAGAATGTGTTCAGCTATTGCTGATTTACTAGTTTGGCGGTTTCTTACAGCTGCGATGTGTTCCTTAACCATTGTCGAAAGTCTAGGGCTTCCAATCTCGGTATACCGATATCCCGAAATACCGAGATCCCGCATGATTTTTCAGTCCCGCTCACTGCGGGATTAGAAGTGCGGGATCCGCGGGATTGAAAATTATTACGGGCGAGTCCTTTCCCGAGCGCTATCGCTCGGACGGACACTGACGCAGGACGCTGCGCGCTGCCACGCGCCGCGGCATTGCATACGGACGGCGCATGCGCGAAAACTGTCGGCTCGGCTGTGTTGCGCGCGGCGCGGTCGCCATTATTTACTTTGCTTTGATAATCGTTTGTTTGCTAATTTAATTATCTACAATTATTTCTTATTTATTGCTACTTCTACTTCAATACTAATTAAAAATAACTCATAATAAATCATAAAGAAAGAGATGACTCTTTATGAATCAGGAGGGTCGATGGGTAAATATTTAACGTTAGCACACAATGCCCTAAAGTCTGTAGTACCTACAAGCGTAGAAGCTGAGCGGGCGTTCTCTGCTGCCGGTTATCTTGCCAACAAGATACGAAGTAGCTTGGCTGATGACACGTTGGGAATGTTGTGTTTCCTCCCAAAACACTTCCAAAATGTGAAGTGAATTTCCTGTAACTTCTTAATTTTTTTGTACTGGTTCTAATAAATATCTAAAACTTTAAGCGTGCTTTGTTTTATTACTTACTTTTAACCACTAATATCGAAAAATGCGGGATCCCGTTATCCCGAGATCCCGCACCATTGAAAAATTTTGATCCCGCTTATACCGAGATCCCGCAAGGGCCTGCGGGATTGGAAGCCATAGTCGAAACTGTACGCTTAGTTTATTATACGCGTTCAGACCCGATTTAGAATATAAAATCACTAACATTTAATTGTTTGTAAATAATAAAGATGTAATTTCACATTAATTTATGGAATCTGAGAATTGATTAATTCTCATTTAAATCAAACTGCTTTTATACCCATACTGAAACAAATAGGATAGAGCCACTTGAGCTAGAGTCTTCATCTATTGCATTAGTTAAACACCTTTTAGTGTCATTCTTCCAAAGACTGATTTTTGAATGGACTACTACTCAGTGGCAGTGCACGACAACTTTTATGTGCGTATTTATCTATATTACGACGATTTGTTTTGACTTGACACAATACACGCGTGTAGCACGTGATAACCACGTGAAAAACAATCCCATTTCATAATCGAGTATCTCTGATACATTAACGAACTCCCTGCATAAACGTGAGTCGCTTTATTTACTCTGTCTATATGAAACTAGTATAAGTAACGGTACCCTCACATATATATTTTGTCTCTTTATTTTTAAGACAGTTTGATCATAAAGATTCATGCCTCCGTCATGGTTACAATCCCAATCTATGTTGAATGTAAAGAATGTTGAGATAGAATTATGTAAATTCTATCTTAACACTCTCCTTAATACCTAATTGTACCCAAACCATATAGCACCCTGGCTTCGTCCGACATCGAAAAAGTCAAGACACTATTACATCTTCACAACCTTCACATTGTATACTTTATTTGTAAATTTCTTCGGTCGTAAATACCACATCCTCATGTGTAAGCAGCGAATAACGGATCTGAATATAAAGTTGAGATACATTATTAATATTGAAACGCTACAGAAATTCATGCGTAGTCGAGGTAGGTCAGATTGTAAGAAGATAATTACATGTGTTATTTATATACATACACAATATAGATTCGACATGTTATAAATAATATTTTATATGTTACTAGCTGACCCGACAGACGTTGTCCTGTCCAAATTTCAACACTACAATAATTTCAATAAGTTCATACAAAAGTCCCATAGAAAAAAGCACTTTCAGTTTTTCTCGAATTTTCCATTTTTCCGGCAACTTTTCCTTCCCTAAAAACCTTATTCGGATTATTACGAACATTTTAAAAAAAAAAATAGCCAAATCGATTCAGCCGTTCTCAAGTGATGAGCTTACCAACGAACAGCATTTAATTTTTATTTATATAGATTAATATTTGATAATTAGATTCAAATGGATTTCTTTTGCTTAAGTTTAATGTGGCAGCGCAAATATAACCTTTGTAATCAGCCATCCGACATAATTTTTGCTAGGAAATGTTTTTAGGTCGAAGCAACTATGCTGTCGATATTCCTAACAGTATTTCATTTCATTCGTCTGGTTGGTGTACAAACCTAAATACATTGTGTTTTTGTTTCATATTTAAACTTTTCGCTGACGTATAAGACTGATGAACGACCCACCCAATATGAGTGTGTATACCGCTATACACCGTCTGTACATGTCGACATAGGAAGGTTGCATTACGTTAGTTGCATTAGTTGCTCTGTCGACCTAACTGCAATATAGTAGGTACTTCCCGACTGAAACTACAACCGTTTTATTGACAAACCAGGAACTCTCTAAATCAAAACAGTAACAATAACGACGTCACGTTCGTTAGGCTCGCTGTTTGATTGCTAGATCCAATTTTCCATCCCGAGGCAATTCTCCCAATCTAGTGTCACCCAGCTCCGGGTATTTCATCCGAAGTGTGCACGCAATCGGAGGCCCACGTGTGCCTCCGTAACGAGGATATATTTGCGTATGAAGAACACGAAATACCTCTGAATTGTGGAGGGAATAAGGCATTCAACTCGCTCCTCCCGCCCTACACTCCCCACACCTCCCCTCGCGACCCTTTTAACTTTCATCTCTGTCGAGTGCTCGGTCCACATACTTTTGTTCTATTTGATCAATGTTATTAAAATGTCACGGGCCCACAGGATTACAGGACATTTGACTATCGTATAAGCCGCTCACGGATAATAAGGGGCCGAATTTCAGTCGAGTTCAGTTTGCGGTTTGAGTTCTCCCTATATACAGTTAGTTGCTCATTTCTTTTCAACCTCTTCAAACCACTATTGTTTTATACTGCTTTGTTAAATAGTATTTGGGTATTAATGAACAAAGTATCGTTAATCTCAGCGTCTGATGGCTTGCATTTGTTCACTTTTGCTTCTCTGCAACTCAAATGTAAATGTGCTGCTTCATGCTAACCTTAAAATAAATATATTTTTATTTTCAGAATTATTTACTGTAAGAAACTTTCGAATAAATATAATTAAATCTAATTTGGCAAATCATAATAATGTGTAATTTGTTGACGATATGTATGGGAGAGTGAAGACAGGAGAAAAGAGATGAAAGGAAAAATGGCGAATAAGCTTCGTAATGAAAAGTCTTACCTGCAATCCTGAAAGAAAGAAGTTTTAGTTAGTTTATTATAGAATATCACATGCCAAACATCCGCTTCATTCGACGCACATATAAATTAAATAGTAGTTCACATTGTTAGACTATTTATATATGTAGGTATCAATTGCACGTTTAGTGGCGTGAGATCGAGCTTGATTGTATTGCAAATAACATAACAACAGGTTGATTGTGCGACATGGTAGTTAACTGCGTGCGCGCATCTTGCGAGCGTCACACGAGATCGTCGCCAGCGCCCGTAATCACTGCTATCCATTCTGTTAAAACCACCCGGGGTTAAATTAGTTAAGTAGACGCTTCCGTTAATCGTCAGTCGCGGTCGGTGCCGGTCGCTCGCTCTAAATGGATTAATTTATACTTATGAAAGAGGACGTTTTCGGTGTCACGCGAGGATGGGGTGATTGTGTTGTGATTGCTCGCGCTTCCTATGAAGGCATCCTTTATTAAACGATTCGGCCTCGCCTTGCGAGCACACTGCTCACATTAAAACTGTTTACGATTGCGCAACGTCGGTTTACACTTGGATTGGGCTGTGTAAGGTTAATGAAAAGTTTTATGATTATGCACTGTCTGCTATATGGGCTGATCATTTTATTTAATGCTTGTGTAATCTCAATATATAGAGGGTATTTGACGGAATTATTACGCGTGCACGCCCTTTATACATTTTAATTTGTCTTTAATTTGTTCAATGTTTGTCTTCAAACAAATGACTCGAACTCAGTACCAAGCGGGAATCGAAGCCGCGCACAGAAGGTTTATAACAGTTTATAAGGACCCTTATAAACTGGGCTATAATCGGTCGGCATTTGTTTTATTTATTTATTTAATATTTTGTATATCGCTTTATGTTTGTAAACTGCATATATCTACAAATTAGTTGCAGAAAAATATATAGTTCGACGTTTCTATGTACTTATCTCCTATAGAAATGTATGTACGAGTACATATGTCCCAGAGACCGCTGTGCATGTACACAAATCTACATCGAGAGTTATGAACGTGGAGGCGCGATGTCCACACAGCGCTAAGACACCTGAGTCGCCAGGCGCATCGCTCACTGCAATCTGTACATTATTTCTCCATTGTTCGCGTAACGAGCCCCCACCCCCCCCCAAGCGACACCCCCTGCCTCCTAGTTTCCCACACCCCGCCCGGGGCGGCGAAACCCCGCTCGCGCCTTTCTTTTATCATTCCTCTCTTTATTTCCGAATGCAAATAATCCTCCACACGTGTGAGAACCAAAACCATTGTTCTCGCCTGCCACTCCCACCGGGGACCTTGGTGACGCAATCTTTTTCTTCAACGGTTAGGCAAATGTAACTACTTACAGGTAACATAAAGTATGATAGTTTCATTGTGGCCTAAGTCTGGAAAATCTTAAATGAGGGCACAACTCTTTGTTTGCCTGAACTGATTGAAAACTTCAGAAATAATTGTGTTATTTTAACTGCGTAGACAGCTTTTCCATTCAGTTTCTACGCAGTTTCTGTGCCATGGAAAGAATTATCTTTCCATGGCCGATTCTAAAAGACAGGTCGTTCAGGACCAGTCTGGAATGACAGCCTAGATGAAAAATTGATTTAGAGGCTTGAATTCAAATAGAAATCCGTTGAAATTACAGGTAAGTATAAAAAAACAGAAGGTATCTACGATATTTTACGAGTGTATATACAATATAAGATTCGATATATAAGATTTCTAAGAGAATCGAGAATGAACAAAACAAGAACGGATCATTAGTTGATATTAAATTCCGATCTTTTAAGAGAGCCATGAAGAGTCATTTCAATATCTGAAATGTAAGCATTGCATCCATATTAGCGTAATGTTCGAAAATGTAAACTTATTCAGTAGAGTGCGAGGACGATGCAGACGGCAATAAACAGCAGCAGTATGAATGTCACATAGTATTGATTGATCTGTAATTTTGCATAAAACCTTGCACTTGATACAATTTTGTTGATGTACTAACATCATGGAGGTGTTGCGTCGGTGTGGGAGTCGGTCTCCGGCTGTGTAGTGGCGACAGAGCGCCCTACTTGCCACGAGTGGAGGACAAACAGCTCGTTAGGCCTCCGGCCGGCGGAAGGGTGGAGCGCCGCGATTCCCAAGAAAACGTTAAGTGGGAAATCAATACGTATTAGGCGCGATATCGGACCGGCCGCCCGTCACACCATGATGGATGTACGCACCCGAACTTTCCGCCCCAAATCTAATAATGACAATATACAAATTGACGTCCGTGGCCGCTTCCGAAACGCGATAGCGCTGTCGCCACTCACATTATGTAAACAAACATGAAAAAACTGATCGGTCGTTCTCAATTTCAGTAATAGAAATCTCAATTACTGATTTATTTTTTTGCGTCGCTCATCCATCTATCATGCGGCGTCCTATATAGAAGGCTGCTCCCGTGAGTCAATCGTCGCGTCGAATAATGGCCTCGCCTCCGTGACGTCTCTCACAACGAGTGCGATATTGGAGTGGATCGACAGGCGGGAGTCACTCGCGCCTCTACATATTGAAAGCTATTCGGTATTTGCAAATAAATACATGCACGCGACTTCACCTTAGCCGCGGCGCGACGCCGCACACCGCCTCGCGCATCACTGGCGCCTCTAATAAAATTGAAATCGCATTTGCTGACTCTGAGAGACTGTTTTCTTTGATATTGGAAGCCTTGACTCACTATATTCGTTCTGAAGTTCAAATAGTGTCTGCCTTTTATAAAAGTAAGGAGCTATTTTATATGTTGGGACTTATTGCCTTAGGTGCCTTTGGTGCTCTACTCGTATTGATATGACATTACATGCGACATATTCCACGAAGCAGTAATATTTGTTTTAGCACCCTTACTTGTTCTAAAGAATCCTTAACTGCATAAAATGAAAAAATAAACTCCAACAGAGTGTACGATAAATTTTAAAATCTTATATGCTAAAAGAACCAATCGACTAATATTAACTCTTTTAGTTTTCAATGCAGAGGCATCTGTTATCACCGATTCATATCCAACGGTAAACACTTTCATCCAAAGGGTCCTTATGTAAAAGATTTAAAAGTAGACGATAGAATAAGTTTATAAATAGCAGAGGGTGATGCAACACAAGGTAACATACAAAAGCCATTTACGACGCACCCACCTGGGACACTTCCTACATGTACGTGTACAAGGTATTTACACGCTTGCATCTATATTACGTGTCGCATATCGCTGCCTTTTACAAACTAAAAACATATTTTAAGTACATACATTATATTACCTTACGTTACGAGTACAAGTCCTGTGCGATAGATCATCTTTGCATTTGAAATCGTCCTGTACTCTAAATAGACTATCTATACTTGTTTGCATTAAAAACGCCTTAGGAATATGCACATAGGTACGTCATCTAAGAGAAGATGGCACTTGTTAAGCAAACCCAAAAGCGGCTGAGGAGACGTTTTAATGGGAACTACTTCCGTGCTATAGAGACTTACATGAGATTAAGCCGGGGCGAGTGGAAGCAAGGAGTGAGAGGGTAGGTATTTATGTCACCTCGGGGACGCGAGCGCTCGCCCCTCCCCAATTATACCGCAGTAAAAGTCATAAAAAGACACCCGAAGTTTTTACACGAAGAAGCTCACGCGAAATTAAGAGGGGCGCCGAAATGTGAGATGAGCATGAATTTTTTATAAGCCCAGATGATGGTGCTCCGTTTATGATGTCTTATGGCGGATAATGCCCTAGGAGCACGCGCGCTTTGTTCGTCCGACTGAATCATTGATAAGCTAGCTTTATTGCTGCCACAAGCTATAACAAATAATTAATTACTTTTATCCAGCCTTAAACCGTTTCTACGCTCACTCCAAATACGCCAGCTACTCATAACTTGTTGATATCCAGGTTTGATCGTCCGCGTTGTAAAATGTTATCTAAGCCTCAATCACTCTTCCCGTAGTCCTTTGAAAAACGTATCACTAGCTAGACTGGTACTGTCACTGTGAGAAGAAATATCTCTGTCGTACATTTTACTTTCAAAGCTTATTGGTATTCACTTCGAAATCAGCATATTTTTCTATTTATAAGGTTTTATAGTCATTTAGTTTATGGCGAACTCGTTTGTAAGCTTTCAAGACTCAAATGAAAATAATGTATTGTTTATAAGCAACGAGTCCCATAGGGATATAATACTCGTATATAGTCAAATGTGCTCTTTCAATGCTATAAATAATACTTTTATTTAATGCGATTTATGTTTACGAAAGCAGGTCGAAAACGACCTGAAAGCTGGTTAATGCAAACGACAGTTTTTGTTTTGTTCACGCTTGCATGGAACAATACATTCTCACGTTTAATTTCTTTCGGGGTTCAATTGGTTCTTTTACGACTGTGTTTATTGAGCTTATGCAAAATGCAAGAATGGCAATTGTATTCCTATATGAACGGGCTTAATGCGTTTTGTCAGTAAACATACTTACAGCGGATATACTGGTACACACTGGTAATTGCAGTATAAACTTTTTCTAGACTGGAGTATAATAAAACTGTAGCGCAGTTCGTAGCATAATGGTTCGATGCACCCACCGTGTATGAGATAAAGGGTACGGCTGAACACTGTTCAATGTATAATTCATATGGTGAAAACACTTATATTAACGCGTTTCGTATGGCCAGTATCGTTCGCCATGTTTGTTATCGCTGCTTTATGTAGTCGGTTTAATAATTACAAGGAGCTCCCAACTATAGCAATATAGGCAATAATAACTATTTATTAACGTCACTATATTTCCTTGGCGGCCCGCTCCGCGTTTAACTTCATCGTGATAGTTAATTATTTATTTAAAAATAGAATTAGATCCCTTTATTGATCAAAATCAAATGACATTGTTCTAGCAGTTCACAGGACATGTTCTAGCAGTAAATAAGTTAAGCTCTCAAACTCAATTCATCGGCTGGGTTATACCAACTATGGCCACTAGCTGACAACTAACAACTCGTGACCACGGTTGGTGTCACCCAGCAACCCATGTAAAAGGTAAACATACGCGATTAAGATCCGTTTAACTATCGCCAAAAAATAACGAACAAATGGTTACATTTGCTTTATACTATTTGCTAATCTACCGAAGAAAATATAACTAAATTTCTAAAAATAAACATGTAATTTTACATATAAACTACATAGTGTATCGGAAGGTGGCCCCACCGTAAAGTTTCAGCTGAACTGAGTGTCACACAGTAGCTGTACCCTTGTTGCGTTTGAGTAAGTAGCCGACAAACCCTGCGGTGCGTGCGTGCGTGCTTGGTCGGCCTCTGGTCGCAGCTAATATGATTATGACAGTGCTACGTGCCAACCCAACTCTGAGAATCCTCGCACAAATATTCATTAATCTTTCACGGCCCGACGTCCGCCGCGATGGAGATTTAATCAGATTAAGGATCATCTTTTTTGCGGGAAAAGTCATGCCCTTTTGTTGCTAGTCGGCCGTCGCTCGCACTTTTGTGCTAAATTTATGACGGGCGATGTTTGCTCTGAATGTAAATGTGTAGCGTGAAGAAAATTTACCTTCAAATATTATTTTTTCAGCCCTTACTCATTGCTTGTCGCATCGGTTTTGTTGTTGTATTAACATAGCCGGTGCATGTGTGTAGACGGCGCCAGAGAGACTGTTGGTCCGCGAGTCGACCTCGCCACGCAGTCTGCCCCAAACAACTCGTGGACGCGATGCGCTTTTATGACCGATATATTTAGTAACGGCTCACCGGTTTAGGGTAATACGACGCGTCGTAATAACGCCCTTTTAACGGATATCAAATATTTAATAAGTATATTTAATAGCTAGATATATTTAATTAACGAAGTTACTTATTATAATCGCCCAGTCTTTATGGTTTAATAAACTTTAACGTATTTCCAATAAATAGTGTCCAAAGGGCTTTGCAAAAATGTTAACACTTAAATCGTCGCGCGGCAAGAGTTCGTTTGATTCGTAGATAGGGCGCGGAAGGCCGAATAAAAAGTAAAATTAAGCGCGGCGAAACGCGCGTAAAATTATTTTACCATTGTATGCAAATCGATGCCGACGTGATTATTTTATTTCCTAAGAGGTCCAGAATATAAATCTCGATTAAAATAAATAAACCAGTCTGCGCAACGTCTCTTAGTTGATAGGTGTATTTTATAATGTTTAAATAGCTGTTCACATGATGCCACGTGTTTAGATTTCACTTAACTTCATTTAATCGTTACTTTATGACATTCCGTCTGCAGCCATTTTATTATCCACTGCTGAACCTGGGCCTCCTTATGCACATTGTCTTGTGCATGAGGAATGTGTAGACTTAAAACGCCACACTGACCAAGTTGTTGGCGAGTCCACTCTTTGTTATTCCTTAGTCGTCTTTTACGACTCCCACGGAAAGATATGGGATGGTGCTATTGTAAATATAATTATTCTAATTAATATGATGCTATTTTATGGCATTACGACTCGTAATTTTCAATTAAAGCTAAAGTCAAAACCCCAAATTTTTAAAGATATCAATAAATTCAATATTAATAAATGATAGTTAAATAAATATAAATTCTAATTGTTTATTTGCACAATGTAAGTGGGTACAAGTTGTTATTTGCGCATATTCGATCGTCACATTACCAGTCTGACATGCATTTGCAATGCTTTATTAATTTAATGTTAATTAATTCTAGCAAAGGGGTCTCCAAAGGTAGGTCCAAAGCATGCCAACGTTTGTAATTTTGGACCGATATTGACATATATTGCGGATTTCCACAGACGACAGTATCCACTTACCATCAGGTGGACTGTATGCTCGTCTGACTCTTTTTTTTCCATAAAGTAAGAAAGAAATTTGCACCCATAGTGTAACGTTCTAGCAGTGTGAGTGTAACGTAATAACAAATCTGATGCGTTTTCCTATCGTTTGCTGATGTCGAAAAGTCCGTACGTGGAGCCGAATGTGGAAATAGCAGCACAATGCCCACATTTTTGATGGATTCTACATCTAACAGCCACGCGCCGTTTAGGGGAGAATGACCGATATTCCTCTTTTTAGGCCCCGTACGGTCAACAGAAAAATTGTGAGAGAATAACTCTCACTCAGCAAGGGTATCCCCTTGCTTGAAATTAACGTCGCACAATTGGAAATGTATTACTATTTATTTATATGCTTCACTTCCATACATTTTTTTAAACTTCTGCTGACTAGTAAAACCGGTTAAGTTTACTCATCAATGCTGTACTGTACACATCAGTGCATTTTTATAACCGACTGTACAACCTCGAAACGAATACAGTTGTCATTTCCCCATATTTCTGCCTCACATGTGTTCTTTTTCTCTAAACTTTTTTGGCAAATCCTGGAATTTGCGTCTCCATTGCTGAAGATGTCAACCCTTGTTTATATACACTTAGGTTTCTTCTATGCTTATAAAGGTTTTAAGCAATGAATCAGATAGTGGATTATGATATGACCCAAATACAGAGGATTCGAGCAATAATCTACTATCGGATGGGACTACCCCTACAGTGGGACGTTATAGACTAATAACGTACTACTATCAAAAGGATTTTAATATGAGTATAACAGACGATTACAAAGATCACGTTTAGACAATATATCGTTGATCGTTCAATGAAATGACAATTCTTGAAGGTCTACTTTACAAGTCATCACAACCATTCAGACTATCGACTTCAAAAAACTCGCGGCACGTAACATTCTTGACACCCGATGTGGATAAACCTGGCGGCCATCTTGGATATAAACGCATAACTCATTTATTAAAAGGAGACGCCTTAGTCCCTGCGGCGCGCGGTGTCTAATGAAAGTTGGCTCTGCAAAAACGTAGTCACTCCGGGAATGTGTCGCCCGCGCGTTCTGGGACGTGTACAGGCTATAAAAATAGCTGTGGCCGGTGCACGAGGCACCGGTCTCGCCCCCTCACTATTTCTTTTTCAATCAATTCAATCATCGGCCTCCATATTCGATTGGCTTTCGGCGGCCGAATTTTGGGCTCCTTCAAGCGGAATAGGGCAACTTTAAACGTGATAGCACCTTATTGATTTCGGCTACTTCTTACTTTATACTTAGAATTATGATTTAAAATCTATATTGTGAAATTTGTGGAACGTTATCTCTTAAATGTTTAAATAACTGGATATAATTAGTCCTTTCGCTCCTTTTCAGCTTCTATATGTTAAAATATAATTAAATCTGTTTAGAGTTAATTAATGACTGCAACCCACCCACTTGATGGGATTAATAATTGATATCAAACGAAAAGAAATATTTAAATTACGTTTATATTAAAAGTTAAAACTATAAGAAATTTCACTGATGTACTTAAAATGATCCTACTATGTGTTAGAACGTTTGGATAAAAAATAAAAACCATGTACATTCATGGCTTTTATTTTTTACCCAATAAAAAGAATGTAAATATTTAAATTACAGTTACATTAAAATTATAAGAAATTTCACTGATGTACTTAAAATAATCCTACTACGTCTTAGAACGTTTGGGTAAAAAAGACAAACCATGAACGTACTCAATAAAAAGAATGTAAATAACCACAGTGCTGTTATAAAAAGTCTCGCGACAATGAAGCACGTGCCCTCTACGAATAACAAGACAAATTAAAAAAAAAAATATCTTTAAAGCAATAGAAAGTTTATATTCCTCTTATTGCTTCTTTTACCTTGTTGTCTTACAAAGGTTGTTTATGTAGCACACGTTGTAAGCCAAACATCCAACTATAATGAGATGATATGAAACGTTATATTCATTACTTGTTTTTGTAATAATTTATATTAATTTCGAACATTCTAGGTCCACATTCTAAAGCTGTTGCTTTTTGCGGCTACTGTTAATTTCAGCGGACAATGGGTGGAGCGATCGCCGATCGCGTCCGAACAATCGACGCGCCATTGTGAGCTCACTTAATTGCTCCCTTTATCACTGAATAATTTCAATTCCAACATCGACGAATAAACGATTGCTTATTTCATCGATTTTACACTGGCAAATAACTCGATTCCGGGAACGTTTTAATTGTGCATTGGAGTCGTCAATTCGAATGTTCCGATAATAGGTTCCGATTGAATAAAAGTGGAATCAGCTTACAGTGACCCATAGTTAACCTGGAGTTATTTTAACAGCCGCCCGCTTGGGTGGTAACGAGCGAGGATATTGTCTCGAGACATAACGGCTGATTTTACGATCAAATCGGCCCAGTTGGTGCTTAATGTAAAACCAGTTTAAATACACTCGTAAATCTTATGAGCGGCGTGCCCACGCTTTTCACGGGTTTAGGTGACATTTCGTCTCAGACGACGATTGGACCACCTCGTCATTCTCTTCCGCGAAATGATTTATTTACTGCCTAATGTACAGACAATGCCAAGCTACCTAAATGTCCGATGCACCGAAATACTGTGTTAGAAATAAGACGTGCTGTACGAATTGTTGACAATCTAACAACAACTCGTATCGATTGTCAACAATTCGTTCAACACGTCTAACCTATTGGTAAGTGGAAACTTACCTATAGTTTAGAATCTACCTCTACCACCCGTAAGACGGTTCTGAAGAGCTGCTTCCGATTCGGAACTGATACCAGTTTCGGATTTCTACAATCGCATGTCTTATCATCGAAACGCCATTTAACTGCGCGTTTATTCAAAACACCTTATGCCGCGAACCCAAACGTTCTACTGTTTTGAAATGTTAACTGAGGTTTTTTATACTACAATATGACGCTCTTCATGAAAGCTGTAGATACGATTGTACAAGGCCGGTAGTGCATCCGTATCCTCCGTGGTGTCCATGGGCTATGGTAGGCACTTCATCATCCGATGGAACGCTATCCCGTCTGCCACCGCCACCTCCTCTGTAAAAAGCGTCTTAAACAGCAAAAAGATGCAAATATGCAAAAAGAATATCGGCAAACATTAGTTCTACTTATGAATAAAATTTGTGATCAAACATAATAATAGGTAGTCGGATAAGTTCGCGGCCTTTTTCAACGTATGAATTTAGCGTGATATATTTCTGGCAACACTGATGACTGGCGGGAAAATGTTATACCGTTGACAGCTGACTTTTGTAATGGCGACAAATTGTAATTACAAGTTAAAATTACATGTTTTACAACTTTTTTCGACAAAGGTATGACTGCATCTAGTGCTCGAAAAGAGATTTGTGGTGTTTATGGAGTCCATGCTTTATCTAAAACTACTGCAAAAAAATGGTTCAGTTGATTCAGGTCTGGTAATTTTGATGTCAATGATCTTCCTCGCTGTGGTTATCCTATTAACGTAAATGATGATGTTATCATTGAAAAAAAAATGAAGCAGATCAACACATAAACAGTCATCAAATTGCGGAAGAGTTTACAGTCACCACTCAACAGTTTTGGATCACCTGCATAAACTGAATTTTGTAAAAAAAAGCTAGATGTTTGGGTGCCGCATGATTTAAATGACAGATACTTGGTGAATAGAATTTCCTTATTTCCAGCGAGATGTTGCTAAAACGAAATCGACCCATTTCTGAAGAGATTGGTAACAAGCGATGGGAAGTGGATCACCTACGATAACAATATTCGAAAACGATCTTGGTCTAAGAGAGGTGAGCCATCACAAATAGTCCCAAAGCCAGGTCTCACTCCGAACAAAGTCATGTTATGTGTATGGTGGAACTGTAAAGGCATTATGTATTACGAGCTTTTGCCACATGGTCAAACGATTAATTCTGATGTCTACTGTCAGCAGTTAGTGTTTACGATGCGCACACTAGGCGCGCACCTGCCTCGCGTTACGCGAAAGCAGCCCGAGGAATGTGCACTCGGGCCCAAATGTAAACTTACTCAATATATCCACCGGAGGTGGGTAAGCACAATATAGAACAATTTATACAATTTAGAGGTCTCACTTACCCCAGGTGGTTTTGCCCACACACAAATCTGGAAAGTGTACCTACGCTAGTCCCTACTAGACGTGACCTATCTTAGTGTGATTGAATATATATATACATTCCCAATAAATACTTGTGTAGTAATCCAAGTCTCGTTCCGTGGTGAGCCGGTGGCCGCTATCGTTCGGCAACTCACACCCGGCAGCAAATCACCTCGAGAATCACTTCCAAACCACAAGCACAATCACAACAAATCCAACCAAAACACTCGCGTGGCACAAGGATATCGCGAACAAGACCTATTACTAGGCGCGAATACCAAATAACAACTGTCCGTGGCCGCGGTGTGAATTTATCTCCTTTTAACTCCGCTCGCCGCCGAGCGCGTGTTACTACTAAAAATATCAAATTCTCAAACCGCCTTCAATATGGCGGGGACAAAAAAAATGTTGCTTCAAATAATCAAGGTATGCGGGTATGCAAAGATGCTCGCGCCAATTCCAAACAATCCCCCGTCCCGAGCCGAAGTATTCGGGTCGCTAATCAATGGGTAAGCGGGATAATGTCGCGACGGCCCGCTTCAAAATAGAATCGCCCACCAAGACCTCGGCTAACCTGGGAACACCATCAGAGCCCGGAAAAAGGTTAACAATGCGCCCCCGGCGCCAACACAAGGGCGGTAGGTTAGCATCTTTAACCAACACGAGGTCCCCAACCTTCGGCGGATTCGTTTTGTCCGTCCACTTGACGCGCTGCTGCAGAGTGTGCAAATATTCAAGGTGCCAGCGTTTCCAGAAACTCTGAGTGAGTTGCTGGAGCAATTGAAAACGCGACAAACGAGAACTGGGCACATCAGTCCAAGGGTACTCTGGCAGAGCGACGAGTGGCTGACCAATCAAAAAATGGCCCGGCGTTAGGGCTTCCAAATCATTCGGATCCGACGAAAGTGGGCATAGCGGTCGAGAGTTGAGGACGGCCTCAACTTTCGCAAACACGGTCGCGAGTTCCTCAAATGTGAGAATCGTCTCACCAATAACGCGCCTCAAATGGGTCTTTGCCGATTTAACTACGGCCTCAAAAATTGCGGACAAACTGGCGGATCGAAGCGCCAGGTTATCCCACGGAGGGCCATCTCACGACCCAAATTCATTTTCTGCTCTTCAAGAAACTCATACACATCCCTTAAGTAGTTATTGGCCCCATGAAAATTAGTTCCGTTGTCGGACCTAATCAACGTAGGAAGTCCCCTACGAGATACAAATCGGCTGAGGGCCGCTACGAAGGCTTCTGTGGAGAGAGCAGACACAACTTCCAAGTGTGTGGCCTTAGTAGACAGGCACACAAAAACACACAAATATGCCTTTACGGATTTGGCATTACGAAGCTGAGATGACTTCACCAAAAAAGGACCAGCAAAATCCGTACCAACTGTGGCAAAGGGTCTAGACTCAGAGACTCGGTCCGCGGGCAAATCGCCCATCTGGGGTTGCATGGTAGAAGCTTTAGTTCTGTAACAAGACATGCAACGAAAAATGACTCCCCGGACGAGTCGTCTAGCCGACAAAATCCAAAATTCGCGTTGCAAAATCGCCAACAGTGCGTTACAGCCTGCATGGGAGTTCTTGATGTGGCGATCCATCGCCAGCAATCGCACCAAATGTCCATCTTTCGGCAAGAGAAGAGGATGGCGGACACCATGAGGCAAATTGGCATGTCTAAGCCGACCTCCCACGCGCAGTAGACCCGAAGGATCCACAAAGGGATTCTATCGCACAATTGCGCCTTTCAATTTAGCGGGACCTTCCTTCATAGATTTTAACTCTGAAGCGAAGCTAACAGACTGTACTACGCGAATCCAACTCAATAGCGCTTCATGTCGTTCCTCAGACGAGATGAAGGCTGACAACAATTTATTTTGTGGGTTTTTAACATTGTGACGCCAACGTCTAACCCAAGATGTCACATTCAAAAGTTTATCCAGTGAGCTGTACCTGGCCAGCAAAACATCGGGATCACATGATGATTCCGCTGCTTGGCCGCTTCCGGCACCATCGGCCACTGGTAAACTTACAAAGCCTATCGCAGGCTGAACTAGAGTGATCCGTGAGGCCGGCCAAATTGACACTGGTCCCTTCAACCAGTCCGGACCCCACCACAACGGATGTCCAATAATCTCTAGGGCTGAGCATCCACGTGATGCACAATCAGCTGGGTTTATATTGCCAGGGACATGTCGCCAAATCAATCGAGCTTGCGACGCCTGGATCTGGGAAACACGGTTCGCCACAAACACCTCCAAGGTGTGAACAGAAGCTCGCAACCAACAAAGCACAATTTGACTGTCTGTCCATGCAAAGACGTCTACTAACTCTACGGAGCGCCCTAGAGTAGCGACGACATGATTCAAGAGACGAGTCAAGAGAGTGGCGCCTGACAATTCTAGCTTCGGTATTGTCATACGCGAGCGAATAGGCGCAACCTTGCTCTTTGCTAGAACCGGCGAGACCAAAACATGTCCAGCAGCATCCACTGTGCGTAGATAAACAACCGCTCCATACCCTCGCTCGGAAGCATCACAAAAGCCATGAAGGCTGGCTCTATATTTTCCAGACGGAAGGAAACGTCTGGGCAAGGAAACCCGATTAAGAGCTGGGAGGGATGACACAAACTCTAGCCATTCCAATAATAACTCTCCATGAAGAGGCTCATCCCACGACAATTCAGCAGCCCATAATTTCTGCAAAAAACATTTCGCCCACAAAATGACTGGACTGATCCAACCATTCGGATCATAAGTCCGAGCGACAGTGGACAACACTGATCGCTTCGACCAAGACTTCGGGGACTGTAGGTCCACATGATAAGTGAAGACATCCTGGACTGGTCTATACTGGACACCAAGGACAGCCAACATGTCAGGATTGTCTACATTCTGGAAGATGTGGGGATTCTGCTGGTGCTCCTCCGGCAAATCGGCAAGGAGCCGAGGTGAATTCGACAACCACTTTCGCAATTCATAGCCACCAGCTTTCATGAGGTCAATCAATTCGTCCCGCAAGATGAGAGCCTCTTCTACAGTTGCTGCCCCACTACAGCAGTCGTCAACATAAATATCCTCTTTCAAAATGGCAGCCGCGCGAGGAAACCTTATCCGCTCTCGTTCAGCTAGCTCCAAGAGCGAGCGGATCGTAATGAAGGGACTAGAACGCAAACCATAGGTGTTGACACGAAGTTCATAGACAACCATGGGATCGTCAGGATGCTCTCGCCACAAAATCAGCTGGAATCGCCGGTCATCGCGATGAATTACCGTCTGTCTAAACATCTGACGTATGTCAGCGACGAACACAATTGCATGACGACGAAACCCAGTGAGGATATCTCCAATGTCTCGATGTAGCTTAGGTCCGGCATGGAGACACTGATTCAAAGATACACCAGAAGTAGTAGGCGCTGACCCATCAAAAACTACACGTATCTTGCCACCTGGCGTCTTCATAACGGCATGATGAGGAAGGAAGTAATGCTCCACTGAGCGCCAATCAATATTCGACACAGACATGTGTCCCAAATCCTCATATTCTCGCATGAACTCAATATATTTCCGGCGAAGCTCCGGATCCCGCTTCATGCGACGTTCCATGGAGACCAATCTTCGTTCAGCCAACTGCCGAGACTCGCCAAGCGGAGGCCTATTGGCCAAAAAGGGAAGACGGGTGACAAGCTGACCAGAGGCGAGGCGACCTGTGTTGCTCTGGTAGAAGCTTTCACACTCTTCGTCCTCTGGACACAATCGAGGCATAGAGGGAGGTTCCTCCACTTCCCAAAACTTCTGAACGGCGTCAGAAAGCGTGGATCCCACACGTAGCCCATCCTCAGCAAAAAACACGGTCGAAACCGGAAGGATAGGGCCCAACAATGCCGAACCAAAAATCGTGGGGACCACTACCAAACCACCAGGCTGCAAAGCTCTCCAACTACCCGAACAAACCTGTCCCAAAATATTACTCCCCAACAAATAGGTCAACAGGACCTGGAGTATGAAACATGGGGTCAGCTAAAGCTAAACCCTTTGTCAAAGCTATGACAGGTGGAGGAAGCTTTATGCGCGGGTGGTTACTCAAAATATTCTCCAGCACAATAACCGGAATCTTGGTTTTCCTGGTTCCAAGTGGTACTGGAGAAAATTCCACAAAGGTGTGACCAACTCTATTGGTCACCTTAACGTTTCCCACTCCGTAGACTGGGAAAGGAGAAGGACCGACACAGAGGTCCAATTGGCTCACCAACCAAGCTGAGACTATACAACCCTGGGCACCCGAGTCCAAAAGGGCACGAACAACAATCGAGTTGCCCTTCGGGTCCCATAGCCGCACAGAGACCGTAGGCAAGAGGATGGTCTCTGGGTTCTCAGCGTGGTGAGCTGCGAGTCCCTAGCGGGAGAAGTTACGGAGTGAGGGCTCCCTCCCCGAGTGCGGCAGGGGACGATAACTGTCTACCTTGCCCTCACCGCGACGACCCTGCACAACATGTGCGGATGAGAGGGGGGCTGCAGCCTGCCCTCCCAGGCGAGGCGGACGCCGCTCCGACCCCGGTCGCTTCAACAGCGGGGGGGAGAATCTCCGGTTGCGGTAGACTGGTGAGTACTCCGCAAACCCAACAGCGCCTCTAGGGGGTGGCGAACGCCTACCCCCGCCCGTAAGGGCTCGATCCTGGGCGCTGGACCTGACAGGACTGTCACCACCAGCGCGAGCAGCCAAATGTCCCTCAGCATCGCGAACACCAGGACCCTCCCGGTTGCGGTTCGCACACAAAAGAACGTGGTGAGCACCACCACATTGTCCACATGGACGAGGCTGAGGACACTCTCGCTGGAAGTGACCCTCCAGGCAATGGTAACACAATCGCCTCTCCTTGGCGATGTGTCGACGCGCTGCTACGCGCAAGGCCACAAATTTGTGGCAAGCAGTCATCCGGTGGCCGGAGCGCTTGCAGTATCTGCAAGCCACGGACTCCTCTTGGGAGACCCCATATCTCGGCCGTGACTGCTTGAAACCCGGCGGACCCTGCGGTCGGGCCAGTGGTCGCTCTCGGCGAACGCTAGGCTGCGGCATCAAGGGAGTGGAACCCTCCACGGTATCCACCCTGCGACACTCGTCTTCGAGGAACCTTTCGAGGTCCTCATAGGAAGGCAGGTGAGTGGAACTGTCCCCACCATACTGTCGCTCAAAACGCAGCCGCATCTCCAAAGGCAGTTTCGCCAACACAATATGGAGCAACAAAAAGGACCACTGGTCCACTGGTAAGTCCAATCGCCTTAAGGCGTTAACCGCCACCAAAACAGGGTTTACAATATCTGTCGGTAAGGCTGACGCACAGGCAACCTTAGGCAGATTCAAAATTTGCCCCACATGGGTGTCAGCCAAAAGGCGCACGTTGTGGTAACGGCGCTTTAACAAGTCCATGGCTGTCGAGTAGGTGCTGTCATCGACCTTCAGGTGCTGTACCAGGCCTAGAGCCTCTCCCTGTAAGGAGGCCAACAGGTACGCCATTTTTTGAGCAGCTGACAGGTCGGTAGTAGCTCATCCACTGGTCCAAATCACCGTCAAAGGTGGGAAGGTTGAGCGTGGGGAGACGACCCAACAAGGCATGGGGTGCAACAAGTGAATCCCCACCAGAGGGAGCTGAGATGTGGGAGACCGCCTCGTTAATGGTGTCCACAAACTCGTAAATCTGGCCAAAGTCCACTTCATATCGCTGCTTCTGCTCGTCCGGTACAGGCGTTTCCAAATTCGCCATAAATGTCAAGCCCTCAGCAAAACTCCTATCTAACGCCACCAAACGGCATTTCACTCGCTCGGGCGAGTAAGGCTTGCTTCCGGTCCGGGCGGTTGACCATTGCAACCGCAGAAGAAAACCATCTCAGCTGCGCAGTCATTGCGGACTGATGTGTGGAAAAGGTCACCTTGACAGACATGTCTACACTTCAGGACGCACGCAATACAAAACAAAAACCAAAAATAAAAAACAAAAATAAAAGTAAAAAAAAAACAACAATAACAAAAAAATAACAAAATAAAAAACAAAAAATGCAGTGGAGGCACAATAAAAACAAAAGGGGTGCGTATGTGTCTTCAAGAAGGTATAACCGTCCAAAATATTAATTAAGACTACCTGACAACAACAACAAAAAAAACAAGTTAAATTATCAAATTAAAATAAACGCAACCAAAAATGTACACGAGCGTGGACTCAATAAAACCGCAATGTCCAGCTATCAAAAAAAAAACGTGAAGCGTTATATCCAAAAAAAATTATTAACGTGTGTGGGTAACTAGCCACCTACTAAACGTCGCACGCGTGGATTCAAAATATCTTCAGAATACAAAATATACGTAGGGCCTAGCCTTCAAACCGTGAACGTAAAATAAAAATCAAAAACCAAATATTTAAACCAAATTACCAATATACAAAAACAAAAAGTCATCAATATTAACTACCTAACGGTATTATCAATATCATCAATATCACGTAACGGTATCAAACCACGCTCTGCTACCAGATGTTTACGATGTAGCAGGAGCGTGGACCCAATATACGCAAGGCCCTTAACACGTGAAGTTACAATTATCACGACCAAATATTGAATAATGACAAAACAAAAAAAAGAATGGTTGATGACGGTATCAACCACGCTCTGCTACCAGATGTTTACGATGTAGCAGGAGCGTGGACCCAATATACGCAAGGCCCTTAACACGGGAAGTTACAATTATCAAGTTGATGAATAATGACAAAACAAAAAAAAAAAGAATGGTTGATAACGGTATCAACCACGCTCTGCTACCAGATGTTTACGATGCGCACACTAGGCGCGCACCTGCCTCGCGTTACGCGAAAGCAGCCCGAGGAATGTGCACTCGGGCCCAAATGTAAACTTACTCAATATATCCACCGGAGGTGGGTAAGCACAATATAGAACAATTTATACAATTTAGAGGTCTCACTTACCCCAGGTGGTTTTGCCCACACACAAATCTGGAAAGTGTACCTACGCTAGTCCCTACTAGACGTGACCTATCTTAGTGTGATTGAATATATATATACATTCCCAATAAATACTTGTGTAGTAATCCAAGTCTCGTTCCGTGGTGAGCCGGTGGCCGCTATCGTTCGGCAACTCACACCCGGCAGCAAATCACCTCGAGAATCACTTCCAAACCACAAGCACAATCACAACAAATCCAACCAAAACACTCGCGTGGCACAAGGATATCGCGAACAAGACCTATTACTAGGCGCGAATACCAAATAACAACTGTCCGTGGCCGCGGTGTGAATTTATCTCCTTTTAACTCCGCTCGCCGCCGAGCGCGTGTTACTACTAAAAATATCAAATTCTCAAACCGCCTTCAATATGGCGGGGACAAAAAAAATGTTGCTTCAAATAATCAAGGTATGCGGGTATGCAAAGATGCTCGCGCCAATTCCAAACAGTTAGTAAAATTGAAACAAGCACTTGAAAAACGCCCAGAATTAATGAATAAAAAAGGTGCAGTTTTCCAACACGTCAATGCTCAACCGCATACATCTTTCATGACTAAACAAAAAATTAATGGACCTTGGCTGGTAAGTTTTAATGCATCCTCCATACAGTCTACACATAGCATCTTCGGATTATCATTTATTCCGCTCTTTACAAAATTTCTAAATGAAGTAAAATTACATTCAAGAGAAGCCTGTATAAACCATTTAAATCAGATATTCGCTCAGGAACCCCAAAAATTTTATAACGATGCCGTAATGAGTCTGCCTGAAAAATGTCGAAAGATTAAAAGCGAATTAAATGGACAATATACCGTTCAATTTATCTAATACAAAAAAGTCACTATAAAATTATTATTTTTTATTTTCATTTATAAATAGTTATTTTCACTATAAAAAGGCCCGAAACTTATCAGACTACCTATTTAGTATTTTGATTTTATCCATATTAAAGGCACTAGATTAGAGGCAAATGGAATAATTCCAATTGCTTTGGCAATTGAGACATAATATCAATGCCTTGTATACCAGGCCTCAGACATTTTCCCGCTTGTTCAAGAGGTTCAGGTATGTTAACTACCATATTCTCTTACCTCTTTACATGCAGTTAACTACTGTTATCATCAATTAAATAATAAAATATTGACTTTGAAAGCCGGAAATTTTATAGCACTTTAGCTGCTTGAAAGGTAAGACAATTTAAAAATGAAAACCAACACTACTTTCATTGGCCAACAACTCCTAAGAATAAGAGTATTAAATAAACTGATTGTTGATTAAACGTAGGCGTTGCATTCCCATGGTGCGTCGACGCGGAAATAACAGTTCAAATGAATCTGAATGGCATTATGGCCGAAGAGCACGTCGGCCCATAAATCGCATCCCCCGATAGAACAATTAAAAGACGAGTTTAAAACAATTACGCAACAGTGGCCCTCGGGCGGCTCGTGATGCCATAGAACAAGAATAGTGATACAGAATTCACATAACAATAAAAATACGGTTTAGATATTGTATTTTTCAATATGAATCTCACTCGTGCCGCACATCGTCAACAAAATTATCCAAAAGTATAATTGATAAAACACACAAATAACGATTAAATTCTCAATAAAAAATATAACTAAGAATTGTTAGGTTTTTTTTCTTCATATGGTGGCAATGGTGCAATTAGCACATTTTGCCAATGTCAAGTTTTCTTTGTAATAAACAATTTCAATGTGAAAAACGTATACCCGTCAATGTCCAGTCCCGTCGAAGTAAGTCAGGAATCGCTCAGTAAAACGATAGTAGGTTTAGTGAGGACTCCTTGGATGCACACGAAAAACGCAGTCCAACGCTTTTATTTGATTATGACAAACACCACGCACGACAAACACTTTAAAGTTTAATGAACTATCACTATTAAACCACAAAACGTTCAATACACTTTTTTACAATAATCAAACAATAACTCAACTTCACTTCTCGAGTTCGCGCCAAAAAGTAAAATTGTTAGTTAGGTACATACCTGTACTTTGGAGTATAAGCATCTGTTAGGTGAAATAGCAAAGAAAAATGTATTTAAACAATTATGTACAAACCTTTATTTATTCCAATTTTAACGTTTACGAATCGAGAATTCTAGTTTTACATTAAAAATAAGTATTAATTTAATATTTCAAATAAAAGTATTCGCGACATTTTAAAGTAGGTATCTACCTACATATTTCAAGCTTCGAAAATCCTACCTGTAAAGTTTTAATAACTATTTTAAACCAGTGTACTGAGCGATTGAAGTTAGGCGTTAGTAGCTAAACTAATAAATAATTTACTAAACTATTTCTAAGTGCATAACTTCAAATACGAGCATATTTTTAAACAAAATTTAGACCACTCTTTTTTCAATATATCATTTCAAGGGTGAAGTGTTTAAGTTTCAATTTACATTTTTGAAAATTGTAGAAATGACAGAAATTTCAAAAAATTCGGGTTGATTATCTTTATATAGACAATAAATAGTTTCATATAGGTACATACTCTTTGTCATCGCAAAATATAGCTATCCGTTTACTGAAGTGATACCGCGAAGGCAAAAACGGTCTGTATGCTAATTATTGTAGATGTACTGAGATAATAACAAGAAAAACTATTTGCCAAATTTTGATTTTGATTGTTTTGCTTGCTTGTCAAATTCAAATTATTTATATGCTGAACGAATGGTTTTATACAGACGGTAATGTGATCATGACCTCCAATTCATTCTAGCGGTGTACTGGTGTACCGGTGTGCAATAGTACATTACTGTCCAGGCCCGAAATAAAGCAATTGACGGCCGAGTAATATTGGAACACTAAAAAGTGTACACTAAACACTAAAAATAACCTCGCTACTGTCCAGCAATCTCTATTATTGTCGTGTTGAAAATTGCTGGCGTGCGTACAGAAAAGAGCCGATTGACGTATTCCTTTTTTAAAATAATGAAGCCGTTTCCGAGCAAGTAGGAGAAAAAATATTTATAAACAACAATAATTATTGTTATTATTATTTATTTGTTATTTTAGTATTCTTCTTTTGTGTCGATTTTGATTTGTTCGATTTCATTAATTACTTTATCGTACTTACGAATGGCATCATTAGTTTTTGTAAAAAATATAAAATAATGAAGCTCTATGGTATATATATATATATATTCACATATACATATATATATTTTCGTCAATTCGATAAGTACCTATAATATTTTATTTATCTAAATATTAAACATTGTACAATTAAATGCTTACCTTAAAAAAAAACTTGTAGTTGTCTATAATTATTTGCGTCACTGTTATTTTGTATTGTATTATCTACATAAATATTTATTGAACGGAATACTGTCCATTTAATTCGACTATCTTTCGCCATTATTCTTGGCAGAGCCATTATCCCATCGCTATAAATTTTTTGGCGTATCTGAGCGAAAAACTGATTTAAATGGTTTATACAGGCTTCTCTTGAATGTAATTTTACTCCATTTAGAGAATTTTGTAAAGAGCAAAATAAATGATAATCCGAAGGGGACTGTATTGAGGATGCATTAAAACTTACCAGCCAAGGTCCATCAATTTTTGTTTAGTAATCAAAGATATATGCGGTCCAACATTGTCGTGTTGGAAAACTACACCTTTTCTGTTCATTAATCCTCGGTGTTTTTCTGCAAGTGCTTGTTTCAATTTTACTAATTGCTGACAGTAGACATCAGAATTAATCGTTTGGTCATGTGGAAAAAGCTCGTTATACACAATGCCTTTCCAGTCCCACCATACACATAACATGACTTTGTTCGGAGTGAGGCCTGGCTTTGGGACTATTTGTGACGGCTCACCAAGACCAAGATCGTTTTCGAACATTGTTATCGTAGGTGATCCACTTCTCATCGCTTGTTACCAATCCCTTCAGAAATGGATCGATTTCATTTCGTTTTAGCAACATCTCGCTGGAAATATGGAAATTCTATTCACCAACTTTCTGTCATTTAAATCATGCTGCATCCAAACTCTAGGTTTTGTAAAAAATTATTATACTATATAAAGCTGAATTAAGTTTATACAGGTGATCCAAAACTGTTGAGTGGTGAATGCTAAGCTCTTCCGCAATTTGATAACTGCTTATGTGTCGATCTGCTTCAATTTTTTCAATGATAACATCAACATTTACCTTAATACGGCGATCACAGCGAGGAACATAATTCTCATCAAAATTCGCATCAAACACCTGAATCGACTGAACCATTTTTTTACAGTACTTTTAGATAAAGCATCTTTTCCGTAAACACCACAAATCTCTTTTCGAGCACTAGAAGCATTCATACCCTTGTCGCAAAAAAAATGTAAAACGTGTCTAATTTTCTCCTTATTAACTTCTATTTTAAAATTGTTAAAACATATTAAAAGGTAAACTTTTAACTTGCAACTTCAATTGGTCGCCATTAGAAAAAAGTCAGCTGTCAAACGGTATATCACTTTCCCGCCAGTGATTAGTGTTGTCAGAAATATAGCGCGCTAAATTCACACGTTTAAAACGGCCGCGAACTTTTCCGACTACCAATTATATAATAATTCGTGAAGTAGATTTATTCAACAATAGAATATTATTGAATATTGTCTTGCAGCCGGATTGTCTAGTCTGTGCTTCGTTATATTCTTTGTTTCTCAGCACATCATACGCGGGCAAATCTATTAAATCTATAGGTACTCAAACATATCCGATAGAATGTTTTATCGTCTAGTAGCTTTGTCGAGTGTTAATCGAAATCAATTGTTTTACAGCAATAAGTCATAGCTATACGCCTTTAATTGAGGCTATTGCAGCCATACACCTTTGCTCTGGGCTATTACCACTCTTTATTTATGTACTTGTAATGTCTGCTCGCTGTAGGTCAAACGTAATCTAATGGATTGTAAAAATGGTTAAGTACCTATTTTAATCTCGGAAAAGTATCAATTGTAATGAAAAACCTACCGCAGCGTGGATTCTTTTGCTATTTTTGTAATTTGACGACAATTATGCAGACAAATCTTGTGTTGCTATCAACACAAGATTAGGACCTAACGTTCAATTTGCAAATGCACGATTATTCCACAGGTCTGCATAATAATAATAATTATAATTTGTTTTGCAAGCATTATGTTGATGACCTAAACGTTAGTATTACATACTGGTAAATAAAGCTACTTCTCTTCCGTGACGTGTATAAAATCAATATTCTGTGCACTCGTTCTTGAATCTCAAGCATCCTGCTTGCAGAACGTCCAGGCGATCTGCATCCCGACTGATCCCATTTTAATGGAGCGCCCGGCAAACAAGCTTCAGAGCTGCTTACTGCCAAATCCACCGGGATCCTATGCGCCACTTAGCTCGCGAACATACGACGTATTAGAGTTACCGCTGAGCATCTACATACATACACGTTTTATTTATGTAATGTTTTATATATAGGTAAAGAAGATAAAAAAAAATATTATTTCCACAGATAATTGTTCTCCAAGACCATTAACAAATTTCTTTGACGTCACCTTTTAGAAACTCAAAAGTAGTGATGGCGTATATACTTATACATTTCTCCTAACGAATCATTTTAAAAATTAAAATCGTATTACTAATGTGTTTCGACAATTTGCTCTATGGCAGTTTGAACGACAGCTATTCATCTTCACAAAGCGGAGCGTGGAAGTCAAAGCGGTACTAAACCAGCCAACGTGGCAGCCTTCAAATAGCCGCTGTACACCATTTATTTCACACATTTAAATGGGAATTAATCTGGCATTATGCGGACACAACGCGCCCGACTTTAATATTTTCGCTTCATATTGACAATACGCTCGCACTGAGCTTTGATTCATTAGCTCGCGGGCGAATGACCGCCATATAAAGGACTGTAGCCATCCTTTCGATCCATGGATGCACCTTCATTGACCTGCACGCTAACGAGTCTACAGGGGATAATGATCGTATTCAGAAGGATGTGACTGACTGCGGCCGAATGACGCACTACAAACAACGAGACAAAATTAAATCGTGTATCTAATATCTGACCTCTTGACCATTGTGCGAAAAACGGTAACCTACATATATCGCTAAAATATACAAGTAACCCGGTCCCGATAACTCGTAAATTTGAATAAATCATTCTCGATTTGTCTTCCTCAGCAGGTAGATTTTTAAAACAAGGAAATTGTTATTCATGCAAATCCAACTTTACACGAGCAGAAATTGAATCCTTAACAAGAGTCTTATAAATAGTCGAAGTGGGTGCCCCTAATCAACATATTGTTCACAAACAACAAGATAAAATTTTCATTATTTTCTATTCTATATTATATCAAAGCCTGATGGGATAATTTTATCTAGGAGTATTTACAAATAACAAAAATATCACGGGTAATTAATAAGTTAATATTTATTGTCTATATTAAATCTATAGACTTAAGACTATAGAAGGGTTGCTAAGTTACTAGTTTGCGTCTCTTCCATAAATGTTTTGTAATGCCATCCTAAGTCGCTCTCAATATATTTCGCAGGATACTGTCAATAAATTAATTGTAAAAAATACTAGATCAATAAATAAAACATCAATATTGCTCGAACAACAATTTTTAAAGTCTGAAGTATCATCAGTGACTTCAACATGCGAAATTTTCCACGATTTGTATTCCGTCTGGAGATTTCGCTTCGTCGAATCCCGTAGTTCCGATGCAGGCTATTTTAAATGTAAAGACGGCGCATTGCATAATCACCAACGTGATTCCCTATCAGTATTCAGTACTAAATATTTATTTCTCAGGGTTTTTATGATACTTTTTGCTGTTTATTTTGAAACGTTCTAGATTTATATTACTGCTGTATTGTTTGCATCTCACTTTGCATTAATCAGTTATGTTGTATCAAATATTCAAGTTTTCCTAATGTCTATGGAGGATGTTTTGCGAAACTGATTTTAATACTAGGCAAATTATTTCCACAATGTCCTTATTAGTAACTAAGAAACGACCTGAATATAATATAGAGCTCGTACGTATCATACGCGCATTAGTATTAATTTATGGGGGCTTCCCGTCATGTTCGTAATAAAAATTGAATACGGGAACCCGAGCTGACAGTTCGATCCAGCGTGACGATTGTTTCGACTACCGGTTTTAGATAATTATCTTTTTTATGAGTCAGCCACCTTACTTTGATTTTAATATAAAGACAGATCGGGCATTAATTAAGTTGGTCTGATGAGTTCGCGGCGTCCCGCTCGCTCGCCGCCTGCAGTCATTACGGTTACATGTAGAGGCGAGAAGTTTTTTTTAATTCGTCATTATTCTGTGGCGTAAAGAAATGTTAATTCGAGGCAGCGTGAAATTAACAGCGGCCGCATTGCCCTTTGTAGGGCCGCGGCGGCTGACTTAAACACACAACGGGTGACGAGCTACACGCTCCTTTCATACTCTACTCTCTTATTTGCACTCGAATTACTTTTTTTTATAGTTTCATTAAGAGTTCCGAGGCAAGGATCGTTAAACATCGATTTGTAGTTTTTCGATTGTGCTTTGAAAAATTGCAGCGGCGCCATGAAAACGCAATCAACGATAAATTACTTTCGCTTATTCGTTTCACTATCCAGTCTAAATTAATTGAACAAACAATGTTTATGACAATTGTACTTGAGTCTATTATTTTTATAATCTCTTTATAAATTTATGGCGGGTCTTGAAAGAGGTCTACATTTAACTGTAGATTAACATAAGTTGGATTATCTTAACTTCATATTTTATAACCTTCACCTGTATTCTGTCTGACATCTGTGTCGGCTGTGTGTTATAGGCGTTGCGTTTTAAGGCCATCCATCCCTCGTGCGCTAGATAATGAGACCTGTGTCTAGCAGTGGATGCTAAAAGTGCTGGCTAACGGTACGGATTCTGATATCTTTACAATGTTTTGACCAGTTTTTGTAACAAATAAGCAAATCAATATTAAATTTCAAGATTTAACATGTCATAATAACAAATGATGAAAGTCATTACAAATATTTTCAGTATAACCGTAGTTTATCTCCCTTGTTTCAGTGGTATCGAGTGGACATGAAGCGACTCAGTCCAGAATTGAGAGAGAAGTTCGTCCAGCTGGACCCTGACGAGGACACGCAGGAGTTCCTGTCAGCCTCCATTGACAAGTCCTCGTGGATGTGGACGCAAATCTGGTACCTACTCGCGAAGGCTGTCCTCCGGCACTTCTGGTCCATAACCGACATCAACGGGTAAGTACCATACACCCAAAAATCCCAAGCCTCGCTCTTCTCGACATTTCGACACGATCTTCGACTCTTCTCGTCCAACCACCACCGACGAATTTCTTCAAGCCGTTGGTCCACCTGGCCGGAGCATACAGTGATAGTATACTGTGGTGCACCATATGCCTTCAAGTGTCAGGAAATTTATGTCTTTTAGAGTCTTTTAGAGGTGGTGCAATTCCTCAGGACTTGTGGTAGCCGCTTTGTTATCCTTTAGTCGCCCTTTGCGGCACCCACGGGGAACACCCCTATTCTAAAGCCGACCGACACGGCAAAAAGAAACATTAACAGATAATATACTTCAACGACAGGAGAACTAAAGTGAATTTTCTTCGTGAACTCGTAAACATACTGCTATTGGTAAACGAACAAAGCCGAAAAATAAACCATTATAAACGTAGCACTAGGCTTTTTAATTTAAAAGTAATGAATCATTTCTTTCACAAACGATGAATTGCCATTTGAATCATGACAATTGGGCATTATTAAGAGCGTCCAGATTCGTCCAATTACGCCAATTACATCTCCCGGTAGCTGTAAGTATGTATGGGTATGTTATTATTTCCTCATCCATTGTGCTGTATCTGCACAAATTAACTAATTCGAAACGTCACTAGTTGTGTGTGTTAGTCGATGAAATGCGAGTGTTGTCGGTGAAGTGACGTTAGTTATTGAAAACAACATAAAATATAAACATTATTATAATTTGGACTAGCGGATGTTTTATAACTGCCAAATACTACGTTGATACTGTTTTCTTTTGTATTAATAGTTCATACATAAGTACTTGGCAGAATAAAACAGAATATTGTGGACACTATATTGAATCCACCCAACTTTTATCGAAGTTCGTTCTAATGATTATTTCATTTGAGTATTCAATTATTCGTTAGGTTTGCTTTTTAAGGAGGTTGAAATTAAAACTGAGACTACCTATTTTTAGCTTTCCTTATATTTTCCTTTTGGATTTGTGTTATTTAAATAGAACTCCTTTGGTACCTATAATCTTACAATGTTTTTTGGTATTCGCTTACTATGCGTATATATATACTCGTACTTATCACTTTTCAGTCTCAGTTTCAAAGTTAATTTGCGTCCCGTTCTTTTGGTTCACTGTAGTACATTTTAATTTACCATTACATAGAGTTTTGTATAAATTATTCTTTTGTTGTTTATTTTCATTTTTAGTTAACATGAGTTAACATTTAGTACCGAAACTGTATTGTTTAATTAATTCTATCGACATCGATACATGGTAGTGTGCCACACTATCCGCGTCCGGACGAGCTCTGTGAACGCACACTGAAAGCTATCGCGGCGGGTGTCTATAGCGGAGCACTAATAAATAATTTAAATAAATTGACGGACGAGATTTACTCATTGACTGTTTCCGTCTCTCAATTACACTTTATTTATCACTTGCTACTCGTCCGCAAAGACCGCGCCGCGCCTTTGATTTGAATGTATGCATTCGGTACCATGCCATACGTGATCATTTTAAGGAAAGTCGTAGGATAACGTAGGTAAGTGAACACTTCTAATTAATTAACTTTTTGTCGCACCTGCAACGGTAACAAAAAAATTGGACGACACTTAATTTTAATTCAGTTTCAATTTTATTTACACATGTTTGAGTTATCCTCAGCCTGTTCTTCCAATGTGCCAATTGTGCCAATACCACTACGAGCCTTAGAGCCGCACATTACATTCTTGTCTACCTCTCCATTAAGTACGGGTGGGGGGGGGACCCGGGGCCCTATTATGAGCTTTTATTACCAGTCACTTTACAGTCTGAAATGAGTTGCCTTGCGTATCACGAGTACGAGTACAATCAAATGTTGCAGGGCACTATCTTACTTCAATAGTGGATTATTTCTAAAAAGTTCACGGCTACAATTTATGGAAATTTATTTAAAAACTTTTGACTGTTAACCATAGACAATCAAATCGATCAGAAGTCGCTCAGTTGCATTTCTTGATACAAAGTCAAACAGTGCAGTTTAAGGTTGTATGGTAAACTGACATGTTTGAACTGTGGACCGGTGACTTGGTGTGAACTTGGACGTTTTCTGATAGTTCATATCCCTGAACAACCAAAATATGACTATTTGTATCCTATGACATTTGTATTCTTCGAAATTTTATTTTGTTGCGCCTTACTACAAAATTATAATAATATACTATATCATATTTCTAATGTTGAATTGTGGACCTCACGCCAGTCAATCATCTCATATAAACACCAACTACATCTTTCTATTGTATTTTATTAATTAATAATTAATTTTATACTAAATTGATTTCATCTTAACTCATTTACTTAAACTATATTCTCTCCCAGGAAACGTTCATAACGTATTTACAGCTTCCCCTTAGACTAAATATCCGGGACTAAATCATTACACTTACTTATAATAAATGATTCAATAAACGCTCACTTCGAACACTATTGACTTTTCCGGCCTTTGCCTAAATTAATCTATATTCAATGAGCCACAATTTCAAACGTAGACTTTATCTGTTACATCCTGTTCATATAGCTTATCCGAGCAAAGAGTGATTTAAATGTTCATAACTGCAATGACATGGTACCGTGGTGAAAATAATGGAACAGATATCTTAAATATCTTAAACTGCTAAGTAGAGTTGAAGAACTCTAATAACTACTGTGTGATCTTTGAAGTGTCGATGTGTGAAGTACAACACTAGAAGAAATTAGTGTTGTATCTACTTCACTCTTTATCTATTGTCTATGTCTATTTGTGTCAGTTATGGTTCTTGTTTCACAGATATTGAAAATTCTGCAAAAAAAAAAGTATTTTTTATACTCTTTATTGCATTATATAAACATGAACATAGAATACTTAGCACGCTTACTAACGTACCTTAAAAAATCAGTTGTTGAAGTTTCTATTAAAAAACAATCCTGAATTAACAGAATTTTGAGTTATAAAATCTTAATCAAAGTAATTAAGTCCATATTGACAATAAGGTCCCTTTCCTCAGATAACGTCACATTTGTCTTTAATAATCGCATTCGTTTCAAGCACGTCTTTTTTTATCTACTACTCATTATACTCCCACTACAAGGGAAATGATGTCTGTTTAAGAGTGAACACTTCCCATGTAATCTTTCGGTTGATTATTTTTTTCTAATCTACTTAATTATTGCCTTAGAAAAACGCATTTCAATCAGCGTCCGCCTCATTGACACAGACAATAACAATAATTCAGTCCCGAAATCAATTGGCGAATTGCTTGATTTCAATTCAAATCCGATCACGTGTCTCCGTCACCGCGACGACAGCCAATAAACGTGTCGCGGTTGTCACTTGCTGTACGTAACGAGACAGTGTTTACGACAAACTACTGTAAAGATCAAGTCACACGCGTCAGTAAAGTGTTTTCAAAGTGCAGACTGGGACTTGATTCCGTTTCAGATTTGCTTTATTTGCTTTTATTCAGCAGCATTACTCGTATTCAGCAGTGCCTAATAAATAAATCAATCATTTTTATTTCTGACAAGTATATACGTAGGTATTTAGGCTTTGTTATCCTATAGTCGCCTTTTGCGACACCCACGGTGGTGCTATTCTTAAGCCGGTCGACATCACACAACCCTAAAAAAGTAGACTCGCCAACTCGCTTGGCTAGCGTGGCATTTTACATGTCCAGCAGTGAGCGATAAAAATACATGTCCAGCAGTAGGCCATAAAAACACATGTCCAGCGGTGGGCCATAAAAATACATGTCCAGCAGTGGGCGTATTTACAAATTAACTATCTTCAAAATCTTAATTCCTAAACTAAATTACCTAAAACTTTTCTCTTGAGAGACTACACCTTTCTAAAGAGTTTTTGATACAACTCTATGAATTAATAAACAATTTATAATGCTTATAAAACAAAATAAAATGTACCAAAATAATATTCTGTTACTTTCTGTAACGTCACTGGCGGCATGTTTAGCATCACGATACTAAACATCCAGCTTATATTTTCTTAGGTTTTCGCGATTACTATACATAGCAATTAAACAACTTTAACGGTTTAAATCGCGTATATTTGCTGCACGTCCACTGCAAAGTGTTCGAAACGTCGGGATATAAATAATGTCAAATATACGCGATTTAAACCGTTAAAGTTGTTTAATCCAGCTTATCTTAAGATACAATAAAGGTAAGATTAATTATGCATTAAGTAAGATACTTATACTACTTCTATGACTATATTGATGACAATGAATGTTGCTTAACATTAATTGTCATGCAATGTATGTTGAAGAAACATTCATTGCCAGTTCATTGGTTAGGTACAGGTGCCTAGTGAAAACGAAGAAGTTTCCTTGCCTTTTTTGTTTCCTGCGATATGAAGGTGCTCAAAATGAACACCTACGTAATTATAACATTAACGTCTTAAATTCAGAAACGTATTAAAAGTATAATCCGGTCATGAATTATTTTCATTGTTTTTAATATTTTGTGTTCTCGAAATAACCCATGATCGCTCCGCTTGATTGATAAACGTGACTTGTGGCTCATTTACACAAGAAAAGTTTCTCGAACATCAGTCAAAAGCTAGTATAATCAATTGTTATCATCATCTGATCACTGTTATCGTCGTGTTTTTATCATCATGTGAACAGTTGTAGGCGAGAATCGTATGTGGTTTGATCGCATACGAAAATTGTATACCATATTCTCGCCCGAACCGTTTGAAAAGCTCTCCATGAGCCTCAAGACTGCGACTTTCTCTCCTCATCACGTCAAATCAATTGTTTTATAGTTAGGAAGTTGACGTACCTACCGCAGTCTTCAAAGTATGTTTCAGTTTCGTTTTACCCTGTACCTATCTCTTGTAGCAACTACTTAGATACTAATCGAAGATGTTTCTCTTATTTCCTCATTAGAACAAGCAAAAAATATCTGTTGTTGAAACTACTGAAAAAAAATGACAGGGCGTTGTTTTTCAAGCTAAGGCTGGAAATATACACGTCTGATTATTGTGTCTGACCAGCAAAGCGCTCAGTATAGGCCACAGCACGGCGATGTACCAAAACCATTCGAAACAAACCCTTATTACTATCGCTTAAAGGTACACATGGATACAGGTTGATCTAATAAACTAGGTACGTCGAGTCGGCAGCGACACACAGTGGTCCGAAAATCGCGTTTCATACACATAGGATTTCGTAAAAATGAAATTTCTATTTCTGGCTTATTTTAGGTTTTATACTGTTCTAGATGAATATATAAACACAAATACACGCATTAGCATAATTTCGAGACCGATGTTGAGTCGAACGACTTCTCTGACATAATAATATGTCGAGATGTAAAGGTATAATAATCTTATCTTATTAGAGTAATCCTTCTTATTCCCAATCGCTCCGACTTTATACTACATAATATAATGTATAGAAATGTGGCTTTACAATAATCAGTTTCTAAAAAAGAAAGTAAAAAATTGAATTTCCATTGCCGACCTAAGGAACTTGCGTTACATATGTGTTGCAATAATGTCTAACAGCGGTACCACTTTGCGGTTTTACCTCTTTTAATTCTCTCATTGTGGTTAGCCCATTCCTGAGCTTTTGTCATTTACCTTCTTTTATATAAAAGACATAAGTTATACTAGGACATAAGTTGCTTTTTGATTATCAAGACCTTTCCGCCATAGGGCCATGGTAAAAGTCATAGGACACTTACACAGAGTAGGGCAAAATTTAATTATTCACACAATTAACTATTAAAATCTAAATAAAAAGTGTTACTGACAATTATTAATTACACTTTTTATTCAGAATTTAATCATTAATTGTTAATTATCTGAATAATTGCGAGTACATTTTGTCCAACGCTGCCGTTGCGAAACGTCCTGTATAAAGAAAATAATTTAAAATAATTTATTTGCTCAATAAAGTTCGCAGCCTTAATAAGGGTATAATTATTTAAAAATATCGCGGTATAAGGCGTATATCACCACAGTCGTATGCAAATTTCTCCATAAATGTTTCACGTCGGACATGAACGGGGTTCTTATTGTAAGATTTAATTGCTGTGACCTTCTTCTTAAGCCAGAGTTTATAATGTGAAATTTCGTATAATTATATTTTGCTCGCTGTTAAAGATTATGCTTACTACTTGTATACTTTCTTGCTTATTTTACGTTAACGAACTTTCAATCATTATTTATGTTTGCAATCCGAGTATATCCCAGTTACGACATTAGAATTTCTTAAATGAATACGTGAATCGAAGGAAATGTTATTAGTTTCTTTTATAGCTAACAGTTCATAAAATATAGAATACGGGATGGCTTGTTCACGTATTCAGTAAACCGCTTCCACGTTATCCTGGATTTTATTGTAAACCGACACAATTACAATGCGTTTCCCCGCTAAGAAGCAAGGTGAACGTTATTTATTTATTGTACGCACTAAAGCACCGTGTGGTCCCTATTCCGAGGCGGTCTCCACATTTCAAGCAGCCAAGCGCGATGGTTCGATAGTGTACCATTAGCGCGAACACTCGCGCCGGCGTCCAATTGTGCGCTTAGATATCGCATACAAATGTCGATCGGTTGTGTGCGCGCTCGAGCCTCGCCGCCTCCCGCTTCGTCCTCTCATCTGCATTCAATCCCATTGTTACCGTTATTATTGGATATATAGCGTAATCGCTAATTTATGAGTCGCACTGACCGCACTCGCGTCACTTGTGATCTAATCTCGCAATAATGGCTCGGATTAGTTTGTTTACTCGAGGAACTTATGTAAACTACCATATTACCAATACCACATTACCCGCAATCGGTTTGAATAAATAGCGCGCTACTGAATTTACTCTTAAATATAAGTTTTTACCATTATTTGACTATAGTTTCATTGCTCTTTTAAAGGAGGGTTTTCTTGCGAACGATGTGTCGATTTTGATTCTTGCAATCCCAAAAAAGAGTCCAGTTATGTTGGAGCGCGATTGTAATTATTTACAACAAAAAGGCGACAGGGTCGTAATAGGAACTGAAAAGCCGCGACGGGCGCGCCGCCACCGTAAAAAGCGCAAAGAATACACTTCGATATGATCGCACAAAGGCCGCTCCTGAATCCTACCTCAATGCTAATTTCCACTATCGCGCTCGCTCTCATTCATTTTCAATCGGAGCCAGGCTCCTCTTACTTCTATTTTTTAAATCACATTAAAGAATCGAATATAGCGGACGTTTTTTTGCTCGGCCAGTGTGCGACGCGATTTATTTATTTGCGGGGTTTTTTAAAGCGACATTCCGGCGCGCTGTATACGTGTGTCTACCCGCAATTGGCATTTCGGGCTAAGCGCGAGCTATACAAAGTCGGTTTTAACGGATATTCTTAACGCTCAAGCCCTCTCGCGCAAGAAACGGAGGATACAAATAAATTATTAATCGTTTGTCCTGTCTTTTATAAATTAAAATTCGTTCTTTTTTTAACCGAGCTCGACCTGCCCGAATATTTTTTGGTTGCGTCTCGTTTTGTTGTCTGTCCTCGAATTTATTAAGCTTAAGCCAGAGGTGAGCAATTAAATCTGTGACAGAAATTAATACGGGAACAAGCAGGGGAGAACCGGTAACCGGTCCACGGAGGTTATTAATTTACAGCTTTGTAAGCTTTATTAATCCTTGTATCAATACCTACCTACATATTAAACCAACTAATAACAATCTTTAAATGGTAGGATAACTTTCACCAAAATCCCTGAGTTGCCTCACAGTTTGACTTTGGGCACATACGAGTAATATCACCGTCCATACTTTTTACTAGTTTTACTTGGAAAGTAAACACATGTAAAATAACGTCTCCCGTCTGAGTCAAGGAAATTCATAAAAATTATCTAATTACGTGTGTGCACAGAGAAAAATCACGAGTTTACTTTCGTAACCGCCCGGAAAATTACCGGCATAAATCACGGAGCGGGCGCAGGGAGGGGTTGATTTTCCATTCTCTATCTTACGCTGGTATTATTTTGATTTATTTCGGTACGTAATGAAAGCGTACGTCCCGTTCCGTACGTCAACCAGAAATCCAGTCCTGTTTTCACTTCGCGAAATTGCTTTGACTTCTCGTCTTGTGTTGGTACATCATTATTAACAGTATTGCTGGTCGTAAATCTTAAATAAAAAAGAAAATTGGTACAGGTAGGGTTCAGTGTCGTAAAATTAGTAATAAAATAGGTTGTTTATCACCACAAATAGGTGTGAGTTGTGTGTGAAGTAAATCGGCGGACGTTGCGGGCAGGCGGTAGGATGCGCACGATGGGGCGGCGATACAGGCTCGTTAACATGGAAAGTGCTACATTGCGCGACACCGCACATTAGACTGTGGCCACGCCGCGCGTTAACCAACTCCCGCGCAATTATGCCGCGTGGCCTGTTGCCCCGCCGCGCGCCCCCCGCACCCCGCACCGCATCTTTGTCCAGCCTAGGAACAACAACAACAGACTTACAAATTGACGTATACAATCTTAACCTGCTTTATAACACTATGTACCTGATCCCTGGCTCAAGCTTTATTGAACTAGCGTATAACCCAATTTCTGCCAGGAAGTCGTTCAATTTGATCACCTTGTATCACAAAACAGGAAATATGCTAAAATCTCCCACAATGGTACACTATGGTGAAAACCGCAGGGATATAGAACCAATGGATTTCGCAAAGACGTTGTTCTTTGACTATATGGAGTAGATACCTATAGTGGACGTTAGATATCCCAAAGTCACGATATCTAAAAGGAAGACCAAAATTACCAAGTCGCATATAGAAATCAGATGGTCTCTATAATAAATATCTCACAAACTTGGTCTTAAAATTCAAGAAATAGTACCAGATTATACTTTGCAATAACTAGTTATTAAACATTTAAAATGTATAACTAATGTATAATTATGTCTTTTTAAGTAAGTAGGTATATTTACCAACCATCATACCATACCATTAGCCTATGTCTCTCCACTGCTGGATATAGGCCTCTCCCAAGGCTCGCCACCACATGCGATCCTCATCTCTTCTCATCCAACCACCACCGGCGAATTTCTTCAAGTTGTCGGTCCACCTGGCCGGAGAGCGTCCCACACTAGCTTCCCGATGCGTGGCCTCCAATCGAGGACACGTCTACCCCATCGGCATGACCTGCCCATTGCCACTTCAACATACCGATTCTACGAGCTATGTCGGTGAGTTTAGTTCTTTGGCGAATGTCATCGTTTCGGATCCTGTCGCCCAAAGAAAGCATAGCATAGCTCTCTCCATAGCTCGCTGAGTGACCTTGAACTTATGTATCAGGCCTCCTTTCAGCACTATACGTCATAACTGACGGGACGCACTGATTAAGACGACTTGAGGCACTGTGGTATATTATATTTACACAATTACATTCAAAAAGTGTTTTATCGTAAACTTCTATGTAAATTATCGTACTTAGTAAATAGAGAATATCTGACTGAACTAATTAAGAATACTATTCTCCGCTCTTATTAAAACTAATATCTTTATTACAAACTGAAAGTGACAATTTTCCCCATAACAAATTAAAATTATCATCTGTTTTACCTCATTATTTCTCTGGAAATTCTCTCTGCCGTAAAATGAAAATTGATTATGACGTCCGAATCTGCTGGCGACATCTCGGAGAAATGAAACAGCGTCTGCATTTCTGTAAATGCGTCAATAAACAAATACCTGTTAATAATAAATTCCTTCGCTATTGATGTAACAAGTTTCACTATCATAAAATAGACTATCTACTTAAAATATCCTTTTGGAACGAAGAAATACGTAATATCATTATCGTAATTTGTTATCGCATTCGTCGTCCATATATATCTTTTGTTGAGTTGACGTAACCGTTCTGGACCCATTTCCTCCGAGTAACATAAGGTCAACTGAGCTTAGATGTACATAACGATGTAAGACTTACTTCAATAAAACAATGGTCCTTATTCATGAGTGTAAAATATTAATCCTAATACAGAACAATATCGTTTACCATCTTACAACAAAAATCATTATATACATTATTAGCACCACCACGTGATTTTACGTTCTTCTCATCCAGCCATTAGCGGTGAACTTTGTCAAACCGTCAGTCCTAGCTGAGGGGCGTTCCAAATTACATCTCCCAGTAGGTTCCAGTCTCTATTCAAAGACACGTTCCATTCCAGTTCATTCAAAGATCTGCCGTCGGCTCTGGCGGACATGCCCTTCACCTTGCTAATTATCCGTGCTGTAGTAATTTTAGTTCTTCGTGGAATTTCTTTATTCCTGATATTATTCCGTAAAGAATCTCCAAGAATAGCGTGCACACATTACTATGTACTATGTTACTAACAGTATTACTATGTTACTAACTGATTCTATAAATAGTTATTTATCGTGTCACTAAAACGTTGATATTAAACTTATTGTACACCTATGATGTAGCCTATTGCCAGCTTAATGAAGTCGAAATATAATAACCCCCAGTATTGTTGTACTAACCAAACGATAACATGTAACCACCGTTGATAGCTCCTCAAAAAGTATTATTATAAATCTCAAAAAGAGCTGTATTATTTTCAACAATGATCTCAAACGATAGACTCGAATAATACCTATAAAACTGCTTCCATTCGAAAAGAAGTCCAAAACTTTTAACAGCAATTCGAACATTTCTTAATTAGCCAGCTTTATTGAACAACAAATTCGGTTAACTCCAACAAAGGGTCCATTCAAATAAAAATAAAGCTGTGATTCGTGACGAATCACGAAGGTGTTTTGCCTGTTCCCTCGTAACCCTTTTTGTGACCACTCTGACTAATCTAGAGATGGCCTCCTGAGTTTTTTAATTAAAGATAATGTAACATAGCTGCACGTACTATAGCGAGCGCTACCAACGCCATTTAGGGTTGTCGTCATTATACACATCGCATTAAAACCAATTATGTTCTGATTAAAACGAAACATTTTAATGAGAATGCCAAAGTCGCGCAACCTGACAGTGATAAATGACATAGCAATTACGATGCCCACCTAAATACATATAGCGTCTTTGAAACAGTTGCTAATATCGATCGCCATTAATTTTGTTTTAAGTTGTTAAACGAAAAATACGGCCCTAATTGAAAGTAACATAAGAATATTGTTATATTTTGTGACAACCCTATAGCTCAACGTTGGAAGGTAATTAGCTGGAAGCTCATTCGAGCAGTGTGAATAGCAGCAACAATGAAGTCGGTAGCCGGCGTGCCTCATCACCAATATTCAATTAAAACCACAATGGCTCAAGGACAGACCGCTTCAACTATATTGAAAACATCTCTAAGTTTATTGAGTACATATTCATTTAGTGTATTCTCATCTATGTATCACATTAAAACCAACCATCAACATATATCTAATGACTTTTATTTAAACACGTAATTTCTGAATTTACAACAAAATCTAGTACTAGATTTACTTAGTACCTACTAACTGTATCTATGTAGTTTAACTACAAGGCGATAAGTATCATTATCCCAGTATCTCAATCAGGAATCACTCGACATCGTTCTACATACAAATGAGGCACTGTAATCAGTTATACTTTCAATCCCAATACTCTTCAATTCCCACTCACAATTTAAAAAAGTTACATTAAGGCCTTCTTAATAGTCGACTTGATTACCATCTATCTTGAGTGGAAGACGATTATTTTGGAGTCGGCTTCTTGATGTGAGAGAAATAAAATGCGTATGCGCACGCGTCGCCACCGGGTTACGCTGTCGTTAAGAAATTACCGAGCGCGCCGTCGACGCCGCCGATTTTATCGATGGAATTTATTGTCGACACTCGACGCGCGCGTGCGCCCTTCCCTATCCATTCGCTGACAACGTAAAGGCGTTTAGAAAAAGCCGCTACGATGCTTCGATTATTGGATATTTATCAATTTTCGTGTGCCTTTCTTCCATGAAATATAAATGGAGTAAGGATTGAAAATGGAAGCTGTTAATAACAGGAAGGAAAACAAAGCTTAATGTTATTTATGTTTATAGATATTCTGTTTTCCTCTCTTTTCTCTCTTTCTGGTCCAATAAGTATTTAGACATACCGTAACCAGCCCTTTTAATATCCAGTGCTGGACATGGGCATTACTTATTCGCCTTTTACGACACTCACGGGATGAGATGGGGTGGTGCCATATTCTAAAGCCGGCCCACACCACGCGGCCTAACAGTTAATATGTGGGTAAAACACAAGAATTATAAGTAAATTTGATCTAACTAGAAACAGACTAATTTTTAACAGCATGGTCCTAATTCAGTCTTCAATAATACTACTATCACTAGCGTATTTCACTTGTCGACGAATACTGGTCGCGTGAAACAGCGACCGCGGTGCACGCGCAGCACGGTAGTAACGAGTGTATAATTATTATCGGACGGCGCCGGTAGCCGAAAGGCCGACTCATCGTAATTTGATGGCGTCGGCCGCCCCGCCTCGCCGCCGCCAACAAAAAACTAATTAACAGACGTCGAACCAGATAGCTACATACCATTTTGCGTCCACCGATTAAGAATGTAATTAATAGTAGACGGGACACAGACATAATTTTAATTTTACTTCACGTATTTACAAAAAAAGGAAGATACTGGCAGATTTATGACAAATAGTCTTTTTGCCTTTGGCTTTTGTCTTATTAGCCTCTTCAAGAAGAAAGAGTTTTCTTGGCAGTCTATTTTTAATTATGGAAATCTATAAGTAGAAAAGACTTTTTTTGTTCTTTTATTATTATCTATTTTCAGAATTTTATACTACTGAGTCTATAAAACTGTAAGTTCTACCAACCTTCATTTCGACTATAACTGCAGTAGGTATACCTACAATAAATCTGACTGGGATGTGATTGAATTTATGCAATAAAATCTATGTGGAGCAATTAAAATTTTATATCCAAAAATGTTATATAGGTTAAAGTTTCATTATTACAAATATTCAAAGTTCAATGCAAAGTTTCGTACGTTTAAATCAGCTTCTCGTCCTCGTCAGGCACCGAGTACTCGACAGAATGCGAGACCTAGATGCTAACTCTATAGAAGGAACATCTGCTTCTTATAGCCGAACGAATAAAATCCTCCGTAAAATATTAGATCCTGTAAAGAGAGACGATGGAAGTTGGACTAACAGGAACAACAGGTAGGTTGATGAACTGGTTATCCGAGTTAAACATTTAGTGAAAATATATCTACCCAACTTCACTTGCTTGGGCACGTGGAAAGAATAGGAGGGGATCGTGCCGTGAAACGAGCGCACACCATTGATGTATAATTAATTAAATATTCTTCAAGTTTTAAGCGTTTGAACATTGAAAATCGTCCAAAATCATGACGCGAAAATTGACATCGCATTGAAGATCCAAATGAGACACTACTTTAATTTTGGCTCACTAAAAAAAACGACGGGAAATTTGAATTTGGAATGTTTAATTTATTTTTGTTATGGTTTGTCCGTGTTTCATCATAACCAAAAACTCTTTGTAGCAAAATTTTCTGAGTGGCCTTATATATATCCATCCTATCAAGCTATATTATCTTTAATTAACCTTCGATTGTAAGCTACTCTTGACTGATCAACAAACGATACTTAGAATCTGGTAGATAGGTAGTAACTTATTAAATTTATCTGCACATAAACACCTTTGCCCTACCTACATAAAACATGCGTCTGTTGTTCAGACACTAGCGTGATAGATTGTCGACATGATGGATCGCGAGACGCCCGCAGTACCTAACGTTCGACGTGGATACGACATCCGCAGACACAAGACACTACATATTGCTACTTACTACTATTCAAAATTCAAAAGATCTGTGTTCTTTTGGGAGGGTCATTTCAACGTATTTACTTTTCTATAATTGCAAAATTACAAATGGATTTTTAGTCCACATTGCAAAAAGGAGCGTGTGGCTGAAAACAAAACTTTGTGAACAAGCGTGACTTGACACTTCTCAATGATCATTCGATCATCGATAGAAGAATCAATGATCGAAGAAAAGTAAGTGGACACCGGGATATTGACAAAATTACTATCTCTAACAATACTTTCCCAACTAACAATTTCAGTTCTGAAACGGTCATAATAAATAACCATAAATGTGATTACGAATTGCATCAGCATTAATTAAAACTATATAAGTCCTAGAACCTGTTCTGGAAATATATAAGGATCTACTAGCTTATTTGTAAACAGCGCAATATTTCTTCGAACCTGTTGGGAGAGTGTGCGACGAGTCTTTTTTTCATACAGGTTGTTAATTTAAACAGAGTTTTATTTTGGATTAACTCCGAACCTCTTAGGTGAAGATAGGACCTGTGAATAGAATGAATAACATATTTTGGTCTACGGCATTTGGAAATTCGCAGCATACTTAACTATTCGAGCGGTGCACTATCCGAAATAAAATATTTTGCTAATTACCAAGAACCATAAATATTTATTAATACAAGAGTCATAAAGCTACTTTAATAATTTAAATGTATGTAACTAGATTTTGATGCGAATTTATAATTTTAACTATTATCTCTTCAAATTTCTGACATAATTTTAATATTCAAGGTACCCACCTTATACGGTTTAATTTTGACCTCTTTTTCTTTAACTAACGTAAATTTCATAATGTCATTAATTAAGTAAATGCTTCAAATTACACATCTTGGATTTTTCTTCTTGAATATACGTGGCGTTTCATATACACTGCGACAAAAAAGAGTTACAAAAAATGAGGGCGCCACCGTCGTTTAGATGGCAACACGTATACGACGTACTAATAAATTTTAATACTGATTAATATTTTTTTAGGAGTTGAAGGGGATAAACTAAACTTTATTGCTTACAATGTGATTTTGTTATATATGACTAGAAGATGCATAAAAATATATTAGAAGCATTTATTCCGCTTCCTTCAATTGGCTTAGGCACAGGCTTGCTTGTGGGGTACTTGGTTGTACTGTTAAATCAGCTTCGTCGTTTCAAATTCCGATTCGGACTCATCATTGGAGTTGTCCACACCAACAGGTATAATGAACTCCTCAATATTATTATACTATATAAAGCTTTATTATATAAAGTTCTGCCACGTTCATAATAATCTTGTTCTGTTATTTTTACGTGATCGCAACACCGCTTCCAGTCTGTAGCGGTTATGCTGTTGAATGCCTCCTTAGTAAGTTGCTTTATGTCTCTTGTTCCTACATTCAGTGATACTTTACGTTATCCCAAAGACCATGTTAATTCAATGGGATTTAAATCACACTGGTAATGTGGCAACCTTATCACTGTATGTCCATGCTCACTGAGAATCGAGTCAATGTTATATACTGGATCAGGTAGGTTTTTTTAACGAGTTCTAGTAGTGATCTTTCTCAATAATGAGTGAAAATCTATGTTATTTTCCTGCAACCATAATTAAATATCAGCAATCTTGGTAATAGATGTAGCTTTATTTATTACTCTTGAATGGATATGGTGCATTATCCATTACAATTATAGATGGATACTGGATATTAGATATGAATTTTTCATAAGTATCAATTTAACAAAAGTAAGAATAAATAAGTATATTTAAAAAAAATTCAACAAAACATAAATGACCTCATAAGTATCAATATCATGTTAGTCACGCTTTAATTAGCTGTTATTTAACTATGTGGTTGGGATAACCTCAAAATATTAGTGACTGAAAAATAACGTAATATCTATATGCTTTTACATTTTTTTAAGGTATTTTAGTATTAGTCTAAATGGTTACGTAATAAAACATGTAAGGTGGGTGGACCATGGAAGGCCACTCTAACGATTAAACAGTTATTATTCCTTTATTTATTGGATAAATTAAACAAACAAATTATTAAGTAACACATTGTTTTATTATGTAACTTATAAAACATTTTTTTTTATTGCAGAGGTAATGGTTATTTATTAAATTTAAGTTTTATTAAACTCTTCCAAACGGCCTTGCAAGGAACAAGGCTCCATACAAGGCCGATACAATAAATCAATCGTCTAACTTAAAACTAACGTTGTGACAATCAAAATTTCTGCTTATACTTAAACTACATAAAAAGGTCTTTCATTAAAACGAAACTTTAAATACTTACCATATTAAACTCACATAAAAAATACTTAACGAACATTACTTGAACACTATCGTAAAACTAAGAATGTATTCGTGAAAACGTTTTAAAAATAATTTTAATGAGTATTATATCGATATCAAATAAGTTGCCAATAACCTTTATAATGAAATAAAAAAAAATTATAACCGACCAAAATGGCCTTCTTATGGGTCCGTTCCTTGTAAGGCCAAAATGTTCCAAATAAGGCCAAACAATAAAAAATATTATCTATGAAAAATTTTTTTTTAATCAACAAAACAATTAGATACTAGATACTACGTACTCTAATCACAACCTTTATAATGGCACTTAGTCAGTCTTGTAATCAGGAATGTTTATAAGTTTAAAACTAACGATTCCTATACTTTTCCCAAGTATGGTTTAAAAAACGAAAATAGAACAAAATAATAACTTCAGTTATGAAACAAACTTATAAACTAAGGAGGACAATAATTTTAGTACTTTAATCACAATCTGGACACAAAAATTGTAGGTCATTTTTAGTGAGACCCATACACTCTTCGTGATACCACTTTTGACATTCGCTACATTTCCTCATGTTTTCCATTCTACACTCGCAACATACGTAACAGTACCATTTCTTTTCTTCGCCTTCTTTACTTTTCTTCGTCTTTCTTCTCGGCCTTTTGCTGTTTTTATTGTTTTGTTTTTGTTGTGCTTTTCTTTTCAGTACTTTTTTAGAATCATTTTTACTATGGATGTCTTTCTTTTCTTGTTCTCGCTTACTTGTGGACTTTCCTTTTTTCTTACTCCTTTTTTGATTCAAATCTTCCGTTTTTTTCTTCAGTTTTAAATAAATCCTTAACTATTCTTTGTCCTTTATAATTTATAGCTTTTTACCGTGGACGTGTAGACTTTATCTTACCGTAATTTGGAGTAGGCAAAAAGGTATGAAACGATGTTTCTTTATCCTGAATTAAGTTAATCAACGGTTCGTCATCATTCGAAGATCTAGTGGAACTTATCTCGTGACTCTTTTGTTTTAGGTCTGCTTAATTGTTTTTCTGGAGTTATTTCTCCTTTCTGTTCGGGATATTCATCATCTGACGAAAAAATGTAAAAATCGGAAGTGTGAAGTTTACTGATGTAGTTATTTTTGATAAATGATTCACTGAGATTCAAATCAAGATCAGAGTCAGAGCTAGAATCAACGATATTTTTTGTAGTCCGGATGTACTTGGAACAGGATTATCGTACATAGATAGTTGAGGGTCATTATTTGTATTTGCGTCGTTGAGCCGGTCTACTGAACTTAGCAGTATATTGCCATGCTGATCATTGATCGTATTGTCTATTTCCATATCTGAAGCATCAGTTGAAGAACTGTAAGGAACAAGAGTTGGTTTTCTTTTTTCTATTGCAGGTGAAAATTCTGATACTTCATATTGACCCCCATGGGTCAAGTCGTGAAAAGATGAAGGCGATGATGATACGATCTTCTCTTGAGAAGTTACCGGAAAAATTGAAAAGTGAGAAACACGAGCTGACCTTTCATCTATCAGAGACAGAGACGACAATTCTGACACTTCATTAAATTGAGGTGCAGGAGGCGAGACTTGAATAGATATAAGCGGTTGTGATGTGGTCTTGTCTTGTAATGTTTCCGGCAAAGGTCTTTCTGTTACAATTGAAGGAGCATAAGCATCTTCTGGAATCACATCATGATCGAGAGGGTATAAGCCAGTAGCTCTGAACCCGTTCATTATATTTGTTTGAGTCATACACTTTGGCCAGGTTCGCGAGAAAATGTGGTTGAATGTAACTTTGTTTAAATTTCTCTTAAGAGAATTGCACAGATAGTTCAACACCTCTTCATCCCAATGACGTTCGAAAGACTTATTCACAGATTTATCTAGAGGTTGGAGTTCGTAGGTGGTATTTGAAGGTAAGCAGTATAGCACTATATTATTTTTATCTGCTTCTTCCAGAGCCTCATAAGATAAATGACACTTTGCGCCGTCAAAGATAAGCAGACACTTACCGGGTGCTTTATGTTGCGCTAAATGTTGAATGAACTCTACGCTACGTTGAATGAGCTACTGGTCATGCTGCCTTTGGGTGCCATTCGTACTTTTGTTCCAGCTGGCAAGTTTTCTCCTAATTCTGATCTGTATCGTATGCCCTTAAAAATAATCATGGGCGGTACAGCATAACCCACAGCATTGACGCACATCGCGATGGTGACGTTCTCAGCGTGCTCCGGCGCAACAACATGAACTCTGGTGTTTCCCTTCTCAACCAAAACTACATTTTGTTTGTGGACCGTGATGCGACACCCCTTCTCATCCATATTATATAATCGTTTTGGATGTGTAATAATGTCCAGCTCTTGATAGAGTTTCCTTACTTCTTCAAAATGGTGTTTCACGATGGGCTTATTCATTTTTTGTGCTCTAGCTGGGTTCATTATTTGGGATTTTCTTTTCGAAATTGATGGGTTTCGACTAAGAAACATTTTGAGCCATTTACGTCCAGCCATTCTTGTAGACAGATTGAACGAGTGCTTGATTTTAAACCTCTCACAAAATAAAAAGGCTTGCTTCCGTATAAATTTTGGGGTAAGTGGTATACCCAGTTGGGCAAAACGTTTAATTCGCTGAGCTAAGTCTTCTTCTAACTGTTTTGTGAGAACAGTAGTCTTTCCAATAATCTTAGTAGTTTTACCGGTTAGTAAATGGTTTCTAAGGGTTCGTCTCGGAATATTGAATTTCAACGCTGCAGTATTCGTATTAAGTTGATTTGTTTGTACCGTTTCCATGGCACACCTTAAACTCTCTTCATCCCATGTACTTCCTCTTTTTCTAGGTTTTGGTCCTGGCATTCTTGAAACCTGGAATTATACCTACACTTAAATTTAACCACCTGTTCAATGACTAACAAATACTAATTACGAGATTTCCAGAAGAAAGCCGCAAAAAAGTGAAACTAGTGGTAGCTATTACATCAGGCCCTATACAGAAGTGTGACTACAAGCAAAATCTATATTTAAATTAAAGCAGTAAAGCAATGACAAATATTGATATTAAATTGTATTTTGTTCTTAACATGCTTATGTAAAGAACGAAAACTTAGTCATAATTTTATTTTTAATAAGTAAGTATAAGTACTCATGAAGTTTTAAAATAAAATTATTTAAAGCATGATTATAAGTAATAATATTACGAACTTATACATTGTTTTACCTTTCCCCATACGTATTTACAACTATAAACTAGGTATTAATATTTTCTTGATTCCTAGATGTTCCTAGTAAAGCCCTTGTGCCCTAGCAAGGCCAACTGTAAATTTTTTGATCGGCCTTACAAGGAACCATTGGCTTTCCTAGGAACACTACCGATATTTTAACTAAAATGGAAATAAAGTAATTTTTTTTTTCTTTAGTACCATAGCAAATCCTTATATATCAATTCAGCGTAAAAAATTTAAAGAAAATAATAATGTATTTACTTGAAAACTTACGTTTTGTTGTGAGCGCGTATTATAATTTTAACGTCGACGATCGAAGTCAACAAAGCGAGGGACCGCACTGACAAAATAGCGGCGCGAGCGACTCGCCGCCGCGTCTGTGTTCTTGAGTTCGATGGGTGTTAGTGTGAGTAGAAGGAATTTGTCATTGCATGGCAATAACTACGACTTTTCAATAATCGGCCTTACAAAGAGCATGGCCTTCCATGGTCCACCCACCTTATTAAATACGTGTCATATCCGTCGTTCGTTTATAAACGTCGTCCAAGCTCGTCAGTAGCGCTTGACGCCTCGACTCTCCTCCATACAACGCATAGACTTTATACATTGTTCCACGAGCACCACCCAGGGACGTAACTAGGCTAAATATCACCCGGGGCAATACCTCACTTTGGCGCCCCCCCCCCCCCCCCCTTCACTCACTTAAACGAAGAATGGCCAACCATGACCAATGAAACGAAAACTCTCCTAAACAACACTCCTGAGATTGTTACCAAACATTTACTATACTTTTCATAATTAACTTGTGTAGATAGTAAATAAATGCTCGATTTCAAAGGTAAAAAGTTTATTTTAGAGGTATTGAAATCACGCAATCAATAGTTACATAGTGTATTAGGCCTATACAGTTACACGTATATTTATGTATATCTAAAAGATTCTTAAAAATAGTGAAAAACTTTGGTGAAACTTAAAACCTGAATATGAACTAAAATTTTACTTTACGACTTTTTGTAGCTGCAGAAGTCCTTACAATTTCGTCAAAAGATAGTTTAGTTAGAAGCTATTTGGTGCTCTATGGAAATGATGCCAAGGTTGGTAAGTCGTTGCTGTCCTGTCAAGTTTCTGATATATTTTTTTATTATTTTTTATTATCTTTAATAAATGATAATAAATGCAGTTAAATGCCGGTGATTTACGTCGAAATTGACGCCAATTATTATATTTTTTCTCGTGATTTGTGTTAATTTACGGAAATATTTGTACACTATGTGTCAATAGAATTATATACTACGTATAATTGTACTTTTTCGTTGTTGAATTAATGAATTTTAGTGCCGTTCCGGCTCTGAAGGCGCATTTTTGCTAAAACATGATATGGGAGATTGAGTACTACAGGATAAATAAAGAAATATTTCGAAATGTATTACATTAAATGTCAATACAAAAAATGAGCTATTTAAAATATTTACTCAGAAATGTAAAGCAACTTTCATTTCACCTATAGAAGACCTCAAAAACTTGTATTATTCGCTTAAAACGTGAAATGGCTCTTAAGACACACAACAACAGTATCACCTACACACATGGATAGCACTACATCGACAATTTTGCTCTAATTGCCGCTGGTGGGTCTGTGCCCCGCTTAACAGGGATCGCACAGGAACTATCTAGTGTAACACTAGATGGTTCCTGTGCGTTTAAATAAGTTAAAACACTAGCTAGTAGTGTTTAAATAATGAAATCGTGTGATGAAGCCAGTGCAATATATAATAGATAATGTTTAAACTAAGCATCCATAGATTACTTACATGCTAATATAAGAAATAAATCACATTTAAATTATCGCCAACTTGCACGATATCTATAGACTATAGACCAATCAAAATCGAGTACCTTCCCGCGCGCCGGCGCGCACCGCGCTCTAAATCTTTCTTCACATTTCCACACTTTTCTGGACTCTGGAGATATCCTTATGACGCAATAACTCAAATCTTTGGAGCGCCAGTTTAAAATTTTATTAATATTATTTATTTATTTTATTATTTTTATCTTCCACTTGTATTTTTTGGAAAACAACAATTGCTATTTTGGCGCCCCTGAAAAGCCGGCGCCCGGGGCACAAGCCCCGTCAGCCCCCCCCCTAGTTACGTCCCTGGCACCACCACCAATAGTTTTATTCATGACGAATATATTAAACTGTAATATTACTCCGTAACGAAAGAAACAGTCAAAACAACACGAAAGGTAACCGCGGCGGCCAACGTTTACGTGAGTTTCACACTTATTGTAGTGTTGCCAGGCACACAATAAATTTAATTCCACAATAATTAATTAATAGTCTTTTTTGACATGTGATAACTTCAAATGTGTTACTTTTCTGTAGAAACATTTTAAATCTTGAAAAGGAGCTGTAAATCAGATTAAAGGAGTAATATTTTTTTTTATAGACTAGTGGGCGAACGAGTAAGCGGTCCCACATGATGGTGAGTGTTACCGCCGCCCATGGACACCTGCAGCACCGGAGGGTATGCGGGTGCGCCGCCGACCTTGCAAAATTCTATTCACAGTCTTGAAAAACCCCATATCGTAGCATAATGGAAAGAAGACCTCTTGAGGCAGTTCGTTCCACAGCCTACAGGTTCGCGATAGAAAATAATTTTTGGATCGAACGAACGAACTGATAACGAAACGAACGATGATAAATAAACGAACTGATCAATTTTTGTCTATTTTTCGTTTATTATCATTGTGTTTATTATGTTTAATATTTTTTGTCAAGACATTCTGTATATTCGTAAACTTTACACGCAAGTAACAAATTACGTCTTAATTACTGTTAAGAAGTCGCGTTCCTTACTGAAATGACTCTTATTTTGTCAGTTAGTTATACATTAATCCAGAAGGTATTTGGTTATTCCATATGGTTTTTAATAAGCTCTTTAGGTTTTAATACAAACTAAATGAGCTAGAATGGAACATAAACATTGGTAGGTACTAAGCAAATGGTTATGTCATCAAAAATGCTAATATATTTCAAGATCAAATGGTTCTGAAGAGGTAAGGTTAAGACTGTGTGGTAATCCTATTTTAGCATTTTTAATGCCAAAAATACCTCCAATATAACCTCTTTAAAACGTAAAGGCATCAAAACCTTTTAGTCAAGATATGAAACAAGCACAACCATGATATGGTTTCTTATTAAAGTTTTATAAGATTTTATAAGAACTTACAGGTTCTAGTACCTGCTTGAAATTTATATTGCTTAAATTATTAGCTTTTAATAACCAATACAAAACCTTTATCAGACTAAAAGGCCATTGCCAGAGCCTACACCTTCAGAAAGTTGGGTTGCTAAGGAAAAGGACAAAAAGATGAACAATGTCATGTAACTTGTAGCCTTTCTCCCATCCCACCGAACAGGGACTATAATGGAATAAGAGAAGGATCACATCTCACAGCTGCTGGGCGCACTCTACTGGTCACTCTTACCCCTCTCTCACAGAAAACTACTGTAACATGCACTGCAATTCCCACTTTATGTTATTCCCCCAATCTACGTACATATTTCGGTAGTGAGTGAGACACTCTAGAACCTATTCTCATCCCTCCTTATTTTCCCAACCCTTTTTCCAAATCCGTTCATAACTGCCAAAGGTAGTCAGCGCATCCGGTGCCGTGCTAACGTTTTCGTCATTCTTGACTGATGTTAGCATATACTTATTGCGAATGTCCATGGGATCATGGACTACATGGGGATCATGGATACTTATTGTGCTCATCGAGCACATTATTTCATTAAAAGAATAACAAGTAGGGTAAAGCCACCAAAGAGTACGCACTTTTTAAACATTTATTTTTAGAAAAATCAACTTTGACATTACACTTTGTCCTTCTTACTTTAATTAAACTTTGGTCCCTTAGGAACATTTATGAAAAAATAAAACATAAGTAACAATCTCAGGTAATACAAAAATGTCTTAAACTTAGAACTTGTCCCATGCGCACTCTTTGGGTGCTATGTAACAAAGAGTACGCGGTGAAAACCTTCCATAGAAGCTAAGAGTGCGCGTGAGACAGAAGTGAGATCTTCAGCCCCGACAACTGTCACAGGTGAAGGCCCCAAGCCCGATATAGTCTGTGCACTCATCATGCCACCAGGCTTCACAGTTATTACACTGGATCCAGTCTTCGTGGGGTGGTTCAACGTATTGTTCAAGGCAAAGAGGGCATCTAATTATTTCTCTTTCAGTACTTGTATTCAAACACCGTGGAGTATTTTTAGCCGTTTTATTTTTCTTATTTGTTGCTTTCTTACTTTTATTCCTTTCTTCTTTCTTCTTTTCTTCTTCTTTGAGTTGGTTTTTATACGGTGAGCTTGTTAAAATCTCAGATTTCTTGCGTTTCAGATTTCTCTTTGTTTGATGGGTTGCCTTTGGTAAAGGTCGAATGTCGGAAGGTTTAATAAATCCCGATGTGGATGGTGTAGGCTCAACGGTAGACACAGTTTGAAAAACATCAACTAATGCAGGGAGGTCTGGAGTCTTTTGAGTGTGACGTAGTTCTTCAGTGCCTATAAAAGTCGATGTTTCTATCAACGATGGTGACGCCTGTGCTTCAGAAGCTTGTATACTATTTGTTTCAGTCTGCGTTGTTTCAATAGCTTGAAGATCAGATGTTTCAGAAATTTGAACAACAGAACTTGTTGTCTCAGGCTCAGAGATACGATCAATAGGAGGAACTTGATTTTCAATTGTATCTGCTGGTAAATACGGACGATCAGTTACGTCTGCTGGGGCGAAATCTTCATCTGTAAACAGTTGGTCATTAAATGGCCAGATACCGCAGGTTTCAAAGGACTTTCTTGCTCGTTCTACTGAAGCAACCTTTGAGTATGCTGTGCCAAATAACCGGGCAACTTGAAACTGTGTAATAACACGCCTAGGATTTGAAACTTGCCAGTTATCGCAGGCAACAGCATATGCTTTTTTTAGGGGCCCTAAGAAGCCTGTATCCAGTGATTGCATACGATGACTCGTGTGTGGCGCTAAACTCAAAAGAACTACTCCATTTTCACACGCTAGTTCTATTGCAGCTAAACTCAAATGTGATGAATGGTTATCCAGAACCAATAGAACAGGCGTGTCTTTGGATGATCTAACCATCGTGATGAAATGCTTGAGCCACAGTAGAAACAAATCGGAATTCATGTACCCAGAATCCGATACAAGTAGCAACGAGTCTTCTGGAGCTCCGTCAATCAACTCTTGTTTTTGTCGCTTCCTAGGAAAAATTAATGCTGGTGGTACAAAAGATCCAGTAGCGCTCATGCAGCAGACAGCTGTCACTGTTTGCCCTCTTTCCGCAGACACTATTTTGCCGACTATCTTCTTCCCTTTCTTTGCATAAACTTTGGGTAGTTTATTTGGGACCGTTTGTAGCCCAGTTTCGTCCATATTATAAATTTGTCTGCCAACAAATTTGTATTTAATCATGACTTCTTTGAGATTCATATAAAACCTTTGTACTTGGACACGGTTAAAGCCAGCAGCACGTGCCAAACTGGTTTTTTCTGGCTGGCGTAGACTGAGCTGATGTTTTCTCGCAAAATTTTCCACCCATTGTTTACTGGCTTGTTTCTTTTCTCGATTAAATCTATGATCAAGATTATTCTTCTCTGCAAGATCGTATGCAATTCTTCCAAATTCTTTCTTTGTTAGTCCATAGAAACATGCATCTAATTTCCTGCAATGGTCTGCCAAGTAATTTTCTAAATCGGTGTTAAACACGCTCTTAAATCTGCCGAGGGACGCAGGAACGGTGTCTGCTTTTAATCTTTTTCTTAATGCTGCTTCCGAAATATTTAATGATTCCGCAATAGATCTCTTGCTTTGACCCCTTGCTATTTTTTCTTTCACTTCTTTTAGAATTTGCTCAGTGAAGATTAACTTCCTGTCGGATTTTCTTTTATATTTACCCATGATGTCAATCCTGTAAAATAATCAAGAAAAATAAACTCATAAAAACTATTACAACCTGTTAATTTTTACTTCATACAAGCTAAGAGTACGCGTGCGCACTCTTTGGGTGCGTACTGTTACCTAATGTGTGTGTTGGGCTAAGACCATAAAATTCTTTAAAAATAATTAAAATGGCGTCATAACCTCTCAATAAAAATGAAATTTAGAACATAAATTACAAGTTTAATAACATTCGTTGGTTGCGTATTAATCACAAACCTTACAAAGCGTGTTTTAAATTGTTGAAAAATTAGATCAAATACATTTAAAATCTATTATTACATATAAAATTATAAATAAATACCTTAACGAAGAAAGTTGTCGTCCAACAGCTTGACAAGTCAAACTTCACTGATTGGTTAAACAGTGTTGCCAATATAACAAACAAAAGTACAAATTTGAGGCACCGCGTACTCTTTGGTAGCGCGTACTCTTTGGTGGCTCTACCCTATTTTGTGAAAGTTTACCAAATATCAGCTTTAAAAGTTGCCAAAGTTTAAAGAGTCATCAACGGCATCGAATGAACCGTGAAGAATTGTTTTCCGGCGGGCGAGGACACGGTTACCAAGTGAGTATTTCGGGTTCGCGTAATTCGATAACCAGCGTACGCGTCAACAAGCCGAAGTTAATCCTTTAAACGATCACTTAACGCTGGAAGGTCAGCGTACATAATCGCAGACTGCCATTGTTCTGATTAAAATAGATACATTAGAGTTGGGGACAACCGCGGCTCTGTCTATCAGATTACCATAATTACTAGTAAGATTGCATCAATATGACAAATCTGTCGGCTAACAAAAAATTTTAATTGAAAAGCATGCTTATAAGTGAAAACCTTAACTTAATACTTTTTACATATTCGAGTTTGTTGCTTTGTAAATTTTGTCATTTTTGTTTGTATACTGATTTAAACATAATATTTCCAGGTAAAATAGAACCACATTCCTAATTTTTTAGTTAAAATAACATTTATAAATTGGCGGCGCCGAAATCGGACGCTTCATTAACGCAGGGACACAGTGACCCAAACAAATGTCACGTCAAAATCGGTTTCCGAGAAGCGTAGCGCTACCGGAGCCGAAAGGGAATTAATAAATACAAAAGGGTATAAAAACTGTGACAGAATTAAGAGTGGGCGCCTTCAAAATGGAAGTTGCGCGACGCGAACAAGTGAAACATAATGCGCGAAACAAAGCAGCCGGGGCGAATGCCTTAAATCATTTTTAATTATGTTATGGCGCGGCGCGGCGTTATGCGCGCGGCTTGGGTTACACAAGATGCGAGCTGCTGTGCGTGCACGCCGGGAACTAATCACTCTGCGCGCTACCTTGTCACTATGCATTACACCGTCATACTACCTACTTTATAATAAAATTCCTCATAAAACATGAGCATTCTTGTAACTTAGGTCCATGCGCAAACATGACGCAATCTACACGTGGTCGAAATTTATAAATTTAAATGTTTTGAAACAAAAAAAGTTTATTATCCGTATGAAAAACACAGCAATATTTTGGTAAGGTATACGTAACAGCAGTGGTGGCTCATTGTTGCTCCGTTCTTATTTCACGGTAGCTTAGCGGCTCCTAGTTAAACCCACTCGCTCTCTTAATGTGCACGATTGTATTTATTCAAGTATCTATTGTTACAAAACTGTTTCTCTTTTTTATGCATCACTCGGTTTAGTTGTAAAAAATTAATAACATTGCTGCTGTATCTGTCATACTTAACACTCTTGCAACAATAAGCCAGGAGATGACAAAATCGCTTTGATTTTCGGTTGCTTACCTACTTGCTTATATACACCGTAGATGTTTAACACCCACGACGGAACGGAGATGGTATTATACACACAACCGTCAGCATCTGATGATGAAGCCGGAGGTGCGTAAGGGAACTAACTCCTTGAAACTTGAAGGTGCAATGGTGGTGTTTGGACTCATTTTTTGGAGTTGTTTGGTTCAATGAACAGTTCTAATACATAGAGAAGAATGATGCTGTACCCCCCAACCGACTGGATGCGCCCGACTGGTCGTGTTATCTCATTCCAGCAAAAGATCGATGTGTACAAACGTGATTATAATTTCTAAATGAATGCGAATGCCCATTTATTCGAATGCGTCTCTCTGTAGTTAATAGTTAAAGAGGTATAATGTTAGCCGTCAGTGTCTGATACTGGAGCCGAATTTTAGCAGTAAAACTATCATGTTTGGACTCATTTTTTGGCGATATTTAGTTCGATGAACAGTTCTAATACATAGGGCGTAAGACGATGCTATGTCCCACAGCTGACTGGGTGTGGCTGACTGGGCGAGATTTTTCACTCTCATAGAAGACCCCGTTTCGGAGGCGAGTAAAAGTTTTCAAAGGTCGTGTCTTCTCCATTCCCAAAACACTCGATAGTTAAAAAACCTCTACATAATTAATTACTTATATAACTTTAAAAAGGTTAAAATAAAAAAGACAATGTTAAACACTGAAAAATCCACTACGGTTATAAACCATTAATTAAAAAATAATTTTAAAACGGGTAAAATGAATTCGTAAACCAGTCTAGTAGACAATCTACAATAGTCGAATGCAACCTGCCACGTGTCCTCGTGCGTAATGAGTAATGCTACTAATGACTTAATGAACATTCGACTATTGCAGATTAGGAAATTATTTTACCCATTTTAAGGTTTTTATTAATTAATGATTTTTAGCCATCGTGGTTTTTTCTTTCAAATCGTTCGCATATCATTAATGAACTGAAACCATTTGGTCGTCTGTCTTTAAGTAGTCTTTTTCTAGATACCTACACTGTCCTTTAGGTACTTAAGGAGAAACTAAGGAGGAAATATCTTTCTAAAAAGCATGAGAATTGTCCTAAAAGAATAATAACTCTTCTATAATCTTAATAAAACCTTCGAAAGTATTAGTTTGTCAAAATTTTTGAATCCTCAGTATCATCAAAAATCAACTATAATTATGGGTCCCTAATAGCAAGAGTAAGAAGATAAAAATTTAACCGTCGTAAAGATGCAAATAAAAATAAAAGATTGCACACTAAAGGTGTACATGGATAATACCTACTCTAGATAGATACCTATACGTAGGTCTCAGATTGTAAACAGATTGTTCAGTGAGTAGCGGCCATGCTTTCAGCAAATCTACGGTTCTCAGAATATTGTATCGCAGAATCGTCCCACTTATCCCGATCTTTTTATATATTGTCTTTATTTTTAGATGTTATTGTTATGAAATAGGCAACGCTGTAACAAAAGGTTAAAATACCTTATCTCGGTTATAACAAAATGTTGTCTTTGTTGTTTTCTTGACGTACATTTCATTTATTTTTAGGTATACCTGGGTTTATTGTACTAAATATTACAATAGCGAACGAGTTGAAACAGAGGATACATAATACATAATTACGGATACATACTCCGTAATACTCCTATATAAGTTTTATTGATACTTAGGTCCGTAGGTATTACTTCTCAACACTCTGTACGTGGTGCTAAATAGGCAACGACACAACATCGAATATCCAGCGGCGACAACACGACCCCCTGGCTTATCTCGAAAATACCGGGATACCAGACTTAAAATAACCTGATAACATACCGAGATTGAACTTTTAAAAACCGATATTTTGATATTTTTGGTATTTAGGTACGTCATCTCAATATGTACCTACTGTTTTTAAGTTTTAAATTAATTAAAGCGCTGTTTTGGTTAGTAAGTTACTGTTCTAACCATTTGCGCTCCGTATTGAGCGATAAAACTTTAGGTAAAATGTCATTTATAAGATCTCATTTTTAAATTTTTGTATTAATTTAACGAAAAATTAAACATTAAATTGTTCATATTTAAAGATGTGTTTTTAAAAGACTTATTTTTAGTCATTACCTACACAACTACTTGTTCCCTGAAACAAGTCAAGAAATAATAATACTTTTATATTGTTATCTATGTATTTCATAAAATTACAGAGTAAGGGATGTTGATGTGCCGTGACATTCGTCGCGTCAATACAAGACGGATTGAGGCGACAATAGAGAGCAATAGAGGGTTTAGAGTCTGCTCAGCCTCTTGGACGCAGTCATCAGGCGATGCTTAAATGTGATAGTGGCCAAACTCTCTCTTCGAAACCAGAGGTCTTCGTAGAAGTTGAGAAATTTTATGGAAAACTATGCTGCACATGCACCTGCACTTACAGCCCATGAGGAGAACAATCGTCGTGCAAAGTTAACCCGACCACAACACCGACAATAACCCGGACTTCAATTTGAGTTAGAATAATATTGCCCTCGGTCAGCTTAAGAATGGTAAAGCCAATATCAGAGCGTCTGAAAACCAGAGCTCTTTAATGTCGTCTTACAAGGTGGCATAACACCGAAGGCGTGGAACAGGAGTGTGTTCTTCAAGAAAGGAGACAAGGCTTTATTGAAGAACCATAAAAAATATCTCCTGAGCCGCCACGTATATCAGTTGTTCTCGAGGGTAATTACGAATCATCTCGCTCGAAGGTTAGACGAGTTCCAGCCGCTGGAGCAGGAGCATAATTTGAGCTGAATGCCAAACGACCTTAACGCAACATCGCGAAGTGTCGCTCTCGGAATGAACATAGATAAGATAATAATCATGTTCAAGGAACATATTTTTCCGGGACCGGTAAGCATCGAAGTTATTCACCATTATACCCTGGGCAAACCATCCAATTAGTCAAGTCTAACTTCGGCAAGGAGGTCGGGTCGATAGACGCATTCGACTTGGCTGGGCAGCATTTGGGATAATGCGTCGGCTTGAAGGCGAAAGTCTTAGACGTTATGACATATGGTGCCGAAACGTGGCCTCTAACGGTAGGCCTGATCCATAAGCCTTGCTCGGAGTTTCTTTGCGGGATAGGATCCGAAACGTAGACATTCGCCAGAAAATAGTGTTTAGAAAAATAGATAGTGTTTTTCTATCTATTTTTCAGAAAACAGAAATTTTTCACAAACAGAAAATAGTGTTTTAATTTTATTCTAACAGAATTAAATTAAAACACTATTTTTAACCTCAAAACCACTGATATCAATTGTTTTAAACCTACAATATCCTGTTTTTATAAAAATATGAATAATCTCGGAATTTCGATATTTGTAATATTTTAATACCGGTTTTAGTAAATGGGAGCGGTATTGCTACCCGTATAAATAATCTCAAAACGAGTGTATTCGCTAATTCGCAATGCGCAACGCTTAAAGATTATGACCTGTTAAGGCTTTTAGACTCCCTTGACACAATAAGGGTGCAGTGTCAGCTTAGGTGGTAGGGATTCTCGGAAGAATATGAACAAGTTTGCAGCAGTGAATTGATTATCAAATTAATTAATCATGTCACAAGCCTGTAGTACAAGCTAGATATTACATTCAACAGTCGATTGACTCGGTTTATATCGAATCGTAGCGGCATTTAACACCAAATTGGTTGACGACATGTCTTTAATATGCTCACGTGCGGAGCGGTGTCAACAATCCGTGGAAATCAGACGACCATAATACATTGGTACTCGATAAAATTGTACAGGCGACAAGAAACTGTAATTGATGCGCTGCAAAACGCTTTCCGATATACATTTTGATCAACGTTTAAATATTTGAATGATTTTGGATACCTACATCTGCTTGTTGCCGACCTTACATTATTTACCTGCAATACTAATGAACAACAGTACAATAGTATATTAGTCATTAAACTGGTATCTTTACTGGCAATTTTAGTTGTACTGTATCTACCGAGGCACCGGGTCCATGTGGTGGATTATGGCCCATTTAACGTTCCACTGCTAAACGTTACAGTGGAACCTCAACGGCTGACTGATATCGTATTTTCATCTCAATCTTCTTACCTCATTGTGTCAGCTGCACTAAGATACAGTTTTGTGACAATAAAGAAGATTTTTCTTCTCTACGACACTCGCGTCGAAAACCTTCTGGTATTGTATACATTTTACATTAGTACCTCCATCATTTTTAAATCAATATGAGATTTTTTATATCGAAACAATTACTATGCTAGAGTCTATCTTAATGCATACATAAACGTTATGCATTTAGATAGATAGTATCAATCTCGCACAGCACAATTGTCAGGTTTCTAAACGAAACAAATGATCTACATACATCAGGAATACCCAGTTTAGGCCGGCAAGACTCTGTACGCAAATGGTAAACAGTTTTATTATAAATTTGTTTACATACCTTAATCCATTTGAATGTCAATCAGTATCCTTAAAGATTTATGGCTAGGAAGTGGCATCAGCCTCCCACAAGCCATATTTGTAGTGACAAGATACTAAACGTCCGTAAGAGGTACCTACATACCATCGCTGATAGACACTACGGCGACTATCGGATGCCAACACGATAATTTGCCACATTAAACCAGTATCGGACAACGACAATCCAATCACAATATATATAAAGAGCAGTATGGCACCAAATTCAAACACACGAACGTGGTGTAATGTTCAAAGCAGGGATGATTCGAGCTAGGTTTTGGCAGAGGAGATAGCCTAGAGAAGCATACGAATTGACAGTCTGCTACATTAGATGTTTTTTAAGCGTTCGTATTGAGTTTTGCTACTGTTCTGGCAATACCTCCCTATTTGTGACAGCGGCTTTAGGAATGCATGACCGATCGGATGCGGGGGAAAAAGCGCTCGTTCGCCGGTGAATGAAGCGATTAGCGCTGAATGGTGGCCGGCACGCGGAACCAAACGGACGGCACGACGCGCACAGCCACGCTGCGCTTTGTCTCAGCTCGCTTGACCCGTGCCCCGGGAAAGAACCGTGTCCAAGCGACAACTAGTAAAAACCATCGAGCCGTTCTTAATTGGGTAAAAAATGTCAACGAACAACGTTTTTATAGATTAAAAACATCGTTGACATCTTTCGATAGATTTCTTGTCACGTCTCTGATGCAGATGAAGATGCTGCCTTATAACGATCTTCAACAGTTATAACATCACTGTACTCGTACCTACTTAAAATATTCCCAAGACTGCTATAATTCACGTTCCACCATCGCAGCAGATATCGACTGGTTTAGGATGGAATATGTTTAGGTAACAAGGCGTTCGTTAGGCTAGTGCGCTGCATGAGCGTGGGGCTAATTCAAGCTGCGTGCGCGCGCGCAAGTGGCCGCATCTCATTTACCTTATTAAGGGGGAGTCTCGCGGCCGGCCGCGTCACTCAACGTCAACGGTGGCGGCTGCCGACGCATAAACACCTCCTTAGTGGCCACCGTCTATCACACCACTAATCGGATCCTCGCAGTCTGCGCACGTTCGTTCCGCATAGGTGAACACACCTCTGCCCTTTTCGCTGACTAATAAACGAACAGTAACAATTCTTCAATAGCAGCACAGAGACGGCGCTGAGTTCTCCCACAAATAATTTGATCGAAAGGTTTTTTTTATAGAAGAGGTGGCCGGCCGACTGACGACCACAAGATAAAGTAACAAAGGCTTGTTGTAAAATAACGGATTTTACCGAATTAACAGAAAAATAAGTAATTGTTCTATTCAAATTCTGAAAAGTACGCTCCTAATGGTCTTATTCAAATTGTGAATGCGAAGTCGAAGGATAAATCCGGGGAGGCGGGAGCAGACGCTGGCTCCGTAATGAGCTAATTCGGCATTCGGAGTGCGCCCGTGCTCAGGAGTTATACATACGTAGGTACTTACCAAGTTAGTTATGCAAACAGGAATAAGTACCTTTATGGGCAAATGCATTCATGCATACTCTCTAATACTCATGCACAATATACCTACCAATAAAATGTACCTAAATTTAATTGGTTCTCATCTGTGTGTGAGTATCTAAACAGAAGGAAAAGATGCCGAAAGACAATAGGCATTGTTTCTATGTAAATAAAATACTCGTCGACCAATCAGCGACGCTGTACTACTCGCCAGCGCCAGTAATTAAAAATTCAAATTAGGAACGTCGTCCCCTCGCGCCACGTGGTTGGTGATTACGGAGCGTTAATTACGCACGACCAATTAAAACACGGAGCGACAGAGCGGCAAGGAGACTAGCCAATGGGAGGGCGTCACTGAAGCGAGGCGTGGTAATTAAGAGCAGCGAAAGGGTTGTGATTTTCCGGGCGTTCGCGTCGCTTCGTTGGGGGCGTGCTATTAATCACCACCCGGCAGGAAGGAGTGGCGATGAAGCTCTCTTGCGACGTACATAGGAGTGTGCATTGTTTTAACGGCACTCGCACATAGAAGAATATACTGGCAACTCTTGCAGACACTTGCATCATTCATGCGAACGGCACTTGCCTAATGAGAGATACTAAGGAAAACATCATGCTTATAATTCAATATTTCTTGTGTTAGAATTTCAGATTATGTCAAAGACGTGAAGGAAAGTAAAGTACCTAGGTAGGTACTTTACTTTCCTTCACATAAGTACTTACAGACACATTTGCTTTTGAATTCCGAACCACATTGTAAGCTAAACCGATATTCCATCACTTCACAAAACAATAACGTAGTTACTTGCATTCATTGGAACGTAAAACAGACGTAGGTGGAAGGAATTGAGTTTAGGCTCGCGTCGGCGCCCCCGCGCCCCCGTAAATGGGTTTTTCACGCACTTCACGACCTTAAACGCGCCACTATTTGCCTAAACGAGATGTTTTCATTCCAAACCTCGTACGTTCCACTTCAACCCCAATGTTTTCAGTATATTCGTAACTACCGCATAAAAGATGTCTTTTGAATTAACTCTAAGCGTACTCGTAAATACTCAAATCACATTTGGAGATACCAGTAGATGTGACTTAATAATAATAAAAAATATACCCAAAGTAAATAATAAATAACGCCACACTCAATCGCCCACATTAGGATTACGTGTGTCGTCGGTTCAGACCTCTGGACCCACCAATGTGAGACACATGGGTCACCCAAAACATAAGTCTGTTCTTTAAACATAAGTCTATGCACTTATGTTTAAAGAAGTGCTCGTCCGACTGAGAATCAAACCTAATGCACAGTCTGCGACCCTACCAACTGAACTAATCTGCCGTCAATATGTAAATAGCATATAAGTTACGCCATTTACATCCAGCAGTAATAATAACATTGACAGCTGGTTGACGGGGGAACAAAAGTTGGGTAAGGTTAAATAAATGAACAAAGTTTAACTAACCGTTTTAGAGTCCAGTGGAAGCCTTCAATTACCAAGTATCGATGAAGTATAAATGATCCGCGGAGCCATTGCAGGAGGAGAGTTATACTACCTCACCCCCGCACGCCGCCCGCCACCCGCGCCCGTCACCGACAGAAGAAAAATGCTAACACGCCCCCGCGAAAACTATTAGTTATTTTGGCACCCCCACAGGCCTCGCTTCCTTTGATTATGGACCACTGCCGTTTCTAAAAGCTAGCCATTAACAAAAGGTGAACCGGTTTAAACAGGCAGGGAGGGAGGGAGGGGGGGGGGGATATTATCCCAGCAACAGAATCTCCCTAGACAGACGCATTGATGAAATTCAAAACAAGATAAAGAATATGGCCCATAAAAGTTTCATTGCTGTTAACTTATTTATGAAGCTTATTGGGCATATCAACTGTTGACTACGACATACCGACCTTACTTATGTACGTAGATATACCTTATTTTACTTACGTTGTACGTAGGTTTAAAACCTTACATCACGTTTATTTTGGTTGAATCGGTGTGTTTAAAACACGAAGTATGTAGGTATATTCTTCTTCATTTTCCCGTTTTTTATTATAACTCCTACTGTATTAAATGTGACATTGTCTATTTAAACAGAATCTTTAAACAACGTAATTTTAAGTGAAAATATCTTAACCAAGTTAATAAAGTCACAAATGTTGCTTTTTCCTTATAGCTCAATGGAAGTCATCCTGTAACGTAACTGGGCACAGGCCTCCCCTAGTGATCACGATGGAATTTCAGGCTTTAATTCACCATAAATCGTATCGTTCACGATGAATGTACCTATAGTCTTAAGAGGCCACCCTGGCCAAGCGATTTGGCGAGTCCTCTCCTTTACAGTTGATGTAGTTCCTCAGCGCCCTTTGTTATACTTACCTTTAGTCGTCTTTTACGACACCTATACTGAACTATACTGAACAGAGCATCACCACTATTGTTACTAATCAAACTGTAGATGCACCGGCGCGCGGCGTGCCATCGCACTAAATCCGAAATTTGATTTATTTGTTGCTTAATCACGCCTCAGCGAAGCAAGGAATCGAAAGGAAATTTTGCATGAGGAAATACATAATAGGTCAAGGTGATAAAACATTTTTATGTCCCGACTGAACGAATTTCTGCGGGAACAGGAAAGTCTAAAAAATATTACTGTAGTTAGATGTACCTAACCTTTTTCGGTTTTTAATCTTTTCTGTTTATGATTTCAGTCATGTTTTCTATGTGATAAAAAAAGTTCGTCGTTTGGTCTTGTAGCCTTGTAACATCGCTTTAAGACAAACAAATAAGGAAAACTTTAGGCTTACAGGTATCTACTTAGGTATCATTAAAGTAAGGTAGGTACCATTTTATTATGCTAACTGGTTCCCGTAACTCATTCGTGCAATTCGATTACGAAAAATGAATTGTTGAGATAAAAAAGTAGCGTAGGTAGGTATATATTAACCGCGTCTCTAACAGTAAACGTTCCGTATAAGTTCGCCTATGTTGCGTAAATCTGTGACAAACACAAAAAATCCCATTCCTATAATTATTATTTTGACTTAGGTATACTATACGAGCCTATGTCTCTCCACTGCTGAATATGTTCGGTTCTTCTCATCCAACCACCGGCGAACTTCTTTAAGTGGAGGACAGGAGGACATCTCGCACTGAGCTCCCCGGCACGTGGCCGCCGTCCAAGGACTCGTCTACCCCGTCGACTATCTGTTTGTAACTTATACCTACTATTAACAATAAGCAATTTAAATGAATTACATACGTTTCGAACGATTTTAATATACAATAATATGTATGTATGTAGTTGTAGTACCTAGTTAGATGGCTGGTGTTATTGTGCGAGTGTGTTCGATCATCGTCCGGCCTACACAGTCGCGGTGCGAACAGTGCCTCCCGGCCGACCCCCCATCTGTCATAGACGCTTCCGCTGCACGGCCTCTCTGTTTAATTGACCTCCACTGTCCTCTCACGTCGAGTACCGACTTCACATACATTATCTTATAGACAGATCTTGTATTATGTTATCCACTAATCCTCGCTCTTCGTGATTACAAGAAGTCTGGATCCTGAAATGGTACATTATCGACTGATATTGATTTTAAGGCCACAAAAACTTCTTGTTTGTAATTTTAAACAATTATTTCTCAGTGTTATTCTTTAGAAATAACCTTCTTCCGAACTAATTAGTTTTTGTGATTGTGAAGCCTAATAGCTTACAATTTAATAATTGTAATCTTTTATATAGGGTGCAGGACCTTGTTGCAGGACTCATTGTCATGATCCTGTTCTAAAAGAACGTTCGCTACAATAGACAATTAAAGCGATAAAATCAAATTAAAGTCATTGTAACAATACAGAAGAGTCTTTCAATGAAACTGTCAAGGTATCGGAAGTAGGTACACTGACCTATACGGTATATGATGACACGTGAGTGATGCTTCAAGAGTCTGCAAGCTCCTGAGCTAACCCTACAACTGTCAACTGTCGTACTTTGTTTCTTCATAGATAGATTTTTTGTTACAGAAATTGGAATCAGTTCAATGGTTCCCGGATATAAATGAAACATATCTATTCTGTTTCTATTTTAAACAAATCATTTCTACCGTGAATTTATTCACGCTTATGCTACCTCACTACCATTTCATTGCTTAAAAATGTGGCAATTCAATACTACTACGTCACAAGAACACAATAGCAATGACGTCACAACTGCTTGACGTTTTACGTTCAGCTCCACTTGTTCTCAGTCTCGCCTCAGTGAAAAGCTTTTGCGTAATAAATAACTCATTTATCTCATTTACACACAGTTTACCGATCGTCCTACAAGTTGGCACATTCACGTTATTACTTGCTATATTCTTGTGCTTACATACAAGCAAGCATGTAACACAAGTTGTAGATAATGTACGTAACTACAAAGCCACACTACTGGTATACCTAACAAACACAAAAGGCCAACACTTACAAACGAGACTAGTTCATACGTACATAGACAAAGCACACAAGCACGTGAGGTCATCTCCCCTCATTAGGTGGTTAGTTTTCCGGGCGTGTCCGCAGACTCCGGGGGGTGAGCGGGGGTGGCGGGGTGAGGGGGTGCAGGGAAGTTACTTAATTAATCCCCACGCGGCCGCCATTGGCCGGCGAAGACGGAGGCGGCCAGATCTCATCGCCTACGCGTTAATTGGGCGGGCGGACGCTAGATTAGACGAGCGAGAGCCTTAATGAAAATAAGTACACGTACGTACAAAGCATCTATAGACATAACCTTACCTACAACTGACGCAGAGGATGTGTAAATATACTAAGATAAGGGATATATCTAACATTTTCTTCTAAGGATCCAGAAACCAGGTTGTTTCTCGCTTTTTTGCTTACAAAAAGTGAATTATGAAAAAATATATCAATCTCGAAGAGTATTAATAAATATTGTAGTAGGGTAGAGCTCGCTAGGAACTAATATTGCTCTCGTCGCGTCAAGTGAACATATAAAGCTCAGATTTAGCGAGAACCGAGGGCTGAGCAGGCGCGAAACGCCCAGGTAGCTACTTACACCTCGATATACGAGGAAACGTAAATTATAATATTGTGTGTGTCGGCGCTAACCCTCTCGCGCTCACGTCCTCGCGCGGCGCGGCGGCCGTGTGTGCGCGCCCACTGAAAGAAAAGCAATTTCCTCCGGGCGGCGCGCGGGGTGGGGGGAGGGGGGCCGAGGTCTCGCGCGAATATAATTTTGTTCATTTTTTCATTCGGGCGAGTTAATTCGGCTTCGCGGCAGAGTCGGCTATTGATTAGGGCGCGTCTTACGTTTTAATTTGTTTGCGCGCGCAGCCAGCGATGCACCCGCCGAGATGAGCTCTCACCCCAGCCCAGCACCCGGCACCACCTCGCTCTAATGAAGCCTCCGCTAACTACACCGGCGGTAATCACGATCCTTTTCACAATCAAGCGCTGACGTCAAATGTTTTCTCTTACATAACAAACAGAAGGCAAGACCTTCAGTTTGTTGACAAATAGATTTCTACCTACTCGTTGCTACAGTCTAATGAAGCTGATCTACTTATCACAAAATATATTTTTGTCAAAAATGTGATTCAAAATAAAATCTTTCCATTTACATATTACCTCTCCGCTGCCCCCGCTGTTCTGTGTCCATTGTGGCCGCGAAGTCAATTCCAGTTCAATATGTAACTGCTTTGTTAACACACCCTATGCACCAATATTGTTTTAATATGATTGGATAATTGTAGTAGGTATAATTGTTACTGTTTTATACGAACAAGGTAAAGGAAATGTCACTGAAGAGAAGTAGGAGATATTGACTCTTACTTTTGCAATTAGGTACTAGTTGAGTGTAGCGATTCCTTACGTTCAATAGTTACGTGATTCACTATTTCTTAAATTCTTAATTAAAATAACTCTTTACCTACAAATAGACTGTAATTACTGGTTTTCATATGTGTGTTATAATTATAAACGAGTTACTTTAGTGAAAAGGACATTCCGTTTACAATACGCAACTCATTTATTCAGCATAGATTTGACCTCGTGTACATTTCAGAGGAGCTCCGTAATTAACGTTGCAACGTGGAATAAGGGCGACGCGACGCTATTGGTCATCTCTAGGAGCCCGGTTCCCCCCCCCCCCTCCTTTCAGAAACCGTCTCCCCTCCCGTCGCGGCCTGTGAAACAACGCCGCCTGCATGTGACACATTAGTAAATGAGAGTACATTCGTTACGACCGCCGGCGCCCAAGCATTTCCTCATTGAAAGCCTTTAGAGGGTGAGCCGGGGTGAACGATGAACTAAGTGCAATTTCAATAACAGCCTTACGGTTGCCATTTGTTGTAATGGCAGATTTTTGCATAAAACAAAAAATGATTATCTGTATTTTTATATGCAACAATGATGTTTATCAACTTGATGATACTCACCCAGCTCACGTCAGGTTAGATAGTATAATTTTGGTATAACAAAATGTATATACCTACCTATTAATATTGATATAGCCGGGATTCTGAATCCGGTTCTTGATGATGTTGTACCTACTTGCGACTATGTCTATACCTACTGGTGTGTGTATCGGATTATCGCAAATAGATACATTTTATATACCCACATTGTTACGAGGCTTATAGTTCGTAGTGAGGATATCAAGAAAACTCAAATTGATTTAAATAAATATTTGTCACATTAAACTCAGTTACATAGCGATGTCCCGGAATATGATTCCCGGAAAAGGGAAATGTCCATATCATTTTTCTTATTGCAAATCCCAAAATCACCCTACCTAACCCCGTCCTTTCTAGTCACTCATAAGAGTATATCTATCTCATATCTATCTCTGCAACCAAAAAATAGATAGCTGACGTACTTTAAACTTTAAAAACATTTCCTACTACTTGTAAAAAATACCGAAGATAAATTTTCACGAAAGGCCTACAAGGCCCTACCGGAATTCTGCAAAATAAATTAGTTATCACCTACTTGCTCTAAGACAATGTGGGAAATATTCATAATTACAAATTATTTTAATGCTCTGAATGTGTAGCTAACCTTTAATAAAGAACACCTGCCGAATATGGACCGGCGACCAGTCCACGGTGAGGCGAAAGGAGAAGTTTGCCCAATAAATCGAAACGCCGCCGCCTTCGCCCGGCCATTAAGCGCCTCGATAGTGGATACTCTTCGGCGCTCACTTTGTTTTATTACTTTTATTTTATTGTTTTAATTTGTGTGCGGGTGCGCTATTTGCGTGCGCGCAGTTTGTCGCGCGCCCCGCCCACCGCGCGGCGGCCAATCGCACGCGGCCCGCTAACGAGCCGCGCCTGCGCCCGCGCACGCTGCGAGACGCGCGCGGCGCGTCTACGCGCACACATCGCGACAATGCTCATTGTTTCAAACGATTGTTATTTTGTTTTAGTTCAGTCCGCCACATCGGTCGGCAGCCGGCACCGACGCGAACCACCCACCGAGCGATAATTTCAATGTCGTCGCGTATACTGTGATATTGACTGAGATTCCACTCCGGACATGTTTTATCGTCGAAGGCGCGTTTCGTCAGAGCTACTCAATAAGCAATAAACCATTCCTCTCTGAGAAGTTATTTTAAACTGTGACTGGGACTCGAATTGAACCCACGCCTTTACACCTTTTAAAGGTTATTGTGTTTCCCAAATGCTAAATTTCTTGCACACATAAATACACAATGTAGACAATAACAGTGTATGTAAGGTACCTACTGCAACATAAAACAAAACTTAATTTGTTACCAAAATGGTAAAATCTCGTAGGTGCCTACTTTAATTTAACTTTCCCACGTTTATTAATCAAATCGCCACCCCATGACGCCATGAAATGGAGTCTCTTTCAATTAATTCATGACTACACATGCGTATGGTCGTGCTAAGGATTCATATCGAAAAATGAAGATCTTGCTGGAAATGAAAATAGTAATGAGTCACTAATTATTAGTATGTAGCTAAGCGAAATTTTAAACAAACCTTGTATAAAACTAGTTTAATATGTACAGTCTGATAGGTACATCGCCGACAGATTTAATGTATATTAGAAAGGTTTGTTGGTGTTGTGGCGCGCGCGCGGACGAGTGAGTGAGTGAGTGAGTGCTCGCACCAATAATATTAAAGGGGAAACTAAGCAATTGATAGTAAAAATGGGCGGCGAAATAGAAAAATATCGTCGTCCGCGCTCGTCGCCTGCTAAAATATTCAATCGGGCCAATTCGGGCCCACGTATAAATTCGACCCGGCCATTATTTGTAGCGCTTCCTCGCGACCGAAAATCGGTACATTGATAGTCGTCATTTTTCTTGTAGGTATCGTTAATATTTTACGGGTGCGTGTCAACGGTTTATGGTCCCACTCTTGACACTAAAACGTTTTAACCGGGCTCTTATTGTTTATACATTTTACTATCCACTTTTTATAGTTTATTGCAGCTCGAGTGGAGGTCGGGGTTGCCAGGGCGCATCACGGCTCGATTATGCCCCACTTGTAGTCCTTCACTTTTATTATATTCAGATTGCCGTCTGAAACTTTGGAATTTTCATGTCGCTCTATTGTCGCACATTTACATAATCTACTCATGCTTGCAGAACTTTTAAAAAAGTAGGTAGGTACCTATAATTCATTTTAAATCACATTAATGCCCCTAGAAAAATAATAGGTCTTGTCGTAAATAAATATATTTTTAATATCTTTAATACTCGTAGGTTAATAGCAAAAGACATTAAAGAAACAACGGCTCCTTATCTAAGTGTAATTATCCACCCAAGTTTGCGAGCTCTGAGAAAGAATTGCTCCCGCCTTTGTGTGTGTAAAAGAAGGAAGGAGGCAAGGGGAGTGGGGCAGGCTCACATGGGACGCGCTCTAATGAGGTGCCTGAAAGCGACAATGTCTTTGAGCAAAGCAAATGCGTACATACCTCTATCTACATACGTAGAGGAGGCAGGCGTTCTTCCTATCTCCACACGCTCGTGTACCTAATGTTACCTAATATTTATAAGTAATTCTGACGTGTTTTTATGGCGAAATGTGTATATATCATATTATATTTTATTCCTTTTCAAGGATGTACCTATGCGTTAATCCTTACACAGTCTACACATTTTAGCAGGCTATTTTTTACGAATCTTGGTGTAAAATTTTCAATTTATAAAACAATATATGAATCTATTGAATACCGTTTTTTTATTATTATTTATAATATAAAAGATTGTGTCATTAATCATTGAACATTGTTGACCCCTTTCGTTGGAACATATAGGTTCCTTATATGCGATGTTAACATGTAAACAAATAACCAAAACCATTCTGGCCACAGTTTGTAGGTGGAAAAACTTGGTCCAGGGCAGTAACGAGTTCGGAAAACGCGAGGGTCGATTGCGCCTTCCGGTCCAGAGCCGGTTTTAATTTCCCGGCGCGTCAACTTTAAGCGGCCGGAGATGAGTCGCACACGTACTAATATCATGCACGGCCCGGGCCGTCGCCATAGCGACGCACACTCAAATGACGTGTGTGCCGCGGGTTTGAGGCAGGGGGTAATATGATTTGAGCGCGGGGCCGCGACACCCCCGCCCGCTTGTTTGCTCTCCGATGCAATCGCGATACGAGACTCCCCGGGAGCCTTGCCCCGCCCGCGCCCCGCCAGGCGACACATCTCTCACCTCCGTCGATAACCGCATCGGATTCCTTATTGCAAGCCACCGCATTCTATTGAAACAGATAGGTATCCTCCACCCGTCTAGCCAACCTCTACCGCTCGATTTACACGTTGCTCTATACCGCCCAAGAATGTAACTCTTCAGCATCAATAAATGTCTTATGTAAACCAATTATCAATGATGAATTATAATCAAGCAATCCTTGCACAATACCTCTCACATGTCTGGAACATAACGGAAATCATAAATACCTACGTTTCTTCCAAGAACCTCACGTCACGCTCCATTAAATACGCCTCAAATTAATAAACGGTGTAGTAGCTGTAAACTTGTGACCCTGTTTATCTGAACTGGACAGTTAGGAAAATCATCCGATGGGTTAGTCGTTCATTTAAGGCTTTCGGTATTAAATGTATGAAATCCTAAAAGTATTTATATAAATCAAGTGTTACAGCGGGAACCACATAACAATATTATCGAATCTATCCAACAGAAGCATATAACAGATTGAAGTAGGTAGGTACCTATGTTTTTCCTACCTAAGCTAAAACAGATTAATGTATTGAAAAAAGAGTTAAACACATGTAGATAGACAAAATACTTATATGTATAACATTAATAACTTTCAGAATGGGTAGGTACTCTTAAAACATTCTCACGACAATAACTCACTACTCTCTCTTACGGGCCTAATAAATCAATCGCCACCTGCGTACTCGGATGTTGGACACAGAGTAACAACTGACCGTCATATTCCCGCACTCTTTTTGCTTGGTGACTCAATCGCTTGTCACTTTGTATCTCTACTCTGTTGCTGGTGACAATTACGTGATGCCGGTGCTCATTAGTTGCGGACGCGCGCTCGCTTCATGTATCATGTATCGCGCGTCGTCGCCACCGACGGCACAATAAAGCAATCAATCCGCAGCACACCGTCCGCAAACGAGCTGCGACCGACGCCTCTTGTGGTATGTTCGCGCGATAACGACTCGTATGCATCATACAGTTGTCATTCCTACAGACGAAATAACTTTAAAGGGCATATCCCAACTCCTAGATGACTGTAGTTACACCTGAAGGTGCAGATACATCGCTATTTGTGTCTCCACTTCGAAGATTTAGTAGGGCTGAATGTGAAGGCTGGATGCACCTATAAGGCTATCCCGACAGAGTATTGTGACCATGCGGACCCGCGCCGTTTGCCACAGTAATTGCGACGCGGACGCCGGGGGCCGCGGATAATGCCGCGCGTGATATATGGTACTACGGCTAATAACAGAGCTCGAGCCTTGCGCCGATTATCCCTTTACTCAGCGAAGACGAATTCGTATCGATAGTTGCGACGCTCGCTCTCACCTAATGAGAGCTGGATTTACTACTCATTATCCACTTTCGCCGCTCGCCCGGGGCGCGATGAAGACGTCGCGGGCCCGGCTGGCCGCAGCGGGCGCGGGCGCGGGCGCCGCGGGCGAACAATTTGCCGCACTAGAGCGCTAGACGCCGTTGCCCGCAGCGCGCTTTGTGTTTTATCCACGGTAATTGCGGTTCGACGCGATCTACCTTCCAAGTTCCAATGGCCACCACCACACAGCCAACGGTAGTGGATAATTGCCCTATTGTTGCCCAGCTCCGCGCCGAATAGACTGCAAATCGTTTACAAGGAAACTTCCTTGAAACTATAACTACGAGTATAGCTTCAGCCAAATTAGAAGGTTTACAACGAGCGAACTTTGTTATTTCGACAATTAAGTTGGATAACAAAATTAATAGTTGCATTGAAATATTGCTTGGAAATAATACATCACCCGCGTGCAATACATGAGTACAGGGTACTACATCCTGCTCTTCGGCATTAATAACTACCTTTAATTTGAGGTCGATAAACCTTTCTAGGGGGGGTGCAATCCAACAGCCGCTGTACGCACTCAACTGGCTACATTACCTCTCTCTCACAGAAGACTACCTTGAAATGTACTGCATTTCCCACTATATCCTATTCCCCAACGTAGTGAGTAAGATATGCCAGAGCCCATTCCCATTTCTCTCCATTTTCCCAACCCTTTCTCCAAATCATATCCTACATTTTAAAAAGTAGGCAGCGCATCCGGGGCCTGCTAAGTTTTGCCATTCTGGATTGATGTTGGTATGTATCGCGGATATCCATGGGCGATAGTATCCACTTACCACCAATGGACTGCATGCTCGTCTACCGCCTTCTTACTACAAAAATTTTTCGTCCTCGACACTTAAAATGTAATCATGTTCCTCCAATAGAAAGATTCCATAATTATGACACCACTGCTACTTTTAAAAACTTCAACCTCTTACTCATGTTTTAACATTGTAAATACTTTGTGTTCCAGATGGCTGGGTCGCGGTTCCATGTTTGTACTATCAGAGGCTCAAACCAGAATGCTCATTGGACACGGGGGACACTCGAACGAAGGCAGTTCACTCGTGGACGTCGGCGCGGGCGACGGCGAAGTGACCATGCGTTTCGGAAACCTGTTCCCAGTGAAGTACGCGACTGAGATATCAGCGACTATGAGGAAAACGTTGAAGAGTAAAGGATATAAGTAAGTACAATACTATTTCATAGAAACTGCGAGCTGGCTGAAGAAGGACTCTGATATGACCATGGGACGACTAATCGGCTAAATATATCGTCATTGACTTGCATTGTTTATTATACGTATCACTGAGTAAATTGGCCACGCATCCGCCAGCGTGGTCTTTTACAACCATTCATCCCTCATCACAAGACGATGTTCATGAAGAAGCCCATGTACAGCAGTGGTTACGGTTAAATAAAATTGATTTCTCCATTGCTAATTTGGATTTTTTTTTGTGTAACCCAAGGAACATTGCTGATTTGGAACTTTAGAGTGTGGCAGATACGTCAAACCGAAACAAACCAAGCTTTTTGATGGTGCACTGGGAAGTAAAGAACGTGATAGACATACGACCAAATTTGTGTTCTCACAAAACATCCATAAATTTAGAGATTATAAACTCCTAATTGGCTGTGCAGTGCAACATTTCCTTCTCCAAATACAGACTAGGAAATGCTTTACTTTCCAGTTTGCTGGATACTGAGGAGTGGTGGCGTGGCGAGCAGTTCGAGTGCGTGTGTATGATGAACCTGCTCGACCGCTGCGGTAGGCCCAAGACCATGCTGAAGCAAGCGAGAGCCTCCATTGCGCCCGGCGGAGTCCTGCTATTGGCCTTAGTGCTGCCTTACAAGCCTTACGTCGAAGGTAAGGAAAACGGTCTCACCTTTTGTCGCAGAACTTCCCATTCGCTAAATGTCACACTTAAAAAAACATCCCGTACGTGTTTCGGTAGTGAGTGAGATATGCCAGAGCCCATTCCAATCTCATCCTATTCTGTCCCGCACATTTACCCAACCCTTTCCAAATCCATTCCTAAATCTCCAAAAGTAGGCAGCGCATCTGGAGGCGTGCCAACGTTTGTCATTCTGGACTGACGTTGGCATATACCGCAGGTGTCCACTGTCCATGGGTGACAGTATCCACTTACCACCAGGTGGAATGTGCTGATCTGCTGCTTTCTTTCTATAAAACACTGGAAACTTACATTCAGGACCTTCAGGATTTAGGTCTTTCATACATTTACCAAAATGTATTCTTAAAGAAAAAATTAACGCCATCTGTGGAATTTTACAAGTACTACGATGTAAAATACTAGAGCTGACGTACTTTACGTAACAATGTAACCGTCTAATGTACCGTGGCGGGATATAATTTTAAAATGTATTTTTTTAGACGAATATTGATTTTTTTATTTATTATTGTCTCCTTGTTTAACAAAAGATTTTTTTTTATCCTTTTTTGGATGTTTTCTTTTGTGGTTTTTACTTTTATTTACAACAGTTTGTAATTTTATGTCACGGTCCGCTATTGTGGTGCCAATAGAATCGACTAAATCCCTAATGGAGTCAAATTCGTTTTTCCCTCCATTTGATGGTTGGTCAAATTGAAGTATCAATAGCCATGTCCTTTGTATGTCTATATTCAGGATACAAACCTTGACTTCCTTTTTTTTCTTTTATAGTGACCCCAGACCACAAACCGGAAGAACGTCTGCCCATACAGGGTGTCACGTTCGAGGAGCAAGTAGCGTCCTTCGTTAGTTTCATGCGGGAGTGCGGGTTTGAGCTACGGTCGTGGTCGCGCGCGCCGTACCTCTGCGAGGGCGACTTCGCGCAGGCCTACTATTGGCTGGACGACTCCGTATATGTGTTCACGCCGACTGCTATCGAACCTCACACGTGAACGCGTCTTTAGACAGTCCCATTATAAAATCATTTGACTTGGGTAATTAATCCATTGATATAGTTCTTTCATGTCACGAAGGCGGGTTAGTGTGCGTGAAGTTGAGAACGCTCAGCAGCCGCCGCCGCCGCCGCCGCCGCCGCCGCCGCCGCCGCCGCCGCCGCCGCGGCGCACACTAAAGCACACTGTACATGTACAAGCACTACCATTGCTAAACGTAACCCGCTTTCGTGACATGAAAGAATTAGGTATATCAGCTTAAAACGTACTCCTTCAGCAGGGCCGTCTTTACCAGGGGGTGCAAGGGGTGCGGTGCACCCCGGGCGCTCACCTTTTAAAGGTAATGAAAAAATATAACGCTATAGTAAACAATTACACAATAGGATATTTGACTGTCATAGGATACACAATAGGATGTTTGACTGTCTTAGGATACACTCCCGCACCCCGGCGCAGAATAGACTTAAGACGGCCCTGCCTTCAGAACACATATTTCAGTTTTTTTTTATATAAAATGAATTTAAGGTAATAAATTAGGAAGATTGAAATCTAAGCTACGTTACAAACCGTCCGATTATTGCGTTTTGAAGATCCAAATGCATGTAATTAATGATGCATCATATCTGAATTGTCAAGGAGTGATTTTCGCTAGTTTTGTAACCAAACCCTGGTGGTTTGTTTAACCGGTTTATTTATTTAATATTTTTATTTAACCGTTTCAATAAATTTTATTTAATAAGTTGGTTTATGAAATATATTTTAAAATAACTCCATCAGTTCGAGAACTTGACAGGGAAAATATACATAAAGCCACTAAGTATTGTAACATGCGTCAAATTCTTCTAAAAATCACCCAAGTCAAATTATTTTTAAACAAGGCTCTTTAAATTAGGTGCTAATTGAGGCCTTGAGACTGTCAAAGAATAGTTGTCAATTTGGTTGTCAGACTGTCAAGTTGGTCATAGAAGTCATACAACATACTCGCTGAAGTGATGCTTTGTATATAGTATTGACAAATCGAGCTGGATACAATTACAAACTTCTTTGTAGCTGATTACCATCTTACTCAATACGCAGCTAAATGACTCCAACCGCATATACAATGTTGTGATTGTTGTGAGACGACGCTGGAATTTAAAACTTTGCGTTACAAACTGTTGGGCGGTCTCGACGGTCTCGACGGTCTCGACGGCGCTAAATAAAACACAGTCTCGTTGTTATTACAATCACATTTAATTTATCTCTTTCATGAACATAATATACTTCGAAGTTTGTTTAGAACTCTGTCGGCTGAGTGATTCTGGGCTAGTTGACATTTAATAATTACGTATTTTTAGTGGAAATATTGTTTGGTGTTTGTATTTAGATTTTTTTGTGAAAATGTAGTAAAAATACAAAGAAATGTTTTTGGAAAAAGGATACGTAAAGTTTTCATATCAGTGGAACTTTCATTTCACTGTCATGAACGGGATTCATACTTTTAGGCTTTAAGAAAAGTTCGGACACATTCTGTATATTAATTACATTGCTGTTGAAACACAATGAGAAAGCTTCATAATTGTGTAATTGTGATATACAATGTGATTATGAATTTATATAATTAATTTATTATAATTTAAAAAGAAATTCCTGTACTATGATTCTAAAACATATTTTATCTAAATATAGAATAATTTCTTAATAGGTAAGTTACTAAATTACGTCTGCGTATAAAGTGCAGCTACAGTCTTTAAACCTCGGGTTCATAAGGTCCAATGTGTAAGAATGTCTACTATACCATAATGACCAATTCACTAAATCGTCCAGTCTCAAAATGTTTAGTGTCTTCAAAATGTCTAAAGTACTAAAATGTCCAGTGACATAGTAACGTCTGATTCGTCGCGACGAACACCAGTGTGACAAATAATGACATTTTTTGTGAACTAAATCCAGATTTTTCAGGACTGGACTTTTTGATACTAATCATTATTTTATGAACCTGAGCGCTTTTAGGGCACTGGATGGATAAGTATATCTATATTATTTGATACTAGTAGTTTTGGTACTGGACGATTTGGTGAATTGGTCATTATGGTACACTGGACCTGAGCGTTTAAAGGGTGTGAATAATCGTTTCCAAAAGCACAGAATCGAAATTACTGAAAGCCCTTTACGATATTATATAGCCGCCTTATCACAGCTATGATGTAGACAAAATCTAATGACAAAAGCAATCCTATTAAACTAGATGAATTTTAATATATTAACTATTTAACAAAATGTATGTATATTTACTAATGTCTTTATTTATATTTACATATTGTATAATTTATAATGTTTGTAATTAAGTCGTGTTTCATTGTTTTATATAAAAAAAATCGTCTATTATTGCAACGATTTAATTTTAGTATTATTGCTTTAAAGAAGGTAAAATATAAACCCATTTTATTTTTAGGGGACCTTACACTTACTGTTACTTCTTGTAACAGTAAGTGTAAGGTCCCCTAAAAATAAAAACCATTACATATGTAGATATATATCCAGTTAATTATATACAGTGTTTCTCGAAGCTTGAAAACCACAGATGCTGCTCATGATTCTGAGTTAATTTAACACGAAAATGTGACAAATCTCTTGCAAAAAAAATCTTTTTATTAATCTTTACCAAATTTTTCATACAAATTTTGTCAATGAACTGAAAATAATTAGTAGAATCCATGATTCAGGCTCCGGAAAGGTTTGAGCACAGCCTGTATAATTCACTCTTATGGGTACTTTCATTGAAATATAGTTATGATATTTTAGGACGTTAATTTATAATATAAATCAATTAAAATTTACCACAATTTAAACGCGATACTTTTTCAATTTTTAAAATGAAAACGATCACTAATCGGTCCTTCGAGCCTGATCAATGTCAAAATTTTATGCAGTGAGCTTTTGTAGAATACTGCCATTATTATACTTATATTATAGTACGTATATAATTAGTGTTGTCAGAATATCTTATATAACACTGAAAGACTTTTTATACTCTACTTTTTTTCATAAAACTCCTTCGTGATGTACAAATTTCATTGTATATAGTAAATAAATACTTATTGACTACTTACTAACGCATGCTGTGTCTCGTCGGCATATTCGCAGCTTAGTGTTCTTTAAAAAATAGATAGCTGAGTAGTTATGTACTTTGTTTATCAATATAATCCATTAACAATTTATCATGTTGTAGATGTAATAGGTAATGTATTTTAATATTTTTTGTACTTTTTCTATACCAAATATCTTGTAATTATGCAGTTAAGGAATTCAATCGTCATATATTCGTCTTTTATTCCAAATAACGACTGATGTTTTAACAAAAAATGTAATCTTCTCGTCTTCATGTCGCTAAAATGAAACAAAATTTTAAATATAGAATTAGTTTTATTTCAATCCTGTATGGTATTGTATAAAAGCAATGCAAAAGTATAAAATCCCATGATTTCATTTTCCCCGTGACGCCATTTGCATGAACTTGGGAATTTGTAACGGTTCAGTATAATGTGGTGTGTACGTACGTCGATCCAGTACATGAACAGTAATAATTTGTGACAGAACAGACTGAACATAGTCTACTATCCGGTAGTTTGTACGAGACGACATCATGTGCCACATGAATATTCTCGCGGTAACTAAAGGGATAGAAACTATATCAAGTTTGAATTTGTAGTAGTTTCAGTGATTCGGAAACAAGATTCCAAAATGTTGTCTTGGACTTTATACCACTCAAAGTATAATGAAATTATTATTTTAATAAATGTGCAAACACTGTAATGACTTCCCTACTAATACTTTATTTTGCTCAGAAAATGTAGGCAATAATAAAAACAAAGTTTAAATTATTATTTCATTTATTTCTAAGCATTGATTCTTCGATTCACAACTTTTTTAAATAATAAATTTCGGCAGACAATAACTTACGTGGCAAGGCCATATTCAATGTCAGTTTTTAATTACAAATAAAATCATGAACAATGAGAAAACAATGAACATTGCAAATACGCCAAAATTACATTTTGATTAAATAATCACTCATTAGCTTATCACAGAAACCAGATGCCAATAATAATAATAATGATGCAATGCTTGAAAAAACAAACAAGCAAAAATGCTATTAGAGTAAAATAATAAAAGAATACCTATAGAATGTGTTACTATTGTAATAATGTAATATACAAAAGTGCTCAAACAAAATATATAAAGAGGATTCTCCAATAAATGGCCGAAAAATATGTGATGCTATATTTTGTAACATCGCACGAATACAAACCAATTCTTTTCTATTTCAATAAAGTTTTACCAATCATAGAAATGTTAACAAAGTCCATTTTTGACTAGAACACTTATTTCTAATACAGAGAAAGAGATTCCTTCAGAAATTTTATAATACTTTTTCGAGTGTTAGTAATTATTGGTGGCTATATGAACTTAATACTAAGTGTAATGTTGATGAAAACGTAATAAATAGCCTCGTTATATATTTGGATAACGTAATGTTTAAGTATACCGAGGAGTTGTTTGTGCCAACGAAACATACTGGACAAACGACACGAGAGAACGAAAACTGTCATAAAAATCTTACTGGACTCCATACAAAAAATATAAAAGTAGCAACAACCTCGAGAACTTTTCATTTGGTCTCGTGGCGCCTGCCTCACTCACTCCACCCGCGGCTTCGTTCATCAATCATTATACATCATCAAGTATGGTGATTCCTTTTGAACTAATATAACAGTACAACACACAGCACTCACTACACAGCTGCTAAAAATTAACAAATATTTGACAATAGTCAAACGTGATGTAAACATTATGAAGAGAGCATAACGTGTACCAGAAATACAATACAACCTTACATACCTTTCAAGTGATATTTAAGATTATTATTTCTCATCTAATTTAGAATTTCAATACTAAGATATAAAAATTTTAATTTAATGTAGGCTTTGCCTAATTATTGCACTAGCAAATTTATGTAGTTCATTATTTCACATATGTGATATTTTGGAAGTAAATAGCAACTTTCGTTAGCATTAGTTTAATACTATTCTTAGCGCACTGCACACTGAGACAACCGCGTCACATTATTTTTATACACGAATAAAACATATTATTTTCTGTACTTCTTCGGATTATTTTATATATAAATATATTTTTTATATATAAAAAAAATACTATCACATAAACGTGATATTTTACCTGTAGAATGCGAATACACTCGCGTTTTTTCGTGCAAAATGTACGAGTGTAATAAGACAGTGAAAAAAATAATGTTCAACATTATTTCTCGTCATACGAAAAAAAAATCTATATGAATTTATATTTCGAAGATGCTTTTTGAGGATCTTTTTCAAACTTATGACTAAAAACAGAAACACGGCTCATTTCTTTCAGCTGTTTGTGCCGTTTATTTCCATCTCATTGTCTTTTTGTATAACGTAAAATTTGATTATTGTGCGTCTTAAATTATGTCTATGGTAACCATAAACGCCAAAGGATTACAAAACTAGTATTCTTAAAAAAGTAATCCAGATTTTAAAATAAGACGAAATCCGCAGCGGAATAAATCACATTGTATTCGTCTGTATAGACAACTTTTTGTCCCGTATTTACGCGACATATAACCATGTTCGTTGATACACAGTATCTATCTCGATGGAAACATAGTGTCCGCATTTCTCAAGGTGCAGTACCCCACACAACTTACCAAACCTAATTTTACACAGGCGACACTAGCTAAGACGACGTGAAAAATTGCAGTCTTCAATAGATACTAACCTTCCTATCACTCACAAGACAAGACATGGCGATATTTATTAAAATACCAAAATCATTGGTCTAAAAATTATTTACAGTTTAAAACGGAACTCGAATCGTTTTAAACTAAAACGTTATATTATAATACCAGAAATACCTAATCAGTAAACTTCAATCTTAACTTCCCGATGTATTGTCAATTTATAAATGCAGGCAAAAGTAATAATTTTGCTGTAACATTCATGTCAAGACTTCGCTCAGGTCCTAACTTATTACACCCCTATCACAGTGTAAATAATGCACTTACGATAACGAATCGAGACAAAACTTAGCACGAAACCAATTGCAGAATTGAACGGAAACTCTAGTGTCAAGTTTTTCACGTTCCCGAATTGTTTCGTGAGAATTTGTCAAAAATCGCGTTCATAAACGATGAGACAACAACAGAACTCTCACTAAGATTACCATAATTAGTAAGAGACACAAAATTAACAGTAGACTTAGGAGAGAGTGAAACAGACTGTTTCTCTCTCTTTTAGTATTTGTTTTTGTACATTTGGTGACAAACAATGCGAGCGCTGTCCAATATCATTGTGTAAAAAAAATCCATGTAGAAATATGAGTCGTTGAATTTTGTTAAGTGTAATGAATATAGACGAAGATAAAATGTGGCTGTCATTGTCTCAAACTAATGCGCCGCGGTCAAGTCGATTATCTGTTTACGATCGCGTCAGAGGTGTTAATGTAAGAAGATGTTTAGTCTCAGTATGTCCGCTAGAGACATTACTTATACAGAGAAAAACAACGCACACACTATAGTGACGTTCAGAAACAAGAAAAACTTACACTACAGCCACAGAAAGTAAAAACATTATTATACTAAACGTACGAAAGGCTTTATAACATTAAAAGCAACGTTACGTAACAGGGTTTTGTATGAACAATTAACAGAAAATAATGAAATTACAAGTAAACTAAAAAAAAGCAAGGACATGGAAAACAACTCGTGCTGTATAAGCATATAATACTAAATAAACAACAAGACTATAGCAATAATAGCAATAACCAACGTAAAGAGAGCAAACAGTAAAATATGACTACCCTACATTGAACCAAATTTGTGCTGTAAAATGGATACAATAGTGACATTACACGCAACGATTAATATTTTATAAACGTAAAAGGCCCTGTAAAAGTTCATATAATTTGTCAAATTTTAATTTGTGCCCATATTTCGGATGGTGCCTTAATTTCGGATAGTGTCTTTATTCATAACCTATGCGCTGCTAATAATAGTCAAGAAAAGCGACCGCCTCCATATTGAATCTGTGCTGTCGCCGCGATCGTTAGAACTTCGTGTACGGAACAAAACATAGATTCAAAATATTGCAAAAACATAGTTTTTGAAGATGTCAACTTCGAACACAGCTGCAGGGGAAGTGGTAAGTTCTAATACTTTGTTTTAAAGTATAATATGTGTCATGTTGATTTGACGTGAATAGTTTTGAGGTTAGTTTACACAAGTGGATTCAAAAGTATTTTTTATAAGGCCCTAATTCCGGATAGTCAATAGTGCCTAATTTTGGGTATCCGAAATTGGGTACTGATTTGATTGAATTTGATCTGTTTTAATTCAAATTATCGGTTTATGTTTTTTTATTCCTTCTAAGGTCAAGAAGCGAAGGAAGTGGAATCCAGAAGACATGAAAAAAGCAGTGGAAGCGGTGCGTAATAAAAAAAATGGGATATCTTAAGGCTCATAAAGTGTTCGGAGTGCCCAAATCTACGTTAGAAGACTACGTCAAAAACAAAACCGGTGAGTGTTGACGATCTGCTGAAAGCCAAAGTTGGGAGAAACCACATATTTCCTGATAAACTGGAGAGTTTGCTCGTTCAATATTTATTAGATATGGAGAAACGATTCTTTGGTTTACGTGCACGAGACGTAAGGCAAATGGCTTTTCAACTGGCTTTATAAAATAATCTGCGGCATCCATTTAGAAATACTGGTCAGGCAGGTAAAAAATAGTTGAGATTGTTTATGCGACACCATCGTGAATTATCATTTCGAACCCCTCAGGCAATATCCGCAGCTACAGTAAGAGGCTTCAAAAACACAACGTGGAAGAATGAGTTATGAAAAACAATTAGGAAAAGTGGGATTTTCTTACACTGGAGACTGGAGTCAGTATTGTTCAATATAAAACATGGAAGGTTATTAGTTTAAAAGGAAAAAAGCAGATCGCTAGCATTTCGTCTGCTAAACGTGGCTCACTAGTAACCCTCGTTACCTGCATGAGTGCTGCGGGGCAATTTATCCCGCCTATGTTCGTTTTCCCGAGAAAGAACATGAAGCCTGTTGGAGGTGGACGCCGATCGTTATCGTAAGGCCAATGTTGCAGGCCGCACGTCACCGTCCAACGGGGGGGGGGTGTAGGGATTTTGGCTTGCAGGTCCAGGTGTTGGTGCAGGGATTTCGGCTCCGGGGATCAGATGTTGGGGGTGAATACGGAAATAAAATGCTGCTCTAGTTCACATTAAACCACAGGGGTGCGGAGAGAGCGGCAATGGGCAACAAGCTCACTTTTCTTGTTAGGTTTTGTTGGTATCTGAGTGATGAGGGCGAACTGGCTTGCTGGCCGTTGGAGTTTTTACACGTTTATTGGCGTATGTCTAAGAGTTCCGCCGTTCAAACTTTACTGGTTGCGAAACTCTTTCTAGACGGCCCTTTTTTCCCCCGAGATGTGCGATGTCAGCAACGTACATGTTACGCGCACTGATTCTACACATATGTATATAGGCACCGCACTTTCACTATTCACTATTCTGTCGTGCACAAAGCCTGAACATGAAGTTTTCTACAAATAAATATTTTCTGTATTGTATAGTTTTATTATATTTTTAACATTATTATCCTAAAATTCTTATGTATCCGAAATTAAGACTCCCCTTGCTTTAATCCAGAAACATCATGGTTTTGCAAAAAAATATATTATTTTCTTTTTCTTTACATCAGGATTCTTTACATTTATATTTTTTTTCGTTTTGGGATCCTAAAGTACACTATTTATAGTAAAAAATAAGCTCACATCCTTAACCAAAGGTTCAATATTTTTAATTTTATACATTTAAAAACCAAAATGGTATCCGAAATATAGGCACCTTCCTCTACGTGTTGGATACAGTTTGATAGTGTGTGACTTTCTTTGACGTGTTTGAAAGAAATTTCGATTAACGGCGTTTGACAAATATGTTTGGAGGTTTATGCGAAAATCATTGTCTGTTAATCTAATCTTTTTTGTCTTCGTAATATGAAAGAGACGCGACATGAATTAAGATTATCGAGCGCGAATTTCCCACGTTTTGGAACCTTTTTTACTACATGACGAGAAATATTTCAAAACTGAAACAGTTTGACAAATTATACGAACGTTTAAAGGGCACTTTATTAGTGGAAGCATCGCTGCCCACGTGACTAATGCTAGTGCATAACAACAAACGCGCCACCATTTTCCTTTAGTTCTTTGCCATTTTCACGAAATTTTGTAATATAAAATCAGTTCGACAACCTGTAGTATAAAATAATGTACTCATATTTATTGCACAAAATGTACAATAACTACTTTCGTACATGATACCAAACTTTCAAAGACCGCTAAGTGTCAAAACTGTGGAGATGTTACTTTTTAATTGTTGCAGAAATCTGCAAATATTTCGTTTATTAGAGAGACGAGTGGTATCTGTCGTAAATGAAAAGTAGTTGGTTCACATAAGAACAGATTCTCAAAAAGAAAGAACAAAAAAAAAGTTAGGTTTAGAATACATTATTTTAATGCACATATTAATTATAAACTAAATGTGCCGAACTCTAAGGAATTCAATGACCACTAAAGTTGCTCCATCTCCATCTTGCTCCATCTCTTCTGGAGCATCTGTCCATATGCGAACAAACCAATAATACTCCTGTAAAGCAACCAGCTAGCAGTTTCGCGTGCATGGCAGCCATTTACCTATGTACTTTTAAATTATGTTCTTATTCAAAGTAAGGGTCAATCCATTTGAAATCACCCAGGCAATGTTGCTCAACATTTTTTATTTTCCTGGATTTTTTTCCATGTGTTCCCTATAGGTAGACAGTCACAAAACACTGTTTGAAAAAAATTTAAATGCCATAGTTTTTTTCTGGCAGCCATTTTTAAAGTGGCGTTTGGGCAAATTTTAATAAAAAACGTGGTTTGCGGAAAGTTTAATTTCCAAGCTATTTTTAAAGATATCAGAATAATTCAAAAACCAGTGTGTTCAGCCTGAAATGAACTTCAGGTATACATTATTTTACTTTTTCTATCATGCAAGAGAGTCAGTCAATCTCTTTGTGTAAAAACTCGGAAAAAACTTATCAATCGTTACTTTTTAAGACCATAAATTTTTATGAAGGAAAAGAGACTCACTAATAATATGTTATTTCTGTGTTGAATACTTATATAACTACCTGCATTATAAGTTTTAGTCCTGAGAATGCACTCCTTTTTTTTCTAGAGCTTTTCAAAAATAGCCGAAAGCCTTTTAACGTCAATTTTCTCAGGTCAATATCTAAAAAGGGACTGAATGAAAACAAGTGAAAATTTTACAGAATGTTATTTATACAAATAGGTATATCTCACAAAAAAATTATGACTGAGACTCGACTATATTTAGAGTAATAGAGCAGTGAATTTCAGTAAAAACGCTACCCTTCTACACGCTCGTGCAGTGCCAAGTTAGCAAACAAGTGCTTGTTTATATCATTGTAATGATAAAACTGATTGTTAATACAAACATTAACAATTAGTTTTATTTAAAACAATTAACTTATATTTAAAATTTAAAACTTTTATTTTTTTTATTTAGGCCTACCTTATATTTATAATTAAAACTGATTTAAAACTAGAAATAATATATATCAGCAAAAAACAATACTCAACCATAACATAGCAATAAGTTAAAACACTTATGTTAAGAAAAAGTAAAAGACTGACTCTCTTGCATGATAGAATAAGTAAAATAATGTATACCTGAAGTTCATTTCAGGCTGAACACACTGGTTTTTGAATTATTTTGATATCTTTAAAAATAGCTTGGCAATTAAACTTTCCGCAAACCACATTTTTTATTAAAATTTGCCCAAACGCCACTTTAAAAATGGCTGCCAGAAAAAAACTATGGCATTTAAATTTTTTTCAAACAGTGTTTTGTGACTGTCTACCTATAAGGAACTCATGATAAAAAAATCAGGAAATAAAAAATGTTAAGCAACAAATTTTATTTATATTGGGTGATTTGAAATGGATTGACCCGTAAATGTTTTAACAATAGGGTATTTGACTAATTTTAGAAAATTATTTAATAAACTAATTATGGTAATTGATTAATTATTAATAATTAACTAATCGGTGAAAACAGAAAAACATAATTTATTGACGGAGATAAAAGAAGGACCGCAGCATAGAACAATTCTCATTGTTCCGTTGTACAACCGCGCACGAGTGACGCACGCAACAATTGCTTCCCACCCCTAATATTAAGCTCATAATAACTGGCTGACTTTCTAGTCAATTTTGAATAATATTTCTCACTAAATACGTTTTCTTCTCTAGTTGTTGAACAAACCATTAAACATATATCAATACCATAGACACATTCGCTATAAGTCTTTATCCTCCTGATTTTTAAAGAACAATGGCCGAATTCCATATATGGTCGGATCTGCCGGTCAACGGCCGTGTAATATTATTTTATTTATAACAGCATATGATAATATTATTTTTTGTTTAAATATACTTAATGACCGAAACGCTCGGCTATAACGTCTCTAGTTGCATAACCTACGTTTGTAATATAAGTTGGGCCGATTTCGGCGCGAATGCTAGTAATAGTTGTAGTCGCAAATAATAACTACTCGTACTCTGGAAGTAGTTCAATATAAGTCTCAAGAGTAATTCCTGATTTTGTTCACAGGGCCCGTACATTATTTACAAGCTTTTATTTAACTTCACATGTATGTTTAGGTTTATTATTCTTAAATATTTTATTATGTATTTTATTCTTAAAAACATTTAAGACTGTAACCTAGATATTTCTTATGACCTAATTATCATTATACAGCCGTAGTAAACAATTTACTGGGTATACATTAGAGATTACAATGTGTAAAGCGCCCTGTTGTGTGTAAATGACAATGATTTTCGGATATGCATGAATTCATTTCACATTTGACGTCTGTTTGACTATTTGATATTGCCAGACTAGCAACTGCTAACACAAAAATAACAATATGCGTTCCATTTCGGGTGCTTTAAATGTACTACGATTTGGTCTAATTAATTATTTTAACACTGGTTAATAATTATAGAAATAAATGTGGATGACATGAAAAATACTAAAAATATTTTAGTGTAAAAATATCGTTTCAAAATCAATTTCCAGTTTGTCAATATCACTGATATTTTTTAAATAAGCTTGAAATGGATGGAGCGTAACGCCAAAAGCACGCGTTCAAGAATGGCCGACTGAAACTAAAAGCACGCGTTCAAGAATGGCCGACTGAAACTAAAAGCACGCGTTCAAGAATGGCCGAATGAAACTAAAAGCACGCGTTCAAGAATGGCCGAATGAAACTAAAAACACGCGTTAAAGAATGGCCGAATGAAACTAAAAGCACGCGTTCAAGAATGGCCGACTGAAACTAAAAGCACGCGTTCAAGAATGGCCGAATGAAACTAAAAGCGATTCATATTTGCATTACACAAATATCAATAACATTTTTTCCGAGCTTTTAATTAATAATGTGATAATACCGTTTAAAAGAATGAAAAATTAGCTTTTTTAAGATACTATTTAAAGATGTTCTCGGGTTCAATCTGGCCATAGTTATTTTATGCAGTTTTAGTACAATACAATAAAATGTTCTCTTTCCTTTTCACAGCAACTTCATATTAAATCAGAGGGATTTAATTTTGTACAACTATGGGCAAAGTTAAACGATCAGTTCTCGTAAACTAAGTGCGTTCTATGGTATCGATATAAAGCAACGAAACTATAAAACAGTCAAATACCCTAATCAAATAATAAAGTTTGTACAATAAAAACAATAAAATTGGTGTTTTAGGGCTTGTAAGACAAATTATAGAAAAATAACCCGCCATTAAAATATTTTGAAATTATAGAAAATTAAGTAGATATGAAAGTGAGGTTCAATGGTATCAAAAAAGGAAGAAAAGAAAGAAAGAAACATTTATGCAACATAACATAATACATGAAGTACACAATGGAAGAAAAAATAGTGGCAGAAAATAGTAACAGAGACAAATGAACAAATTTTAATAATTGCCTGTCTAGCCCTGTGCCCGTCCCTCGTGCGGGAACGCAATGTCAGTAACATCATAAACACAGTCGCTCAACCCTTCTTTAACTTCTTGTATTTTTTAAGTACTTGTTGTATGTATACGGTAATTTTTCAAAATATTTTGATTTCGCGGATTAATTTCTAATATGTTACATAATTATTATTGTGCTAATAATATTTTTGGTTTATACTGTAGGTATTTGATTATTTTTTTAATTACTTATCTTTTGGACGTTTCATATTCCTGTCAATAGTACATTGTGGATAACGTAGTTGGTTTTACATTTAGTACAATAATTGAAATGTACCTTTATATTAACACGTAATGTATTACCGTTTGTTTTACCAAAGAAAATAAAATAATTATTTAAAAAGAGTCAAATACCATATGTCTCTAAAAAAGGAAAATTTCCCATTATTGTCATGGATAAGTTTTACAAACAGGAAATACACATAATCTGTACAAGAAAAAAAAACAAGTATAATTCAAACCGTAGAGTCAATGTGGGTGATGGCTGCGTGTGACAGTAATGGTGACGGTAAGGAGCGTGTTGGTTCAGCCGTCGGCGGCACGGGCCTCCGGCTAGTTGCCGCTCACAATCTTACGGCTCTCCAATTCCTCCATGTTGTTTGAACTGCAATAAAAATTGAATAAAATGTCATGTTGTCTGACTATGGGGTATCAGCTGGCTCTAAAGCAGCACCGCCCCATCTCTTCCCGTGGGTGTTGTAAAGGGCAATAAAGGGATAATAAAGCCGCTATCACAAGCCGTGAGGAACTACACCACCGCCAAAAGAGTGGGCTCGCCAACTCGTTTGTCCGGCGTGGAGTTTAAGGGAATTGTGTTTCTCGTGCACATTAACGTTATCTCGGGAGCAAAAGAACCTTATGGCACATAACGCGAATATCTCGAACATCGGTCAAAGGCTAGTATAAACAACTGTTATCATCATCGGATCACTGTTATCGTCGAGTTTTTATCATCATGTGAACACTAATAATGTCACTAATATTAACATAACACTGAATGGACATGAATGTAGAAGCGGGTCCGCTTCTACATCCATTAGTTAGGTCGTTATAGTTATTAGTTAGGTCGTTCCATCCTTCCCGGTTAGGTCGTTCCATCCTTCCCGACCGGGAAGGATGGAACGACCTAACTAAATTCAACAAAACCTGAAGTAGTACAACACTTAACAGGATAGTTTGCCGTATGATGGGAGGCTTTATTATAGCATGACAATGGGACACAATTCTAGGCTAAGAAAAAATTACAGTCCAAAAACTTTAGCTCCTTTACGAACTTACTGAAATGCAGACCATTTCAGTCTGATTTGTTTATTATATACCAATATTATATAAATGTTGGATAGGGCTGATCAAGCTCTAGACCTTTTATAGATTTTTCTTTCCTAAAACCTACACAAAATAGGTATATAGTGGCACGCCGGTGACGCCTGCTATCGGGATTTATTTCGTAATTTCAACCGCTGCACGCACAATCCTTGATTGTGTTAATTGGTGACTAATCGTTGACTTAGTGCTTGAATGGCCAATCAACCTTTGACCGAATTTTACGGGACAGGTTTTTTTCCTTTGATATTGTTAGTAAAAGATATCTATTAGAGCTTGTGATGATTTAGAAATCGAGAGAAACCTGTCCTGTAAAATTTGGTCACAGGTTGATTAGCCATTCAAGCACTAAGTCAACGTAATGGCGAGGATTTCTGGACTATGAAGTTGTATTCGGTGATTGATTCCAGTGTTGTGTACTCGCGGGCGGCGTGCTATCGCCGATTTATAAGTCGGGACTCACCGACTCGCGATCCCGCGGTATCCCCCAATGCAACGCTCTAAGCCGAGGCCCATTCCTTCCGCCGGTTTACCGGCGGGGGACCCCTTAGGCTCGTTGCAACACACATTTTGTTCCTGGCTGAGCGCCTTCTGCGCTCGCCCTAAATTAAACACGACCGGTGACTCTTGAAAGGCCACTAGGGCCACAAGAATTTAGGCATTTCGAAAAAAAAAAATATTCGTCGGGAGAATTTTTACATTTGCGATACACAAGTTGCAGGAAATGTCAAAACAAACGACAACAATATGACATTTTAAATAGAATCGGTGGCCAAGAAAGACGTACGATTATCACATATTTTGTCACGCGATGTCGTTTCAAAACGAATCCGAGCGAATTCAAAGACAACCGAACCATTGACAAGTGTTCCAAAATACTGTGACAATCCAAATTTCGCACTGACAGCTGTGAAAATTACTCCCTCCCTCACTAGGGGGAAATCACCTCCATCGCACATGATGTCATGATGGAGGTGAATTCCACCTCACATTCATGACAGTCCTTTTGACACTTGTTCATATTAACATATTATTATTGTGAGTTACTTATTGTTGAACTTTCTGCTCTAAACTTAATAAACGTCCATATAGCTTTGCTCACGTGTTCAGCAAATTACGCGTTCTAACGGTAACGTTTAAAGCATTGGGAACAAGAATGACTTTCCATGTGGTTTGTTTATACCTGACACCCGTTACTCACACAGCCGTTTCAAAACCAACAAGCATTTGGATAGATTAAAGTCTATTTCATCAATTTCACAAAACAAAAATCAGTCTAGAGCGTTTCGTGTATGTTGACAATTTCAAGTAACATGATATTGTCCAATGTACCTACCGCAGCTTGTCGTCATTCTTCCACGACGTGACCTGTATGTGCGGGGGCGGCAGGTAGCTCCGCAGGGATTGCACCAGTTGGATGGTGTCCAGCAAAACTGGAACATAGAATACAACTTTTTATTGAAAGAACACGAAGAACAAAAAAGAACGACCGGCACGAAGAACGGAATAACATTAATTAATTAATCCATGCCCCCTCCTAGGTGGGGTTTAAAATCTATGAGTTTAGGAGTCAACGCAGACCGAAAGCAGCGTAGTGGAGAGCATTTTTGATAACAGCCGCGTGTATATCAAGCGTCTCCTAGCGCATACCCGCAATGCATGCGCGCGCTTACTCGAGCCTGGCTGAGGAGGCTCGTGCGAGAGGGGAACATGTCGCGACGCGCAACGTTGTCAGACTTCAACGAGCCTCCGTGTAATTTAGATATTCTCACCTTAGATGAAGAGAAATTTCCAGCACCACTCTAGGCTCTCCAGGTTTACTCTGTACATATAATCAGTGCTAGTACTCACTCTTCAGCACCGCCGGAGCCGCCGCCGGAACAATCGCCGCTCATACCACCGCTTGACGGGGCCTCCAGACTTTTAGATTTACTGTGTACATATAAACAAACACTCACTCTTCTGCAACTGCTCGCTCTGTTTCCCGTACGGCTTGCACATAGCAGGGCGTACGCAAGGCCGCATGCGCTGCAGGTTGCGCGCGAGCTCGCTAAACGCGCGCACCACTCGCTCCTGCCCGCCGCCCGACGTCGATGACACGCCGGAACGATCGCCGGTACGATCCCCGATACGATCCCCGATACGATCTCCAATACGATCCCCGATACGATCCCCGATACGATCCCCGATACGATCGCCAATACGATCTCCGGTACGATCACCGCTAGAGCCCCCGCTTGACAGGGACTCCAGGCTCTCTAGATTTGCTCTGTACATATAAAAAGAACAATGTCAGTATGTATTTGTTGCTAAAGCAAAAGGAGGAATACATTCATAAGAGGTGTTTCAAATTTTTTTAAATGCCTTGGAGTTTATTTATCTAATTACACGTATTTTAGAGAATAATGAATATATGTATTTAATTAAAATTTGTCAATGAGCAACTTTTTATGCAGCTCTAACATGTTTGTTATTATAAATTATAAGGATAACAATCTCTTTTATATTTTCTGTATTTTTTCAGTTTACTTTTAATATCACTAATTGAGTATATTTTTATTGAGGTAGGCTTACCTACTTCTTTGGCCGTCCGTGAACATATAACGTGAGTACTGGCATAAAAGATACTGGCAAAATATCAGTGGTGAGGATGAATTGCAGCATGTGCTGAGCCAGTTCCATTTGTTGTAGCGACTTTATTTAATGTTAATATTAATGTACATACGTAACGAAAACATTTATTTACTTTCTTGTCTATCTAAATTATATTTTACTACTAGCAGTTTCACGCGGTTTCACTCGCGTGGATTTAATTGCGTTTAACTGTTGCATTGTATTTCATACAGAAAAAAGTGTAGGTCGTCCAGCAGCCTGTGACATAAACAGAGTCACAAACAAGACTTGGATGCAACTAGCACAGAACAGAGGCAAAAGGCGTAACAGAAAAGAGGCTGTAATGGGATAAATAAATAAAAAGCTGACAATGCAATGAGTGAATACAGTATAGACAATATAGCCGCAATAGATGATATTATATAGTAGAATTTCTATATCTATATATATTAATGTATTTATAAACATTAATATCAAAACTAATAAAATATTATCTGACCTGAGGAAATCAGTAAGTTTATGCTCATCATTGTAGTGATGTTTGGATTTGGTGTCAAGACTTGACTGTGAGGAGCTCGCAGATCTCTGCTGTGACAGACTGTACTTGTCCATCGACGACTGGTGGCCCAGAGACCTGTTCTGGTGTTGGAGCAACATTTGTTGGTGTTGAGATAATTTGTCCTGCGTGCGCCGATCTGACTTTTCCCCGGTAAGGCCAGCTAGAATATGATTTTTTACATAATGGTTAGATTTTATCATTATTATTGTGTAATAGGCGAGCAGTATTACTGCTGGTATGCCTATATCTTGTGCTAGCTGGTGTTACAAGTGCAGCCATATTTTGTCTCCTGAAAGTCATTTGCCAAGTCTGTTCTTGTAATTGTTTATAGTTGGTGATTCAGTGATTTCTTGTGGTAACTTATTCCATATGTCCACAACTCTGCTACTGAGTATATTTTGGCCTGTTTTTGTATTAGACAGTGTTTTATCTAGTTTCTGATTATTTTAGCGTTTTAGCTGTTACATGGTATTTAAAAAATATTGTTAAATTACAAGTAACAGTTACAATAAATAAATAATTTCCACTAATAGATATTTTAGAAAAAAGAGTTACTATTGGACCTGATTGGACCTGAGTTACAATGGCCAGATTGGACCTGAGAACGTCTATAAATGATATACACCTTAAATAATGTTAATTTTTAATATCATGGTAAATATCGGTGATATTGGCAAATTGAAAATCGATTTTTAAATTATATCTGTATACTAAAACAATTTTAGTATATTTCATGTTCTATTATTATCCACATTTCTTTCTATAATAATTGTTAACCAATGTTAAAATAATTAATTAGACAAAAAGGTAGTATGTATATTTAAAATTGCCGAAATGGAACGCATATTTTTGCAAATCAGCGCTGTATACCGTTTTTACGGTATACAAATACAGCTTGTGCTTAGACGGATACTCTTTCGACACATATGGGACCGTGCAGTTTTATCGAATTGTTTTAAATTTTATTTTTTGTTTGCTAATATATGTTTCAATGACTTTTAGAATAAGAAATAATCATGTTAACGATCACTTGTGTGTGTCAAATGAAAAATCTATCTATTTTTATTTTTGTGTTGGCCATCGCTAGAATGTCAAATAGTCAAATTGATCAAATATGACTATAAATATGAAATGAATGGATATACGAAAATTGTTGCTATTTACACACAGCTGGGCGCTTTACAAATTGGAATCTCTAATTTATACCTAGTCAATTCTTTACTGTGGTTTTATAATGATAATTAAAACATAAGAAATGCTTAGTTTGTAATCTTAAATGTTTAGAACAAAATAACCTACTTTAAGATTTCACTTACGGATACCTAATCTCAAAAACATCATTAGCATCATTACATATATTTTATCTGACTTTACATTTAAACAATTCTAACAGAATTTCATTATGTATAAACGAATCTATATTACCACATGCTGTTTATAGACGTGACTGTTACGGTCAGGTCCAACCATGTATAGAATTTCGCCATTGTTCTTTAGGTCTTTTAAAAAATATTAATACAACTAGTAACTACACAATAGCTTGTTAACGTACCTATTGCTTCTTTCTAGCTACCTGAGATAGTTTACATTTAAAATTTAGGAAACATATGTCTATTAGTTTTGACGTACAATTTTGTAAAGTAGGTAGGTACATATAATTTGTTTCTTGCATTGATCTTTTTTTTAAATAAAGAAAAGAAAGACCTAAAATTGTAAGTGGTCATCGCCGCCCAAAGACACCTGTGGTTGCAGATTTTATTCACAGTTCTCTTGACGGATCTCATGTCATAGCAGTGGAAAAAACCTTAGTAGTCAACAGTTTATTCATTGACACTTTCAAGCGACTTAGATATTGTACTAAGGTATGTTAAAAAGATTAAATAGCAATTTTCACATTTGCTAAATGTCATTGAAAGATGAATTACATTACAAATAGGACAAAACATGTAGAATTATAAAATAGAACTGTATTGATTTTTACATAGCAACTCACTGAGAGCGGCGAGGTGGGGCGCGAGTGGCATCTGGTAGTCCTGCGCGAGTGCGGTGCCTCGCAGCAGCCGCTCCACCGCCTGGCTGTCTGACAGGTTCGACGCACCTGAATCTTAACGAATAGACAAATATTTATTGAATTGGATAGTTATTGAATTCAACTGGTGGTTTACGGACGGACAGGTGCCGGTCTGCAAAAATTTCCTGGCGGTCCGTGAAGAATATTAATCGAAATATGTATAACAATTTGCATGATGCATGACGAAAAACAAATCAGGAAAATCAAATGAGACTAATAATAGAAATCAAACTAATGCAGCATTTTGTCTCTCGGAAGCAAAACTGCATTTGTACAATTAATTGTGAAATTCAATGAAGTTTATGTAAATCTATACATATAATAAAACCGTAACAGAGCCGTGTCTGTACATGAAATATATTTTTGTTTTACTCTACAAATGATACAGAACCCAAAACAACCATTTTTAGAATTTCTGTCTGTCTGTCTGTCTGAATCTACATAAAATAACATCAAAACACATAAATTACATAAAAACTACTGGACGGATTTTAATGAAACTTGGCATAGTTATGTGCTGAGTTAATTTAGGGTAATTTTTATCCAGATGTTTTATAGAGTTCCGGCAGGAATCACACAACAGTTGACGTAAACGAAGTCGCTGGCACCGCTAGTAAATAAATAAGTAGAAACACTTTGCAATAAAAAACTAGTTAATTAAAGCAAAACTTTAAAATAAGAAAATGAACATGTTTCGATTGCTGCTGAAGCTAATTCAAATTGTGTCATGTGATTATTCAGTCAAATTACTTACCAGGAATGTACGTAGGTTGTTGGGAAAGGTGTTGCTGTATTGATTTCTGTGTCATCTCCAACTGGTTCTTGTAGTACCGGCACGCGGGATTGGGACAATTCTGTACAACCTCTACTATGAATTCTTTCTCCATGCCAAACTGCTCTCGACCTATAGTGTAAGATTCCACTACCTACCAAATAAAGAGTGACATTTAAATTTCAGACCCTTAAATGTTAACATACAAATAGTACCCTTTTTAAAACCCGCCTTTTTAGGAAACAATCTTTTCAAATTCCTGATTTAGAAATGTTATTACAACAACAGTGTTGAGTTTTTGAATGAATAATAATTAATAATCTTAATTCTTAATCTTTTGACTTTCAGTAATTTTTAGTAAAAACTATTATTCTAAAAAATATTATTGGACTAGTATTTAATTAGTAAATTATTCTTTGCACGCCTGTTGGGGCAGAACATAACGGGAATTATCTGTAATGTAAAGCCACATTATGTTACCTATGTTCTTGCAAAATAAATTATTGTTATAATTATTTTTTCACTGCTCCTCGTGCATATAGCCTTACAAACACCACGCTAGTCAAGTGGGTTGGGGAATCCACCCTTTTAAAGGTGTAGTAGCTTTGTTATTCTGTAAGTTTTTTATTAAAACCCATGGGAAGAGATAGGCTAGTGCAGCACTAGCCTATCCAATTTCAGTGTCTTGCAACCTGCCACCGCAAAATTTAAATGACGCCGATTTATTAGAAAAGGCTTTACCATTTGTCGATTTATAAAAAAAAAGACATATCTGTCTTGTTTTCCAAGGAAATTCTTAGTTTTCGATCCACTTTTAAACACGAAATCGAAAAGTCATCTTCTAGAGAACTTGCTGATCTACTAATCATAAAGAATCATTTCATATCTTCAAGCTTTCCTGAATTATGCACTGCATTTTTGTTATTTCTAACCATTCCTGTGCCTACGGCTAGTGCAGAGTGATCTTTTTCAAAATTAAAATTGATAAAAACATACTTAAGAAATTCTATGGAGCAAGAAAGGTTACGCAATTTAGCTATTTCATCCATAGAACAGTCCATGGCTCGAAATTTAAACTTTGATGATGTCATTAACACTTTTGCTGAACAGAAAGCCCGAAAAAAGAAATTTTAATAATTATAATTTTGAGTAAATATAAAATTGTTATTTCAATCCAATACCTACCTACTCCCTTTAAATTAGCGAGTTACTAGAAAATCATCTAAAATGCACACAATATTATAACAGCGTTCTGTGCGTACTTTACGTAGTGATTTATTGAAAAGAAACTACAACTTTGCATGAGCTTATTGTGATTACATTGAGGGAGGGCCCCATCCTATGAATTTGCCACGGACCTCAGAGGCATAGTTACGCCACTGCCAGTGGCGTAACTGTTTCTTTTTTATACTGAACCTCAGTATAAAAAAAACACATTATTAATTTATATTACACGTTTACGTTGTGGACGGTACTAGGTGACGTCAGTCGCTTGAAGGCCGTTCCGCTCAGGATTTAAAGTATATGTCACATTTTTGGCTCATGCCTTGAACCTCGTCTAGCTGAACAAATTCGTTTACAGTACACAGGTCTCCCGATGGTCTGAGGGACGGGTACGAAATCTAAATAACTTGTCTACAGGTCACTTAAATTTAGAAAAACGTGAAGCATTGTTAAATTTGTGTTACAATTATAGGGACATATTTTATTGTGAAAAACTTTATTTAACATTTACAAACGAAGTTAAGCATCATTTGCGATTAACGAAGGATACACCTATATTTCAACGTTCCTATAGATTAAAAATATCTTAATAATTTTTACCTTAATAATAAAGTATTTATTACCTTAATAATAAAGGATTTATTACCTTAATTCCTAAAGTAATAAATTGAAATTGAAATATATATCCAAAAATTCCATTTAATATGTTAGTTCCTAATTCTAAATACCTAATTACAAATGGATCAGAGTACATACATGTCATCGGATACACCATGTAAACAACTCATTCCGAGAAGATATCTCTGCCTGTTACTGTACAAGTCAGCACTACGTGGCAACTCGCCCAGTGCAGCTGTGTTAATCCAACACTCTGGGAACTACAGTGCTTGTCAGCAGATTATTGCAGTTATCAACAGGATGAAAATAATACCCCTCGAAGACTCTCACAATGGATTATCATATTACCAAAGCCTACAAAATTAATCGTAAGATGCAACGGTGACACGTCACGAAACACCTTAAGAGGAACTGTTTCGTCACAATGACACAATTTTGCACCGAAGTTGAAGACAAAGTCCTTAAATCAAATGTATTAACCATTGGACCTTCAGTACCTCAAATACTGCCAGTGTTGAAAGTACCAACAATTAGCAGCGACACCAACAGCAGGCTCCACCCTTTATAACTGGATGAAATGGATTTGAAAAATTGGAAGCCACTCAAAGCAAAACTTCAAGAAATTCAAAATAATATATAGGGGTGCTAAGAAGTCTATTTCCACCACAACATAATTAATTTTTGGACATTCCTGATCTACATCATAGCTGTACTAGCCATAGCTATATATGCAGAATGGAAATTAAACTTATGGTAACATCAGAAACTGACATCAGATATTCAACTTGTTGAGCAGCCTCATCTAGAGTAGCCCTGAGCCTACTTCTTCGGCAGGAGGAGTTATAGTATCCAGACTATATATACTTATATTAAAGATGAAATGGATAGTCGTTTGGCCGGATACCGGATATTTAGAGAGCTGCGAAGCCGGATGGCTGGATATCCGGCGGCCGGATATATAATTCATTGTCTGGTTGCATGTTGTGACAAGTTTAGCTAATAAATATTTAAATAAAAGCCATCATAATTATAAGCCATTTTATTATTATTTACCTCACAAACATTCATTTATTAAAGTTGATTTTAGGAAATTATCATAGATGTTGAATATTCCGGTATCGGGCTGAATATTGAATTACTATGCCGTATCTGGCCGGATAGTAAATTTAGGCCAGATACTGGATAGTTACCAGGTATCCGTTTCATCTCTAACTTATATCCATATACAAGATACTTATATATGTATTATTTACACTCAAGGAGAGGAGGAAGACAGGGACCTCATTGAAACATTCAAGATCCTTACCAACCAATATAATGTACCAAGCTTGGAAGTAATATTACAAGAAAAATAAAAATAACTATCTAAGAGGACATAAAATGAAGTTGGACTGTAATGTCTCCACCTCCAATCCCCATAAACATTCTATATGAAACTGTGTAGTTAATGAGTGGAACCAGTTACTAGAAATCAGTATAAGTGCAGATTTGGTGATCCAGTTCACGAACCGACTACAGATACTATGCTAAGCAGATGCACAAGTAACAAAAACCAGCATATGTTGCTTAGTCTATTACAGCCATAATAATACATTTTGTCACGAGTAGCAAAATCACAGTACCTAGCGGGTACCCACTGGTGATGAGTTAACAAACAAACAATTTTGACAGCCCGGGTGGTAGAAAAAAACAATAACGTAGGTACTTACTTGAAACAGATGATTTTTGTTCAAACTCAAATAATTAAACTGTGTCCACTGGTTGTACTGCTCCTCAATAATTATATTCAAAGTTCAAATCACAAATAAGTACATGTCACATCAAATGAACCAATTTATAGTGTTTTATGAAAGCATACTCGTACAAGCTTGGTAGATTCTGCTGATGTAATATATTGTCTCATCTCACCGCTAGCTTCACATGCAATGGTTATTGATGCTTGCACTTGATGAGACAATGCAGAGACATGTTTGTGATATGTGTTATTTCATACATTCTTACATGTGAACTAACAAAGGAACAGCAGTCGTAAGCAGTCGTCTATTTTTAGCTGTTGTCCACCAGCAATTTTTATATTGAAACTATCAACCCTTAGAAAGTTCAAATCAACACCAAGGGGTCAATATTAATCACTGTAGGTATTACTGCTTTAAAAGGTAGATGACCTATATAACTTTATATAAAAGGAGCTAATACAACACAATACTCACAGCTCTAACTGTCGCTTCTAAACCCAAATGTAATCCATGTGGACCATTCATGTGTTTCAACATCACAGCATTTGCAAAATGTTCATAAGGTAAAATAATTTTGCCATTTTCACGGAATATTAATCTGCCTTGAGTATCTAAGCCCACTCTTGAAGCCATCATTCTAGAAAAAAGAAATATATTGAATGGTTATCAATGAGAAATTGAATTGGCTATGGCTTTTATCACAGTCAAAACTTACTGTAAATAAGCAGCATTGGGGAGCATAGAGGACTCCTTGAGATCACTAAAACACTGTAGCAATTCAATACTGGGACTCCAGCCTTTGTTTTGCAGGTACAGTTGCAATAACATGTACAGTTTCTCGGTGACATATCCCTCGGCGGCGTGTGGAGTGGCCGACGTCGAGGTGCTGGCCGCGCCGCTGGAACTTCCCGTACTCTTCGCTAACACACTCTTCATCGTCTCCGCCAAATCCATCTTGTAGATGTCTAAATAAGTCCTCTTTTGGGAATCCTGCGTGAAAACAAACAAAGAGTAAAGCAAATAATGCCAACCGCTGAGATCGATAGAGACAAACGTAAAACACTTCAGAATGGCATTTGACACTTTATACTCACCAGAATGATAATATGTTTGTGCTAACAATTATAAAATACGTGTTTTTGTCCTACTAACTATTAATTACAGATTTATCCATCAAAGAATTTACAGAAAAATGCTATTTGGTGCTAGAAGCTTCATTCTTTTACTTGACGCTGTCTAGTGTCTGCTGTTTGTCAATTTTTTTGGAACGTTTAAAAACAGTTTATTGTGTTTTTTTTAAATATTATTATCTATTATTATCATTTAATTGGAATTGAAAATCGTTCATTGCGCTATGAAAATTATAATTTAATACTGGTAGATATATTTGCTTCAAATTATGGAAAATTAAATTAGTTTATAAAAACCGTAAAGAATAATTATATTGTAATACTTTCGATCAAAACGGTACAAATAAAAGATTGAAAATTATCACACGTTTTAGAACTCAGAACCGCGTTCCAAAATGTACGATTTTGGACGGCAGCAGAAATCGCGTTACAGGCTACAGCGCAGCAGTCCGCAGCACTCAGCACATTGGTAGATACACATTAGAGATGTCATTTTAAATTTTAAAAACCACTCTCGAACATAAGAGGTTATAATTTATTGCGAGTTTTAGAAAATAATGGATGAATTAGTACTGGGAACGTATGAAGGATTCCTTCTTGGCTATTCAGTGTATTTTGACGTTGAAAATGAAGTAAGTTTATTTAATATATATTTGTTTAAAAAATTTTGTGGCTAAAAATACACAATTTCATTCCATTTTATTTCTTACACTTGTTCACTAAAACTTATTACGTCTGACCGCACAGACCCGGCCAACTACAAGCTAATAGCAATCACCTCCTTCCTCTCCAAGGTGATGGAGCGTGTCATAAACACACAGCTCCTTGGGTACCTAGAGGATCACCAGCTGGTTAGCGACCGTCAATATGGATTTCGCCATAATCGCTCAACTGGTGATCTTTTAGCGTATTTAACACACCACTGGGCTTACACTATTGAGAGTAGTGGCTCTGGCTGTAGGCCTAAACATCGCGAAAGCTTTTGACCGGGTATGGCACAAATCACTGCTTTCCAAGTTACCATCGTTCGGGATATCCAAGGGATTATGCGAATGGGTTGCCAGTTTCCTAACTGGACGGAGCATCAGAGTCGTTATTGATGGTAGCTGCCCCAACACCATGTCTATTAATGCCGGTGTCTCGCAAGGCTCCGTGCTGTCCCCAACTCTGTTCCTTCTGCATATCAACGACCTGTTGCAAATTGGTGACATACACTATGCAGATGACAGTATTGGAGACTCCTTGTACAGGGGCTGCGCCAACATCCCTTGGGTCAAAGTGGAAGAGAGTCGCCCCAGGCTTGTCTGAAATCAAAGACTTTAGATCTAGTCTCAATTTGGGGTTCTCTGAAACTAGTGGATTTCAACGCCAGTAAGATGCAAGTCTGTGCATTCACCGCTAAAAAAACCCCTTTTGTTGTAGCACCTCGCTTTCAGAGCATACCTCTTAAGATCTCGGAAAGTATTGGGATCCTAGGTGTCGACATCTCCAGCAACGTCGAATTTAGGGGTCATCTGGAAAATAAGGCCAAAAAATGGCCTCCAAAAAGCATGGTGTGCTGAACAGAGTGAAGCAAGCGGTACTTCACCCCTGGGCAACTTTACAAAGCTCAGGCGAGGCCCATATGGAGTATTGCTCTCATCTCTGGGCCTGCGCACCGAAATACCAATTGGACTCATTTGACTCTATCCAATGACTGCTGTTCGTATTGTCGACGATCCCACTCTCACGGGCGGTTTAGAATCCCTCAGCATTGGGGGAGACTTTGCATCTCCCCGTGTGTTCTACCGCCTGTACAATGGGAATGCTCTGAAGAATTGTTTAACATAATTTCCACTTCAGGTTTCTACAACCGCACCTCCCCTCATAGAAGTGCAGTCCATCCGCATTTCCTCGATACGGAGGTGTCGCGCACTGTTCGGTCCAAAAATTATTTTATACTGTGAACCCGTAGGCTGTGGAACGAACTGCCTCAAGAGGTCATTCCGTTATGCTTCGACATGGGGTTCTTCAAGAGAGCTGTGAATAGGATTTTGCAAGGTTGGCGGCGCGCCCGCATACCCTCTGTTGTTGCAGGTGTCCATGGGCGGCGGTAACACTTACCACGTGGGACCGCTTGCTCGTCCGCCCACTAGTTTATAAAAAAAAAAGGTCTCCAAAACATAAATTAAATAAAAATAATTTCTATCGTTTGCAGAGTACAACACTAAAACAAACCTTCGCCACACACTCGCATACAGCCGCAGTTCGATGCGTTTCAGTTGGTGGAAAGTTTTTAGCCTCAGGGGGCACCGACGACAAAGTAGTTGTTATAGACTTAAAAACCCGTAAAGAGCACACTGTTCTCATGAATCACGATGGCACAATAAATGCTGTGGCATTCACACATGGTGGCACTCATCTGCTAACTGGTAGTGATGACGGTACTATTATTGTTACTAGAACAGGAAACTGGCAAATTGAGAAAATCTGGAGAAAGGCTCATGGAGGTAAATATACAACTATTGGTATCCTTGAAGTGGTCTGTAGAATTTTCTCTGCATAAACATTTTTAAAGTCCTGTTTCCATATATTTATCTCTGTAGTTTTAACCAATTTGATGCAGCAATCGCGTATCGGCGTGTTTTAATACTATGCACCAAGTGCGGCTCACACCGATCGGGGTAACAGATGATCTCTTATGACACACCACCATACTAACGATTTCCTCTACAAAACTGATTTTGTAAGTCACATATCCTGATCAAGTGCTGAAAACGGAGAAAGGCCTTTAATGGTTCCTTCAGTGCTGAACAGCTGATCAGTTCACATAAAAATCGTCCCACTAAAAACTTAAAATCAATTTAAATTTTCATAGCCACATTGAATGGGTTAATGAAACACTTGGGCTAGGACTGTTCCGTAGTCTCTACTAGGGGGTTTGATGAGGGGAGGGGGGGGGGGGGGGGGGATGTTTATACTTTATATCTTTTACTTCTGTGTACGAGAGGTCTAAATCAAAAACTTGGCATGTTGGCATGTATCATGAATGTCCATAGAAGACTCTACGACAGTGGACTGTCTGCCATCCTTCTTTACATAAACAACAGTATTAAAGGTTGCTTGAATAATTGAATTTGTGCTTTATTTCAGGGCAGCCAGTAACAGCTATAGCCATACACCCATCAGATAAACTAGCACTCAGCATTGGGGGTGATAAAACATTAAGAACATGGAATTTGATCAAAGGTCGGCCAGCGTTCACAATCAATCTCTCCAGCAAAGGTGTTACAATGCCAACTGAGATAAAATTCTCACCAGGTGGTGATCGATTCTCATTAGTATCACAACAAACTGTTGATATGTGGACAATAAGTAAAGCTGGAATAGAGAAACACATTACATGCAATTCTAAACCCACATCAGTACAGTGGGAATCTGATGAAAGGATATTTGTTGGATTAGACAATGGCAACATCATAACTTTGACTATTTCTGATACAAAGGCTTTAACATTCAAGGCACACAAACAAAGGGTAAAATGCTTGCACTATGAAAATAACATGTTATATTCTGCTTCAAGTACAGGGGAGCTAAAGGTGTGGTCTACAGATGACTCAAAGTTAACTGAAATATGCTCAAGTAATGCTTCTTGTAGAATTACTTGTGTGACATTAAACAGACAGAACCATTTGATCAAGAAAGAGGAGGGGTCAGGTAATGATGACGTTGAAGAGGAACAAGATGAAAATGAGGGACACAGTGAAGATTCAAATGAAGATGAAGTAGAGACAGTATCACCAGAACTCAAGAGGAAACCAGGTGCCTTTGTCACTATCAGTTATGGTGAAGAAAAGGAAGAAATTTCCCTTCCTCCCACCAAGAAATTAAAAAAAAGGAAACATAATAAGAAAAATAAGAATAAAGTGACTCAATGAGAATGACATTCTTGTTTTTATTTTTGTTACACCTTGAAAATAAAATTTTACATGCAATGATATTGTCGGTAAGAAAACCCATGTCGTATCTGCAGATTATATTTCCATCATCTCACAGATAGATATACACTAGGCTCACACTTAATATACAGTAAAAAACAATGTGATGTAGACTTTGGTTTGTTTATTTAATTATAAATAAAAAATCTTTCTCCTGAACACACCCAAATACATAAATAATAATGTGTAAGTTCATAATAAATTAATTTGGTCCCAAAATAAATATTTAAATAATTTAAGGAAAAATTTAAATTAAAAAAATAACAATAAAAAGTACTGATCAATTTTGGCAATTGTTAATGGACTCCCTACTTAGATTAATTGTTAATTCTTAATTAAAAATAAATAGTACAATGTATATTCAGTCGCACAGAATGATGTCGAGCGCGCGTTGTCGCCAGTTGCGTTGGAAACCGTATGTACAGGACGCGGTACAGTGTGACAGCTACGAGTACAGAGTTACACATACACACGTGGTTACACAGAACACTCACAAATCATATTCATGTCGCCTAAGAAAACTATAAAGCCCGTCTAAGTCATCAAAACCTCACACAGAACAAACTATATAAAGAGAAGTGTACTGGAATGTATCCATAATAATTACGAAGATTGCATTTCATAAGATAAGAATACCTAAATATTAGTGAAAGAAGATTAAAGTGTAATATGGGCAAAACAGACAATCTTTTATGCTTACATGAAATGAGATCACATGCTTTATGAATGTTACTACTATTCTATATACTTTAAAAAATACTAAATTGGCGAGACGTAACCGTGTAGTCAGTCACCATTTTGCTAAGTACATTTTGTGCAATACATTTTATAAATAAATGCCAAAAAATCCGAATATCCTGATTGGTAATTCATTCATTACACTTTGCATTGTATATCGATTACATTCATCTAAATTAAACTATCGGGTTACTATGTCGCAACACATAATATTTTAGTTACGAATTTACATTCTACTTTCTTATATATTCGGAAATTTCTAAGAAAAAATATTTTTAAAGTACTCTGTGACTTTCGAACTGCTTACGATTGACCTTATGACTAGATTGAGCCAGTGTTTCACAGTCCACAATACACGGCGAAATTGAAACTGACACAATGTTTAAAAAAATAGGAACGCTGTATAAATCCATAAATTCAAAGTTGGCCAATAAAGTTTGTCTTGTATACTGCAAAAGATTATAAGATAAAACAGTGTAGATAAATGCGTTCTACTTGTCCTGTTTCATAATCCCTTAAATCTAGTTTTCGATTAATAAGTATTCGTTTCTTCGTTCGAAGACGCACTAACCTCACTAAATTCTAAGCTATGGGTCAGATGGCACTCTGTACGCTATCAGACACAGCTTTCTCTCGAAACCGCGAGTGTCGACTACCCTCATTCTAAATAACACTCCTACCCCCTCCAAATATCCATATCCCATTGTTTATTAACCCTTTTACGTAATTAATCTTATTTGATTACGTCACAGTCTAAACTATATTACTGGCACAGTAACGTCGCTCTTATCGGTTTACATTGTCAGTCAGAAATGTTTAGGGAGGTCTACAATCAAATTTCGTGACTACGTGTGTCACCAAATACCATAGACATTAAGTGTAAATATGTACAGCTCTGGTTTAAAATAGGCACATCAGCTGCTGGCCGCTCGCCTATTATATAATAATAATTATAATAAAATTGGATGCAAAATATAGTGGTGGCGAGTATGGCTGGAGTTGTGAATTTAAAAAAAATAATATTTTATTCGTTTTTACTTTTTCAAATTTGTTTATTCCCCTTCATGATTATAATAATTAAACCTAGCAAATAATTACAGACTCAGATAAACCGCATTTGTTTCCTTCGAGATATATGAGAACTGTTAAAAGTTGCACTTTTTTTACTGAAAGAATGTTTATAGTATTTGGTCAGACAGTCTGTTACGTATGGTAGATATTATTACCATGCGTAAAAACTGACGTTTAGATTAGACCTTTTAGATTTCTGTGTTAAAGAATTCAAGGATTTTGCACATCACCACCATGTATAAATGTATAAGCACTACCACGTTTATCAGCTACGAGTAACCCCTTCTCCCCCTCTACTTATCGACACTCGCCCGTCACTTACACAAGTCAGTTACAACGTAATCACTACGTCGCAGTTGTATAATTACAATACAACTAACACAAAAACAAGTAAGAACACGATAGATTATACATTAAATAATACCTACGTTTTATGTGTCAAGAGCTCTAGATTTTTTTTTGTGCTAAAAGTTCATTGCTTGGATTTTTTATATAGACTCTTGGCAAGAATATTAAATTTAAAGTTCTGCTTTTTTTGCTACGTGGCTGTCTTTTTGGCTCAAATGTTAACCAAAGTCGTTTATTTAAAATAAATCTACAATGGTTGTAGGTTTAACAATTATGTAGAACTTCGCTGTAAATTTTACATACATAGAAATAATAAAGAAAAACTATACATTTTGACAAGACTATTTATAAGAAATGAAAGACTAGAATAGACAGTAAAAGAAAGTTATGCAACTGTAAGTCAATAATTGCACATCGCCATTTGTTTTTTTTTTCGTTGTAATTATTTGAATATAAACTTTTTCAATTAAATTTATGATTAGATAAGTATGAAATAAGAGGCGTTTTTATGTTTCTAACATTGATAAACATAAAAGAACATAAATACACAGTGCGTCCAAATGTTGGTATACAAAGTGTGCCATGTAAGGTTGTTTGACTATTAATTGGTAGTAATTAATTATTTTTTATTATTATTGTATAAAATTGCAACAAAACAAAAAAATAAACAATGTTTTAAGAGAATTACATAATTACAAAATAATCTTAAATAATGTTGATATTTAATCAGTCAGACGTGGTTTAGCCTAACAGGGTCACGAATACAAAAGACAACAATTGAAGGTCAAATGTCATATAACTTGATAGGAATCTCAATGTTGTGGTCGAAAGTTCAATGTTATATATTATATACTAATTGATAACATTCTTTATTGGGAACTGTGAATGTAGTGTTCCTTTATCAATATGGTTGTGGGCGACGTTCACAGATAACCCGTAATGGCAGTTACACCATCGTCGAATCAACAATCAACCCAAATGGTCATAAACGTTACTTCTCACACGTCTTTACTGTGTTCAGAAATTACAATATGATAAATATCTATAATATTAATAATGTTAATAATACATGTTTACCATAGGCGTCAAATTCATTAAATAAAACGCAAAAATGACATTGAAATTTTGACTTTTGACACCTATTTTTCAAAATCATCCCAAAAATAAATGAAGGATGTAGGTATGGCAACCCACTACTAAGTAGATACATAACTAGGAAAATGACATATATTGTATGCGCTATATCACAAAAAGTGATAATAAAAAAGTATTCGTTGCAACAAGTTGTTCGTTGCGATACAATTATAAGACAATTATTTGTATAGCACAAATTGTCACGTATAGAGTACAATAACATGATTGTATCGCTAAATTGCAATATAACTCGCCTCAATCTTATCTTTATAAACCTGGAAATGCGTTTTAACTAATTTTCCCAAATTTTTATTTAGACAGTATCTAGAGCTAGAGTAGCCTCGTCCAAAACTAAAACTGATACGATAATAACCCGAGCAATGAACCGTTACGCCGACCCTATCTTTGGTGCGCGAGGCGTTATCTTTCTTTCCTATCTTCTACTTCTTTTTGGCCTTCTTTTCAGCCTTCTTCAGCGCCTTGAGGTGTTTCTCGTGGGCGCTACGAAGTTCCTTAAGGCGTCGCTTCATACGACGTCGGTCATCACCGCCAAGTCCTAACATTTTGAGGTCGCTAGAACTGAGGGTGAGCAATAACGAGCCGTCGATACCACGAGCCGCGAATACGCTTGCGTAGCGTTCGAGACCTTCGCCTAAGCCGGTTATCCACTGCCACACCTGTCGTAGAAAAACATTAAGATAGTAGAGAATTTGTAACAGCATCGGAAAAATAATACGTCTCTGGTTTGGCACAATAGAGTCGATTGCAATATCATTAAACTCGTATCTCGATCGGTGTATGCATTGTATCATAGTATCCCGAGAGAATAACAAATGTTATGTGGATAATATGTGTTCTGTATACATATTAAACATGAGGGTGATAAGAGCCTATGTATGTGTGTATGACCCTTTTTAATGTGATAAATGGCAGACGATGTGGAATATTGATATTAATATCCTGTATATTGATTGAACGTGAGTGTCAGATTGTATGTATATTGTACATATGTATGTTGAAATTGTAGACCGTGACGTGGACAGTGAATGTAAACGCGTATCTGAGAGTATGCATCCTGTATGCATGAGAGAGGGATACATACAAGTATATGTGTGAAAGTTATTGAGCGTGGGATGAAACAGTATATATAGGCGCGTATCTGAGAGTACATTTCCTATACGCGCACATCGTGTGTGAGCACAGCATACATGTCCTATTTCTTCATTCCTCCTACATTCGCATTACTACTGATAGTGCGGCTTGGTAGTGGTCGTAGGGAATTTCTTTTTCCTTCTGCACTATCGAGCATTAATCCTGTTGGTAAGTTTGAAAATGTTATGATCTTTCATTCCCCGCGCCACAAGAGCACAGTTTTATACTAAATGTACTATTAACTTTTATGCTATTAAATGTTATAGAATAGTTTTTTATTTTTCCTAGGATATAATGGAACAAATGATTATGCTTAAAATAAATAAAATAGACCTTCCCTCATTCAAAGTTAAAATTATTTAAACTTAAGTACATATTTCAAAAAAAAATGTTTTAAATCTGATTGCTCAAAATCATTGGAAAAATAACATTTTAGAATGGTTAGTTTCACGTTTAAACAAACCGATTTATCGTAATTTATCCAGTGCATGACCTAAACTTATCTCCTTGTTAATTAATTGCATCTGTACACGTGTAATGGTATCGTCGTTGAGGGTACGTAATTTGTGTCTTTTATTCTATTCTTATTGGTTTCGACCCTCTAGAGTCTAGAGTACTGATCAGTAGTGCAGAAGGAAACGAAAGTCCCCAGGACACTACCGGTATTAGTCAGTAGTGCAGAAGGGAAACGGAATTGTCCAGGACACTACCGGTATTGGTCAGTCGTGCATAAGAGAAAAGAAATTCCCCACGACACTATTGGTAGTGCGGCTTAATAGTGGCGTGGGCCAGGAGGAGTCGTATTTAACGTGAGAGATGACAGACGATGGCTGTATATATAGTACGTCCCGTATATTGTGCGTGAGGTGGATAGTGACATGTGTCTTGTGTGTTATTTAACGTAAGAGATAAGAAGATGATAGACGATGTGTGTGTGTGTACGTCCTGTATATCGAGCGTGAGGTGTATAGATGTGTATCTGAAAGAATGTGTCGTTTATATTGAGGATGTGTGTGAGCGTGGTATACCTGCTGCTTGGTCCAGTGCGTGACCGGGTGCGGCGGGTGCGCGGGCGGCGGCGACAGGCTTGCCTCCGACACGGCAGCGGACAGCGGCTGCCACGGCACCTCGCCGCCCACCACACAAGCCGGCGCTTTTTTCACTGCACGTACATTACTCGTGTTAGTTTTAAGTAAAGTACGTTAATGATCGTCTGATTTCTAATAATAAAAAGGTGAAATAACTATGCTGAGACCTTATACAGCGTGCAACCGAACCTTTCCCAAAGTTCATGATTTTGAGTTCATTGCCATGAAAATTTTACAATAGATGTTTTTTGCAAAATCTCATTTCTTGTATAGTTTTACCATTTTTTTTAATACAAATAAGCTCAATAAAAGCCCTACAAGTTTGTTAATTCATATGTTAACAACACGTTAATGTTTAATTCAGGATCATGAACACAGTTTATGGTTTCAGGCTTCGAGAGTAGTTCCGTTACACTGTATATACAAAAATAAAAGTAAAAGGATAATCTACAATTAAAATTAAATAAGACTACCAGAAGAACGTCTGCCAATATATAAAAAAAAGATTATCGTGGATTGTTTAGATCGTGTTAAAGTTGTTTGTTATAATTAAAAAAATCATAAAACCACCACCACAATATGTATTAATCAAGCGCAACATAAAAAGCTTTCACAAAAGTGTTCCCTTATTTAACTTTTCGAAATGATATACATATGGTATGTATGAATGCCCATATGGACGTTATATTTGTGTGCACTTTTATGAAAGACAAGCGCGTTACGGCAGTGTAATGTTGCTTTAATACTATAATACATTAAATCTAACATTTAGAGTTTCATATTCGTTGTATTTGTACTTTCTCCACACATACGAGTATATACATAATTCGCCTAAATAGACTAAATAAAATAATCTAAATAGAATCAAATACGACATAATCGAAATTTAATCTGAATATTCGACCAGTTTAAGACTGTAGACCACTTTAAGACATTTTAATTGTTATGTAAACGGGTTACTCGCGATTTATTATATAGCCGATATTTCGATTCAGTTGCATGAGCCGTGGTCGCGTCGAGACTGCGGAGGGGGGGTGAAGGTGTTGTTGCTATTGACAGACAAATCTTTCTACCCTCCGTCGTGTTCGTTTTTGATTCACATGCCCGCACTGAACCTGTTTTTGTTGATTAAGTTCCTCGCACACTATACTAACAATATCACCGCACACACGCGAATTTGAAAACGCATCTACTTTTCTGGGTTTGCAAAGTTCAATCACCGGGTTCCATGTACGAGCCAACTTAAATCCATCCTCGCGATTGAAATTTCTGCATTTTTTAATTTCTATTGCCTCAGACTAAACGCGGTAGTTATGTAATGGCGTTCAGTTGAAATTACTTTTGGTTTGTGTAATTCAATCCGTGATTGGTTCCTGCCTCTATAGGTGACAGGTGCTCTGCTATTGCCGACTTGTGTGCGGTTATTATTTTTCACGGTGATTATGTGTTCCTTTACTATGGGGTTCGCTTGGTTTGCTCAATGCATGAGCTTTCACAGCTACAGTTCCCCTTGTCGACTGCAGGGCATTGATAGGGCAAGTTATCCTTAGGAGGATGCAGGCTGCTTGCCACTTTTTGCCAAGGAGAAAATACAGTTTTTATATCGTATTTACTCCATAAAAGCTTGCCAATTTTATCGGTTACTTCTTCTATATAAGGAAGATATGCCGACTGTCTATCAACCGTATCAGTTGTTTCACTTGCATAGGTTTTCGCCGTGGTATTTTGAACGCCTTTGTCTGACTATTCTTCCGTAACACTCCATCTCTAGATGTAACTCACCTGACAGATGTTTCTCATCGAGTAGATCATAGGCGCGATTGGCAAGTGATGTGACAACAGACGCTAAGTGTCGAGGGTGATGGTGGGAAGTTCCGTGTAGGTATCTATCAGATTACGTTGGTTTTCGATATACTGAGTAGCCCAATGTCCCATCTCGACGAACATAGACCTTCACATCCAGGAACGCGGTAGTTATTGGACTCAACTTTACCTGTAACTTCATTTTTCTGTAAACAGAATTTAAATGTTCTACGTCTTCCACATATCTCTTCCAGGTCTTCATGAAACCAGGAGCAGACTGGATGCCTAACTCTTCAAAATATTCCATCCATAAGTTGGCTACTACTGGAGCGATCGGACTAACTATTGCTACGCCATCAACTTATAACTAATAATGTTCGTTGAATCAGAAGTAACTAGATTGCAAACAGTGGGCAAGCATCTTTACATATTCCGTAGAAATATTGTTATTCTGAAGTTTAACACTTCCACGTATCACGTTCCACGTTTAACACGTATGACTTCTAGACATTCCAAGATCGGAACATTAGTAAACAACGACGTCACATCAAAACTGACCATAGTCTCATTCACTTCTAATTTTATATCACTTGAACGAACGAAATGTCTAGAATCCTTGACATAAGATGACGTATGACCGACCAGTAGTTGTAACACACCAGCTAGGTGCTCCGTAAGTTCATAAGTAGGCGAATCAATCTGAGTTACTATAGGACGCATCGGCACACCAGGTTTATGAACTCTTGGCAAGCCACAGAGTTTAGGTGGTTGTGTAATGCGGGCTCTAAGTAAATTCTTGCATAAATCATCTCCTAATATGATACGACGTTCCTGAATTAATTTTGTCGTTTGGCGGGTCACTCTGGGGTAAGTTTATAATTCACCTTTTCGTAGGTCCAATCGTCACTCAAAATCTCCATATTCTTGTCATTATAATCAGTGGCGTTCATGACTACAGTAGCATTACCCTTGTCGGCTTTTAAAACAAGGATGTCACAGTTTGATCGTAGTTCCTTTATTGTGGTATGTTCTGTAGCCATCAAGTTAGGGTTTGGAGGTTTCGACCGTCTGAGTAAATAAGGCATTTGATTTTAATAGTTACCGTTATTACGTCTGAGTTACCGTTAAACCATTAAATCAGGTAATCAGTTTGCACGAAGTAATCCAAGCCCTGCGGTGAGTTATCCTTATGAAAACTGACTCAATTACATGGTCTAGCTACAGGGTCTAAACTTAATCAGTTTACTGACCTATAAGATTCACTTACCATTCGTTGAATCTCGTTCACGAATCCATAGGTCGGCCGGAACGAGCTATAGGGGGCGGTCCCGCACTGCGTAATCTTTGTATATGTGTATGGAAACTGAACTCTACTACAGGAAGTATAGGGTTCAAACATCGAGCAACCAAAATACATGGATGAATAATTTCTTGTAACAAAATAAAATTGTGAACAAGAGTGATACCAGTGGTATAAATAAAATGTCACTGTCACAATAAATGAGTAATAATAATTACTTAAGAGTCTGCTTTATTTATTTACTTAAAATCAATTACGCAAACACATTTACCGCGAAATATTACATCATACCTAAATATTATTTGGTATATATAAATAGAAAAGGTTTTGTTTTTCAATTATTTCCAAATCTCTTATTTTTTTTTTACATTGATCACCGTTACGTCAAAAATATTTCAGTTATTGTAAAAAAGGTAAACTATCATTAATACATTTTTGGGAGTTTTTAGCCGCCAAATGACACTGAATTTACAGGTACGGAAATTTGCCCGCCTTGCGTGTCTCATTTTTAGGACCGTAATGCTACATCTTTGTATTTTGGTTGATCGATGGGTTCAGTTTTGACTGACCTCTGGCATTAGCCTCGCTAACGGCTTGACGGATTTCGTCCACTAACTCATTGGTGAGTTGAACGGGGTCTGGGGGTAGGGGCGGGCCCCTCTCCGCCCGCTCCCTCTCCGCAGGCCCCGCGGTGCCCGTCCCCGTTCCCAGTCGACGCTCGCGCTCTGCTAGAACTTGCTTCAGTTGCTCCGCGAGGGAGGCTGGCGGACCTAATTTGGTATTGAGATAGAGATGTTACCATCTTGCCCTACTGTGTGATTTATAACACATAAGCCCCCGAATCTATTTGGCCTACTGCCCCCTTTTCGGAAAAATACACTCTCAGTCTTACTACATTTTAATGAAATAAAGGTAAAAATAAAGTTACAACTGTGCACTATAAATTTCTTTTGCTCCCCCTCGTATCCCGTCAACGACCTCCAAGCGACGGGAAACACACGATCTATTGATTATTCACAAATAAGCAACTAAACTCGACTAGACTACAAAATGAAGTCGTTCATTTGCCAAAATTTTCTTTTTAGGAATTTCTATGCGACCTTACTACTTCGTTCTGGAAATAGTAAGGTTAAATGGAGTAAAATAACTTTATTAGGAATTTTATAGTAGTACTATCAAAAAATGCAATAGTGGTGCAATTTCCCAATTTCTTAATCTTTCTATATTGATTTTTGTATTGACATTGTTATCAACTATTATTCAGATTACCTTCTCACTATTGTTTCACTCCTTACATATAACTAGATCAAAAGTCATTATCGGTTGTAATATTTTTATACACGAGTCAACTCAATAGTTAATCAGCATCACAATCAGAATATGTTTACGTAAATAAATACTACTCAGCATTGAATGTAGTGTTTGCGCACAAAAAACTAAAATAACATAAGGCACATAAGCTAGTGTTATGAACACGTTATGTTAAACACAAATCGTATGCGAAAACAACAATGATTTCAGTCTTGGACATGCTTCTTACAAGAGGAGTAACGAATATAGGCAACATCGGAATAGAAACGTGTTTGTTGAAGAGGAAAATAATAAACGCGAAAAATAATAAGGAGAATAATTACGATTGTTATCAACTTATAGAAAGATTTTGATTCGATTTATGGTGTCATAAAAGTTAACTGTCGCCAAGATTTTGAACTTCAGCTGTCAGTTCGTTTCATCGTTTCAGCACGCGAGAGGAAGTTGCTGACATACATAAACTTCCATTATTACTCTATTCATTGACATCAAAGCCATCCACGGATGGAATGATTGTATCACAGAATCTTTTGCGAAAGAAATTGTAATCAACTTCGTGACCCCTCGGAATTTTTAAACGTACATAGGTACATCAATATTTGAAGGAGCATTTTGAATTCTTTGCTTCACAATCCACGTACGTACGTTCTTCTGAAAATTTACTTCTTAAATTTCCTACCCATTCTTCAAATTTCTTTACCAACTCTTTCACAGTGCAGGCTGCTAGGCTTTGGAACTCCTTACCAGTTGTCATTAGACGTGCTCAGTCGCTGTCTAGTTTTAAATGGCAAATTAGAAATCATTATTCTATTAGTTAGTTCCTTTGGATTTCTATTTTCTTTCTTTACCTAATGATTTCCTCTCGCTACGTTTTTGTTTCTAACCTGTTCTATTTCGTCCCTTGGAGACTTCAATTCCCTCTTATTTTTCTTTCCTTGTTAACTTTAATCTTATTTGCGAACTGATACTGTGTGCAGTGTACATGTAGATGTGTATGTATGTATTTATATATTATTAAGTTATTTATTATTATATGTATTTATTATACTATATTTATTGTCGATAAGTATATATTGAACATGATCCATCTGTGGATTTCGGTCCTTTTGCACGACCTATATCCCTTTTATTTTTCTCTATCCTAAGGTTGCCTGGAAGAGATCGCCTTAGCGATAAGGTCGCCTATTCTATTTTATCATTTATTATTTGTGCACATATCTTTAATTGATTTATTGAGTTCTTTAATTTGAAAATTTCTTTTAATGTGGGTTTTTTTCTCTAGTGGTGAAATAAGCCATAGAATATATAAATTGAACTAGCCTACTGAATAAACACGACGCCCATAATTAATTATCTAATTTACCGCTGTCGGCACACTAAAACTTTTTATGTATTTATTTAGGCACGGCAACCATGATTTGAGAATATAATTAAAATAAGATTAAAGTCCAATGTGTATCTTATCTAGGCATTTTTTTGGTAAGTAAACGGTTGACAAGCATACAGTCCACCTGGTGGTAAGTGAATACTATCGCCCATGGACATCCGCGGTACATGCCTACTTCAGTTCAGAATGACAAACGTTGGCACGCCCCCGGATGGTGCTTATCTTTGGAGATTCAATAATAGATTTGGAAAATGGGTTGGGAAAAAGGAGAGGAGTGGGATGGGAATGGTCTCTGGTATATCTCACTCACTACCAAAACACGTACGTATATTGGAAAAAGGATAAAGTGGAAAATACAGTACGCCCAGCGACTGATTGCAGCGTGCACCGTCCCGCTCCAAAATTAGAATTTATTAAATGATTTATGTCGACGAAGTAAGCTTCTCTATTTCTATTTTTCTTTTTTTACATAGGACACGTACAGGTCGTTGACTGAAATCATTGTATTGTGTGTGTGTTAGCGCGTGGATGGCGAATAGGCGGTTACCTGAGAGCGGGTGGTGACGGTGGTCGCGCGAGTACACGGCGTCGTCGGTCGCGCTGCCCACTGAACTGCCACAGCTCTGGCGCGTCTCGCGCTACGATACACGTTACACGTATATGTACGTACTAGGGATGCTTCAAATAGCAAAAATTCACAATTCGTGAATACAAATATTAATAAGAATAATTTACGGTTTGCCCCACTATTCGCCAATAGGATTAGGAATAGTACGTACCTAACCTACTACGCACATACTTGTAAAATCAGTAAGTAGGTAATTTGTAGTTCAATTTAAAGTAGTGCTATATGAATATATTTTAGTTCCATCAGTAAGTACATTTTTGAATTAATCTAAAGTTAAGTAATCTGTTAAGTAAGTATCTTTAAATTAATCTGTAAAATTACTTACTAAGAAATTAGATACGTACCTGATTTTCAAATGAAAATTTACTCTTAAAAGTATTTCTTTTAGTAAAAAACCTATTTGATATACTATTAGGTCCTTACCTATAAAATGACCGATTTTATTACGAGGTTCGATATCTTCTGTTCTAATTCGAATTTCAAAATAAAATAATATGTATCTAATAGCTACGGTGTCCTTATTTTAAAATCAGTATTTCAATTGTTTTTCTGTACCTAAATTTTGTTCATGTGATTGTCTTGAAAATAAAAGGGATAAATTTAAAAAATCGTGCTATTTTTGATATGCGTTTTGTCGTGGCACCAACGCAAATCAGACAAACGCCACAAACAATCGCACCGTGTGTCGATGGTTTGAACGTTTCCGTTCTGGAAATTTCGAGCCCCATGTACGACCTACGACCAACGTTAATGGCGATGAATTAAAGTCTATATTGGAAACAGATTCATCTCAAAGTATAGCTGAGTTGGCAGCAGGGTTTGATGTTAATGATAAAACATTGTTGGTTCATCTGCATCAAATGGGCAAAAATAAAGAAGCTCCAAATGTATGAACTGAACGAACGTCAACGACAACAACGCGTCGAAGTGTGCACTGTGTTATTGAACCGTCACAATAACGAAGGAATTTTGAATCGCACCGTGATTTGTGATGAGAAATGGATCCTGTACGATAACTGCAAACGTTCGTATCAGTGGCTGGATCCAGAAGTTGCAGCCCAACAATGCCTAAAACGCAAGATGACTAAGAAAAAGCTACTAGTATCAGTTTGGTGGTCCTGTACCGGTATTGTCCACAACAGTTTCTTGCGAGCCGGTTAAACGATTGATGCAGATATGCTGCAGACGATGATGGAAAAGCTGGCAACAAAGCAACCAAGTTTAGTCAATCGTTCTTCTCCACTTCTTCTTCATGACAATGCCCACCCTCACATTTCATTTCATTCGAAACTTGAACAACTTTTTGCAAGATAAAGATTTGAATCTGAAGTAGCTGTGATTAGGACTTTTGAAGAATTCATTGATACCCGTCCACGATACTTTTACAGGAGTGGCGTCAATCAACTGCCCGTGAGGTGGCGAATGTGTGTACATAATATGGGTCAATATTTCGATTAATATAATCAATATTTCTATAACAAAAAAAAAACAGTTTATCTTACAAATCGGTTATTTCATAGATAAGCACCTAATATTTACATTGGGCTTTTACTCGATTCGTATTTGAGTATTCGTTTAGAAAATGGCGAATACGAGTACGAATACTTGAAAATTGGCGAGTATTCGCCAAAACGAATATTCGGAACATCCCCAGTGCGTACATATTATGTAATTGCTCATTTACACAAGGAGTTTCTCGAGCGCCAGTTTCTCGAACATGGGCCAAAAGCTAGTATAAACAACTGTCATATTCATCTGATCACTGTTATCATCGAGTTTTTATGATCATGTGAACAGTGGTAGGTAAAAATTGTATGTAGTTTGGTCGCATAGGAGAATCGTACACAGCATTCTCTGTCGAACCGTTCGAGAAACTCGACTTTAAAGATTTACTTAATTAAACATATTATACATATGTATAATGGAGAAGTTCATTAAGTTTAGAACTAGCGGATTTTTCGTATTTAAATAAAAATATATGCTAAAATATTATGTATGGTTATTTTTCTTTAAATTCGTTGCAGAATAACTGACATGTATCTATTCAAAGTTTCAAACGTCGCATGACATCGCAACATATGCAACCTTTATAAGGCCTTAATATTATAACTTAATATTACTATTCTCCGTGTTTTTAAAAAAAATATTTAATCAAATGTTGTATGAGTTTCATAAACACTATTCGACGGTATATGGTTTGTATGTATGTAAATGTATCGAACGTCACACGCTGCTCGGTCACCATCAAACTTAGAAAGGCTTTAAAAAAATATCTTGAATTTTTTTTAATTTTTCTAACTCTAGGTAAGAAATAAAAAGTGATAAACTCTCCATTGTACCACAGATACTGTTGGAGGCAATAGTTTAACAAAAGTTTAAAAACCTCTAATGGGTATGTAATTTTTCTAAAATTAAAAATGTACTCACATTTCCATGGGCAGAGTGAGGCGGCGCTCCTGATGTGGATTCGCTGAGGGACTCATCCGCCGAGTCGTTGTACGAGTCGTCCAGGCCATCGTACTGGAAAAATATAAATTGATAGATAAAAAGTGTACTTAAAATGTAAATTTGGGTTCAGTTTACATCACTATCATAATAAAATAGCGAGCTAATGTATTTGATGTAAATAAAAAATAGCCAAAATTATTAAACGATAATATCATAATATCACTATTGGCATGTCATTGGTCGAGACTTGAGACTCGTAGCGCAACCTTCAGTTACTATTTAAGTAATGTATAAACTTGGAAGATGACAGGCTATAACGTTCCACTTTAGGACATAGATCACATATTGTACTCATGACAACCAATAAAATCTCGAGCATTCGTTACTCGATACGACTTCCTCAAGCTTGCTCCAGTTAATAATAGTCTTGCCTTGGGGAGGTAGGTCGGTGTGCCGCCCTAATATCATTCGGGCAATGTCTAGTACGTCGGGTCGATGTGTAACATTGTGAGGGTGATGAGATGGCGTCATTGGAGCTATAACGTCAAAGTAGAGTTGGTTAATGAATCTGTCAAGGCGTTTACCATTCTGAGTGGACGTATGGCTATTGAAACTAGGGTGTTTGGAGTTGAGATCACCTGTCAGGATGACTGAGTTACCCAAATCGAGGAGTAACTCGAGGTCAGTCCTGAGCAAGTAGGCATATGCCAGTGACAGTTGGATGATCTGTCATAGCCAAGCGACAGATCGAGGCCTGTATATTAGTTAGTGGAGGCGTGGTATGGGAATGTATACCCTGACCATTAATTAGCTGCAGTAAACTGACAGAACGAACTGTCATTTCGTAAAATAATGTTACCACTGTATAACGCAATGGTCACTCCCAGATACGGGTAACGATCACGATCTCACGGGTTGGTAGCTACCCTACCACATTAGAAAGATCGAAACAACACCGAAGATGTCACGGACTAAAATGAATATACAAGAGTGGATGTCTATTTAAAATATTCCTTTCGAGCCAGATATGGTAAAGGCCACTCTTGTAGATATTGTACGACAGAAAAATCAAATGTATGACAAATACGCTGTGGACGAGATGGCAGCACAGCACGGTGTTCCGATTATAAGACTGCCACTATGAGTTATCACTATGAGTTGAACCCAATCGAGCTGATTTAGGCGCGGGTAAAGGGGCACGTCGCAAAAAATAATAAGACTTTTAAAATGCAAGATGTGCGAACTTTATTCCAAGAAGGAATCAATAAAGTAACACCGTGTAAATGGAGTGACTGCGTATCCCACATTATAGAAGAAGAACACAAAATGTGCCGTCTCGACCACATAATAGATGGTGTAACTGACAGATTTGTCATACGTTTGAATGATAACGATAGCGACAATAGTTCTGAATCAGAATAAATAAATAATTAACTATGGTATCATTGTTTCATTTTTAAATTACGCCACAGTGGGTTATTTTTTCTTCTGAAGAAAGATGCACTACTTCATTATAATAAAAGAGAAATTTATGTTAATCCGATATTTTATTTTAACAATATAAAAAGGAAAAAATAAAGTAATTAATTTAATTCCAAACAGGTTTAAAAGTATGTCGCGAATATAGTAGGTTTTTTTATATAAATATGTAATTAAATATATACATATACATGTGTCTTGCCCGCGTGGAATAGTGGCAAGAATGCTGGCTGCGATCCCTCGCTGAATCGCGATACTGATGCGCTGAGCGAGGAAAGATGATGAAATGATAAAATAAAAGATAGAAAATATGTTAAACTAAATAATAAAAATAAAAGATGATAAAATGTAACAAAAACTTTGAACGGATTTTTTTATTGAATCTTTTTGACACATTACTATTTAAATTTCGTCTAAAACTGGCAACACACAAGCTGTCACTTTACTGCAGCTAATTAATGGTCAGACCATAGTGCAAGGACCATCTGTAGTAAATAAGGGTGTCAATAAAGTGGTCGCAGCTCTAAAATTATTAAAATTTCAGAGTGTATATAGTGCATGCTCACCGAGCTTGCGTTGCTGAGCGAGTGCGGCGAGTGCGGTGTGGAGTGCGGCGCGTGATGCCTGTGCCGCGCCAGGTCCGTGCGCGCTCGCACCGCCGACGTGTCCAGCAGTGCGCCGCGCGGTACTGCCGCATCGAGCTCGCGCGACGTGCGGCTCTCATCCCCGCACGCACTAGTGTTGGCGTTAGTCACACTCGCGCTCGCACAACCCGCGGACGTACTGTACATAATCATGAAACAATTAGCCTAGGCATATACGAAGACACAGGTAACACAGCACAGCGCAGGACAGGTTTTTGCACACAAGGCATTTATATGTGTGAGCGTATACATCGACACAGACGCGTGCGATGCAGATACGTGCCTGCGTCACGTTGTAGATACGGCACAGTTTCTGTGTGCAAGCAACATGAGCGGTCAAGTTTTTTTCATAAAATAAAGTTAATATAATGTTAATATAAATTATATGAAATTTTCCATTTCAAAGTCGGAATCGGATGAACTCACCGAACTCACGAATGAAGTTGCTTCGATTTTCAAAATCCACTACCAAATCCTATTGCCCGTACACAGTCCAGAGTTTTCGGTACAGATGGGCACCGTTTTCAAATGTGTATATGCTGTAGGTACTATGAATTAACTGTGTCACACGTGAATATTGCTATTTGCACACGAACATGCTCTTTTACCCTTGCACACAACTTTTACGCTTGTGCCTGCGCCTTCATATACGCCTAGGCTTACAACACCTCAAACACGGAAGAATTGTCATTGTCCACTGCTTCATAGTAAGTTATCCTGTAATACCTAATATTGCGACACTTGTTATATTAGTTATTTAAGTAATGCCTTTAACAATTATCAACAAGTGAAGTGTTGGTGTGTCTTAATAAATAAATACGAGTAAAATAAAATATCTGCACAAATGTATTACAATCATACATAGTTTCATAAATTCTAAAATATATCCAAGTATATTTTATAGAAAAGGTGGCAGACGACTGGACGGGCTACATGATGGTAAGTAGTCACCGCCGACCATAAACACCTATAACACCACGATACAGGCGAATGCGCTGCCGACCTTGCAGAATTCCATTCAGTAATTTATTTATTAAAATAGCCACACCAGTGGTACATTTACATATAAATCATTAATAAAAAATCGTACAGACCTGTTGCATATGATAAAACTATTATAGGTGTCCACATCAGACAGTAATGGCAGATATACATAGGTTAAGGAGACTATATATAATACATACTACATATATCGGTTTACATATAATATCAGATCACAGAACGTACAGATCTTGTACGAAAATATTGGGCATCGGGGATAATCGGGTGTCTTCGGCAAACGTCGAACTCATTAATATATAGAGCTACTAATACCCCAAAATATTTTTTTCAATAGATAATAAATTTTAACGTTTATATTTGCTTTCGTCAACTGTTACCAACCTCATTTAAATTACCCTATTTATATTTAATTTTTCAAGAAGGCATCCTGTCAATGTAATGCTGTTGTGATGGATGTCAAAATCGGTCAAAATCGGAAAAAATGGATGTCCCTATTTTTTCCTTTTCAATGCAAATACATGATCCTTATAAGAAAACTGAGTCGATCAGCATTAAAATAAATTAGTCAATTTTATTTGTTTTTATGGACAACTCACGCTTGACCAAAAAATGACTATACCAATATTGTTTTCACAAAAAAAGACCTAATGGTTCCTAAGGCAGTTTCCCTGTATCCCTTATGGTTTCAGATTTCCCGATACTGTCCCAGTTAAAAAACACTCAGTATAGGTGCTGTAATATAGGTGTTGATTTTTTAAGATATAATGTGAATAAGGCTAATAAAAGCAATATAAAGTTATATCTACATACATTGCATAATATAGATACTTATTATAATTATCTGGTATGCAAATATACATAAATAAATAAGAAGTAGAAAAAAATGTAATAAGATTATCTAGCAATATGGTCGACTTGTTTAGTAAAGATATACCTACTGTCATTAGTTTTTCAGGGGAAAATAACAGGTCCATATATTTCTATGCACTGACTCGTGACATTTTCATAAAGTTTTGTATTTATCTCGTAATAAAGTATGCAATTAGAGGTACGGTAATTCATAATGTGGATGACGCGTTCGGGTGTTTCTCGATTAGCCGATGGCCAATGATATCGTTGTTATGTACACCTGTATTTGGCTATAAATATTATTTTTTACCAATTTTTGTTTACGTCTACCACTTAGAATGTAAGATTCGTAGGTCAATGCTTGACCCACTTACCATGTTTTTTTTTAAGAGAAGAAAAAAAACATTTTACAAACCTGTGAAATTATTTCATAAAATATTGCTAATAACGTTTAGCTGCAACAGGATTTGTTTACTAACATTGTATCCGTAACCGTAGTGGGCGCAACCGGTGACACAGTAACAGGGCTCGTTGAGGGAACGGTCCCCGATGACGTCACCACCGCCGCTGCCGACGTCGTCACACTGGCACTGGTAATGGCTGTGACGTTATTCGTAGGTTTCGCAACGTCGCTCGCAGTAGTGGTCGCTGTGACGTCACCGATGTCTGGAGCCTCACGCTGCCGCCGATCCGACTTATCCACTTTCGCGTATTCGTCCTCGACGGGAGATATGTCCGATAGGTCGCTATCTGAGCTCCAGGGATCTACAAAAGGAAATATTAGAAATAAAAAAAAGGAGTATTCTTGTTGGCCGCGTGTTTCCGACCGGTTATAGAACAGCACAACCCCCATCTCTCGCCATGTACGAGTATATCGTAACAATGGATAACAAAGTCTCCACCTAAATCTCTGAGAAACAACAACCACCTCTAAATATTAGGTCGTTACCTATGAAATTACTGTTTTATATGGAAAAAATCAAATATTTCTTATTGTATGAACATTTTATATTTAATTAATCGAAGTATTGTCCATTATTATCAATGCACTTTGTCATTTAAAATGGAAGTTGATTGATGCCTCTGCTATAGAACTCCCGCGGACGGGAATCGATTAATTCTCTGATGGCGTTCTTCACTGCCACATCGGAGTTGATTTTGTTCCCGTATAAAAAGTTATCCAAATTCGGAAATAAAATGGAAATCAGAAGGGGCAAGGTCTGGCGAGGATAGTGGGTGACGGAGAGATTCCAGTGCAAGCTCCTGTAACTTTGAGATTGTCACAGTGTGTGGGCAGGCGTTATCATAAAAAGTTTGGGACATTGTTTAGCTGTGTCTCCTGAGTTCAACCATATTGACAAACGTATACGATTATCATACAGGATACACTTCTCATCACAAGTGACAATACGATTCAGAATCCCTTCAGTTTTGTGCCGGTTCAGCAAGTTCGGTTCAGCGTGTTTACAGCTGACTTTCATTAACCTCAGACGGTACCCACTTTCCGAGCTTCTTCACTGTACCGATTTGACGCAAATGAATCAATATCTTTTGTCACTTACACTGAAGGCTGCTGCTAACTCAGACTTGGTTTAACATAAATCCGCTTTCACTACTGTTTTTAATTCGTCATTATGGACTTTAAGTCTCCGATCGGCCACAGGGTTTGTTGTTGGGGTGGAAAATTCCACAATGAAAACGATCAAATCAAAAACGCACCGTGCGTTACGGTATTTAGTCCATACACATCGTTGATGGTGCGTGCCATTTGTCCTGGCACGACCTCTTATACGAAAATAACGCGATTTTTTTTACTTTCCATGGTCTCAAACACAACGATATCTAAGCAAAAGGACGTTTGGCGGAAAAGGAAGTGAATAACTGATTATAAAAAAGAATGTTATAGCTTTAAATTGAAATGAATTTGTATTTGTAATTCCAAGCCAAACACAAGATAACCAAGTTCAAAATGGGCACTAGGAACAAACGGCAATTTCGTAGGTAAGGTCCTAATATGTGGACTCGCCAGCCCGCTTCGCCAGAGTGCCATTTTAAAACCACACATTCCTCACGTACAAGACAATGTGCATGAGGAGGCCCGTGTCTAGTAGTGAAGGACGGCACTAACCATTGATGAGTAACGGGTCCGGATCCGGTCGCCGCGGCAAAGGCGGCGTCTCACGGCGCGCCGACGGCTCGTGCGGCAACATTACTGGTAACCCTGCCTTCTTTTGGGTCTCCTGTGAACATACATTGACTTATAATTAGCGATGAGTTAATGAGGATGGCATTAGCTCCTCAAGATGTTCACTCGCTACTTTTGCCGAAAATGCTGTACCGTCAACATAAAAGAAAGTGAAAGTGAATTACTTTATACAAAAATACATATAATAATGGTAATAATAATGGGAAATAATTAAATGAGCAGCAGAAATATGAGTGGCAGCAAATTTAAAAATGGGTTAGATTCAGGTTCTCTGGTGACAATAAAGATGTGAAACGGGACTTATAATTAAAAAAATTCTTCTTAATAATTAAAAATTGATTCAGTTATTCAAAAATAGTTCGTTTTGTTGATCATGATTTGCTGCCCATTTAGTATTTTTTGCTGCTCATTTAACTACAAGCTTTAAATAAATAACAACTAATGTGGTATGGAAGCAATCGGAATTTCTCTTAAACAACTTCAAACATGTAGTTTGTTTACCAAAGACGTTGAACAATGTAGTTCACTATAAAATTGTTTGTTAGTTCGTCACATTATTTGAATGTATACACGTGTATTTTGAACTATGTAGATGTGCAGATATTAGTGCAAATATGGTACAACTATTAATAATAAACCCGTGAACTGTGTTTCATGATTTGTTAACATATTTTCACATACTTGTTCGTATATTTGGACGTTAACATTTTTATGTACACATACCGCGGTCATATAATCTTTGACGAACTGAAACGTTAATATATTTTTGAAGGTGTCAGTGGCCGATTATGCAATATAGCCCCTGGCCCCCCAATCCGACGGTGGTGAGTGTAGATGTAGGTATAAGTATAAGAATAAATAATACCAAATAGAAGGAAACCTCCTTTGTAAAGGAAACCTGTCTCAAAAGCCGCGAAATAAACACCTATTTCCGCTCTTAGCCCGTAACGTCCCTCTGTCGCCCACGGATGTCGTGAGGACTGTTACTTATTTAATAATTTATGATATCCATATATCTATTAGGTTAATTAGGTAAATTGGATAGTCATTAAAACGTTTAATTAATTATCAAAAACATGAAATCGTTTTTTTTTATCAATAGTTTTATAAAAAAGCAAGGTTGCAATCAAATCGAGCGGGTGGTGTCAGGCGGCGCGGCGCGGCCCTGACTGATGACTTGTATATGATGCGAAACTGTAGGCTATTATCGCGACTATACTATCAAGCTTCATTTCTATATGGTATTATTTATTCTTATTGTATAAGTGTGACTAACCAACAGCAGCACCTCGAGGCGCGCGACGCGGTCGTGCAGGGCGGAGAGCGCGGCGGCGTATTCGCGGTGCGCCTCGCGCAGTGTGCCGCTCCACCATTCCTCGCGCGCGCGCACCATTGCGCGCGTGCGTCGCCACTCGCGCAACGCGCGACGAGCCTGTAGTCAAGTGTAGTAGATAGGTGTTCATTCGTTTATTCGCGCTCCGCAGTCGGTAGCCGCGCGCGTATCGATCAATTAACGATTAGTTCATTTATTTCGTTCACGAACGAACGATTACGAGACACAAGTTCTCGTAACAGTACACTCAGTACTAAATGTTGAATTGTTGATCGAGTAGAACTTAATACGTCATTAACCCGCTCGTTGCCAGAGATTAAACATTCGTTTTTTTGTTCGCCCCTTCGAGTGATATCGCGATAAATCATCTATCGCGGCGTGATTCGATCAATCAATTAGTTGGAAGTATTGAATCAAAAAGATAGATTCACTATTATTGTCACACGTCTACAAGCCTGCATACACGCACAACCACATACACCCTAATGGCTAGTTTATACGTTCACCGAAACCAGAGGCTCGGATTTCGTCTCAGGCGCTCGCCTTGATGTCGGTTTTTGTCCTCGAATTAAAGGAAGTTTGGATGAAACATGATCGTCTCTTTACATGCTCGATACCGTTTAGTCTCTGTCGAGGGCTCTATTTCGGTGGCAAGCACGCTACCATCCACCATTACCTTTTTCTTATTTTTCTACGTATTTTTTCTCACGTAATATAAATAAATAGTAGTAATAGTAGTAAGAAAAACAAGAAACATAACGCTGATGCAGCGATAACTTCTACGTCATCCATTTTCAGCGACGAAGTACAGACTGTGATCTCGTGGAACGTGTGAACAGGCGCTCGTGTACGCAAATTTCTTGCCGAACGTTTCGCCGAGACGCTCGCCCGAACGTGTAAATAAGCCAAAAGTAAACGTACTTTACGTAACAATGTGATCTTTTAAAGCGACCGGACATAATTTTTAAAAGATATTTTTTGTAAAGAATAATACTGGGACATTTTGGCGGGAGCTCGAGAAGTGACGTTGAATTTTTGATCGATTACTATAAAAATTGTGCACTTTGTAATTTAATAGTGATAGTTTCTTATAATTTCGTGTTTTCTGCGCATAATATTGTGATACTTAAATAAAAGCATAAGACGGCGTTTTTCATGTGCATCCAAGGAGTCCTCTTCGGACTCTTCAGTAAACCTACTATCACTTTACTGAGCGACTTCTGACTTTCTTCGACGCGACTGGACATTGACAGCATATGTTTTAGACTTTAAAATGGTTTATTTCGAAGAAAACTTGACACTGGCAGAATGTACTAATTGCACCATTGCCACATATCAAAAGAAAAAAAAAACTATACCGTTTTTTTTTATTATAGTAAAAGGTCAAACAATTCGACGCCAGATAAATGTACAGCAGAAATAAGCTTGATAACTAACATATACAAAGTTTTATACAAGAAGTTCTGCAGTCTGGCAAAATAAATATGACAGTACGGTATAATCTATATTATTTATATGGCATCATTTTTTAAATAGTAAATTGAATGTATAGTGTACTGATACTTGTAATTTCTTTTGTATCTAATATTTGTACAAGCTTTAAAATATTGAATTTATTAAAATTAAGGTATAAAATATGAAATGATTTAACAGAAACTGAGTTAAGGAATACTCGCGTAACATTACGAGCATGAGACGCAATTCAAGCTCAAAGGTAACGTAGTACTTCGAGCGAATAAGCTATCTAAGTTTAAGAAACAGTGGAATAGGCTACTGCGAGCAAGAAATGGAGGTGAGTGAATGTAAGGTGTTTCGCATCTTGTCGTACTTGCGGTGAATAAGCCAACAAACTTAAGTTTGTGGAGCTAGTCAAGTAGCGTATCGCGAGCATGAGACGCAGATATGTGTGTGTGTCGTACCTTGTCGTACTTGCGGTGCGCGCGCTGCGCGGTGTCGGCGGCGGCGGCGAGCGCACGCCGCATGTGCTCATCGGGCGCGCGTGAGCAGCACCACTCCTTCACGCGCCCGGACACCTCCTCGCTGTTCGCGCCGCCCGCCTCCATGCCCACCAGCTGACACACAATAATAATACTAACTACTCTCCAAGAGATAATCCATCGATTAGCTGCTCTGATTGGAATTTTTTGTGAAAGAAAAATTACATAATCATAAGAAGATATCAGTCTCCTTATATATATTCACTTCCTCTCCATATCCATAGAAATATAGCGTAATGAAGATCACTAAAGGCGTCATTGATAATTAAAATATATTAAGTACGCTAGCTTTTAGGATTCTCTTTGATTACTTAGGCTCCAATAAAATATTTCACTCCACTTTTCACACTATCGTAAAAATAGCTTTTTATTAAGACCCCGTTCTGCATTCAATGTTTTGTGTAAAGATAAAAATATCGGCTTCATGTTTTGTGGTATGAATGCTGTTGAACTCTTACTGTTAAATATCGTTACGTGTACGTGGCTACTGTTCTATACGTGCCAGTTTTGTTTATTTTATTTTTGTAATAAACGAAACAGTTGTACGAAAAAATTAATACATATCCTAAATGAAACTAATTTACTAACAATTTAACCAATATAGGTTTCTATTATATTACTAAAATAAATAAGAGGACATTAAAAATTTTAAGACTGATCAAAATGTTTAGATTTCAAAACAGAGATTAATGAACTCAAAACGTGCAAATATGAAGTTATAAAAAATTAAGTCATTAAAATATATCTGCTGCAGTGCAGTGTGCTGCTGCATGTTCTTTAATAATATTTACATTTGAATTTAGAAAAGTATTGTCAGTGATGCTAATGTCAGAGCATAATTTATCATAAGTGTTACAACAGTGGTGAATAACAGAATTGGCAAGAAAGTTAGTAAGTACTTCTGCACAAGTACTAAATTACAAGTACTAATTAAATACTCACACCTTATGTGACGACATATTTATTTTATTAAAAGTAGTGCTAGGTTTAAGTGTAAGGCAATCAGCTAAGCTATGGATAATTTTAAAAAGGTAAAATTGAACGAAGGGATTGATTGGGAAAACAATATTTCATAATATTTTATAAATAACTTGTATTTTTTCAATATCAGTTACATAAGTTAAGTACTGCGGATCTCAAATTACACTGGCAAATTCAAGATGATTTAGTATTTATATTGTGAAAAGGTCTAGAAACTCTTAATATGAAACCTAACATTTTATACTTAAGTAAAGATAGCTTACCTCGTGCAAGAGTGCGCGCAGCTCGTTGATCTCTGGGTGGCGCGCCGGGGGAGCGGCCTCTGCGACCGCCGGTTGAGTCGTCTCCTCTTCCTCGCTCTGCTGCCGCCGCTGACGCTCGCGGGACGCTCTGCTGGAATCACAGTTGAGAGGATGCTATATTAATCTGGAGTCGAGTGTGACAAATTTTACGTTTTTAAACACGCAATTTGACACATGCACATGCACCCTGCGTTTGTTTGACGTGTATGTCAAAAAACGTAAGTATTTGAATATTTTGTTTGATAACAAGTGTAACAAACATGTTGTTAGTTTAATATGTGTCAAAGAAGACTGTGTTCCAAAGTTACATATGTATTGCGATGTAAAGAATTTCGATTCGAGCTTGTAAGGTACAAGCTCCATTAGAGTAGAAGCTGGAGAAATATTTATTATGGGTTCCATGCTGACATCACATTTTGGAGATTAGGATTTACGCAAAGTACTCCATTTAAGCTCCTTGCGCATGGTCTGCGCCAAAGAATGATTTACAGCTTTTGGAGGACTTAGTGGCCATATAAAGAGATAAATCATTCACTTACAAAAATTGCTTCGAAAAAAAATGATGGGACATCTTTGGTATCTGTCTGAAGAGCTTGTAGCTTTTGCATTTTTCGATGAAGAAGTTTCCTTGGAATGAAGCGGTTGGCACACAAAAACTGCCTTCAGACAATAGTGTGGGACAATCTACTTTCAAAATGCATAGTTTTGGCACTGTGAGTACAATCCAACATATTGCGGCGTTTACCTAGAAACATTATCTGATACCTTTTTAGTAGGTCTGTGTAATTATTTCGCTGTCTGTGTATGATAAATTCGTAGAATTCATTCTATAATTTAAGGCTCGAATATTATTTTTCTGTACTGCCTCCAGCCTATGATTGTAGGTTTCATAAAATGGATTCCATATAACATGGGATATTCAGGCATATTCAACATGAGACCTTAATAAAGACTGAAAAAGTAGTAGGTATGTGATAGATTTTTTAAAAGTTTTTGGTGGCTCGTAATACAAATCCAAGCATAGGGTAGGCTTCAGCAACCACATGAATGACGTGTTAGTCGAAAATTAATTTTGAGTCAAAGTACACTCCAAAGTCATGTATGCAGGAAGATCTTTCTAATATGTAATTTGCTAAAGTTGTATTTTTTGACACAAGACTTTTGCGATGTTGGAGTACGAGTATTTTTATTTGAGGGTAAGTCGAACCAGAAGTGGTGGATGATGAGGGTCAACATTAACCAATGGTACGTCCGATTGAGAAATAAAGCAAGTAGATGAGTTAGTAACTATCAAATCCAATGTACGACCATTGATATTTTGTATAAGGTTGTACTGGTATAAATTTAAGAAAGACAGTAGATCTAAGCAATTGGATAGTTTCTACTTGTGCGATTGAATAAGATATGTTATCAGAAATCCAGTCAATAGTTGGAAGATCATAATCTCCAATAAGAAAAACTGTATGATTTGGATACACAATTGGAATGTTTGAGAATTTACGATCTTCAAAAATGTGCTTATTAAATGATGGAGGTAAATTTTGCTCTGTGTATCGAGGTCGTACACGATGGTTAGTTTCTGAACAAAGATTTTTTCATAACGGTTCAGATGGAACTGAGGATGGAACAGATGGAATAAGCAAAAGGAGAATTAAAATTCCTGCCAATGTGCGGCGTCAACGTGACTATGAGACCCGTCTGTCATCGCTTGCTCATATGTCAAAACTTTCATAAAACTTTTTTGTGTCCATGTGGTGTCAAATAGAACCATCATTAGAAACCCGGACGGACAAACATCGTCGGTGTTCTCGGCATACAGGTGCATCACACATTATATTGCTATCTGGTGGTTTCTGTTTGTCAGCCTTTTAATTAGCCCTGGGAATCATTTACACATATCACAGCTTGAATTCCATTGTGTACCACCGTACAGAGTCGGTGTACCTAATAATACACCATGGGGAATTGTTACAGAAGCAAATGCTCCCTGGTCAGTGCATACAGTTATAATGTAACACTCCAAGTGGAAATGTTACACAAATAAATGGTCCCGGTGAGTGTCCAAGCTTGTTTTTATGTGATGTGTTGTGTTACCTCTCGTCGCGCTCGCGGTCGGCGGCGAGCGACTGCCGGATGAGGTGAGCCACCTCGCTGTTATCGGGGTCGCGCTCGCGCCCGATCAGGAACTTGACCGGACCTGACGTGTTGCGCAGCACCGACGCCGCGTACGCCTGCGTCACGCCCACCTGCACAACAACACCGTAACCTACTCACATCTTATCTTTTCATAACTGAAGCGCCATCAGCGCATCACAAGGCGGGGGGTGCGCCGCCGACGTTACAGTCCTATTCACAGCCCTTTTGAAGGGCCCCGTGTCGTAACTCCTGGTAACTCCTGGTGGAATCTTAGCTGGCAATTCGTCCCCCAATTCTCGGATTGGCGGCATATGTTTGGAGTTTGACTTTGGCAAACTTTGGGACTTTGACGCTCGGTCCTGTCAGGAAGTCTCCTGAGTTATTTTCATACATTTTGTATAAATAAACCATCGCACACTAGTGGCGGGCCGCATCGCGCTGCAACGCAGTAGTGGCTCGCTTGCCAGCTGTATTTATGCGCCGATGTTATGCGTTGCAATGCGGCCCGCAGTCGCGGCTCAATGTGCGATGGACGTCAATCGAAGAGTTATTCGTTGTGCGATGTCGTGAAGAATTGAATGTCAACAGCTCAATTCAATTATTTCGTTGAGCTGCGGCCGCCGCGTCAGTAATGTGCGCTGTCACAGTTTTGCAGTGCAACGCGATGCGGCGTGACGCGGCTGTAATGTGCGTGAGCCTTTAAAGCATACGGACGTTTTACTAATACAAACAGCTCCCTCACGTATCCCTCAGGTAACCCGAGTTTATTTATATCTAAAAAACATTTTTAAGTGTAGTGGACGACCCACACTAGGTACAGTCAGCTACAGAAAAATATGACCCGTATTGAACCCCGCGTATTGAAATATGTATTAATACACAAGGGGTGAATATTTGTCCTGCAGCTGATCAACACGACTCACCAGACTCTTCCCGTCGACCTCGATGATCTGGTCGTTGACGTGTATGCGACCGTCGCGCGCAGCCGCGCCGCTCTCCGTGATCGTCTTCACGAATATTCCAAGCTTCTCCAGCCCCGCATCCGCGCCCACGCCCATACCTGGGGACAAACAATCTTGTGAGCACGCCACGCACAACAAACAACAAACCGACTGCCTCCCGAACAAACTCTTTAAACAAATATCTGTCCGATCGGAAAATAAATTTACGAGTGACACTGTAAATTCGGCTAATCGAGTAAGTTGTTGAGTTGTATTATATCGGGGAGGTTATGGTATAAAACTAGCCGAAATTGAAAAAGATATTTTTTTATATATGTTAGTATTCGAGGTGTACGTGAACATAGCTCAGTCAGCAAGTCAGGTGTTAGAACACCTGGCAGCGGTGCGCTTTCAAACATATTCAAACAAACAAAGAGTTTAAAGAAATCTGAAAATGAGTATTCAATGCAAACGGAACACGTTAGTGGTTTCAGACCATAATCCATGTGGACCCAATATGAATTTGTGGATCAGTCGAATCAGCTTGTAAACTATTGCTGGACATACTGAATAAGCAAACTGACATTTATGAAATACATACAAAAAGTGATCTCATCTGTATATTAATATTTATAAAATGCAGTCTGTCTATACGTTTATAACTTTTGATATAATGTGGTTTTCACTATCGTGTAGATTATTCCTGCCAAAACATCTTGGTATACAAAAGATATTAAAGTTACACGGTGTTAAATAAAAAATACTTGCTCTCTCTTAACACTGAATTTCTTTCGTGAAAACTAACTTATGTTCTATATTTTTTTAAATTCAGTACTTTTTTCCACATAAACCATTCACTCATTCGCACCGCGTACGTACACATGCATATATTTACATAGACATAGATATTTAATAATAGCACTTCGATTGGCAGCTATTTATTAATGCAGTGTGAGGCGCTGCCACCAGTAGCAGCGTATAGTGAGTAAGTAGTACGGAATAACAAAGTCAGACTTTTTCTTTTAAAATACCTTTTTTTAGGGAAAACATCAAGTTCAGCAAAAAGTCGTAGGACAAAAGTTGTAAGTTTTAATGATAGAAATCCAGTGTTAAGATGGTGCAGGTATTTTTTATTTACTCCTATATAGGATTAGTAATGTGTATTGTAGTGTCGGCCAGCTTTAGAATAACAACGCTCCATCTCTTCCCGTGGACGTCGTAAAGACGACTAAGGGATAACAATGCTAGCACATGCCGAGGGCCAACAGCTCTAAAAGAGCCGACTCGCCAATCCGCTTGGGCAGCGTGGCGTTTTAGAGCCATACATCTCTCATGCACATGCCTGGGAGGAGGTCCATGTCCAGCAGGGGATAGTTACAGGGCTGGGGTTGCATTGCATTATTAATCGTATATAAAGTATAGGCCAGTTACCTATGATGGAGAGCCCAAGCCCGTCGGCGCCCTTGACGAGGTCGACGGGAAACACGTGCATCTTCTCGACGCGCTTCTCGAGCTCATACTCGGCGGAGGCGGCCACCGGGTCCACGTCCTCGTTGCGCCGGTCGTACTCGCGCACCGAGTGCGTCGAGAATACGCGCATCGGCTCCATGCTAATTGACAAACAGTAAGTATTATATCTATATTATTCGTGTCATTGAAATAACGCAAAAGCTAAAAATAGTTCAGTATCAACAGTAGGATCCATTCTAACACTTTCTACAGTATTTTTTCGTAACTTATTATTCTAGTATATAAGTTTCTAGTATCTTTTATTCTACGCACAGTTGCACTCTACGCGCGTATCCCGCGCCGCGTTACCCTGTACTGAATAGTGAACACTACAAATGTTTTAGATTACATGTTTGTAACTTTTCATTAATTCTGTAAAATTACTTTACATTTCTCGCTTGAACGGTTCTGTATATTTTAAATTAGGTGGATTCGACGCAGGTCCTGTTCACAAAATGTAACGCAGATACAAAATGCCCTATTCTCAGAAAATCACAGGCGCAGAATGTCCCATATGGAAAAAATCCCGTTCTCAGAATATTCAATCAGAAGATTGTCAGACTCATACGAGTTCGCTCAGGTGGTGTAACGACTCCTGGCTTCGCCGTTCTGGCTTCTTTAAGGTGACATAACAATTTCCTACGGAACCCACCAAACACGGTCTACGTCGATCTATATTAGGTTAGCTTCCTAAAAATAAAAAAAAACAGTTCAGTACTTTTTGAGCACATTCCCAATTCCACGAAAATTGTCTAATTCTAAAATCATCAAAGTCTACACGAAAATCGGATCACACCAAAGAAAAGTATTTCTAAATTAAAACAGACAAGTAGAAAGACAAACAAAGTACACTAATCTAAAGCAAGTGTTTGTCTTTAAATATCTTTTTAAAGCAGACCTTTTGTGAAGCAACGGCACTATCGACGTGGCTAATATTGTGGTCCAATTGTGCACTCTTTATTAATAAGAGTATGTTATTGAAACACTTCTTAGGATTTGAAATAGTTGTTTATTTCAATACTATAATTACACAGAAACAAAACCACTTCTTACTATTACTTCTTATGCCATCGACTGAGCTGGAAAATATACTGTGACTATGACAGTTACCATAAACCACAGTTCGCGACACACGAATTCTTAAGTTACCGTATAAATAAATAGACAAACTAACCTGAATTTAACTTTGGTATTTTTCTTAACAAACACTGGTGGATAGTAGTCATCGTCCTCATCTTCCTCGATGGGAGGAAGTCCGGCCACCTGTAAAAATTAATCGAAATCCCACTTTCCGTATATAATGTTCCTACTTTTAACGGGATTGAACATTAACGAAATGTGTTTTGAATTGTCTTGATATTAAAATTGTTAATTATGAAGAACACTCAACACGGGCACAATGCGCTTGTGCTATTGCCATATAAGAATAGGAAGAAAATTTTTCAAGCAAGTTTACCTCAGTATAAAAGTGTCCGTCTTCAAAGTAATGTATGCCGTTCTCCTCGCCGAGCTCTCGCAGCGATTGCGGCGGGTAGTGGTCAAAGACGGTGCCTTCCGGTTCGGCGTCCGCCTCCTTCGGCTCGGGTGGTTTGCGGTCGCCGCCCGCCATACCGTTGTCCGTCTCAAGGGACACAAATTCGTAGCTCTCGTCCACTGACTGCATGCTGGATATGTTATTTAACATTGGGAAACAATTAATTGAGCAGCAAAAAAAAAATACTGACCGGGCAGCAAATCGATGGTAGAAAATTTAAAGGTGGGTTTGGTTTAGATTCTCTGGTGACAATAAAGAAGTAGAACTCCGTCAACTTGGTCATGCATGACATTCTTAGTAATTTATAATTATTGAATTTAGTTATAAGTAAGTTGTTTTCTTGACCATGATTTGCTGCCCATTTAGCATTATTTTGCTGCACATTTAAATATAAGCTTTTAACATTCTTCAAGATAAATACAAAACGAGTTTCATAATAAAACTACAAAATAAAGATTCCGTTCGTTTTAAGCTGTAAAAATGAGTGTAAAAGTGTATACTCAGTCTGACCACAAATACCGTTATAATGAAGAAAAATAAATAAATTACATTTAAATTTGGAATCTGTCATTCTCGCGTGAAAAATAAATGATTCTCTCATTTTGACGCCAGTAATTATTGAATATTGTATTAATATTAAAATGTAGTGGGGTGAAAACGAAAACCGCATTGCTGTAACTGCATTACACTAAAGTAGGTATGGAGCCAAATGCAATTGTGTACCGGGCTATTGGTATTAAAGCTGTGATGGAGAGAATCCGAAGGAATCCCGTCAGGAAGCAAAAGATTTTATCCAGAGAGATGAATATAGCACCCAGAACCATGTCACGTATTTTAAAAGATGATTTAGGACTGGCTGCTTACAAAAAACGTACTGGTCATTTCTTCGTCATTACAACTTCGTCGACGGAACGCAAAGGGAGCTCACAGGTAAATCTTATTTACGGACGAGAAAATGTTCACCATTGAGGAAGATTTTAACAAGCAGAATGAAAACTCTAGAGAAGCTGCTCAATTGGTCAATAGGATGCAACGTGGCCATTATCCGCCTTCAGAGATAGTTTAACGGGGTGTTAGTTATCAAGGAGTGACTGAACTATATTTATGTGTAAAAAGTATTAAACCGTCGCCTCAAGTGTATCAAGATACGATTCTTGAGAAGGTCGTACAGCCTCTTAACAACACCCTCTTCCATAAGGTCATAAGGCTCGCTCAACATAGACGTGGCCATCATCTAGTCTCGATCTTATAATCCGTTTGATAATGATTTATGGTCTGTTTTAGAGTGCATGGCGTGCTATAAACACCATGATAATATTGAATACCTAAAACACACCATAAGCCTAATAACTAAAACATTCCCAATTTTCCCATGGAAACGATGCGAGTTTCAATCGAAAACTGGCCACATACGTTTTAGATTGTATTAAAGCAAATGGTGACCATTTCGAATAAACTTTATATTTTTAAAATACTTACCATTTCATTTCAAAAATACCACAAATATCTCCTAATAAAATGGTAACGTACAAATATAAATATTCAATATTTTCTTTGTAACGATATTTATGGCTAGACTAGGTAGTATTGATCAATCCATTCCTTTGCCACTCATTATCAAATTATTTAATACGTAGCTAGATGGCGCCAACCGCAAATATAACGTTATAAAACAAACCGGTTCATTCAGTTGGAGCATAGATTCCCAACCTTATTTGGCCTATGGACCCCTTTCAGTAAAACATACTCAGTGTCCTCTTAAAGTCCTAAGTCGCTGCCGCCTGCGGTAGCGATAATGTCTTGGCGATATCCCATCGGGTATTTTACCGCCAGTCGTGCGAATTCGCTAGGGGGAGCGAATATCGCCTAGGCACACGTTTTACCGCTTGGGTAGCAATACTGTTAACATTGTGCTTAGACCGTTAAAACTACGCAGTATATCGCTACCCGAAGCGATTAACGAATATCGCCTGTCTGAACGAAGGAATTATCGCGTACGTGGCAAATAGCGTTACGTCAGATATAAGCAGCGAATATTGCTTATATCTGAGCAAGCCTTGAGGCTCGCGCATATTACGGCGAGCCGCACCACAGCGCATATAACATTATAAAAATCCTTCTTAAATCATTTTCGTACATTTTGTATAAACCATCGTACACTTCAGGCGGACTGCATCGCGCTGCAGCGCAGGGCACTACCGGATCGCTCGTCAACCATATTTATGCACTGTGATGCGGCCCACCTCAATGTGCGATAGACGGGCGCAAATAGATGGACGAGATCCGAGAGTTATTTGCTGTGCGACTGCAAATAAGAGTTATTTCATTAAAACTAAGCGTTCTTCTGGGCTAACAGGTTTACGAAATGGTGTTGCTTGTTTGTGCAAAGCTGAGCGCAAACGCAGTTTTGCAGTGCGATGCGCTACGGCGCGATACAGCTATAATGTGAGCGAGCCTTTAGAATACATTATTTAAGTTAATGACCCTTCATGCGGTTCCTAACGTGTATCCCAAAGATTCCATCTTCCTCTTGAATCATTTCAACGTCCTCAGGAAGACACTACCGCTTCCACTCATATAGAACGATGTCGTGTCGTCAACGACACAGACAAACTACATATACAAATATGTATGTGAATATAACGCACCTCTCGTACGAGAGCACGGACTGGTAGCTGTCGTTGAGTGAGACGCCGTTGTCGTGTGGCAGCGCGTGCGGTGACAGCATCGCCACGATCTCCTGCGCCTGCTCATCCGACAGCAGAGCTTCTTGTCTGCAAACACGTCACACGGACTTATTGACAAAAACTCAAGCAGTGAAGTTTTTCTTTTTATATATGGCAATGGCGCAATTGGCACATTCTGCTAGTGTAAAGTTTTCTTCGTAATTAAAGTCAAAACAATTAAAAACACTATTTATCAATGTCCAATCACAACGAAGGAAGTTACGAGTCGCTTAGTAAAGTAGGTTTTCTGAGAACAGAGTTGGACTCCTTGAAAGCACACGAAAAATGAAGTCTTATACTTTCATTTTATTATCACAAACATTATGCTCAAACACTGGGCACTGAGTTTAATAAACTTCACTATTAAATCACAAATCTCATAATACACAATTTTTACGTTAATCAAATAAAAATCAACTTACTTTTTGGGAGAAGTGATGTCGAATTTTTGATTAATTATTATAAAAAATGTGTATTATGAGTTTTGTGGTTTAATAGTGATAGTTTAATAAATTTCAAAATGCTTTTTGTGCGTAATTTCTGTGATAAATCAAATAAAAGCATAAAAGCACATCGGACTCCTTGGTCCAACACTGCTGTCCTCAGTAAACCTACTATTACTTTACTGAACGACTTATAAATAACTTCGACAGAACTGGACATTGACGAATCTTTAATTACTAAGAAAACAAGTCACTGGCACAATACGCTAATTGCGCTATTGTCATATAAGGAAAGAAGAAGAACACGTCACACCCACATAGTACGACTGTAACCACTGTTACCAGCTGTTTTATCGTCCACTGCTGGACGCGGGCACGGGGGTGTATGGCTGAAAAACGGCGCGTTGGCTAGGCGGGTTAGCGAATCCACTCTTTTAGAGATGGTGTAGTTCCTCAGTACTTGTGGTTGCGGCTCGACTCTGTACCCTAGAGGCATAAGACTGATATCTGACAAATTTTGATTTATCAATGCCATCTTATACCTAGTATCAGACATGCACTATCGATCCATATCAGTGTAATTATCAATTTATAAGTACAAAGTTATAATAAGTGAATAGTGTAATATTAAAGAGTACATCGGGAGTTAGCATTAATTGCCGATGTACTCTTTAACTTTACACTGTATAGTACAATACGACAAACTCCCAATGATAATATTACTGCATTTTATTGTATCTGACCAGTATTATGCTATGAAGAGATTGTCGACACCCACCCAGTGACAATATCCCGCATTCCGCATTCGACCGGGAAATCGTGATAGAGAAGAAGACGCAGTGGCGTAGAATGGGGGGGTGCGACTGGTGCGGTCCACACCGGGCGGCACTGCTAGGTGCTAGTGACCCATGCTACGCCACTGAGAAGATGTATGCGCAACTTCAACTTAACTACGATACACACTGGCCGGAGGTTGTATCACACTGCGTTTCCCGGTACGTGGCCTTCATTCGACTCGTCTACTCCAACGGTCCTGCGGCAAATATGATCTGCCCATTGCCACTTCAGCATGCTGATTCTATGAGTTATGTCGATGGCTTTAATTTTTTTTGGTGAATCTCTTCATATCGGATTTTATCCCGCAAAGAAATTCCGAATCGTTGACCAACTTTGAACTTACTTTGCTTTCGTGGCTCTTTCTTTGGCTTTCTCGTAAACCACAAATGCAATACAATAGCTAATTACACTCTCCGGTCTTCTGTATAACCTGCCGCAGTGTGTGAATGTGGTTCACGGTACTGTAGACTTTTCGAAATCCAGTTTGTTCCAGCAGGTGGATCTTGTCAAACCTCCGAGCGAGACGATTCCTAATTACACTCGAGCTGTTATAAATGTGACTCATGAGAGTAATAGGTCTGTAGTTTTTCTATAAGGCCTTCTCTCCCTTTTTGAAGAACATGACTAATCCACACCTCCGGTGTTATGCCACCGTGTAAGCTGGAATTGAAATGCGTTGCAGCTCTTGTAAAACGGGAGCTCCTCCGGCTTTCAAAATATCTGATGTTATACCTGCAGTTTTACCGTTCTTAAGCTATCCGAGGGTAATACTAATACGGCGATCGTTCTCTATATGGGCTATTTATATCGACTTATCTCATGGAAACTTATCAGATATTATTAAAGAAGACGAATATTGATTTTTCTGCTATTTTTGTTACCTACTATAATTGCTACTATATGCTTACTATATTATACTGCTATAATTAACTATTTATGTGCTTAGTACCTATCAACTTAGTTTCAAATCAATTGTTAATGTTAATTTTATTGAGAAATGGTAACGTTATATTGTTTTCTTTTTTTAAAGGTCACCAACATAGCATTCATCGTGTAAATGAAAGGGTTACATCACGCAAGAATGTTAATTATATAAATGTCACTCTACTTAAAGGCGACGACAACATGGTTAAACACAAAGAGTAAAGACAGCCATAAAAGAATTAAAATTGAAATCACAATAGAAAATTAAAATTAAGTACATAATCAAAATTAAAAAATAATGTTGTGTATACAATAAAAAGAAGTTATAAAGAAAAGGTACTACTTGCTATTTTTATTTTTTGTACATTATTTTAGCAAAAAATTGTACAATAATGTCTATAATCGTGTTTGGTAGCAAGTTTCACACTTTTTAACAAATACATGTTTCTAGATAGTATTAGTATAATTTAAGAATTAGCAGGCCGACGAGGCACATGCATGGACTTGAGACTATTTAATATATAACATCTTTTGTACCCCGTACTTTAGCAACTAAATGAACACTTGGTGACATAACAATGTAAGTAGGGTAGCTACTTTATTTTTTCTCAAAAACTAAAGAACTAAGCCATAATAATCTCGTTTTTGTTCCTATAGTGTATCTTACGTAGACCTAATATGTGATAATATTTTTCCCCTAATACCTTCTGGTTTTTATTTTACAAAGGTTCAAACTTCAACTCTACCTATTTTTGACACTAAACGCTCGTACTGAATAACCACATTTTACGGGTTATAGTCTTGTGCTTCTCGGGTACAGAATGATCCCTTAGTCGCCTTTTACGGTAACCACGGGTGTGATATTATAGTGGTTCTATTCTAAACCCGGCCGACACACACGGCCAATATAGTGCGACACCGCGCACTAATTGCCGTACTCGCGATTAATTCCACATTCAGTATTATTTGATTGAACTATTCTGCAATCCACATCCACACTATAAACACTTCAACGTTAATATATAAATCAAAAAATTTGTTTATCTGTCTTATTATTAAAAAAAATATAATTAACGACTGAACCGATATAACTGATATTTGGCAGAAAGGAGGCCTAAAATTCAAAAAAAGATATAGGATTCCTTTTGCAGCTGAAAATTAAATATTTTCTAGGGTGAACCAATTAGTTTTAAAACTAAATCTACGCAGGCGAATCCGGCGGCAAAAGCAATGCCAATAGAAACCAAATAATTGAGTAGCATTACAGAATGTGCAAAATAAATAAAGTTAGTCACTAATTATAGAATTTACAATGAAACGATGTTTATAAAATATAGCTACATGTTATTATACAATGCGAAATTATATAAAAATATACTAATATAATCTACAAAAAAAACCGAAGTAATTCTATTCTATGTAAGTAATAGAATTCTACAAGAAAGTAAAAAAAATGTGAGTGGCGCGAGCTTACCTAAGTTTTTTCTCCAGTATGCTGCAAATTTGATCAGGCAAGAATGAAGCGATGTGCGGACAGGTAGCATGCAAACGATAAAAATACAACACTTAAAATCCAATAAGCGTTACAAATAACCGACTCAATAAAGTAATATATCATCATAATACTAATAAAATCAATACTTTTATAAATTTAGCTCTCATAATACAGTAAAGTGCGAAAATATACAGAACATCAAGTGGTTTACATAGGTTTGTAGCAAGAAGTGAAGTAAAACAAGTGCTTACATGCATGATTGACGAAGTACAATGTCGACAGATCGCGCTCTAATTCGATCTGTCGAAAGGGGCCTACACAATTTGCGAAGAAAGTGAACCATAACGTGTGGCTTTGACAATTTCGTCTACAAGTAATGTATCAACATTCACTAAATGTAAAATTTTACAAATATCATGTCAAACTTGCGACTAGTGATGAATAGTGATATTGAAGAATTCCTAACAGGCTAAAACAACGTCAACTGTACTACAACTCTACGAAGCATATATAGTGCAATACTATGTAGAATGTAATTTGTTTAAAACAATGACATCATCCCCACATGAAAGAGCCGTACTATAATATAAAGCCTGACCAAGAAAATAAAAAACTTGCTGTGGGGGCGCCACATTCGCTTTTTTCATAGCTAGTTAGTGTTGTCAGTAGAAAATATTAGTTGTATTAGTTTTACGCATCATAGCGAGGTTTTTTATTTTCTTGGTCAGCCTATACTATTATAATATTCTCAGGTTCGTTATTATGGTTTACTGAATATAGTGTGACTGCTACTTTTTGTTTGTCATTGTGTCATCTAAACTAATTAAATCTTCGTGATAGCTTTAGCTAAAGTATTTTTAGCCTACTTTAGCTCATATTTAATACTTTAGTTATAATATCAAGTTCAATCAAGATATCACGTATTTACATCAATTCTAGCGATTAAAAATGTATTAAATAAAGATGCCTTATTTTTAAACTTTAAACGTTTGATATAGGATCAATCTCTATGGTAAAATATATAAGTCGATACTCGTAGAAAACCTGTTAATAAGACCAAGAGGGCGTAGCCCTATGCAATGGACTGACCAAGTAGCCAGTACTCTCAACGTTCCGCTGAACAAGGCGCTCCACGATGCCAAAAATCGCAATACATGGAGGCCGATCGTCGACAGGCTTCCTCAGCAGAGTCACAATCCTCAATATTGAGGAAACTACTATAAAAAGTGTCAGTGAAATAACGCAAAAGCTGAATAGGTACTTTAGTATCGATTCTACCAGCTTTTAACATAGGTTTTATTTTTATGATATAAAGTACAATTCTAGTATATCATTTATCCTACGCGCGTCGGCCGATTTGCGAGCGCGCGCCGCCTAGGCCGCTCTGAGTAATGATCGCTACGAACGTTTTAGACAAGACAACAAAACCTTTTGACAACATTTGTACCTTTTGATCTATGCCTTAAAATTATTTTATTTTTCGTTAGAACGGTTTTATACACCTATTTTAAATTAGTTGACATGTTCCAGCTTTTGCGTTATTTCAATGACTCGTTATAGAGAGACTGGTACGACCATGTTTTTAATTACCTCCGACATTCATCGGATTATTCCTAAGGGCCCATCACCAAAACCGCCACCAGTGGTGGGCGTTAACACGGAATCATAATTTTATTCCCATCGACCGTAGTCAGTAGTAGGTGGTAGTCGCTGAGCATATAAAATAATATTGCTATAATATAATTGTATTAATTTTTTTATTAAATAAAATAATGTTTTTTATCTACTCTCATATCGTAAAATTCGAATTACAAACTTCAAAACGAATTTATATTGACATACTTTATAAACACAATACCGAAATTTAAAAATAGAATCATATTATAACACTTTTTCTCAAACAAAATAATGTTATAATTTTTTTTTTTTTTCATCACGATACAGTTTTACTTGTCTGTGGCAGCGCCCACTTTAACGCATGCGCGGTGATATGCTGGGTTTTGGCGCCATTCATACGTTTTGTTGTACTGAATTTCGTGGAAATATTGTTATTTTTGCTTAAAAATGACCGATAGCAGTGATTGACTCCGCCCGATATTTTAAATGCGGCGACGGAAATGACTAATAATCTATTACCAGCAAAGTCGACAAAATTATATGATAAATGCTATGAAGACTTTATGGAATGGAAAATGCAAAAAAAGGCTACTTCGTTTTCGAAAAACGTGCTAATGGCCTATTTTCAGGAATTGTCTGACAAGTTCAAGTGTTCCTCATTATGGTCTAAATACTCAATGTTAAAGAGTACATTAAGCATATATAACGAAGTCGATATATGGTATCCAAATATTCAAAACTAATTGCGTTTTTAAAAAGAAAATCTCAAGGATTTAAAGCGAAGACGTTTTCACCCGAACAATTAAATAAATTCATAAACGAAGCTCCTGGACACGAACATCTTTTATCGAAGGTACGTATTATATATGGTATTTAGATTTTAGTTATATAAACGTGAAAGTCTAATTAGCGTTCGTCGTTCTTGGGTTTTCATTTAAATTCATAATTTTTAATTTCATTTGTTCCAGATTGCACTTATTTTCGGTATCATACAGGTATCATGCCTGTCGGAGACAGGAATTCTATAATGTGCAGTTTCAGGACGTGGAAGTTTATGAAAATACAATATTAGTAAAAATTCGTAATACCAAAAATAAAAAAGACCGCTCTTTTAGTATTACAGGGAAATACTATGAGTTATGTAAAGAATACATATCACTACGGCCCAATTCTTGTAAAAATCCCCGTTTCTTTATAAATTACCAACGTGAAAAATGAACTCAACAGAGAGTTGGCATCAATAAATTTGGAACTTTAGGTAAAACTGTAGCCGATTATCTACAACTTCCGAACTCAGAGCAGTACACCGGCCATTGCTTTAGTCGAACTTCGGCGACCCTGCTAATTGACGCCGGTGGGGATATTACAACATTGAAGCGTCATGGTGGATGGAAATCGACGGCAGTGGTAGAAGGTTACATAGATGATTCTATGACTAACAAAATCTTAGTTTCAAATTCCATTCTAAACACCATAGAAAACAAAAAGAACGAAATTAATATTAATTTGCCAATAGCCCCGACAGCAAGTACGAGCACCTCTAATGCCAATGCCTGCCCAGCAATAAATATACAATTCCATAATTGCAACATACAAAACTTGAATAATTATTATAAATAATAAATTATTTCTTACTCTTTTAACTTTGATCTTTTATTTAGTAGGTTCAACACCAATGTATGAGAGTAGATAAAGTGATGTATGAAACTGCACATAAATAGGTATTAAAACACTCGTGTGATACTTTTAAACACACACTCGTGTTTTAATACCCCTCATTATGCAACAGTTTCATAAACTACTATTACATATTTTGTACTAATAGTATAATGTATTTTATATGAAATTAATATAAAATAGCCTTTATTTTACCTACATACTATTACATCCACAATTAACAATACCAATATCTATTAAATGTTTATTTTTCGGTAGCCCGGTATTGAGCAAAGACCTCACCCAATTTTTCCCATGGTGGTGGGTGAGAATAAAATATGATTCCGTGCTAACGGCCACCAGTGGTTTTGGTAGTGACCGTTGGAAATAATACCATTTATCCTGTATGAGCTTAAGTATCAAAGTGCTATGCTATATATAACTTTTGAAATGTTTGTGTTTTGGACACATTTTATATTGTGAATTGTGTAGATCGCAGCTCCCATCCTGGACTACGCGCCTCTTCAGTCAACTCAAGGCCACGGCTGGTGTAACCCGTGCTGAAACTTCGAATAAAAATAAAAGATAAACAAAGGCCTTTAGTTTCTCGTTGTCACCTGGAGCTGAGAAGTATCTCTGCCTCGTCGGGCGTCATGCTGTCGGGCTGCTTGTCGGCATCGTCCCAGCGGTCGGCGTCTGCGGGCGCGCGGTCGCCGCACGCCTGCTCCTCCGACACGCTCCATTGGCTCGTCGTCGACTTGTCCAGCACTTCAATCGAGCCCTGGCTCGCCTCGCTCACCACCACGCCCGAGTCCTGCAAATACAATCATCACTTGTTTGTACATAATGCAAAAGCTCAAAATAGGTTATTCAGTGTCGAGAGTAGAAACGATACTATCAGGTTTTAAAATAGTTTTTTTTTTATAATTTTTTTTTTTTTCATGAAACGCGCGCCACGAGCACGAAGAATTTCAGTCATTGACGTGAGGTCAGCCAAGACTGGATGGTAAAGAGATTTGTATGAAATCGTCGATCACCGACCACTTTACTAAACCCCAGCGGTCGTTTAGTAAATTGGTCGTAAATCATTGTCACATATATTTTTCGTTATATGTACATATTTTAAGTTATAATAATTCTATAAATATATAACAAATTTGGCGATTCTATTTTATTTCACGTTCTTGATATCAACGAATATATTTTGTTACGTAGAATGTACTTTTTTTGTATTTAGTAAATATTTAATTTATATTTCTTTGATAAAACAGTAAAATGAGGCGAGAAAAGGGGTTTCTTGAGGAAAAACCTGAGGTATAAATATCAAAATTTCAAACACCTGCCAAAGCCGAAGCTGCGCCTGACTGCAAAAGATATTTATTTATGGATTTATATAAGGGATCACTACTTAGAATATAACCCTCATAAGTTTAAGTCCGACAGCTCTTGACAGCGTTGAGAAAAAGATAAAATATTTTTATCTCAATACATTTTGTTCTCGAAATAACAATAAATGTCGTTCTATTTAATTTGATCTACCTAATGCATTTTTTTTATAGCGAAAAAATGAAATTTGTTTGTAAGTCCCGCAATTCAGTAAATCGGACCAGTGTGCAGTGCACTGCGTCGTCGCTCCCGATCACTGTCCTGTACTGAGTAATGAGCGCCACGAACGCTTTAGATAGAAACTTTGTATGTTTGTAACTTTTGATTGATTCCATGAAATAATTTTATTTTTTAACTTATTATCACATTGGCCGTTTGGTGTGAGCCTGCTTTAGAATATGTACTAGAGATAAGAATATTATTGTAGGGGGAGAGTACACGCTGCAATCCCACAGCCGCTAAGGGTCATGTTACCCTTCTCTCATAGAAGACTACCTTGAAAGGTAGGTACTTTATTTACTACTTTATCGTATTTCCCCAAGGCACGTGTGTTTCGGTAGTGAGTGAGATATGCCAGAGCCCATTCCTATCCCTCCCCATCTCTTCCCGTGGGTGTCGTAAAGGGCGATTAAGGAATAACAAAGCCACTAATTACAAGCTCTGAGGCACTACAAAACTTCCAAAAGAGTGGACTCGCCAACCCGCTTGGGCAGCGTGCAGTTTTAAGGCTATACATCCCTCATGCACAAGACAATGTGCATAAGGAGACCCGTGTCCAACGGTAATGCATTGTAAGCATAAATCATTTACCATTCAAAAAACGTGAATGTTTGCATTATACGTACATTACGGTAAGCGTGTCCGGATCTGATGATCTCGCACGCCCCGCGTCTCAGTAGTCTCGTGCTAGCGATGGTGAAAGTTGGCAATAAATAATGGGTAAATCGAAACCTCGTCGATACTTCCAGAGAAGTCTCGTCTAATACATATTCACAGGGACAGTAAAAACCACAGATATAGAAGAATACGAGATAACGTAAGTTATCCGTCGCTAGCAAGTCGCCATTACAAAACACAAAAAATCGTAATTGAGATAGGTATAATCAATTGTAAAAATTCGACAAAAGTAGTGAACCGAGTCTAGAGATATGCAATCCAACAACCGCTCGGCACACTCGACTGGCCTTGTTACCCCTCTCTCAAAGAAGACTACCTTGAAATGTACTCCCATTTCCCAATTTACCCTATTCCCTAATGTACGTACGTGTTTCGGTAGTGAGTGAGATACGCCAGAGCCTATTCCCATCGCATTTTGTCCTATCCCTCTCAACTTCCCACTCCTTTCTTCAAATCCATTTCTTCATCTCGAAAGGTAGGAAGCACATCCGGGAGCGTGCCATCATTTGGTATTCTGGACTGAAGTTGGCATGTACCGCGATGTCTATGGGCTACAGTATCCATTTCCTACCAGGTGGACTGTATGCTCGTTTGCCGCATTTTTTATATAAAAAAAAAAGATATTTTGTTTCATCGGTAAGTCGTTTCCCATCACTAAAATTTACTGGTGACGTGACACGGTTGGTTTCCACTCAATTTCATGAACTTGCCCCGTCTATCTATATCTATGGTAAAAACATACCTGTTGTAACACGGAGAGCGTGTCCGGATCTGATCTCGCACGCTCCGCGTCCCGATCATCGCTGGTTAATTGTGGTGGAGGCTCCCGGTATTCAGCGGGCCGCAGCCTCGCGACTACCTCCGGCGAAGGCTCGTTGAACCCACCCTCGTCCGCTTCAGACGCACTTGACGCGTGCGAGCCGTCCCGCACAGGCGACCCCTCTACTTCTGACTTGACACTTCCACCTACCGTGGTAACGAGGTATATTAGTATTTTCATTATACGGTTCGTTAATCAAAACCTATAAATAAGCAAACATCTTCAACAAAGGTATAATTTTACAGTGAATTTACAATGTTAAGGTGAATATTTTAGATCGTATTTATTTAAAGATGCTAATATTAAATTGCACCATATTAATTACCAAAGGAATTTCTTTGATCGGAGGGATGGCCTTCAATTCCGCGTCGCCAAATAGCTCATTTCAGTGAGACAAAAGAGCTACTTGTTACGTAAGGAGTCCTGTTACTATGTGATTAAAATCAAAATATAACTATCTTTCAAGAAACCATTTGCCATCAAGTATGTAAGAACGCCGTCCTTCCGTTAAACCATTCATTTTCTTCAAGAGAGACTGTAATACAAGAAATTTTGTAGTTTATAAAATCTTAATAAAAGTTGTTTGTTTCATGGGATAACAAAGTATTTGGATATATAGTGAAAAATCAAAGATAACAAATACGGATTATTTGCTATAAGAAGAGAAGTGTCCAAAATTTAGGTTAACTATTTTTAAATAACTTTAATGACTATGAAGTGTACCGCAGACAGATCAGCGCGCGGCTGTTCGCATGCACCTTATCTAAATATAAAACAAATAATCCCTATAAACAGAAAGTGTTTCCATTTACTGCATAGACTTAATATTGCTCTAAGTAATTGTTCGTAATATTATACAACATTTATAGAAGTTGTGTCCCACTAATAAAATCAAACTAATTCTACATCTCGGTTATACGTATTCATTGATGCAGTACATACTCAGTACATATTCAGTGACATAGTACAAAAAGTCAATATGTATTCCCTGCGAAAACAATCTCTAAACAAATATTTCGATTGAAGCAATCGGCTGAGCATTCGAGTTTATTAATTGGTGCAATGCATGAACAAGCAACGAGCGGTCAGTGTGTCACGCGATCTGCTGGACGGCGACCGCGTCCGTCCACTTTGCTAATTAACTGGGCCACTTTAGAATGAGTTTAGAAATTGGGTTTGCACTAACACATTGGCTACCGTATCAATGTACACACACCGTACTCTAAAGTATTCGAGTATACTGCTTTATTTAGATATTTCTGAAAACACATAATCCCACTAATGTTATAAATGCGAAAGTTTGGAGGTTTGGATGTTTGTTCCTCAATTACGTCGAAATAGTACCTACTACAATCAGCGCCGAAAAGCCGTCAAATCACGACTAGGTGACCACGACGAGGTGGTAACTTGTTTTTTGTGGAAATGATAGCTTTTGCATCATAGATGAAGGAGCGATATGACTTTTTTCAATTCAAGTGGAGGAAGGAGTACACACACGAGTACATCGTCCCCTCAAAACCACCCGCTTTTGTTCTTTTTTATGTGCGATAAATCAGCTTAAAAATGAGTTATCGTTCCTTTATCTAACATACAAACATACAAAAACTATAAATTCCCGAAAAAAAACAAGTTGGTACCTCGTAGTGGTCACCTAGTCTTCTTTTGAAGACTGATTGCATTACTAAAAAATTTCGTTGAAACTTTGCAAATAGGGAAATTGTATCCGGATTAACACAGGGCCACCTACACACACATAGTAAACCGAATGAAGTCGCAAGCAAAAGCTTGTTATTAATAATAATATGAGCAAACTGAGAAGGCAGCAAGCCATGTCTTTGGTTTTAGGTGGCGGCAGTCAACTAAATGCACTTTTTACTCATGATTGAACAATCTCAAGGTCTTATACGACAGGTTTACACAATTAGTATATTCCAAATAAATTTTAACATTGAAAATCTTGTTTGAGATTTGGTCCAACCATCGTCGAAACGACATATTTAGAACGACGACCTTCCTAAATAGGCGATGGTCGTTTTTACAAATGTAACATTTATGTCCTTCCCACTCTTTAATATAAAAGTTCCCTAGACGATATTGATCTGGTTGACTAATGAATTTGCGACAGGTTGTGACCACACTATAGTATTATGTTCCCAATTCCAATTTCCTATGGGAGCCCAAAACGGATACAGCGGTCGAGGGAGTTACAATATAGCTATTTTTTTGTAAATATGCATTTGCAAAAAAATGGCTTTACTTGCGGTGACTGTATGGACACATACACATTTAGTAGGAGAAGAGCGCACGCTCCATTCCCACTGCCGCTGGGCGCCCTCGACCGGCTACGTTACCCCTCTCTCACAGAAGATTACCTTGAAATGTATTGCATTTCCTACTTTAGCGTATTTCCCCAATATACGTACGTGGTTCGGTAGTGAGTGAGATATGCCAGAGCCCATTCCCATCCGATCCTATGTCTCCCCATTTTCGCAACCCTTTCTCCCAATTCATTAATCTGCAAAGGTAACAAACGCATCCGGAGGAGTGTGAACGTTTGTCATTCTGGACTGATGTTGGCATGTATCGTCGATGTCTATGGACGACAGTATCCATTCACCATCAGGTGGACTATATGCTCGTCTGCCAACTTTTTTTCGATAAGGAAAACATAAATGCACGGATTATAATGCCGAGCGACCAAGTTCGGTAATAAAAAGCGTCTCAGGTCCACTGAAATGCGAAGATGAAGGTACATGTTTGGGATCAATAAAATTGGTGGGAGACATTCGTACGAGAAGACAGGGAGTGATTATGTTATTATAAACTCACAAATCAGTATTGTTTGGCCAACTAGTAAGTACTAATGAACAATAAATGATGATATGGAGAACAATTAGCATAACCAGTATACAACGAAACTATTCAGTGCCGATTAAACCTATATACCTGATCTACAGTAAAGTGAAATAATGGTTAAATCAAGTTAAATCTGAATAAGAAACTTAGGCATCTAAATTTCTAGACGAACAAAGATTCTTGAAATAACTTTTTAATTACATAACATCCTCTCAGTTATTCTAAGGTTGACTGGAAGAGATTCCTTCTAGGAATAAGTCCGCCTTTGTACTTATGTTATTATTGTAATTTCTTATTGTTTGTAAGTCATTATAATTACAAGTCATTATAAGTGCATTAACTTTAGAGTAACAACAACTTTAAACTTGAAATATTTACTATGCCTGCTACTGATATTGCTACTGATGGCTTTACTCAAAACAATATACTATTATACATATTATGTTACAGCCTTGTACAGATCTTGCACGAAAACATTAGCCATCGGGAATATTCGGCAAACATGGAATTCATAAATATATGGAGCTACCATTACCCCCAAAACTTTTTTTTTCAATAGATAATATTTTTTTTACATATATATTTGCTTTCATCAACTGTTACCGACCTTATTTTAATTACCTCTAAAAATTTTATTTTCAAAAAGGTATTCTGTCAATGTAATGATGTTGTGATGGATGTCAAAATCCTTGACTAATGCCTTAAAAAGACATTATTATCCACTACAGACAACTATAAGTCGCTGTCATAAAGACGCTGAAGAATTCAAGACAAGGAAAACCCATAAATAAACAAGCCGGTGAAATTATTTTTAATACATACTATTATCTTCATTTTTTATCTGAACGAACAAAATTTGGAAATACATCCGAGAAAAACTATTTTCACAAGATAGAACAAAGAGTTCGTGATGCAACTGGTCGTTCTTGTACAAGTATCCGTAAAATTGTAAGAGCTCATGACAAAAGCTCGAATTCATTAGAAACTCAAAAACAAGGTAGACCGAAAAAAAATCTTATTGAATCATACGGTTTTGACTATTTTGTTGTAAGAAAAAGCAATGCAATGCAACCAGCCCTTTCAGTACCCACTGCTGGACATAGGCCTCCTCATGCACATTGACTCCTGCATGAGGAATGTAAGGCCTGAAAACGCCACGCTGGGCAAGCGGGTTGGCGAGTCCACTCTTTTAGAGGTGGTGTCGTTTCTCAGGGCTTATAGTAGCCGCTTTGTTATCCCTTAGTCTCCTTTTACGACACCCACGGGAGGAGATGGGGTGGTGCTATTCTATGGTGGTGCTGCTATTCGTTGGCTGACACCACACGACATTCGTCAGTTGGGTTTTCGGTTCACTAAAACTAACAACAGGAAAGTTTTTATGGAAAAGGATGACGTAAGATTGAAACGTATAAAATTCTTAATTTGATTAAAAGATTTCGATCTGAAGGCAGAGAAATTGTATTGTATATATGGATGAAATTTATGTACATACATCACATATCATAGGTAAAAGTTGGACTGATTCTACAGGAAAAGGTATAAAACAAGCCATTTCTACAGGACAATGTCTTATTGTAGTATACGCAGGCAGGATTTATTTCCTTCCGGGGTTTTATTAATGTATAAACCTACGGATACAACAGAAGACTATCATAATGAGATGAACAGCGACAATTATGAAAAATGGCTACGTAATCAATTGATTACTAACTTACCTAAATTCGGTCGTTGATAATGGTATACATTATAATGCATATCATAATAAATATGTGCATATCATTTATTATTATGCATATCACAATAAAACTGGTTGGTAAAACATGACATTAACGTCGATCCAACTTGGACAAACCCACAAATTTACCAAGTTATTCTTCGTCAAAAGGAAAGATTTGTGTAATATTCTATTGACAAAATTTTAGCTGAATATGGACAGACTGTATTGAGATTACCGCTATGTCATCCAGATTTCAATCAGATTGAAAACATAAGGTTGCAGCTTAAGGGTTATGTAGCTCAAAGAAATATTGATATGAATATAACCACAGTAATAAAATTATATTGGAAAAACAATATGATATGATTGGTCCAGATGAATAGAAAAAAGTTTGTGATCACGCAATCAAATGCGAAGATGAATATAGAAAATATGAACATGCCATGGATGATTTTATAGGATAATAATTAATACTTCTGAGAGTTCTGATAATTCTGAAAGTGACGATGAAGACTACTATTATTCTGATTATGACATGGAAGACATTGAATACATATGGGTGGTTCTACAAAAAATGGGTAACTCAATGTCATCAGTGAATAGATACGAAGTGTTATTATATTTTGTTAATATTTCATTTTACCTTGAAACAATTAAAAGTCTTCTATTTGGTCACCCAATTTCAGCTATTTATTTTAAATACAAGTTTGTAAAAAACCACAATATATTCTCAAAACGTCAGTTCTTTGGCATGTCACAATCCCAAAAACGCGCAATCAAGTGGCTGTGTATTAAATATTACCTTTAATTTAAGAAAACTTACTGTTTCACGACAATCTGTAATGTACTTAATAATGTAATATTCACGACTTTCATAATATAATATTCTCACCGTGTTGTAAAAATAATAAGAAACTTTGTGTTCAGTTTTATTCGTCAGTCCGTTGTGTGATGTTCGAATTTGAAATTCCCCCTAAATATTACCGACTCAAGATCAAATCCCTGTTAAATTTCAACGTTTGGTAGTAAAGTTACCTGCAGACCGCGCCATTTGACGGCCGCCATTATTGTGTCAGTGCTAGAATTGTGTTTACCATGTAAACGCCTGCCAATCCAGCCAAAATTTCAGTACTGTGGTGAGTCGTTATTTCCTTGTAAACCTGTGTTATATTTTAATGTATACATAGTTAACTATGATTTGTTAAAATGTAGCTTGTTGATATTCGAAAATACCAAAAGAAACATTACTTCTATTTATAACCTCAAATTCATGTCTTTTTCGTCAGTCCGTTGGCGTCAGTTCTTTGTCTGATATTGCGCCAGAGGACTGACGTGTTTCCAGGGTACTGATGTTTTTTGTTTTAGATCACTTTCATCTCAACTGTTAGCGTGTGTAAACATTTTTTTTTACTTATTTCAGTTTAGAACATCATGCCGCCTCCTAAAGAAAAACAAAATTTGACTCGGGAAGATATATTAAAAAAGAAAAGAGAAGCCGAAAAGGCTCGCTTAACTAGAATTAAAAGTGACCCCATTAAATTAGCTGAATACAAAGAGAAACAAAGATTGCAGTACTTAAAAAAAAGGAGATGGGCAAAGAAAAAATGTTAAAGAAATGACACCTCGGGAGCAACGATTAACTAGAAAAAAATGGATAAAATATTCATCAAACTACAGGCAAAAAAAACAACTATTGAAACAAACCACTAATAATTTTATACGCCAGAATACTCCTTCAACTACTGACGATGTAGTACAACCAATAGGTGGTGAAGAAATGAGATCTATTATTAACGAAGACCAAAGAGCAAAAGAAGCAAAAAAGAGAGGCGAAAGACAAAGAAAGTCTAGAAATAAGCAATTAAAAAAGATGGAAGCAATAGTTTCAAAACTCAGAACTAAACTGAATACTCAGCGTCAAAAATATAAACGAGTTAAAAAGCAGTTAAAGAAAGTTATAAAATCTATTGAAAAATGTCCAAAAACCAAAATTGAAGAAATGAGTGAAGATATAACTAAAAAGAAAGAATTAGTGAAGAAGGCCCTTTTTGGTGAAGTTATTAAAAGTCAATTAGAAGAAAACTACACCAAAATAAAGAGCCGTGAAGATAAAAAAAAGTTCAAACAAGCTATATCTGGAAATCTAGTAGACAAATACAAATTATGGAGAATACAAAAAAACAAAGCAGTGACTTATAAAAAAACTGGACATAACCTTCCAAACAAAAAAATAATTAACGGCAAAATTAAAGTGCAAAGTTTAGTTCAGCAATTTTTAGAAGATGATTCTAACAGCCGTCAAGCAGCAGGAAAGAGATGTTTTGGTCAAATATGTCACAAGGAATACAGAATATCATTATGCAGCGATCTGCTCTTCTGTTGATGATGAAGATGGTGAATTGAGAGTAACTTTCCTCAAAATTTGTAACCAGAATGGCACTCTGTTTAAATTGAATGAAAGAGATGTATCAGATGTTCCGATAGATCAAATAATAAAAAAACTACCCGTACCAAACCTCATTACAAAAGAGAATAGTGTTTTACCAATTTAAGGAAAAAATTGATGTTTTTGAAAAGTAATTATTGTAGTGTTAAACTATTTTGAAACATTAATTTTATTTTTTGTTGAGAAAAAGATCTCATTTTTATTACTTTCAGTTATTATAATTTTATGTTGATGCCTTTAAGGCGTAGATTGTCATATTTTAGTTTTTATTATTTGTTGATTTCTTAGAAAATGTACACTACAAAATAAAACTGAATTAAAGTAAGATAAGTTAAGCAATAAAACGTTATTAAAAATGTCAAAAGGCTGTTTTGAAGACTGAGATAGTTTACTTTTCATAGTATTACATAGTAATTGTTATTAATTCCATGTTAATTGGTACCTTTAAGACTATTATTATATAATAGTCATATTTTTGTTTCAATTGTTTATTGATTACTTAGAAAATGTATACTGTTAAGCTAAACTACCTCAAAATAGTATAAGTTATAATGTAACGTTATTAAAAATGATAAGAAGCTGTTTTGAAGGCGGAGATAGTTCTTTCTCACAGTATTACATATTAATATTTTTTTAATAGTTACTTAAGTGATTTAATACTTAAAAGATATGTGCCATTATTAGATTCTAAGAGATTTGTTCCAAGTTTAAATAAATTTCATACATTTCTTATGAAGTTGTGTATTTTATCAGTACTATGTTACCCTCGTCAGTCCCCTGGCAGTCAAATTCAGAAAAATCAAGATATCTCAGAATCTACTTTAAAAAGTGACTGGCCCGATCACGAGCAATATATTCATTGCATTAGCTATTTCTAATACCCGAATTTGTAGAAATTTGATTTAAAAACTATAGTAAACAAAATATCCCTAAAAGTTACCCAACTTTTGTATATTCACCCATATATAAGTGATCTGTAACGTTCGACCGATGATTAAAAATCATAAAATCTTAAAATATCTTAAAAAATCAACACTTATATCACAACCTATATTGTGATATAAGTGTTGATTTTTTAAGATATAATGTGAATAAGGCTAATAAAAACAATATAAAGTTATATCAACATACATTACATAATATAGATACTAATTATAATTAATTATCTAGTATGCAAATATACATAAATAAATAAATAAGACCTAAGTAGAAAAATGTAATACGATTATCGAGCAATATAGTGACTTATTTAGTAAAGATATAATGTGTCATTAGTTTTTCAAGGGAAAATAACAGCTCTATATATTTCTCTGCACCGACTCGTGACATGTTCATGAAGTTTTGTATTTCTCTCGTAATAAAGTATGCGGTACGGTAATTCATAGACGTGGATGACGCGTTCGGGTGTTTCCGGATGTTTTCGTAATGTAACTATATATAGCTTATGTTAATATACGAGTAAGCATGTCATTGCGTAAAATGTGTTTATCTGTAAAAGGGACTAAAAGACTTTTGTGCATAATAAAAGTGCATAATAAAGGACATATAGTGCATAATAAAAGATACTAGGAAAGTTTTCTAAAAGACTTTTGTAATTCAACTCATGTTACCATTCAGTATTGATCAAAGTTAAAGGAAAGTAGAACAAAAAGTTAAAAAATATAACAAATATATTGCAAGATAAGCAATATTCAATCAGGAGAGGTTGCCTGAAAGCGATCGCTTCTCACGATAAAGCCGACTACTGTTTTTTTATGAGTTAATTAAACGTACTTGTAACAATTACTGAAGTTAACAAGAATGCAATTCTTGCAATTAACACTTTTCATTTTATATTTCTTTTATTTTGTTTTTATCAGTCGTCGTTACGTGTAAGTTTGGCTTAAAAATCTAAGTTTAGAGTTCCGGATCTCTGACGTATCGAAGCTGCGGCTATTTTAGAGACAAACACGTCTGTGTAGCAAAATGAAATGTAGCTACGAGTATTAGTAAAATGAGTTATGAATGGCAAAGAAACTAACCGAGGCAACAGCTGCAGAGGCGCATGTTGAGCGAGCGCATGCGCGGGGCACGCGCGCCGCTCGTTTCGTCACCGTACCATGATCGATTATTTCTTACTCTCGCGTCTCGCACACTCACACGCACGTTCAACTCAAAACGTAGGATTTTGTTTTCTTTCCACTTTACACAATTCAGTCAGAAAACTGAAAACAGTCAAGTTCTTAAAGAATGTAATTGGAGAAAAGACTCCATGTAGAGATTCAAAAACTTTAGCGCAAACCTGTTCAAAAAAGCAAAACCAGAATTGGTAAACTTAGCACGAATTTATGATACTCGTGAAACAATGATACCAGAGCGCCTTGTAAACAAACGCCTTAGGTGAGTGCCTTGGCAACGCACCGAGACGAAGGAATAAAAATGTACAGCCAGAAATACAAGATAATAATCTAAATAGCGTGGGAAGCTCACGTGTTGGCACAAATATAAAGGTCAATGAAAAAATAGTGAAAACTACACTAGCTGTACCAATAAAAAAAATGGAACTGCGATAAAGATTTTACGGAAAAATAACAGCAACAATAAACATTTATTTATTTGTAATAAATGACCGGTTGCCGTGAAGGAAAATAAAGGTATAGTAACAAAATTATAGAATGTACCAAAGTTTTGAACATTACTTAATGTACGCAATATTTAGAATGCCAGACGACTAGACGGAATGAGAAGTTGTATTGTAGCAATTGAAAAGGGAGAGATATAGTTCGCGAAGCATGACAACTTGACAACAGAATTGATAAAGAAGCAAAGGATTTGAACTTTCATAAAGTTTATCATAATAGAAGTTGTGTATATATAAATATAAAAATAGTTTTAGTTCTAATGCACTAAAAGTTGCTACATCTTTTGATGTTTTGTTAATAAATCACTATTTGTACTTTAGGAACATCTTAACACTCACTATGGCACGATAAGTAAACACAGTCACTAACAACACAGAGATATATATATATGAATAGGAACGCTTATAAGGAGGACAATAGCGTTACAAAAAAGGATGTCCCAGTTAAAGATGTGCAATGTGTAAGGGAGTGAGAGGGAGCGCGCAGGACGACGTCGCTCGGGATACTGCGTCGCGGCGGCGGAGACGGCGGCGGCGGCGCCGGAGCATCTAAATCGGGATCGACTCGCAACGACTCAAATACCTTGACTTCCTCAATATTACATTGAACCCGCTGAGCACAAGACCGCCAAACGTACGTCAAACGACGCCCACTAAACTGCTGCTTGTGTTATTTACTTCCCACGGTACAAACATACCTATGTGTGATGTTTATAAGGCTACCTATTCTATTCGGTATTAATACCTACTTAAAAAATCTAACAAACCAGACCAATGTAAAGTACATGCCACTAATCGCACATTGGCACACACTAATATGACAATCTATGTATATGCGTCTTCACATATTTTGTATTGTCGATCGCCACATCATCTTTATGAAAGTTGATAACCCGCAAAGTGATCGACAGAATTATGAAGCAAATTTAATTTCTATATCACCGCCTTAGAACCAAATTAACCAATGAAGATATTATACATTGCTCATTCATTATACTAGAAATATGTGTTTTGATAATATTTAACTTGGTTTTAGCTCGTCTTTTTTCTTATTATGTTAGTATTGTTTCAGTACGATTATTAAACGTATAAATACGTCGTTTTATGCATTTATGCTAATTAATTACGTTATTTGTGAAAAAAATTATACTTCATTTTTTTAAATAGTGCGTTTATTTATCTTTAGGCCTCGATATAACTTTGTCTATTATAAGTCTCTAAATTTTAGTATTAATTTTCTCATTTAATTCCATGTGACATAGGGTTATATCAGAAATTAATACTGTGGAATTACATATGTGGAAATCAGTTTATAAAAATGTCAGTTTATGACGACAGCTGGTTAATTTCTCGCCCATATTTTTTTTTAATATACATATGTATGTAAAGAAAATATATTTCTTTGATTTGAATTTTGCCGCGCTCCGCGCTCTCGGTGAAAATATCATAGTGTAGATAAAACAGTGTAGGTTATGAGAATATGGCGTCAAGTTAAGAGAACCGTGTTTATTGTCAAATTGTATCGAAAGATAAATAATAGATATTAATAAGGAATTGACATATTAAAGAATAAACTTTAGATGTCGTTTCTTTGTTTACAGAAGCAACACAACGTAGTTTGTTTCATTTGCCAATCCTTTTGAAGGGAAAATAATCAACCTTATATATATAATAATAACTTTTATGCACTTAATCTAATAAAGGCAAGTTTATGTTTTAATGAGTAATGACAGTATATTGATAGCAAATCTTATTTTTAGGTCCATGAATGGTAAATAAACAAAAAAATGCCACAGATGTTATGTATGATCTGTATAAAATATGTCAATACTATTTTTTCACATGATAACAAATAGATAAAACACAAAGTAAATAGATAAAGAATGGAATCTCTTAAAATAAGTATATTTCATCTGAATACATATTTGAATATTAACCGTATTTCCACTCATTTTATACAATTAAAAAAAAATATATTTCTAAACTGCTTATCTACAAAGTAATTTAATAGAATCTGAAGGTAAAAAATACATGTAATTCATTAATACATACCGGGTGAAGGTGAAGCAGCTACCGGTGGCGAAGAGCAGGGGTGAGGCTGCACTGGTGATGCTAACGGCGACGCGAGAGGAGAACGAGGAGCTTCGTCCGTTTCAGTCACACCCGCGGCAGACTCCGGCGTCGATGAACGCCGTTTGCTCTTCTCTTCCCAATCTGCATCATACTCGACCGCTTCATAACCATCGTCTTTGCTGTCATCTTCTAACTTCCTTTCTGTAGCGACAGGTGATACCAAACTCACATTTTCACTAGGTTCTGTAGTAACAACCGCAGGAGAGACATTACAGTTCGAAGATTTCTCTTCATCTTCAACAGGTGAATTAAGCGATTTCAAGTCTGGCGAAGTTTGTCTAACTTCGTTCGTTGTTTGTTTACTATCTATGTCATCGATAACAGTATCAGATGTGGGTGTTCGTGGAACTTCCTGAGGTAACAATGGTGACACTAATTCATGTGTACAATCAATCTTCTCAGTTTCTTCATAGTGGTCCAGCGGAGATGGAGATTTTGGTGATCTAGGCGAGGATATTGGCGAAGATTTTTGATATCTTGGTGCTGTATTAGGTGCAGAAGCTGTTGAGGGGGGATATAATGATGTTGGCGATATGCGATCACTTGATTGTGATATCCGAGCCGATATCAAACAATCAAGTGACGATGACGGTCTTTCATCTTTTACAACACAAGTCTCTACGTTTTCAACTTGAGGTGAAACCGAACTTCGAGTTCGGGCATTTACTCTTTCATTTGATTCTACCTGTGGCACAGTCGATTCATCTGTTTTAGCTGGGGAATTTAAATAATCTTTTTTAACAATAGGCGAAGTTGTAACTTCGGACCTCACGGTGGGAGATATTGTATTATTAGATCTACATGAAGGTGACACAGGAGCGATTGTTTTTACAGGACTAGGAGATTTCGCACCAGGTATTCCTCGATTAATAAGCGCGGAAGGAAGCGTAGTGGGACGTTCTATCTGTGCATCTCCAGCACAAGGAGAAAGTGGTGGAGAATAAACTCGCGTCGGTACAATATGTCTCTCAGTTATGTCCGGTGATTTTCTGTCTTGATAACCACTTGATAATTTAGATTCCACTCGTGGTTCGTGTTCATGTCGAGTTGGCCGCTGTTTATTAAAATGAGCAGTCCAATTCCTTTGTTTTTCAATAAGTTCTTTATTAAATCGCCTATCTGGTTTATCTGGCTTTGGCAAAACGCTAGGTTTAACTGGTTTAGGTGGTGGTTGTCCAGCTCCGTTAGAAAGGCGATCACCATTGATCGTCGATGGTACAACTGGCGACGCTGTCACACTTCGTCGTGGCGGACTCACCGAACCAGCAGAACTGGTTCGAGAGCGTACAGGAACCGAAGGCGGAACATTGCGAGTGCCGGCGAAACTGGCAGCAGCTGATGGAGACTTCTCGATTCGGAAGCCACGATTTTCTTCACCCAATTTCTCAAAAAGTGCTCTTGCAGTATTGAACCGCGCCAAATGGCTCTCGGTTCTCACCACTGTCACGTCGGCGCCGCGCATCTCTTCTTCCTCCTTTGATGGCATTCCTTGGAATATGTTGGCAATTTTCGAAACTTTAGTGCCTGCCTGTGTTCTTTTTTTACACTCCTCCATGCTAGTCGGGTACGCCCGTTTTAATCCAATCTGAAAACAAAAACAAATTGTTTGTATAAATGTACAATCAATGTAGTGAGGTTAGAAACTAAATAGGACGTGCTTGATGAAACGGATAAAATAAGATAAGCGCCATAGTAAGGAAAATACGTACAAGCGCAGATGGTTTGCGCTCGGGCACTGTAATGTGCGGCGCGACGTAGCGTGATTGTTCTCCGCGTAATAACTTGAGATAGCGATAGCACTGATAACGCCCCTCTCTTATTAAAAAGCTACAACCTGTGTTGCTTGACACTGGGCCAATATAAATTACTTTCAGCAATTAGGTATCAAACATTAATCACATTAATATCAGGAGTATGCTACCAAATTTTTAAGTAAATAAATTTGTTACCGTAGCTTTTTTTATAAAACATGGCATTTAAAACATTATTAATTACTCATAAGTAATGATAAACATTGTTATAATAAGGTATCTCATTGATAAGATAAAGTCGATATAGACAATTCAATCAACGATTGTAATTGCATTGTATAGTTTCAATGGTATCAGAACGAAATAAACGGATAACAAATTTTACTGACAACGTCATTATGTTGCGTTATGTTTTAATATTGGTGTTAAATTGTGTGGTATTTAGTTCCTCATCATCATCGCAGTGTGAGATAGCGCAGATATGTGTGGCAGACGTGACAGAAGCCGACTGTTTCGGTCTAGCTGTAGCACCTAATATCAACGTATTCAATTGTTGTCCCGGTTGTGACTTAAGTATCCCAGGTAAAGTTACTAATGATGAAATGAACTTATATGAGAATATGCCTTTTGCAAAAACGGTTACACTATTTAACTTCCCGCTTTTGTGTATCTATCACTATTAATTATACTATATTGCATTTGCGCTCAAAATCCCGGAAAGGACCTATTAAATTAGCGAAAATTCCCGGTGGCGGCTCATTACCACGTCAAGAAATAATTGTAGTTCCAATAGTAGCGCAATCAACGACGCTCAATTCTACATTGGTGGATTTGAATAATTCGATGGACTGAAAACGGAACAAATTGTAGTTCCTAATGCATCTAATGCCTTTTCTTATCACAGATTTGCAGCGTTAAAATGGCAGATGAACACGATAAACCGACTTTCTTATTGATGACACTGATGTAGCACAAGTAACATTCGCAAGTCATCACTGATGCATGACTTACGGGAATTAGATCTGTCTAAATAAACACACATCTTAGATTCACAGTGTTCATATATACTTCATCAACTTAATTATCGGTAGTTAAGACTTTTTATCCGGGGAGGTTTTGTTTAAGACAAGATGACTAAATTAAACGATTCCCTAATTGAATTCGGGTTCGGAGCGACCAAATCCGAAGGCAAAATCTACTTTATAGTTGTCACATACCAAGAGGCTTGATCATCGCTTTCTTTATGCTATCTATAACAAATAATTACATTGATTTTATGGATATTTAAAAATAATTAATCTAATATAGCAAAGATTTTTGAACTTGAGAATTTTTTCCCACATTTCAACAAAGGGTAATCAGCAGACCCTAAAACTACGGTCAGTTCCAATCTTTGTATACATATATGAGATATAACAAAGTGACAATACCAAAAAATATAGTGTGTCAGGGGATCGATTACGGATATTTTAAGGGAGTGGTTATACACTTATTTTATCGACAAAAACACCTTCCTACCAACTCCTACCCCACCCACTTGAACTTGAATTACTTGAATGGCAGCCATTTTAACTTTTAGATAAGATATGTACTAATAAAAAGACAATATCTATGAACATAGGGGTCGTTGAAACTTGAAAATGGTCACATTCGGGAGATAAAGATACAAACTATCGATTAATTAAACAATTGATTCCAAAATAATGATATAACTGGCCTGAAAAATAGCAACCATCAAATTTTATATAAAAATTACGTATATTTTAGTGCTTTTTCTAATTTACTGCAAAACGAGACCCTTAACTTACTTAGATCTATACCTTTGAGTAAAACTATAAAGAGACACCTAAATTTTAACTCTATGTTAGTTACTTTTAGTGCTAATCTCCTTTGAAAGATGTTCAGGATTTGGTAGGAAGGTGCTTTTGGTAGGATAAAAATAAGTGTTATAAATAATCGATCCCCTGCCTGACACACTGTATAAAGGTTTGCTCTACTACCAAACAGCTGTTTTCAGTAATTAGTTTATTTTTGTTTTACTATAGGTTACATTCAAATTTATCCATAACTCTTCGGTTCGGTTTTCCATAAAAAGTTAGCCGTTCTTTTCGGGCGTCGCCTTCGTTAGGCGCAATTCTCAGCCAATTGAAATGAAAATTGTACACAATAATAGTATGGGTGTACGTACATCTCAGTAATGTTCATAGATGGACTAAATCAATTCAGTAATTGTTGTATAAGTGTTGTGGATTATCTGCAGCGTTTGCTGAGTCAGTTCCATTTTGTTATCGCGACACACAATTTAGATAATTTATATTTTTATTTAATGTATCACTGTACATATGTAATTAATTGGTGTTGTGATAACGAATAAACATATTTTCTTATTTTCTTTCTTCTTTCTTTCATTCAAAATTATTAACAAAACTTTTTAAAATCTCAAAACAAATTTACTAAATTATATGCCTATATAAACTATATATTGTCGGATAGAGCTCACGAAGCTTTACAACTTTTGTCTAAACATTTTTTCCTAAAGCCTGCTAAAAATAGGGTAATATTCGAAATTCCGATTGACGTGTGCCGTTGAAAAGCGGTGCATCCACATTTGCGTAACATGGGAGCCGCTGCAAACAGAGCGGTCTCCAAGACACTTTATACCGCAACCCCGAAAGTTGTGGAACTGCTGAGGTTTTTCCACTCAGCTACCTCTTTATTATTATTAGACCCGATAATTGTTCAGTGTATTCTTACATAAGATTTATTTAAAATTTCATCAGGATTAGTACCAACACCAGAGCCGGGCACAGCAACTTGTGAGCCTCCAGCCAGTTGTCTCCCGAACGGAAAATACGCACCTGTTCAATGCAAAGGCGATTTGTTCACCGGCAGGTACGACCATTCATTAACGATTTTATTGAAGCACAGCTTTTATTTGCTTCTTTTGAACATATCTTAATATTTTATTTATACAAAACACAGATGCTTCTGTTCTGATGAAAATGGAAATAGAGTATTTGGGCAAATGTGGAGAGATGAAGCGAGTGAAATGACTTGTGGTAAGTTAATCTTTACATACTTAAAATATATTTTGATTGATCGATGACTTAAAATAAAAATATAAATACCAACAGCTAATAACTAACCTGTGGCATTGTGTTCAGTTGAGGTTTCTTGAATATGTTTTCGTCATGGCTTCAGTAACATTGGTATTATGAAACTAAAGGGAATCCCGTTGTAACTGCATTGTAAACACAATCCAGATACCAGCAGTAAACTATAACAACTCTGATAATGAGCAAGCGGCTAACGTTTGACATTTGGTACCAAATTTATTTTGTCTACATACTCGTATAATACATTTGTCTACATTCATATAATATTTTAACACTAACGATAATTTATTAAAATAATGGGGTGCAAAGGTCAGGAATATATAACACGTCAGAAACACGTCACAATGACGGAAGTTGAACTGTGACCTGTCACTATACTAACCTACCTACGCAACCTCAAGACATAAAATAGAAAAAATAGGAAAATATGAGAAATTCTCGATTTTACGCGCTAGACAAAAATGTTACAAAAACCATATTGATAAAATTCAAACTTCGTTGAAAAAGAACCTAAAATATGTATGGTCCTATCTAAATACATTGCGAAACAATAATACCGGTTATCCAAATATGTATTATGAAACTCGGGAACGAAACACAATAATATAGATGGAATCTGTACAGGATTTAATAAATTCTTTGAAAGTGTGTTCATGAAGTCTGATTCCTCACATACTAGGATTAATTTACCAGATGTCAACCACCCAGATACTATACATGATTTACGCCCCATATGGAGTACTGCTCTCATCTCTGGACCGGCGCACCGAAATACCAATTGGACCCATTTGACTCTATCCAACGACGTGCTGTTCGTATTGTCGACGATCCCACTCTCACGGGCGGTTTAGAATCCCTCAGCATTCGGAGAGACGTTGCGTCTCTCTGTGTGTTCTACCGCCTGTACAATGGGGAATGCTCTGAAGAATTGTTTAATATAATTCCCACCTCGGGTTTCTACAACCGCACCTCCCGTCACAGAAGTGCGGTCCATCCGCATTTCCTCGATACGGAGGTGTCGCGCACTATGCGGTCCAAAAACTATTTTATACCGCGAACCCGTAGGCTGTGGAACGAACTGCATCAAGAGGTCTTTCCATTGAGCTACGATATGGGGTTCTTCAAGAGAGCTGTGAATAGGATTTTGCAAGGTCGGCGGCGCGCCCGCATGCCTCCTGGTGTTGCAGGTGCCCATGGGCGGCGGTAACACTTACCATCACGTGGTACCGCTTGCTCGTCCGCCCCCTAGTCTATAAAAAAAAAAAAAAATTATATCTGCGTCTACAGTACCGATATATAAATTTCTGATCCAACTACATCGCAACAAGGGTCCTGGCAGTGACAAAATCCTAACATTTTTTTTTTATAAATATAGCGCTTCCAGTCTTGCTAAACCCCTTTCAATAATATTTAACAAATCAATACTTATCAAGCATTCCCTTCTATTTGGAAAGAGGCTTTATTTGTTCTTATATATAAAAATAGATCTAAAGTAAAGTGGAGCATTATCGTCCCGTATCGATCCTTAAATGATCCAGCTAAAGTTTTTGAAAAAATAATCAAAACAAGTGTTTATCCCTTAATAGCTAGGTCAATATCGGATCAGCAACATGGTTTCATGAAGGAACGTTCGACGGTAACAAATTTAGCGCTTTTACATACCTGATGTTCACATCAGGTTGATGTTAACTACACAGCTTTCGAGAAAACATTTGACCATGGGGATCACATTATCTTGCTCCAAAAACTTCATGTTCGTGGAATTCGGAGAAACCTGCATCGATGGTTCTTATCCTACGCCATTTATAGAAGACAGGCAGTTAGGATTAACAGCTCATGTAGTGATTATATTCAAGTATCCTCAGGAGTCCCAAAGAGCTCAATTTTAGAACCTCTTCCCTATAATGCCTACCTTTTCGATATATACCTACATTAGCTTTGAACATTCCAAGTTTCTGATGTTCATCGATGATAAAAAGATTTATTAAAATATCAAAACGATCAATGACTGCGTATTAATGCAAAATAATCTAGATAACCTAGCAAAGTACTATAAATAAAAATAAAATAACTGAATGTTTAGAAGTGCGTCCAAGTAAGTTTTACACGGTTTTATGCTATCTTTTGACCGATGTTCGAGAAACTCTCCTTGTGTAAATGAGCCATATGGCAGTCTGAGTTATTCGTAATGCAGTATTACCTACGAAAAAAGAAAACGACGTTCTCATGTTCTTAAAAAACTATTTCTATTGTAATTATGAAGGGATATTATTAAAACTAAACATTATACAATATATGTTGCGGTACGTACAAATATATCGATACAAAAGAACATTTTGGGCATCTTTACTGCGCGTCACAAAACGAGCGAGAACGGGATAGGGACGGGAACATCATTATTCCGCTGCACATGAGGCCCGAATTCATTTAGCTCATTCCCCATCCGTAGCATGTAGCCGAAGGAGAGCCGAGTTAGAGGCGTCCGGTCGACGTGATGTGACGCTTCACTGCACTCCCACCGGCGACTACGAGCAGCTTCAATGCAACGATGGCATGTGCTGGTGCGCCCACCCTAATACCGGTCAGCCCACCGTCACACCCGTACTGCAGGATGATATGAAGCTGCTACCCTGTTGTATGTTACCAATATATGTACTTCATAACTATATCCCAATCCAATCCAATTTGTCCAAAATGACACGGCTTTAAATTAAATAGTGAGGTGATAATCATTGTCATATTCATAATTGGTTTCATTGCAGTCTCAGCAAGTTTAACGTAGATTTAAAGCTCAATGTTGAGATACATCATTGATTTGTTTTTTTTTTCGGCAAATTGGATATTAAACAAATTACACATAATATTGGCAAATAAATCGTATTGAGGAAAATACAAATTCATCTGGCTTAACACCTTTTATAGAATGTAGTCGGAGTGAATGTCTCCCTGATATTTTTCTTTTAATTTTTGTTTTAATCTGTGAACACATACTGAAGCCTTTCACAGTTGCGCTTTAGATTCCTACTGAACTTTTAACTTCTATGCATAAGAGAGAGGTGTGAAACCTGACGAGGTCGATCGATTACTGCGTAAATCGTGATGCCAATAATAGATTGTTACTCGTAAACACATTGCAGGGCTGGGGAGATAACACTTGTAAGTTTTACATTCAATTGTCACGTAACAAAAAAAAATACAAAAATGTTTGTAAACAATAAATAAGGAAGAAATGTTAAAATGTACTTGTAGTACAGTAAGAACTTCGACAAGCTAATGAACCATCTCAAGCAGATTTATGTACATCTTTTAATATATTTTTCATAATTTTTTGGTATCTTCGTATATAAGAAATTCAATATATTATATGTGAATATAATATTATGTAAAATCAGTATCCAAAAGAAGTTGTTATAATCAAATGACACTAATTAAGTAAATTACTTGTACAAAACTAAATGTACCACAAAGTTCATTAAAAAAATAATTTTCAAGAATCATGATCTACGGCAGTTGAAGGACCTAATACTATTACAGGCGCTCATGTAAACAATTAATCACTAGAACAACTTTGGAATGACCAAAAGAAATTGTAGTGAACCGCCTATGACAAAGAAATGAGGTGCACTTGTTCAAATAAACCTGCATACATAGTTACTTATCAAATGTTATGTTTCAGATAAATTAAATTTTACATGCATTACAATGTTATGTGCAAAGTATTCACGCATTGCGTTGATAGCAAATAATTGTCCTAATATCATGTATGTCTTCACAGAATTTCACAGAATAGAAATAATCTCAAGTGGTGCTAAAATTATTATATTTCGTATGACGAACATAACATAAAATTTCTCATTTCTCTACAACAAATTATGATTAATGACTTTTATTCACAAGGGGATGAATGTGCCGCAGCAGTGTCGTGCGCTACGTAATAAAACGATTTTCACAGAGATCGCGAAACATATTATCACTTTTATAGAATAAGTAGTGGGAACGCAGAAAACCTATCCGATAATATATGCACTGATGCACAATTCTCGAGGTCCTTGGGCATTTAGTTCGTCATAACTTATGTATGACATCCTTCACCATCAAACAACATATTATCCTCAGTCACAATAGAAGGCATGTTGCAGCACATTTGTTCTGTAGTGGTGCATACAAGGCATTAAATTATTGTCGGAATCACAAAGTAACATATTTATAACACAATAAAATTGTATCTGCAGACAGCGTAGGTCTCATGGGTGATCAGTACTTGAGGCGGTGCGAGAGCGTAGTCCACGCGTTGGCTGCGATACACCGGGAACAGTCCGAGCACGGTACCAACTTTAACGGAAACCCTCTGACGGCAACTTTCTGTGACTACGATGGAAGTTTCGGATCTTTCCAAGTTTTAAATGGAATGTATGTAATACATAATACAACATCTTACAATATTATACTTACATATATATGAATTATTTCTAAATAAAACAATATTGCTTTATCTTTGGATGCAATTCCAATATATTTTAAGTACTTAATGATTTATCCAATATCAATTTGGGTGCTCAATATATTGGTGCTATGATATGTTAGAATTAAACATAATTAAATGTTACAATTCTAGTGCATATTGCACGGGACGAGATGGTACGAATCTGGGTTCGTGGCAGCTGATAGTAACTTCGGGGGCATTGGCTAACATGAACTGTAGTAAGTTTTTAAAAATTCTTATATACCTAAATAATTTATATGCTTATTATTTTCTATTTAAAGCAGACATACACTTACATTTACCTAGAAACATTATTTGTAATTAAACCATCTGTATAAAATTACAGAACTCTCAAAGGAATTATGTGTACAAAGCAGTATAAAACTGTTGCGGTTGGAATAAGATTGAAGTGTACATTAATGAGAGTCAAAAGACAACAGCTTACCATCATACGAATAATAACAATATTATGTCCCATTTATACTTCGTGGTTACCGCAAATTACATTTAAATATCAACTAGTTTGTATAACCGGAAGTATAGAGAATGTTATGTTGCATAAAAACAAGATAAGCAGGATGGCATCGGCACGTACCGTTAACATGGCACATTGGCATTGTGGAGCAACACCGCAGGCGGCGACCGGTTGGCGGCCGTGACCCTGTTCCCGATACGGTTCCACCCATCCCGCTAGTGAAATGCGGAGACCGCGACACTTGACCGCTTATCTCATTCAGTATTAAATAGTTTCTAATCTTATTATCTTTAGCGCGCAGACATATTGCAGTGTGATAAACAAAGCCTACATTATGCGTAAATGCAGAAACCTAACACCGAACTGCATGTAATTTGCGTAACTGCTGCTGCATATTACATAGATATCGTATTTTACATGTCTAACAACTTGTAGTCTAACGTTCAGTAGTAATTGGATAGGTAATATAATAACTGATCTATAGAAAAACAATCTAATCTAACGCTATCCACCTGTTGAATAGAGTAGATAAATACACTCGCGACATCAAGACAAATTTAACGACAGCTGGTTTGTCAAAATCAGTTACTCCGTTTGTGCTCTGCAAGAGAATAAAGAAACGGACATACCTACATGTATAACGGTGAAAACATATCCCTCCTTGCGTTCTGCAGTCGGGTAAAAATTAGAAAGAAAATTATAAATTTAATGAATCTAATGAAGCACCTACAGTATTATTCAAAATATATGTTTGAAAGTTATAATTATTTCGCCGTGTTAGATACTGGGTTTTTAAATAATAAATACGTTGCGCTTAAAACACTATATTAACTTTTAAACAATTTAAATTGCATTAACGTATATGTAACGATCGTTGGAGCAGATTCTAAGTAAGAAAAAAAACCTTTTTAGGCAATGACAGTTTTTTTTTTCACGTAAACCGCTGATTGGTCGAATCCTTAACGACTCTCAGTGTTGCCAAGTCTGGACACGCCGTATTGCAGACAGCAAAAATTCCCTAGGGCGAAGTTGACCATGAACGTTTAAACAACACCTTAGGCGACAAGTCTGCAACGAAACGAGACGGACCGTAGGACTCTCATTATGGACCAAAACCTTGAGATGTAAACCTTCACGTACACTTACATCTTACACTTACTTGACCTACTGCTTTATCACATTGTGCGAACCTATTGGTTATTGGTACAAAACAGTCTTCCGACGAAAATAAATTCTGTATTTGACGATACAAGAAATATCTTACATAATTATCGTATATTCCACTATTAGGAAATGTTATTTTTCTAGTAATTTGACGTCACGTGCTTGTTCAGTTTTTGTTACTCCAGTTTAGCGTTCAGGAAATAACCTTTATTGAGTGACGTTTATCGCTATCCGTAGTTATTTATTTAATCTATAAATAAATAATCATTATTATGTTTACTGTGTTACAATCAACACAAAATTATACTTAATTTTATCTTGGGAATATAAAGCTAATGTATAAATTCATTATCGACCGGCCTCTAAGAAGAAAATGTTCTGAACGTGCCACAGAAACTATCGTCGTAGTTCTTCTCTATTCCCAATTTACGATATCCTAACATTAATTATAGTTAAGTAATATAATAAATAACTCATAAAAATATAAAAAAATATTTAATATACTTATAATTTAAAAACAATATTACTAGCTGGCATACTTCCTAAAATTAAAAAAAAATCTGGGGCATGTGTATCAAGGATTGGGCCAGCGTGGTAGATTTATGGCCCGAAACTCCCTTAGTAAATAACAAGGGGAGACCTCTACACTGCAGCAGGACATTAAAAAGGCTGGAAAAAAATAACTCATAGACTGTAGCTATATTATGCATAATATTTTTTTTCTATTCTTTACCAGATTGCGCCCGCGATACTGTCGTATACTTCCCTGAGCGCGGAATGACAGTCACTGAGGCTTGCCTGGCGAATGGCAACTACCAAACACTTCAGGACGTCGGCGACAACCCTTACTGTGTAGACAGCGACGGCTATGAAATCGACTGTACTAATACACTAATGCAATCGTCATTATATTTAAACAACTCTACAATATGGAGTAAAACGGCAGATATATATAATTAATCATCAATGTGTTCTAGGATCAATCTAGGATGTACATTGAGATTTTTATTTATAGAGTATAATAAATATTGTAAGTATTTAACGTTTATGTGTTTCCTTTCAATCTTCTTTATGTTAAATTTGTTATGAATAAATTAAATCATTATGGCAACTCTGCAATGTTCTGTAAAACTTGTGGACCAGAAAGAATTATTTCCATTACTCGCTTATGTAGAATTAAGTAGAGTAGAATTCATTCACTGCATGTATTTAGTGATACATCCATAACGGAATAAAGTAATTATAATAATTAATTTACCCAAAAAATATACTTTAACCAAAAAAAATTTTACACTCCCGGACACCCGAATCAAGGCATCCTACATTTTCAGTTTTGATGGCCTTAAGATTAAAAGAAATGTTTGATCAAAAAGTTTTTATGCAGTTTTGAATCTGACATATTAACCATCGTTTCAGTTTGTCATCGTTCCAAATTTGAATTCAAAGTACTGAAAAATTGGAGTTTAAGTGTAACAAGTTTAAGTGGGGAAGACTTGTATTGGATTTTGGAAGAAAACAATGCTTTACCTAAAAAAAATCGTTTATTCAGTAACTTTTATTGCCTCCACGAGCGTTTACGACGGCCGTCATGCGGTTTGATGTGGAATTAATCAACGTCACTATGACGTGTTGTGGAATGTTCTCCCATTCTTTCTCGATGGCAGTTTTCAGCCCCTGCAAGATCTGCGGAGCTGGGTGGTGAGCTCGAACACGCCTCTTTAGCTCATCCCATAAATGCTCTATGGAATTTATATCTGAGCTTCTTGTTGGCCATTCCATGACTGTGATGCAGATGTTATGAAGGTATTCCCTGACGATTCCTACAGTGTGTGCTCTTGCATTATCATGCATAAAAATGAAATCCTAGCCAATAAACCCAGCATATGACATCACATGAGTCTCTAGGCATTGACGAATGTAACGGTCGCCATTTAGCAGCCGTGGTCCCGTCACAACCTGAAGTCCAGTTTTGCCTTGGGCGGAAATTCTTCCCTAGACTGTCTATGACACCCCGCCATAACTCACTTTCTCTTCAATACAGTTCAATCAAACTCTCCCTATCTACGATACACCTTCCTTCTTCCATCATTACCATACAGCATAATCTTGGATTCATTGAATCAGTGAAGAGTACCTGGCTCCATTGACGTTGAGTCCAATGCAAATGTTTGCGCGCAAATTGAAGGTGCGCCATTCGCTGATCTCGTGTCAGTTTGGGCAAATTGGCTGGCTTATGTGGTTTTTTATCACGTTCTTCAAGTCTCCATCTAACAGTACCGGCGCTAACAACCACCCCATTAAAGTGTCGAAGCTGTTCTTGGATCTGTACTGAGGTCAGGTGACGATTTCGTAAGCTGGTAAACCGTGAAGATAAACCGATCGTGTTTCCGTCGTCACTCGGAATCAGTAGGGACAAGCTCTGGCGAGTACGGTGGGTGACGGAGAGATTCCATTCGAAGCTCCTGTAACTTTGAGACTATCGGTCGTGCAGTGTGTGGGCATGCGTTATCATGAAGACGTTTGGGACATGTTTGGGGATGTTTGGCTGTGTCTCCTGAATTCAAGTATTTACGATTATCACACAGGATTCACTTCTAATCACAAGTGACAATACGTTTCAGAATCCCTTCATTTTTGTGGCGGTCCAGCAAAGTAAGGCAAGCTTCGACGTGTGTTTGCAGCTGACTTTCATTACACTCATACGGTACCCACTTTCCGAGCTTCTTCAGTTTCCCGATTTGACACAAATGAATCAATATATATCATTTTGTCACTTACGCCGAAGGCTGCTGCTAACTCAGAGTGGTTTGAGATGAATCCGTTTCCATTGTTGCTTTCAAATCATCAGTATCGACTTCAATCAATGACTACTATGTATTCTACTAGACTAAAAATTGTGACTAAAAAGTCACGGTCAATTGTGCACAGCTCCTTTAGTCAATAGCACAGTCTTTACTCCGCGCAAGCGAGAGAAGACTACCGTTTGATGTTTTATAATACATCAAATTGACATCAAACGCTGAAATCTACAAAATACCGTTTAGTATTTAACCATATTTAGTTTAGTTAATGTGGGTGATATAAATTGTCATTATTTACATGTGCACAGTATTTAAGTGATTTAAAGTTCATTTAATGTAATTAACTCATTTATATTGTATTTTCCTAGAAAACCAAAATATATAATATTGTCGTAATTAAAGTCATTCGTCAGCCATCTTAGTGTGTTTTGCTCGCTTACTCTTACTTTAATCATGTAAGTGCGAGTAGCGAGAGCGACTGTACCACCAATCACATTGCCATAGAATATAAGAAACAATCATAGAGTTGAGACAATTTCCTACCAATGGAAGTACGAGTATGTAGATAGAAAATAAATGTTTGCAGATAGTTGATTATATTTTTTTTGTTTAAATATCGGTTAATGGAAACAGTATATTTATGAAAATGCTGAATTCCATACTTCGATATTCCAAAAAATATTCTCAAAGGACAAAAAGTTTTCCGAGGGCATAGCATTTCATAAGTACGTATATAATCTACTTACACTTAACTCTCATTTCTTATGCATGTATATAATATAAAAACAATAGTGATATGTATATAAGTATGTACATTCGTATATATGTATTGTAATAGCTGAAATTATATTACATTAGTATTTTACTTGAATTCACTCTATTATTATGTAGGTATACTTTAAATTCACATTGCAATACTTACATATATCATTTCATTACAATGCGCATTACAACTTCCGAGATCAAAACAATTTTTGTAGTTTACTCCAGAGACAAAATGTATATAGGCAAAGATTATTTCGTGTCGAGCGTGTTGAGCGGTCGGTTAATAACTGCATTAAATTCTCCTCTCCGTTCCCTGCACCTCAGCCGGTTACAACCCGCGCTGTGACAAAGTTTTTCTTTAGAATTGTTTGTCTAGATACGTGTACGGGGCTTGTTCTTGAGGTCGAAATTTCCAGAAGAGAAACGATCAAATCAAAAATGCACCGAGCGTTCGTTTGAGGTGTTTGTTCCATACACATCGTTGATATTGCGTACCGTCTGTGCTGCGTTGCTGCCACGAAGGAACTCATATTCGAAAATAACGTGAATTTTTAACTTTTACTTTGTCGCAAACACAACGATATCTAAGCAAAAAGTCGTTAAACGGAAAAACAAGTGAATAACTGATTTTGAAAACGAATGTCATAGCTTTAAATTTAAATTTGAAATTAGAAGCCAAACGCAAGATAACTAAGTTCAAAGTGGCCACTTTGAACAAACGGCAATTTCATAGGTAAGGCCAGGGTAAGGCCCTAAAAATTTATACGCAAAATCAAAATGCTCAAAATTGTCTTAAAATGAGTCCTTGGGGATGAGTAGTATACAAAATTGCGAAATAAAAATATTTTGACTCACGTTTCTAATCTGATAAATAATAATAGTATCTATAGAAACTATTTTCTAGCATTATTTTTCATTAATACCATCAAAAGGCGTAACGTACTCTTAAGTTAATAGATTTAAGTCTAAGCACTGAGCTAAGCCACGATTATTATCTGGAAATGACATAAAATTAGGTCATCTGCGGTTCGTCTAACGACGCGACGCGACGATGGAAAGCACTCATAGAAATGGTATCTAGTTATCTACAGACACAATCTTCTTTTTTATATAGAAAGAAGGTGGCAGACGAGCATAGAGTTCATCAGGTGGTAAGTGGATACTGTCACCCATGGACATCCAAGATACATGACAATATCAATTCAGACTTATCTGAATATCCTCTTAAGGTTGGCACGCCCCCGGATGCGCTGTTATCACCCAAATACCCAAAGGTATTTGGAGATTTGGAAATGGGATTTGAGGAAGAGGTTGAGAAAATGGGGAGATAGGAAAGGATGGGACGTAAATGGGTTCTGACATATCTCACTCACTGCCGAAACACGTACCTACATACATTGGGGAAATAGGATAGTGGAAATGCAGTACATTTCATTATAGTCTTATGTGGGAGAGGGGCAACGTCGCCTAACGGCTGTGCTGTGCTGTGTGATAATTCTTATTCACAATCACTATCACTAAGTGGCTTAACGTACTCTAGACATAAGACTAAAGCCCGGGTGAATAGACGATTCTCGGTAGTATTAGTCCAAGTCGTGTCTATGGCACCCTATGTTGTCTACACAAAGCCCAGTTTCCAACCACTCCGTCTAAACCAAGATGGATCTAAGAAATGTCTATTTATCTCGCCCTAAGTATATGGCTTAGCTAAGCCACGAGTATTATCTACAAGAGACAATAATAAAGTCAGCCGAAACTCAGTGATGGTCGTACCTTGTAACATCGAGGAAAGACTGCAAACAGTACCGGCCCGGTTCTCAGGCACTTGCAATGTACTATTGTAACGTTAGAAATGTGAATAGTAAATAAAAAAAATACTTATAGATTTAGTTTCACATATGATCTGTAATTTCACCTCTTTATTATTTATATTCATATAAAACTGTAACTATGAAGTTTTTATTAGTAATTAAAATAGATTCCAATTTTTGAGAAACATGCTCCATGAAATCAATTGTCTGAAATTCTGGATCAAATGTACTCTCTTCAGTGTATTCCTTGTGATTCAACTGGTTCAGTAACTTGCCTAATCTACACTGATTTAGTACTTCATACATATGAACAGTTATATCAAAAACCGTGCAAAGCACTACGGTGTACGACTGATGTGAAAGCAATACATACCGGACAAATGGGAGCGTGTAAGGTGCCGCAAGCGTCGAGCAGGGCGTGTCATCCGACGCCGGCGGCGCGCCGCCCGCTCTCCGTGCGCACTCGTCCATCTGGAACACGCGGCTTCAGTTACCAGTGTTACCACCGCCAGATTCCGATCTGACCACACCTTGTCTGACAACTAACCAACAGCAATACAAGGACGCCGGAACTACGTCTACATGAAATTTCAGTGCAAAATATTTTATGGTCAACTTTGGTGCTTGTTGAACTGAACTGTGTTGCTCAAAATGGTGGCAGATAGTCTACCTGATATTATGTGGTCACTGTCGGTCAATGCACCTTTTGCGATATAAACAAGAATTATAAAACGTCGATACGTTCCCGAATGCACCGTCTGCCTGCTTTTGGGGATTTAGATATGGATTTGGGAAAATATAACGTTTTGAAGAGACCTTAGGATTTTCCTTCTTGAAGGCGACGAAACAGGGAATATAATAAGATTTATTTATATTGTTTTTATTGTTTATTTCTTTGGCACAGTAACAATACACAAAATATAATATTTAAAATAATAACAATATAACATAACGCTTAATGTTTTATATCTAAAATAGAATCTAAACTAGTTAAAATAGAAACACAAAAGACAAAAGAATTAGATCCATTGAGTGACACAAATAACGGAAGTCACATAAGATTCATTATACTAGTTATGAAAGCTTTGCAGTTCTTAAATTTACGAATATCTGCTTCGCTTGTATGAGCAGTACACGTAATTTCATTATAAATGTTCTGCACATTCGAGCAAGCGGCTCATTGTAAGAAACATTATTCCTGCGAAGAGGTACTAAGAATTGCTTGCATAGTTTTCTCATACTATGCAAGTAATAGACCATGGCTGAGTTACGGCCTGTCAAACTTATTATGAACAATTTTAAAAATTGTAGCTAGTTCACTGAAATATCGTCGATCCTGAAAACTATTAATTTTGAGAAATGTTAGTCTGTCTTTATATTTAACTAACTAAAGATTCGCACTTGCCCATTCTTGAGACAACGTAACGAACGAAACGCTTTTGAACAGATTCGAGTCTGTTAATAAATAGCTTATAAAAAAGCGACCACACTACAGAACGGTACTCCAGTGAGCTTCTAACTAAGGACGAATAAAGCAGCAGCATATTTTGATGGCGTACAAAAGTTTGAGAACTCTACAAATAAAAGCCATAGTTTTATTAGCTTTTGATACTATAATGAAAACGAAATGATAAGGCTGCATCAAACCAAACACCATGGTCTTTGGTCGCTTCTACACGTTAAGAGGAATATCTCTTATATTATATAAGTAGTTAGTTAGGTTTTTATTTTTAGTGAAAGAAATGAATTTACTTACATTCAACTGCATATTATTGTCAACACCCACTTACCCAACTTATTAATAACGTTTTGCAACTCAATACAGTCCCCGATAGTATAAATGTTGCGAAATATTTTAATATCATCAGCATAAGCTAGGCACTAAAAAGATAACGTTTCAAATAAGTCATTTATGAATATCAGGAACAACAACGGTCCCAAGTTTGAGCCTTGCGGCACTCCCAGATTTGGCTAAAAAAGGAATGGAATCGTAACCGTAAATAGTTGCTAGTTGGGTTCCGTTTTGTAAATATGAAACTAGCCATCTCATTAACGAACCGTGAATGTCCGTGTTCGCCTTCAGTACAAAGTACAAAATGGTCAACCCGATCGAACGCTTTCGCGAAGTCAGTATATACAGAGTCTACTTGAATTCTGTCATTAGATATGATACATAAATACTGAGTATACTCAAATAAGTTTGTAGTTGTGGAACCGTTTGCTTGGGACTAAGATGAGTTACAAAGTGTGAATAAATGTATTTATAAAACAGAGACTTAAATATTTTCGCAAAAGTACAGAATATGGTAATAAGCTGGTCAATTGATATATCTTTTTTGTCTCCCGATTTGTATATGGGCATCATTTTTGCTACTTTCCACAGATCGGGAAAAATCTCGCTAGATATAGATTTATTAAAGAGTATGAGTAACGTGGATATTAGGACAGAGTAACAGAGTTGAATGAAAGCATCGGATGTTGTCGTGGTCCGGCTCCCGTTTGAATATTTAAATGGGCTATTTGTAAGTTAATTTCATTTTGTGAGAATTTAATATCGAATAATTCATTAGAATGACATGGAAAATCAGGTTCATAGCGTGTTGAAACTGATGGTATAGGTCTTCTTTTTTCTTTTTATCGTTCCCTCACTAATGAGGATCGTGACCATATGTGATTTGTCTCCATTTGATTCTGTCCCGAGCCAGTTCAATAGATCGTTGTAGAGTTTCTCCTGTTGCCTCTACAATACTTTTACACCATCGTGTTGGAATTCGGCCCCTGGATCGCTGCCCCTGCATCTGTCCCACGATCAACTGCTTCTCCAACTCATGCATATGTGATCGCATTATATGTCCAAAGAAGCTTAGTTGACGTTCTCTGCATAGAGAGGTGAGTCGTTTTTTGATGTGGAGCTCTTGTAAAATCGATTCGTTTGTCCTCATGGCAGTCCATGGTATCTTTAGCATTCGTCTCGAGCACCACATGGTATAGGTATGCAAATGAAAAGTATGATGAAAATAAATTTGCAATATCTGAGCTACTACAAGCCAGGTGACTTTGGTAATTTAATCATTACCTTTGAAATATCGTTTGTTCCTTTCGTACCTCCAAATCGTAAAATTGTATTTGTAACTACAATTGATATTTCTCCCATTATCTCTCATCTTGCCCCCCCCTGGCTGGTGTTGGCTGGCGACGCCCTTGTCTGTCACTTATTGATATCTGCAATACCATGGGGATTGCAGACTCGCTAGTATATGAGATAATATCAGAAGGTAAATCTTACTCAATCCTCGGGTACACGGTGTAAAATCTCTGGTTTCCCACACAATACGCGATATCAACAGCTCCTCCCAAAGAAAGTGCGAATGAATCACGCTTAAATAATGTCAGGCGCAGTGATAGTAACCCGAGGTAGGCATTTAATCGAGCTCACGGTGCGTTACCTATATAATACCTAGAGCATTAATATGCTCTCAGGTATTACGAGTATTATTTATACTAAGACTGACTCAGACGGACTATATTCTTCAACTTATTGTTTATAAGTTGCATCACGTTTTAACCGTAATCCATTAATAATACAATACAGACCTATATTCAGCGGTGTAGCTATCGTAGGGCAATGTGGTGCAATCAATACACGCCCTTGGCCAACCCTAAAGTTCCTTCCATGCGAATTTATTATTCAGGCACATTATTTAATTTAAAAATATATATATTTGAATAAATATTGCTCAACAGTTAATGTTTTCGAACATTCATTACAAAAGAATACACGAGAATAATGAATAAAAATGTGGAATACTCTATGATTTAGCCCCAAGTTTTTTTACATTTTAATTACTATTTATAGATTTACGTTAATTTGCTTTGAGTTTTCTTTTTTCAGTGGGGCCCTCGGCCGCCTAGATACGTCACTGCTTATAATCACACACGAAACTTTAGTAGTAACAAAATAACATGTTTAAAAATTTTAATACAAAGATAAATTTTATTAAATGTTTTCACGACATTATTTGGGTTCAAATGTTTGTAAAATTAATGAAAAGCTACTACAATTACTTAATTATCTAGTAAGAGGTCACTGGCTTCAGGAATTTTAAACAATGTGCTTAGAACGTAACATGCAACCATGCGACAACCATTTATAGTTGGTAATGTGTGACCCAATAATACCTTCACGATACCTTCGATCGAATTCAGTTTAGTTGATGGACATTAATTACATAAAAAATATCCTGCTTACTTAAAAATTATTTGAATTTCTATTTGAATTTCTATTTCAATTTCTATTTGAATTCTATTTGAAAAGATTATTCTTATTTGAAGAAATTTGAATTAAAATTAGGTTAGTTGGTGTAGTAAAGGGTAATTGATTATGATAAAGCATATCAGAGAGACGAATGAATTATTACAAAAAAGTTTATGAATCATATAATAAGTAATAACAACCCAGGTGTAATCACAGGATACTTAGTTGTGATAATATAATCACAATTAAAACATAAAAAATAAATACCATATAAATATATATAAAATACCATACTCCTGTGGGTCAGTGTATATTGGCACTACAAAACGGAGTGTCAATACCCGCATTAAAGAACATAAAGGCAATTGTCGAAGAGGAGAGACTGAGAAGTCGGCCGTAGCTAAACATGCCTTGTCGGATGGGGACCACGAAATCTGCTTCAGGGACACAAAGATCTTGTCAACCGGGAATCATTATTATTCCCGTCTCAATAGGGAAGCTATTGAAATCTACAAGCATCCCAATAATTTTTACAAAAAAAGAAGAAAATCTAAGACTCCGTAATATCTGGTATCCAGCACTCCGAAGACATCAAGGACACGGGGAAGAGAGACGGGGGGGGGGGGGGGACAAAAAAAGACTCGGTACACACCACACAATCACAACTACCCTCGTCCACTATAAAGCCGACGAGATAACATCTCTCCGAAAGTGACCGCAGCCGCCACTGAAGATGTTAACCGCAGTTGTTGACGAAACGTTTGGAAGAAAGAAAAGAGATTCCAGAAGACCTCGGCCAAATAGCCCGGAAGATTCAATTAATATAAAAAATAAATTTATAATCATTGCTTTTTAAGTTTAAATTTGTTTTTTAATGTTTTAACGGTAGATATCGAACTCGCTTGCTTATAGACGATTTATGACCCAGTTTGCAACAATGTGTACCATAAATAAATGTAGTTATCAGGGAGCACGAAAGTGCCCCCGCTAAGACTGCATCCTTTTTTCAAAGCATCTCAGCGAGCGGATCCTCGTATTATTACACGTATCGTATTATTATTACAATTTCAAAGATGTATGAACAGGAAAAACCATAATTTTGTCACTCATTTACTGATTATCAAAAATGTAAAGAACTTCCAGAGGTGCTAGGAAGCTAAAATTTGGCATGCTGATAAGAGGTTGGAATAAAACTAGGGAAAAATCTGAAAATCGAAATTTTCCACTCTGGTCCCCTCCAAAGTAAGAAGGAGAGGTTACTACCGCGTTAAACTTGATTAATTATGGTAATTTTGAGACATATTAAATCGTGTATGTATAATTCAAACGGCATAGCAAACATTAGAAACAGAGAAGAATAAAAAAAAAGAAAAGTAAAATAACAAACGTTCTTGAGAAGAGATTCGAACGCGTGTACCTACGCGTACCTACTGGCGATTCCATACCGCTGAATTTAAACCAACCAGTAGCACAATAAACTTGACAAAAACACTCTTCTCTTGCCACAATCAATGTATCTCCATAGCAACTAATAATAACTTAAATAAAATCTGTTATGATACTCAGTATGTCACTATAGTACCTACCAGCTAAAACTGGCTCTACACTTGTTTTCCTTTATCACTGAGCTAGCGATAATTGAAAACTTCAGTTACAAAACGATGTGAAATCTATCCCAACAAAAAAAAAATCTGTAATGTTCTTGTCAATCCTCACGACTGTTTGGCCGAAAAAAGTTATGAGATCTAAAAGGCGCCAAGACTTGTTTAGTGGTATTTTACGAGGGTGGATCAAAAAGGTCTTAAAATAAAAAAAATAAAATATTAAAAGACAAAGAAATTCAAATAAAAACATTTTATTTATCTACGTAATCTCCTTGTAACTCGATACATTTAGTATAATGTATTTCTAATTTCTTTATTTCTTCCGAAAAGAAATAATTTAGAGCAGCCATAACAGGCATCATCATCAAATTTTGTTCCACTGATATGCTCCTTTAATTTTGGAAATAAGGGAAAATCACGAGGAGCTAAGTATGGTGAATTCTTAATTTTAAAACCGAAATTCTTAATCACCATATTAAGAAGTTCGGTAATTAAGTTTTGCGGATTGCCTAGAGTGCAACTTTCGAACGAGGATTTTTTTTTCGGAATGGCTAAATTTTTGTTGCTGTAATTGCCTTTCATGAGTCACCGGACATGTATAGCTTAGGGCGAGCGCAGAAGGCGCTCAGCCAGGAGCAGAGTGTGTGCACCAACGAGCCTAAGGGCTGCCCGCTGGTAGACTGGCGCGCGGAAGGAACGGACCGCGGCTTAGGGCGTTGCTTTAGGAGGGTACCGCGGGATCACGAGTCTGTGAATCGGATCGAGGAGCTGGAACATTATCGTTACAAAACAACACGCCCAATGACAATTTTCTTCGACGTTTTTCATTAATCGCTTCACGCAATTTTGGGACCAAATCTGCATATATAATAGGCACCTGTTATCCATTTTCCTTTCAGCATGAAGTCAATAAAAAGGATTCCTTCAATCGCAGAAGACAGAAGCCATAAATTTGCCTGCGGTCGGTGCAACTCGAAAATTTCTCATGGCGAAAAGATGGCCGTTTCCAAGACATGCTTTGTTTCTTCGTTTCAGGATCAAAATGGTGGACCCACGTTTCATCCATGATTACAAAATGACAACAAAATTTATCAGGATCATGCTGAAAGATTTCAAGATTCCACTTTGAAACTCCCAAACGTTGGTTCTTGTTTTCTTCAGTTAACATTCGCGGGACCCATCTTGCCGATACTTTTTTGAACCCTTAAAGTGTTCCGTTAAAATGGATTGAACACTCTGCCAAATGAAATCTTTTGTAAATATTTTATCGTGATTCTTCGTCTTCTAAAACCAATTTCTCCACATTTCTGACGCTTTCTTCCGTGACGGAGGAAGGCCGACCAGAACGGGAATCATTATCACAGCTCGATCTGCCCCTTTAAATTCAGCAACCCAATAAGCGACCGTGGAATGAGGTAAGCATCAGCCCCTAATGTCTAAAAAAAATATCGTGTAGATATTTTTTCAGACACAGGTCCTTTATTGCTGCACGTAACTCGCTTTTTTTTCATAATTGGATATTTTTGTAACAACTCGTTAAACAAAATAAAAATGCTAAAGAGTAGTACGATCGAATCAAGTGACAGTTGACATAAACTAACTACCCTCAAAAAGGTTTCATTAACATGAGTTTCTAAGAACTTTTTGATTCACCCTCGTACTTCTCGTGGCTTGGCCATTTCACGTAAGGGTTCCGTTAGGTTATCAATGGTAAAGATGCACGAATGAAATGGCCAAGCCACAAGAAGTAAAATTCCATTAAACAAGTCTTGGCGACTTTCAGATCTCATAAATTTTTTCGCCCAAACTATCGTGAGGATTGGCAACATTTCACAGAAATGTTTTTGTTGGGATAATACATAGTATTTTAACCAAATGGAAAAGTTTTCATATTAACAAATAAATTGGTAAGTTACAAGTATTCATTTAAATTTGTTATATTCGGTGCTTCAGGTTTGTTAACGAGATCGTTGTGAATCCGAGTCGAGGGTTGTTAACAGAGGGTGAACCCTCGAGCTCCCCACCACTTGGACACGTCACGGACGCTTCTTGATATATGTATAGCACGCGAAAGTTACCGACCCGTGTTAACATACTGGTAGTTACTACCCACTACATTCAAACATTTTTATTTTAGGCAGATTATATGCGGGTGTCACGACTAATTTAAATGTAGTCTATTTTTAACTCGATAAAATAGGTGCGTAAGCCGAAATATAAAGACTTAAAGGTTTATTTTAAAATCAACTGCATAAAAACTAGCATAATTTTTCTGTTATCTATTAATGATATAATTACTGTTATAAGGTTATAATAATAACATAATGTTACTTCTAGTTTAGTATAGTAAAAGGAAGCGACATTTGTTAGTGTGTTTGTTAGTGTACCTTTAATCTTATAAAAATATTGAATCCATTTTAATAGAATTTACACAAATGCATTCCTTGAGTGTACCTGGCTGCATACATCACTCGCCAGAATAATGGTGCTCCGGCCTGGCAGAGAAGGATCGAATGCCGTATCACCCTAGACCAGGGTCCTCATCCGCAAACAGATCAGCTTCGGGTCGGGTAATACGAGACCCAGAGTCATGCGCTTCGTCAGGGAAGTATTCTCCGGGGAGGACATCAACGTGTCTAATCCAGATTTCACGCCATGATTGACGGAGTGCATTGACGGCCTGAAGCAGAAGACCGCTGCTGGTGGTAAGCGTATAAGGCGATACTTAGAAAGGGTGAAGACGTACCAACAGAATCGCCTCTTCATGAGTGACCAAAAGAAGTTCTATAAGAACTTGGAGTGCCCCGAAAAATGGACCGACACAGGCTGAAGTCGTCGCCTTTTGGCACTTTTGGCCTTCGGTTTACAGCACTACTGGCTTAAAGGATTCTGGGAACGCCACGCTATCCTCGCCCAGCAGTTTCAACGGGCAGGGGTCACTACCGAACTTCTAAACTAGCAGGGGTCACTCACTTAGCTCCGAAAAGCGAAGTTACCGCGGTTCCATCCTTGTTCCGCCTCATTACATGTCTTTGTACAATATAGAAGACATTCACATCCATTCTGACCTCCAAAATATCTCGACATATCTCTGAAAATCGAATCATCCTGGAAACTCGGAACGGATGTAGGCACGGTAGTCGCTGTAGCAAGGAGCTGCTAGCAAAGAATCCTCTGAGTATACTCTTGAAGAAGTTGGCGACGAGCTTTCAATTTCGGAGAGAAAGTACATGGATAACCCACCTTCTCTACATGGATAACCCACCTTCTCTACATGGATAACCCACCTTCTCTACATGGATAACCTCAAACTATTCGCCCCCACTACTAACAAACTGGAGCAACTGCTAAAGATCACCAATGACTTTAGCAGTTCCACGAGAATGAAGCTGGGCGTTAATAAGTGTGCAGTCCTGTATGTGGAGAGGAGTCGGATCATTCGTTTCTATGGAGTCGAGGTTGGCTCAAAACCACTTAAGAAACAGAACCGTACCGTATACTCGTACCATTATCTGGGTATGTCGGAATCGATAGGTGTTAAAGAGGGCGACCTGAAATAGCTTCTGAGGTATTTTATGAGCGTATTTATTTTATATTTTATTTTATGACAAAAGTTTTAAACAGCTATTTGTCTGGCCCTAATAAGATACAAGTCTAAAATGGTTGGGTCATGCCCGATCTCATGTACACCTTTGCCGTACTCAGATGGTCTCAGAAGGAACTAGATACCTTGGATAGAAAAGTCCGCACAGACGTGACTCTCCACAGGATGCATGACCAGAAGTCTTTGATATAGTGATTGTACATCACACGGAAATGCGGCGGTCGAAGCCTCTTAAACGCAAAGACCATGCATAACCTGAGATATGCAATCTCCGAAGCTACTTTTTATCGTCTTCGGGTGATAGAATCCGTGGCGAAGTCGTGGCGAGTGACAAAGGACTCACCCCCTTATCCTTAGCCATTGAGCAATAGAAAGACCCGGTGGTGCCCAGCATCTCTGATTGAGAGGCCATATGGAAGGAAAAAAAACTGCACAGAAGGTTCTTCAAGGCTCTCCACTAGCCCCCTATTGCCACAAAAGCCTCCATGAACTGGCTCACTTCGGAGATCTGTACAGGGGTTTGCCTGTGCAATACAGGATTAGGTAATGAAGACACGGAACTATCGGATGGTACATACTGAAGCATGGCACCGTGGACAAAGGCCTAGTCAGAATTTTTTTCCAGGGTGGGGCAAAAGCAAACAATTTTATCCAGGTGTCAATTGATATTTATATTGATACATCAATTGAAAACTAGAATTTTGGCAGATTCCTGGCATTTAAATTGTTATACTGACATAAATAATAATGATCACTGCCACTGCCAATGATCCAACACTAAAGATTATAATTATAATTTAGTTGAATATTAATTAAATAGACTGATTATTAATCTCAGACTAATTTTTTGTTACTCTAATTTTACTCATATTTTTTGTTTTGTTTTATAATAAACTAGCAAAACCCAGCAGACATTGTCCTGCTTGTGTATATTTATTTACCTCTGTGTAAAAAATCACAAATTATTCTGTTTTGCCCTCAATATGATTTTTGGGATTGGTTGAACTGTATAGGAGTTGATGTGCTGCAGCGCCATCTAGTGGTGAGTTACAACAAAGTGGATAGCATAAAACATAACACTTTCATGGTGATCGGTCAAACGGTGTTGAAGTCCTTTCATTTCAGATATACCAACATCCATTTTTATATGTATAGATAAGTCTATTAATCAAATACAAAGTTTCATTTAACAATTTTGACACATTAAAACCACTTACAGAATGAAATTCCCATCTTTTTTATTATTAAATATTGGATATTTTGATATTTATTATATATATTGGATTTTTAGGAACTCTGTTTCAGATACAGTTTCATTATTGATATGTTTTTAATTAGTTTTTTAAGAAATGTATTACTAACTGAAAGCAAAGAAAAATAAAACCAAATAGGGAATAATAGGAACTTTACTCTCATAAAGAAGGAACAAAAAATCTATCAAATCAAATGCAAGCAGCAGGAACTTATTTGGAATTTAAGATGAGAATCTTTTATTTCACATTCCCTTCAAATATTTTTTTAATTTGGACTTTGGGTTTAGGGAGCTCCATAACATACCTAATTTCAAATAATAATTAATACATATCTGTAATGAAGAAAACCTGACCACTCTAAAACTACTGATAGAAATGTTTTTTCCAACACATATTTATTGGATTTAGAAAACAGATCCCCTTGTAACCCTTCATTTACACTCAACAGCAATTTTTTCTCTATTAAAGTAGGTTATTAAAGATGGAAAGTCAAAATTATAAAACAATGATTATTCAGAGTTGGAACTTTCCATCTTTGTGGAACACCTCATATAGGATATTCTGATTTTAGTTTAAATTTAAATACTTGATATGTGCCTAATTTGTGTTTACTTAAAACCATTCAACAACTGAAATGATCAACTGCTGATTACAACTATTATAGATATGAGAAATTATTTTTGGAATTATGTTAATGTATTTTGTTAATCGATGTTGTTGAAACAATGTTTTATAACTACATACCAACATCAGAGTTGGTTCAAAAGGAGTTTAGAAAAATAACAGATGATAGGACAAAAAAATGAAGCACTAATAGATTATTCCTTAAATATATATATATAAGTACTCTGTGCATCAATTACTCTATGCTGCTGTGAGCACTATCTTTCGATTCTCAAGTTTTATTATTTGAAAAAGAAAATAAATAGCCCATTAAATCGGAAAGTGTGTTTGTCTGTTTGTAACCTCTCTAAGAGTAAACTACTGAAGTAATTTCAATTAAAATTTTCAGAGGTAGCCTGAAATTCAGAGAAAGCATAGAATACTTTTATCCCGGAATATTAATTCTTTTCTATAGGAAACGAATAACTTTTAAAATAAAATCCAGGCAAACGAAACCACAGGCAAAGGCTAGTACAATATAAACATCAATTAGTTACTGTGGTCCTGCAAGCACTGTGATTTCATTTTTAAGTTATATTATTTGAAAAAGAAAATATGCAAAAACGGACAGCTTCTTTCCACTGACCTTAAAACAGCGTCACATTTTCTCCAGTTCGTTGTAATCCGGTTTGCCACATCAGTACCGATAATTCACTTCAAACAAATAACTGTATATATCGCCACTTAGCGCAATGTTCACAATTTTTTTTATTAATAATCACGATACCACACACCCACAATTAATGTACACAAACACCATTCAGAAGCTTATTTTCTGTAGACTACTTATAAAACGTCAATAACCCGGGCCAAGCACCTACGACGAAGAGTCGGAAAGTAACAAAGATTTTGTTATTTTTCACTTTCGTTCGCAGTTCGAATGCACTATCATAATTATAGTTATTTTTTTTGTATCTACACGATAAAACTTAGATTTACGTTCACTCAGAAAATATAAAAAAATAAATCAAAAATCCCCCCATGGTCCAGACCAGCAAATCCAATGCATTCACTCACTCGCATCTCACTTCACTTTCATCACTTCTAGCTAGCGTAGAGATGCGCAATTGCGAATGAAAATAATCTAACTATTAACGTTATTCGAATAACAATCACCGTTATTCGAATGACCGTCGATTAATTGTTAATGAATTAATTCCCTTTATTCGATTATTCGAGCTAAATGATCAAAATCTTAGAGACGTTGTTCTAGCGTTATAAAAATGAGCGCTGAGTAGTCCACGTCGAGCGTCGAGTGAGCACCAATTAATCATTCATTACGACTTGGAAGCATTGTGAAGTTATCAACAATAGAGAGAAAAATCTGTAGGTACATCTTGGAAAATGTCACTTCAACCGTCATTCATATGGGGCTCCACTGAAAACCACTGTCATAGACTTCTGCTGCGGCATAAATGCTGAGTGGAACTACCTTTTGATATCACATTGCATCGCTGATGCTTTCATAATGAAAGCATCAGTTTCATTTTACAGCAATATATGTGTACTTATATTTTATATTCTAAATATACGCTTTTCAGTTTTTTTTTATAAGAAAACGCGGCAAACGAGCATACAGTCCACCCGATGATAATTGGATACTGTCGTCCATAGACATCCGCGATACATGCCAACATCAGTTCAGAATGACAAACGACCTCGAATGCGCTGGCTACCTTTGCAGATTAAGGAATGGATTGGGAAAATGGGGAGGAATACAAACCTACAAGTACCTGCTTGAACGTTTGATGTTATTATTTTACTAATACCTAAGTACTGAAGTTGTTCTCTGCACATCTTCCACATTGAATAGTAGAAATAAGTGCATTATTGGCAGTAAGATTGAAGTCATGCGACTGTTATTTGGCTATGCGGCTGTTTATTCGTCGATTATTTGTTATGGAACAAACAAATAGTTGGCCTTGTGTCTCCGGCGCATTAATAGTAGTTTGTTTGCCTGTAATTTCCGTCTCTATTAATGTCTCGAATTAATGAAATAAGTTGATACATATTATTTGAAATGTGTATTGTGATGAAAAGTAAAATAAAAGTAAAGATCTACTAACAACTTACAAAAATTTTGAGTTACACCTGTTGTTATTTTACAATAATAAGCATAAACAATTGCTATAAAAATGAAATAAATATTATTCTCATTTGTACTCTGGCTAAAGGAATTTATAGTTTTTATAAAAACTAGTATTGAAAAATATAATTCAGTATTGTCAAATTTTATTAGGTCTGTATCAATGACGTAAAATTTACCTTGTAAATAATGGGGAATAGTTGCGCGATACCTTTCCTTGCAATCGATGAGATAACACCAAGATCAATGATCTGGTTCACCTGATCATGATCACACTAACAAAAGAAAAATTGCGTACGGACTGACGGATCATATACGGTCGATTCATCCGGTCAGTAATTTAATTCTATCGGTCGCATTGATTTTATTCCGACCTTGATTTTTTTTACATTATTTTTATTCATTTTGTCGATTAATCGACTTTCTAATAAATAAATAAAGTTCAAATTATTCGATTATAATTTTATTCGCAATAAACGAAAAGCAGCTCATGGCGGCTTTTCATCAGCGAACACATCGATAATACTCAATAATTCGATACTTTTATTTCGATGCTTTTATACCGAGTGCGGGATTGTATTCTAGCAAGTTTCTTCCAAAAGCTAATCCATTTAATTTTTTTACGTTATGAAATTCCATACGTTAATTTTTATTAACTATTTTATGAGGAAAATAATAATCTTCTAATTTCTACTTTACTTGTACTAGAGTGTTTAATCAACGTTATCGATATTTTAGCCACAGACTTTGTAATAACGTCCTACACTTTTGTAGGGATTTAATTGAGACTTCGAATTTCCATATCGTATTTTCAGGGAAACTTCAACATCTACGGCAAGTAGATCGAGAAGATAGGTACTTACGGGAGAAAAAAGGTTTTGACTAGTAACTTATTTTAATGTTGGCCCAAAAAGATTAATAAAAAGTAATGCGGGCCGCAAATTTAAATGCTATTTTGCCAAAAGTAGATAGGTCCAACGTTGTTTTAATAAAACTTAATAACAACGCAACCATAAAAACATAACGCATCCTAATGAAGCAAAATAAACCCAGTCTGCATTATTTTCTGGCTACTTGTAGGTATGTTCACTAGACCCACCTTATCACTGGTCGGTGAAAAAGTCGAGAACCGTCCATTCATTCTACTCACCGTCAAGAAAGTAATTCAAATAGATTGTCATTTTTTGTGTATCATTTAATTTGTAAACTAGTTTTTGTTTTGCGCAGGCAGGCACGTATTTAGAACATTGGTTAGCCAACAACACATGCGGAAATTTATAAACTTTTCATGTGTTCATAAATTGGTTAATTTGGTGATTTTAACGTTTATATTCGTTATTGAGAGTAAAGCCGGATTTAGTTACGGCGTGAAGTCCCACGAACACGAGTGTGGATGGTCTTCTTCTCGCGTTCTAGGTTCTTGTTTTTCCGGTCGGAGTCTGTAATCTGTGGCCGCGTCAGAGGTTTCGCGGGCGCGTAACGGGAACGACTGTGACTATTGTGAGTTTAGAGAAGTGTTCTCGGGGCACGCGGGTTCACATTATGGATTCCCGGCGCGGCTTCACAGTGTGAGTGTAGAGCCGGCTTAATTTTTTTTTCTACAATGTATTTGCGGTTAACGTCACCTATTGAATAAGTTGATAACAAACTGGAAAGCAGTTTGCATTTCTTTTTTATACAATAAATTAAATATACGGGTATAAATTTATAACGACCCATCCTGGTTTCCCTTAGGTAGAATAACGATTTCCTAGGGAACCCAACATGGTCATGTCCGTTTATCTACATAGGTTTAGTTTCCTACAAATGGAAGAATTTTTAGGAAAATCATACTCTTATTTTTATTATATACCTACCGTATTAGTATAATTTCATAATCGAGGATTTTGCTGCAAAAAGAATTAGGTACACAAAGATAAATCCTACACAATTTGTTTTTAAACAAATTTTTATCCGACAGGAAGTCGAACTTGGGACATTTTGCACAGCAAGCAGAGGCATTACCCAGTAGGTGTCACTATCAGCCTGTCTCTCCACTGCTAGATATAGACCTCTTCCAAGGATCGCAACTGCACACGGTCCTGTATTATACAACACACAATCTGATCCGGCTCAAAAGACTAGCTTGTTGTGTGTTGTCTATTATGTATAAAGAAGTATAATAAAAGGCGGTGATTACTATAGATACGAATACTTATTTAAGAAGATAAAATGAATAAAATAAGAATGGTTATGCGTCGCTATCCGTTCGTTGAGAGTCGGCTGTTGGCCGCAGCGCCGGCTCTAGCCCATGTAGCGCCCGGGTGCAATCAATACCCTGGCGCCCTCTAGTAGGCGCGCGATCAAAATGGAATACTTACAGTTATATTTTCACCAGTGATCGGAAATTCGGGTGCAAATGGTACAATTATAAATGATGTTGGGAAGCAATAGGCCGTTTACTTCGCTTGCGGTACGCCCCCGTGGAGCCACGGGGTAGACTCGAAAGTAAAAAGTATTTTTTAGCAAGGGAGGGCTTACAAGAATAAAAAAGCACAACTTTGTCGTTTATTCAAAAATATTTAATTTAAAAACTAAATGTAAATCACAAAACAAAGTAATTATGGATAAAATTTCGCAGACACACACACAACCGAGTTCACATTGGTAATTTTAGTGAGTGTAAATTATGTACATTGAAACCTTTGTTAGCTCAGCTTAAGGGCAAGCACAGGAAGCTTACTTAACTAGATTCAATCAGGTCTTCTCCTAAAAAGACGCAAAATATCCATAATTACATCATTCATTACATCTTTTCGAAGTATATTCTCCGGGGACGCTTCGGCACAAGGAGGTTCTTCGATTACCGACGACGAAGACAGCAGCGGCGGCGGCGATCGAGAGACGAGTTCTGCTGTAGAATAATCTTGGTTTTCTTGCGTCTCCAGCAAGTGTTCGTCTGAAGATGGACCGGGTCGAAGAATAAACTTTTCGATAGACCTTGTATTCTTTTTCAGAGATACTTCCTTCTCCAAATTTCTTTTCCATTTCTGTGCACCAGAAAGTTTCTTTTTTCCATCGCCATCAGACATCTAAAATGAATAATAAAGTAAGTATGTAGGTGATTAAAAGTATAGTATTTTAGGCAGTAGTAGGTACTATCGATGTAAATTAGTATAGGTCCAGATACATCGTTGCAACTAGGTATTATAAAACACATATCAATCAACGTAGGTACCTACATAAAGCAATCTAACAAAATTTAAAAAATAATGAAGAAAGTCAATACATATACACCGTGCAATTTAGGTCGTTTAAATCCCGTGGCAAAGTGATTAGGTATCAGTAATACCTACAATCAGTTAATGCAAAAAAACGACAGCAAAAGTCGTATTTTGAAATCCACGATTGACGGTCACCACGGGAGATGTGGCATCCGCAGTACAAGCGATGGATTTCAAAATACTACTTTTGCTACAATTGATTTGTCGTTTTTTGCATCAATTGATAGTAGTCCTGATCACTCTGCCACGGAATTTAAACGTCCTAAATTGCACGGTGCATTTAACCTAACCGGTAAAAAACTCCGACAGAAATAAATAAAAATTTCTAACTGTTCTGAGATCCAGATATGATGACCCTGGTCATCATGGGACCTTCAAAATCGTGGGTGTAGTGTAGGATCTTATCACTTAACTGAACATTCATTTTCTAACCTGAAGTTTCTACTTGTAATAATGCCCAAGATCCCTTCAACCACCATGGAAAAAGCTTAATATCTTGGGAACCTCTGAACTAATTTACCTACCTACACCAAATATAGCTAAGAGCCACCGCAAAGAAAACTGCTATTCAAATAATAAGAAAATCGTACTCAAATCGGTTCACCCGTTTAAAAGCTACAGATAGACACACAAACCCACATGTTTTAAAACTTCGTCGGTCAGAGGTTACAAATAAGACCTAAATAAATACCTAGGTATACTAGTAGGCACATGGTACATATTAAAGCACTTTAACTTACCGTTCTTCCACACTGCACTAGGAAAAACAGATGAAAAATTCGAGGTAGGTTCGTATCTTCGATATCACTATCAGTCAGTTATCTTTGATGAGCTCCGACCCCGGTGAAAGTCGTAATAATTGTGATAACTAATAACCAGTCCAATACTTACCTTTTATATCATTTAAATCAAAAGAAAAGCCGATTTATTTCATATTTACGTGTTTACTCAAACATAATACTTGATCCATTTTATCAAGGCTTATTTCGCAAAACTACGGTGTAGCGATAAAACAAGATGCGGCACGCGTACACGCGCCTTTGCAAAGTCCCTGGCAATTTAAATTTTATATTATATAAAGCTCGTCATTCTAATACAGCTGAATTCTCAATGATTGTCGGCGTCTTTTCAAACAAATTAAAACAGATGCCGGCAATCGGCATGCATGCGCCTTTGGTAGAGATACGCTAATATAGTTTTTAAATATCTGTTTTAAGGCTGATTTCACGTTGAAACCAAAGCTATTGTGTAGAGGGTGGAAAAATGACTAAATTATTTATATTTTTAAAGCCACTCGTGGCGCGTCTTGCTACAGGCTACCGCCGCAGGCGTCGGCCATAACACGGACGCAGGGTCTTTGAGAGCGCCGCGAGCGACGCAGGCTCTTCGGAAGCGTCGCGAGCGGCGCTCGGCGTCCCCTAAGACCCTGCGCCCGTGTGCGCCGCACACCCTGCACCATAGGTAAAGCCGACACTGGTTGGCCGCGCCCGATGATTCACTGAAAGCAGCCGAGCTCGGCCGATGTTATCCAAGGATGCCGTATCTAAAGCGCGTGTCACGTGCAGGAAAAATTTCGATCATTGACATGAGGTCAGCCAAAACTGGACGGTAAAGAGATTTGTATGAAATTGTCGATCACCGACCACTTTACTAGACCCTCTTTACCGTCCAGTCTTGGGTGACCGAAATTCTTCCTGCTCTTGGCGCGCGCTTTAACAGTGGTCTCATTCGAGGACTCGTCTCCTCCCGTAATCGATTATCGGTCCTAGGTTACCAATATGGCCTACCCACTACTACTTCGTTTGCTGATCCTTTGAGCTATATTGGCAAATTTAGTTTTGTCGAATTTCTTTTCGTTACGAATTTTGTTCAGCAAAAACACTCTGAGCATCTATTTCCATAGGTCGTTGAGCTACTTTGAATTTGTGAATTAGGCCTACCGTCAGAGACCATGCATGTTTCGGCACCATACGTTATAATGAACAGGATACACTGATTGAAGACTTTCGTCTTCAAACAACTTTAGGTATTGAAACTTTAGGAAACATAGGTATATCTAAATTGTATTTATTTTTCAACGTAATCACCTTCTAATCTAATACACCTTGAATAACGTTTTGAAAGTTGCTCTCCCTTGGGAAAAAAAGGCTTGATTCTGGGTATCGAAAAAAATTTTTTTATTTCCTCGCGTAGTTTTTTCATAAATGTTGCGTAATACTCTCCAGTTACTGTCTGTCCTTTAGTTAAATAAAATCGATCATAACCTTCCGCATCTCACAAGACCGAGGCCATTATCTTCCCAGCGGACGCAGAGACCTTGAATCTCTTGGCCGGCGGGAAGGACGATCTTTCCCACACCTTACTTTGGTTCTTCGTCTCCGGGTCAAAATGGTGAACTCACGTTTCATCAACGATCACGAAACGTAGTCGAAAAGATTCTGGGTCTCGGGCAACAATTTCCAAATTATGCTTTGAAATGTCTATTCTTGTTTTCTTTTGTGCGTCTGTTAACATTCGAGGAACCCAACGCGCGGCCACCTTTTTGAATTTTAAGGTACGAGTTAAAATGAACCGAATTTAACGAAAGCTTCATAATCTCAGCTAAATGACGAATAGTTACAGGTCGATCTGTCATAGCAATTTCTTCAATTTATTTTAACGTTGTCTTCAGTAGCTGCGGTTGTTGGACGCCCAGAGCAAGTCTCGTCGTTACAGACGGTTCTGCCTCGTTTAAATTCCGCGCACCAGTATACTACTGTAGAATAAGACAGCATTGTCTCCCAAAGTAGACTGCAATTCTTCAAAACCAAGTTTTGTAGAAAAAAAATTCAGGCAGAATTATTTAATAACGGTACGAACTTCCATTTTCTCCATTTTGCACACTAATAAAATTCCCGCCAAATGTAAACAACGAAAAAAAATATTGTTTTTTTTTTCTTTAGCACTGGCTACATTCCTATAATTTAATGTAAAGTATCCGATTCCAGAAACTTATTGATCAACCTAGTATAGGCGACGAATGTCTTTTGGCCTTTACTGTAATTGGATAAGACATTCGTCTAAAACTTCTACTGAATCGCAGGACTGTGACCAGTCCAGGGACAACGCGTTTGTTGAAGATAACTTTTCGTTGCGATGTCGTTATAATAGCAATCATTTTATTACTAATAATGATGTAGACGTTGCTTATAATACTATTCCTATTAAAGTTACTATACCACCTATAACAGCTACGTTATTATTATGAATGCAATGCAATGTTATTCAATATCAGCTTATAACGTCTCATTGCAGGGTACACAGTTCTAGTAAGTCACTAGGGATCTCGTGTGGTTTCTGGGCCTTGTAATATTCTTTTTTAATAATAATTGTAATATTATTAAAGAAGAATTATGTGAAAGGTCGTAATAAAAATAATGTTAGGCCATCTTACCTACGTCTTCGAATCACATTAACAAGAATCTATGAGAGCAAGAGGTGCAGTGGAATCTCTCTCTCACAGTACCTCATCGAAGATAAGCGGTTGACTATAGCACATTTCCGTCTTGAAATTGCAACTACAAAACTGCTTTAATTTAGATTACGCACTCTTCTGCGGCTACTGTTGACAATAGGTAATAAATGTCTGTGATACATTCACCGAAATATCTCATTTGGTTCAGACATTCCGATGGACACAAAATTTATATTGCATGTCACTTCTTTTTTAGTGCTATAAAAATCTGAAAATAATTTATGTGTACTAAATCTTAGTATCAATTAGGTACTAAATCTTCATGAATTCAAAATCAAAATATAAAGCCTACAACTGTTTTTCTTTGTTTATGAAGAGGTAGCAAATAAATCCTTAGATATCAAATAGGTAGTAAATTCCTGTGATGCATTCACCTAAATATCTCATTTGGTTCAGACATGGACACAGACATGGTCCATCATTCTGATGGACAGCTTAAATTGTACTTCGTAAAGTACATTTACTCTATAACTTTCGTTTCATTATACTTTAGTCCAAGCTGTTACCGTAGAAAGTCTCTACTTAATGTCATTTTACAAAAAATAGTAAAAAATAGAAAAACAGCTCATAGAGCGTCAAAAACGCGCTAAAATTGAATTGTTCAAATCTCGAGAATTAGCAAGCACATCAAAATTTGCCTGATACAAGTTCCTCTAACCAGGACCTATTTTAGTGACATAATTTTAGTCCAGTTAATTTTACGTTTAATTTCTATTTACTACATATTAATTTTCTTTTATAATCCGTAACATATTCTTTATAATAATATGTTAAAACCACATTAAAATCGGTTATTTCAGATTATTCTCGAAATCCTATACCTATACATATACCTAACATCAGTTTACAAATCTGTCAGCCTACCATAGCTAGGCGGTGGAATACATTAAAAATAATTATTTAAAGTTGGAAATTAGGTTTAATTACCAAAAAAGTTGACTTTTTAGATTATATTTAATGAATTATTTGATATTATAAAATAACACAACAACCCCCCCTTTCTTTCCTAAGGAACCTGTCCTTTGGCTTCTGCCTCCCTCTTGGCAGTCCTTTCCAACGAGACTCATCAGAACGTTTCTTATATGCCTTTCTAACGCGTCTTGTATGAGTTCTGTTCATTACTTTATGGCTGGCCCGTGAACTTTGTGATTGTACTCTTGCACAATCACATGGCATTCCGGTACGCGTGACAGTATCCATGGCCATGGGACATTTGCTCTTTTTCTTGGTGCACACATCGTAGCATTTGTCTGGATTAGGACAGGGCGGCGCTCGAGGTCTATGTTTGTGGACACAGCATGTGGGTGCCGACACACACGGCTTTAGAGTCTTATCTGAGTATGCGACTAGAACATAAAATGATATTTTAGAAATATCTCTATATCCATTTACTAAGTCTACATAGTAAATATCAGAAATGCGACTACCTTTGTATATTTGTGACTAACTCGAAACAAAAACTAAGTATATAATACAATATTTTTATATGGATTTTACTGGTGTGTAAGATGTTATTCAGAACCTTTAAAATACTGGGGAGAAGTTTTGAAACATATAATGATTTCTTTAAAACCTTTGACGACTTCCCGGGCGAAATTGATTTTAAGTGCGCGAGAGTCGAAACCCACTGGCAAACTGGTCTACCAATGTATACTTACTTAGGTACAAAAGGCAGTATCTACGCGAATGACACCAGCAGACTCACACACTCAAAATAACTTTTGTACCGCAAAGTAGTACTTTCGCTAGAGCCCTTTAGTACCTAGGACAAGAATTCATGGCATAGCTGTCACTGAGGTAAACTTGTCTGCTGAGGTCACAGATACTGAATTCGCAGAATTCTAATAATTTATGTGGCATATGGCGTTGACAAGCCCGTGTTAGGCTAGATTAGAGCCGATTATTGTAAAAATAATCAAACTTAAGACGAGGTAGTCACCACAGCTGTGTGCTCCGAAGCTCTATTCCAATTCTACAAATTTTGGAAGAAGAAAGTTTATATTGTTCAAATATTATTTCAATCAATCAACTTTAAAATTAACATAAAAAGAATGTTTCATTTTGACTTGTAAAAAAACACTGGGTTATGGAAAAGAATATGCAGTGCGTTACATCTTTTCCAATCGATCTTGGCAGAATACCAGTGTCGTGATCTACTTCACGGGCCACAGTAACTGGTCTTGAAGCATACCACGGTAGCTGAGCTAGGTATGTAACCATTTCATTACATCGCCACACAAATATTCCCTTCTTATCTCTGATTGCTGTTTTAGAAAATATTGCTGGTTAATGTATCTGTAATTGCTATTGTTAATGTGTTATATCTATAATGTGTAGCAATGAAATAAAAAATATATAATTTTTCCTACTGCTAAGAAGTCAACGCAATGGTCGTGTACTTTTGAAATAGATTTTGCACTAGTTTTAAAAAAATGTCACTAGCTCGGCGGTGAGAGGAAAACATCGTGAGCAAACCTGCATACTTGAAATTAAAAAATCTGGAGTACCATATGTGTACCTACCAATCCACACTGGGCCCGCGTGATGAATTGCGGTCCGAAAACCCATCGTGATTTACTAGGGGAGGCCTGTGATCGGTAGTGGGACATTAAAGGTTGATACAAGATAATGTCAGACAGATAAATGTGTTTCCACCGTAATACTTACTCATCGCGTTAGTCTAACTAAACCAATTAAATGGGAATTACTCCAGTGGGAAATTATTTGCCTATTACAAGCTTTCATGCTTTTATAGAAAAAAGAAGGCGGCAGACGAGCATACAGTCCATCTGTTAGTAAGTAGATACTGTCGCCCGTAGACATCCACAATAGTATTGTTATTCTGAACTGATGTTCAGAATGACAAACATTATCACGACTCCGAATGGTGGAAATCTCCCCCGCATCGCCCCTATCATCGATGGCGATCAGTCATGAGACTCATACTGCCGCTGGGTTAGCTTCGGTGCTACTCCAGAAGAGCACTTGTATGTACAAAGAAAAAAAAAGGTTCTCAATAACAATCTTGTTATATTGACGTAAACAGGACTTGCTGCTTATCTCAGATTTATTACACATTTGATTAGTGGCGTAATTGGTACAATTTGTATTATCATATATTAGTTCAAATTTATCTATTGTATAGTCGGCTACAGGTCAATCTATACCCAAAGGTATACTATGATTTATCTAAAATTTTATGGTTTTGGGTACATCAGCATGTTGCCGATTATACATACGTTGAAAAAAAAAACAAGTACAACACATTTATGTAAATGGTAAATGTTTCTTTCAAAATGGAATCACTACGTGCTTGAAGTTAGCGTATTTCAAACGGTTTTTTTCTTTGGTTGCACATAGATAATTTTTACGTATCAGATCCCACTTATCTACTGAATTATTTTTTCTTATCTACTTCTATAAAAGTGTGAATTGTAAAAATTAAGTAACTGAATCTTTCTCTTCGTAAAGTCTATAATATTTCGCAGCACCCACGTTTTACTTTAAGTCTGCCTCTGTGCCCTTTTCCCGCGCAGCATTCTGATTTCGACCTCTTTCTACCCTTTTTTTTTACATAATTCAAATAGGTATGGCTTCCCGTCAATCTATCTTTTTTTTTCATTTTCGACTCTTTAGATTTTACTTTTAGAAAATTTTTGATAGCAGCTTCATTCCGGGAATTATTAGCTCCTTTAAATTTGCCACAACTGGCACACTTCGCTTTTGATCTCGTTGCTAATATGGAGACGGCGCTCTGACAAGGCTTTATGCCTTTTGAAATAGTTTTCTTGAGGCATTTTTCTGGATTTTTACATGGGGGCGGGGTTGGATGGCATCGCATAGGTTGACAGGATGCTGTTGGAGTGCATGGCGGGTGCATAGAAGGTGCCATGATTGGTATAGTCTTCAATCTGAAAGCGAAATTTATCAAAATAAGATAAGCAAATTTCATATAAGTGTCTAACTAGTTAATTCTACAGCTAAATAGAAGCCAGCGCCGTCGAAATAATTGATCCGCCAAAAAGTTAAAAAGTGTGGACTTACCTAAGAACAATGTAGCCGCCATTATATTCACTAAAAATATAACTGATCGCGGAATTATGTCGAGCAATATAAATAAACCGTTAATGTTGTGTTGTTGTTGTTCAAAGTGTTAATGCGCAGTAACGGTGAATAGGTAATCTGTAGTGATACTCACTGTACTTATTACTCATGTTAGATAGCTATTTCTGATGGTATGCCCAGATTTTCCGCTAGCTTCGATTTTTACACTAAAGTTAAAAGAAAAAATATATTTTATATATCTATAATTTCTGTATAAATATTTTCTAGGTTATACACATGCACAGCCAGAAACATTAATTAATATTTTTTCTGTAAGACAAGTACCTATATTAAACGCTCTATATTTATTAAAGGGTATTTGATTAGATTTGTATTAAAAAAGTGAACTTACAAGTTAAAAAAATATATATATTCACTATGCTGCTGACTGTACTGTATACCTTACTGTACAACTTTGTACAAAAGTTCAATGCCTGTTACGCTTTTTTAAATATATCTGTATGTAGTACACTTATTTGATAGCACTAGAGTAAAACATCCCTTGTCACGACAAATATAGACTGTTTCTAAATAATATTCAAAACACTAAATAGCGTAATAGGTCCTCGACCGTTAGCACTCGTTAGACACTTTAAACCAGTATTTAAGTTGCGCTAAATGATTACTGTGTATTTACCTCTTTCTCTCTCTAGCTATCCACCAAACAATAAAAATCGATCGTTAACTCGTCCAGACCGATTTCAGTAGATTTTCTACATAACAATTGAACTTTTGTATAGAATTTCTATAAGATAGATTCTTTTGCATAAACGGCAGTCAATTTTCACGAGGCTGGCTTCCTTTATGTCTTTATAAGCTACTTCTACAGGTTTTTGTACAAAGCTGTCAATGGCGATGTCTATCTACTGAAAGTTATGTTGTACAATTTTTATTAACATACCCATAATATTTGAAAAATGTCTGTTATCGTTACTGTATCATTTCGATGAATTTTGTATTTAGTATTTACTATTTTACTAAAATTTTAACTGCCACAACACATAATTTTACATATTGATCTTCTTTTTTTAACATTGACAATTTCACTATTTCTTCTTTTTCTATAAGGTCAGTCACGATTCTAAGTTTTGTTATCAAGGAGGTAGTAAAAAGGCTTGTCAATTCCCACCCAATACCTCTGGTCAATTGGTTAAACGAAAGTCAAAGGTCTTATAGCTACTGTTGTAGATTATTTCCACCTTTGCAGAAATATTTAAACATATATACGTAATGGATTTAACCTCACCGTATGTAAAAAGCTAGTCTCCTTGTTTATTTGATTACGTGCATCTTTCAGCAGCATCTGAAGGCTTTGGGTACTCCTACACGTAAAAGGCGGGAATAGACGTATCTTGGTGTGTTAACTACATTTTTTTCTTTTATTTGTTTGAACTTTAGTGCACAAATAAACATTGTACAAAAGCGGACTTAATGCTTAGTGGCATTCGCTGCCAGTCAACCTTTGGTTTAACAGAAATACGAAGGGCGGTGCATCGCATGCAATATAAATATATATACCCATATAAATACATACAACAATAAATTATCACTATAAATATAATATCACCGAAGCAACTTTTTAAATGAAAATTTAGAAGACGCTTTCCTAATGTCTGTGGGAAGTGTTCCAGGGTGTTTGATAGCCTGAGCTGCGAAAGAATTGGACATATAGGAAGCTGGTGCGGAAATACAGGACATGTAAGGAAAAATTCTCATGAGAGCGAAGATAGCGAGTATGAGTGTTACCCTAAAACTGAATTTTGCATTTCAGCTATTAAGGGGACCGTGAAATACCGAGAAAATAGTGTATAGTATTCTTACATACTTACTCTGACGGACTGGAAGCCATTTAAGCTGAGAACGATAAGAAGAGATGTGGTCATACCAACGATGAAACGTATGCAGTTATTAAGAAGACGATCTAGTTTACTAAGAAGAGTTTGGCTAATGTCAGAGTAACATAGCTCGGCGTAATCAAGGATAGGCAACACTAGGTTCTGTACAAGCAAAACTTTGGTAGCGGTCGGGAGTACATTTTTGAAACGTGGTCGTGACCTTGCGACTTATTTCAGCCACCTGCGGATTTCAACCGAGAGTGTTATCAATCAATAAACCGAGTTCTTTAGCTTGAGAGTAATCACTTTCAAGCTATAAATTAATAATTAGGAACTACTATAAATAATTAGGAATTATTGTATTGTTATAAATTAAAGGTTGAATTGATTTCCTCTCTAGCCAGGCGCCGAGGGCTACCGAGGATCATCGATTGACACTTGGCGGGATTGACGGCCACACTAAATGCGTTGCACCGGTCAAAGATATTCCAGAGGTCATTTAGTTCACAAGCTAATTTGTTGAGATCACACACACTACCTTGAGCATATAATTGCAGATCATCAGCGTACAGAATGGTAAGAGCAAGTGGTCTTACCATCAGAAACCGCAAGGCGGTATTCTCTACCTCTAATGTTTTCAATATTTATCAATTACGAGTAAACTTCAGTTAGTTAGTCGTAATTGATAAATATTGTACTTCAGTAAGTTTAGTCGTATTTGATAAATATTGAACTTCAGTAAGTTTAGTCGTAATTGATAAATATTGAACTTCAGTAAGTTTAGTCGTAATTGATAAATATTGAAAACATTAGAGGTAGAGAATACCGCCTTGCGGACCCCTGCAAACAATTCGCACCAATCGGAGAATGACTCATCGATGCGAATCGCCTGCCTGCGTCCACGAAGATAGGAAGAGAACCAATTAAGAGTGATCAATTGAAGAGAAACTCAGATGTTTAAGAATGGCAAGAAGAATGTCGTGGTCAACAGAAATGCGTTATAAAAATCGATCAAAATCAGAATAGTCAACCGCGACTCCTCCATGCCATACCTAATGTCCAGGCCTGAATCAGGATTGAAACATATTAATTACATTGTGGCTATATACACAGTCAGAAACTTGAGAGTGGACTGCGGCTTCTAAAATTTTAGATATAAAAGGGAGAATAGAAATAAATCTAGTCATTGAGAACAAAATGGACAGCTTTTTTTAGGAAGAGGAAGTACGTAGGCATTTCACCAGTTAGAAGGAAACTCCAGAAAATAAAGAAAAATTAATAACATGAGTAATAATAGGAAGAATATTTTTAAGTATAAGGGATATCATAATTCTACTAACGTTATCACACCCCACAGCCTTAGTTGTAATAGAGCTAAGTATCTTACGAATCTCCCCATCAGGAGAATCCCGACAGGAGAAAAGCTAAAGAGTCAGTGTTGAGATTTAGCATGGAAATTATTTGAGAAATGGTATTACGCTTAACGGAATCATCTAGAATAGTCACAGAACAAAAATGTGTTGAGGTCATTACAAGCAATAACGAGGCTGCATTACGGTCAGTAATTAGATTTACCTAAAGTAAGGGATTTCAGTAATTTCCAAGTATCTGTCGGCGAAAAATTAATAAAATTATTATGGATGTAACGGCGTTTAGCCGCTCTTATCATCTGGTTGCATCGGTTTCTAGCAGACTTGAACATGGACCAGTTACTGTCGTAATGATTATTCTTATACCTAGAAAAAGTACGTTAGCTGCTCCTAATGTGTCGTACTAATCCAGAAGACTACCTTGAAATGTACTGCATTTCCCACTTTATCTTATTTCCCTAATGTACGTACGTGTTTCGGTAGTGAGTGAGATGTGCCAGAGCCCATTCCCATCCTATCCCTCCCCATTTCCCCAACCCCTTCTCCAAATCCATTCCTATATCCAAAGGTAGGCAGCGCATCCGGGGGCGTGCCAACGTTTGTCATTTGGACTAATGTTGGCATGTATCACGGATGTCTACGGGCTACAGTATCCACTTACCATCAGGTGGACTGTATGCAGGTCTGCCACCTTCGTCCATAAAAAAAAAAAATAGTAGATGTGTCCCGCTCTTACTATGCTTTGGGAGTTAATTTTGTAAGACGCGTAAATCAAGTGGTGTGGCGAGAACCCTGGAGCAGAGTACTGGTTAAGTTTAACAACATGGTCAGTGGACGACACAAAGATTAAATCAATCAGTGAATCAACATCATTCGTGTTATGGTGTGTGGAATGCAATGGAACTAAATGAGAAGTCTACTGAATCCACGATTGAAGTAGTTCTCGCGATCGAATTGTATCCCCAAAAAGATTAGTGTTGAAGTCACCCATGATCACGTGATGCTAATACTCCGAGCCAGAAGGACAGAAGAATCGATTCCAGATTGAAGAAATAATTAATGAATGGAGGGAAATATACTAATCCTAGAACAACTTTAATCCCACTGATTCAGCAAGCATGAAAGATAGTTCTGGCGGATAGGCGAATTATCATCAATGAGGTAGTCTTCTTTGAACATCAGTCATGACTTCCATAAAGCTTCTACGCAATGGGCGCTAAGACAAGGAAGCGGTTCAACAGTGGCTTCGCGACCAACCTTCTTCTTGGAAGGAATACGCAGGCTTGTGGACTGCTGGACCAAGTGTATTGCCAAGGGAGGAGACTGTGTTGAAAAATGATGTACATATTGAAACCCTATTTTTGTGTAAATAAATGGTAGAACGAAGTGTAGATAATTTTTGACTCGCCCTCTGATGTCTCAGATTGCTTGCGAATTTCACCGTTATAAATGGTTATGAGAGGTTATTACATAAGAGAGGTTTTAAATACTTTCTCGAAATTATATCAAATAATTAAAAATCTTTCTTTATACTGAGCTAAGCCATTTATTTTTATATTAACAACACAATTTATTATTTATTATATTTGTGTACAATAATAATAGAATAAATCTTTATCTAACATAGTGCATTAGCCTAGCATAGTAAATTAACTTTTAGAAATAGTTTTCATGTAAGCAGACAAATTATACAGTCCTTTACTGGGCGAACAATTACATTTTCAGCTTTTTATACTATGCAGGACAGTGAAAATATAATTATAACGAGAAAATATATACATTAAATATATCAAAACACAGACAGTCCGTGATTTTAATATTATACAAACAGTTATAAAACATGGTAATTATATTTTTGACATTTTATAAATTTCTTTATACACTTTGCATTAATGAGGCAAAGTGCTGTTTGAATCAGTCCTTTTTATAAATACATTTTTATATTTTAATAGTACAAAATATGCAAATTAACGCAGTGTTTCAGTTGCCATGTTGTACAAAAATATGTTACAGGCTCAAACACACTACTCTCGTAAAGAACTCTTTCCCAAAATACAGTAGGAATGTTAACGAATATACAAATATGTAGATATTGACTATGCTGAATACTACATACGAAATTAAAGCAATATGTACTTACTAAATTGTTAATACCGTGTATATATAGTTACACTGTACTGTAGTTTCATAACATTCTTTATTAGCAGCTCTTAAATGATTTATTTATTCAGCTGATTTATCAGGTGGCTCCATGTGGAAATGGGGACAGTGCTTTAATTTTGCTTCTTTGACGTAGATTCCTGATACGTCGGGGGCTGATCCTGAACAAGCAAACAATGAATGAATGAAACTAGTATTTAACACACAAATACAGCACTCAACAATTAATTACATTTACAATAATTATATAGGCAAAGTATCGGTCAAACGAGTATACGCACAAATATAACTCCTTTGCAGCTCATTATCAACTTACTCTATATTATCGATGGGCCTATCGATATCACAGATTGGGTCATATTATTCATGAACAGCCACAGTATCGATATTATTGCGTCCTGATACCAGTCCTGGTATCGGTAGTATATCAGCTAGCAACATTACGGATAGTATCGGTGATTATCAGTAGTATCGATACCAACGGCGGTGGTAATGTATTAACATTAATGTATACTATCGATATGATCGATGGCATCGGAATGCAATCATTCAATTTTATCGATACTATTGCTGTCATCAACAATATTACTCTTTCTATTGTATCGAGTTTATCGATATCATCGATGATATCGGGATATAATAATTAAATTTTATCGATACATTGCTGTTCTTCAATAGTATTACTCATACTGTTGTATCCATTTTATCGATAAACGTAGGTATCGATAATGTTACTAGTTTTCGAAGTCACAATTGTATCGACACATCGATATGAGAATAGACAAGACGACACATCATATATTCTTATCAAAGAAACCTAGTTGGCAACTTCTAAGGGGGGTGAAGCAGATGAGGAGGGGTTCATCAAAAATTCAAATTTAAAATTTAAGTATTACGTAATAAGAATAAAGGAGCAATATTCTTACCTGGCAATAAAGTTTGAAAAAAAATTTGAATATTGCACTTTCAGAACACATATGAATTAAATAATTCGAGAGCTACTGAACATAGAACACCATTAGACTGTAACGTGCCTGCACTAGAGCGCTTGTACAACATATCTAGTATGTATTCTCAAATCGATGTATCGACAAATTATGGATAGTTTAATTATCGACATGCAACCCTACAGTTACTATGATTAGATTTTTTTTGCGTTTGTTATCGTGTTATTGTGACTTTCTAGTTCATATCGCTATATTTGCGAATAGCGCGACCTAGCTGCATATTAAATATATATTAATATAATGAGCTGAAAAGGTCCAAAAATTTGTTCCAAGGCTCGATAGGTAAATTTTAAACAATTAAATTAAATTTAATTTAGCTCTCGGGAAACAACGACCTTTGTAGGTATTGAAAGTACTTCGTAGGGAATGAATCTTATATATTATTAGTATGTTTGTTACTACTATTAAGTATTCTATAGTAATACGTAGCTGTCAAGATTCTAAAAAAGATGATAAAAAGGAAAAACCAAAATACAATAATGAAAGCAAATATAGCATTATAAATTACAATTTTATTATACTAATAACACCAAATAAATAAATCAGTTGAAATTCTGACCCCCAAACTACGGTAAAGACCTGCATCTTGAAGGCCAGCATTCTTCTTGGTGTTGTTACACAAAATTGTCTATTATTATAAATAATAATAGGCTTATGGATAATAAAGTTAGATGGCTTATCGAAGTAGCTTGCACTGATGCGTCTAACACCCGGTTTCTAATTTGAGCATTTAAAATTAATTGTAACTAATAATAATAATTTATTTATTTAAAACATTTACATATTTTCCATATGGTAATCGTCACTATAATATGTGTATAATATGTACGTCGTGTGTGTTTTATGTAAGTATGTACTTATATGAATGTGTCAGTGTGGTTTTAGATATGCGATTTTAGTAAAAACGTACGGTAAGCAGTTTGCATTCTGAATATAGTGTCCTAGTTGGAAACCTAAATTTTCTGAGTCATCCATCACCTTTAAAATGGACCTTTGAACCCTTTCTAAAATGTATGAGGTAAGTTCGTGCAGCGCCTCCCCATATAAGATATGCAATAACTTTTTGTTTGCCGATTTTTGTTTTTTAAATATTTGCTCACAGACTTATTTCAATTAAGTGATGACAACTCCTTCACTTATCGCCGTTTTGCGTTTACTGAATTTATTTGACATCACTTAAATAGAACTTAAGTAATGTTATCTGCTCCTTTTACTAAGTAGTCTAGTTACGTCGCTTAAGCAAGGCTTTTGGTATAACTTCAAATCGTTGTAGTGAAATTTGTGAATATTGTAAGATTCCCGTTCATTTCTCTTGAAAAATAAACAAAACACACAAATAAACGTTCCATACACTTTTACCACAGTGTATTCAATTAAAAGTGTATAATAAATAAACGAAATAAGTACAGTAGGCCGAAATAAGAAATAAGTATTTATATGCACAAATAAAGTTTAACTAATTATTTAATTACATAAGTCAATTATTTCCTGGGCTTGTATGTAATAATAATAACCTAATAACAGAGGAGCACAGTCTTTGACGACAGTTTAATCAAAAGTAAACAAATTTCATTAGTACATATACGTAAACGCGCGTAAATGCTTAAGCATGTTTCGACAAGTTTTAAACTTGTTTTATGAGCTGACGATTTCGCGCGCTTACACGAACTGCGGATAAGTGAAACCGCGGATACCGAGTCCGCAGATAGGGAGGCCCTACTGTATGTGGAATTTTAAATAGCACTAATTTTCAATTTATCTATTTTATTTTAAGACAATCATATGAACAAAATTTAGGTACAGAAAACAAATGAAATGCAGATTTTGAAATAAAAACATCGTAGCTATTAGATGCATTTTGTTTTATTTTCAAATTCGAATTAGAACAGAAGATATTGAAACCCAAAGTGGCCAGTAATGAAATCGGTTATTTCATAGGTAAGTACCTATTTGTAATGAAGTGGTAGTAGTAACGCTTTGATGTCACACAAAATTCTTTGTAGGCTTAACTCGTGCCCCTGTACTATATGATTGTCGTTCCGTATAGTGTAGTATAGTGTCATAGTGTAGTGAGCATAGTGTATAGTTTTTTTTTTTGGTTTTTTTTTTATAGACTTGTGGGCGGACGAGTAAGCGGTCCCACGTGATGGGAAGTGTTACCGCCGCCCATGGACACCTGCAACACCAGGGGGTATGCGGGTGCGCCGCCGACCTTGCAAAATCCTATTCACAGCTCTCTTGAAGAACCCCATATCGTAGCTTAATGGAAAGACCTTCAAGTATAGTGAGCTTAGTCACAATTAGTTGTGGCTAATTCTATTAAATTATAATTTAAAATGGTTATTTACATAAGGAGGCGTTTTAACTTATAATTTAAAACGGTTACTTACATAAGGAGGCGGCACATAGGCAGTCTGTGGCCTGTTGGGATCGTAGTAAGCGCTTGCAGCTGCCTCCGCTGCCTTAGCATCTGAAAATGTTCATCGATCTACTGCAACGTCTAACCAATACTTCAACTATAACTAATTTACATACTAACTAATAATACCCGTACTCTATCGCTATATATGCAAGTCTAAAGAGCATAGGTATAACATAGTGCATAAGGCCTACTCACAGAGCAGCCTCGGCTAGCACACGTTTTTCTTGAAAATATAAATTAAATTGTCCAGACTGTTCTATAATTAATTAACATCAAAATGGTTACTATCTTTTTAGGGATATTTTGTGATGTAATGCAATATAGCCACTGTCCACTTGTCTCCGGTGACAGGATCCTTCAAGGGCTCCTAGTGAACTTTATAGTGCAATTGAATCCCTTTTTTTATTTATTTAAACTTCAGTGCACACGTATTTGAAGTGAACAAATAGCGGATTTAATGCCCTATGGCATTCTCTACCATACAAACCACCAGTTCAAACAGAAAATAAAAATAAACGCGGGTGTAGTTTAGTTTAGAGACTCACTTCCTTCTTGCAATGTGTTACAAAGTTGTCTAAAGAGATAACCAGACTGGTCTCATAACAACCATTGTCAGAACTGGTCGAGCGAACATTAAGTACTGGTTGTATTTCATCATTCTTCTCATCTCAGATGAACTACAGCACGTTAACTATGCACACGAGAACGTCCGATAGTTAGTGAGCGTGACGGCGCGTTGAGAGAATCTGTCGATGGCGGTTCAAAGAGATTTATTTTTAAACTCAATGCTGTGCACTGGGGAGGCGTCCATCTAGTGAAGTTTTTGACAGATTAGTAATTTTCTGTTAATATGTTGTATTCGATACTGTAATCATTGTAGTTTGTGCATTACTTTCGATTCACATGTTCGACGACTATTCTTACTATGGCGTGTCTAAAGGGCGTTCAGTTGCCAGGCGGTTCGGACATGTGTCACCATGGATCGCTTTGACACAACTGCTCATCGATTCAGTACAATCTTATTCATGTGAAAGTAAAAACTAAGTGATTTTGAATGTTGAAATATCATTTTACAAAAAGATTTAAAATAAAAACACTAAACTTTTTATGACCGACAACAAGGTCCTTTTTCAAAAACGTATGGAGAGAAATGTCAACAATTTACTAAACTTTAAAGGCAATTTTAGGAAAAATTAGGCTGTCGACAGATCACCGATTTGACATATGTCAGATTTAATGTAACTAGTGATGTGACTAGACAATCGTAGTAGTAGCATTAAATACTTTTATTAACAGATAATGATAATACTTTCGTTGATGTGATAGAATAAGGAATACGGAAATAAAATTGTGGTTATAATATGTTTTATAGAGTATTTTAGACTATTCGGAATCAGAATCACGTGAACTACTGTTATCGTCGTCGCTATCAGTTATTTGAATAATTATTTTATCGCTAATTATGGAATCAATCCTAATATCGCAGTCATCCAAAACTTTCTTTTTCTCCAACTTTCTCCAAACTAAACTTTCGCCCAGTCTTCTTTTGTGACCTTCTCACAAGCTTCTTTGAGCAGGTTCCACATTTTATTAGTACTGAATGACGGAGCCGTATTGTGGCGACATGCGTAAACCGTAATATATATAAAAAAATTTGGTGCTTAACTTTTTAGTCTCTGTGTAAGACAAATCCGTGCCATACACCAAATACATATCTGACTGATTGGTTTATTGAATAGAATAGAAAATCTTTAATTGACATTTACACACATGAATATACCAAGATATTTATCTACCAATATCTACCAAGATAGATATTCATTATATAGCACTGTGTTTAAGCTGGATTGAGCTTAAATTGGAATTGGAAGGACAATGCTGTTTTTCTTCCACTAAATAATCCAACCTCTTTTAACGACATCAAAAGCATTCTTCTATTCGGAAATGCATTTTTTTAATAATAATTGTAAATATGATTCCTGATAGCGTTTGCATCAAAAATGTCAACATCCATCACGGGCTTTGTTCTTCTTTTTTTCTTTGGTGTGCGTAACACATTTTCCTCACTTCCAGATGGGCCGAATTTTTCTTTATCGATGTTAAAAAGTGTTTTTATACTGATTCCAAACGCCTGAGAAACGCGCTCTCGTATCTGGGTGACAGGCATCAAAGGTCCGCCATTTTACGACTCACGCTCGAAATAGTCCTGTAATTCAATTATAAGCTATACAAGTCCAAAGTACAAAGCAGAATCAGAATCCAATTTCGCGCCAAAGTCAACGTAATAAGCAGGAACAACAAACAGAAAATACCCAGGTCGCAATAAAAACACCCAATAGCAAATACTGTGGGAACGACGTAGTCTGTGCACACAAGTACGAACGACGGACGACGGTTGAGTGACTGTTTTGCACACACAAAATTGCGGCGCCAGTGCAGATTGGCGTGACGATAGTTAGACCAGTGATAATCATTTTTTAACGATAATATTTAAAAAACGCAATGATTTAATGATCGTTATACAGTTTAGAAAAATCTTAATTAAGGATCTTACTCAGATTACGTTATAAATATCCGGTATAGGTATTCAGTATCTAGATTCTAGAACTACATCACATGTTTAAAAATCAAAAAGTGACACACTACGTAACATTATGACAGTGCGTCACGGATTGAAAAATAAGTTTTCTTAGTTATTAAAGAATATTTAGGGCTCCAAATAATTACGTTGTGTACACAAAGTAATTAATACAATTGTACAATTGTAAATGTGTACACAATTGTACAATTGCGCGAAATTTTTGCGTGAAATTTGATTTAAGAGCGCGTAATGGGATGAAAATATTTTTGTCGTAATTTGTACGCCACTTCAAAGTTACCAAAGTTAGTCCACCAACTTGCTCATGAACTGTTAAATCGGTATTTTGTCGACGGCCTAACTATAGTGGGTAAATTCGATCTCAGTTGTATTACTATTAGTATGTTGATTTTCAATAGCTTTATAATAATTTTAGTCCAGTTATTTTTATCAAAAAATCATGCAATCTTCCCAAAAAATCTTAGCTGAATTTTTGTTTGCACCTTTGTAATAGTATTCTAAACAATATATCAAAAATTGACATTGATATCGCGTACCTTTTGAGATATTCTAGGTCAAAGGTCAGGAAATAAAGTTTTTTCGTGAAAATCTTGCTATTTATGGGTCTTAGGTCAATAAAGGTTATTATAAAATATATAAATCAGAAATTTTCTACAATAAAAATTCTGTACATTTTTTGTAGAACGAACCGTTTTTGTCGTAGAGCGCAGTGAAAGCACCGAGACAATAAGCAACGACATACAACCGACAATAAGGTACACAATAAGGTACGTTTGTACTAAACTTAGAACAAAACTATTTTCCTCAAAATTTTGTTGTTTTAAGAATGTTTAGTCAAAAATAACGGCTGTAGTATCTGATCTTTAAGATATATAAAATATATGAAAAAACGATGTTTTTGTGATTTCACTAAAGTTGAATATCTCGAGAACTAGAACCGACAACAAGGTCCATTTCTTGTGGTAACGTCATATTTTGTGTACATCAAAAACCCTTTTTATATCAGTTTTCCTTTGACGTTAATTAGATACTAAAATGCTGTCCTGATTTATACCCTGGAATGATACAGGTTAATTTAATTACACCTTATATATTTACATGCATTTGTGCCGTGTGATGTCGGCCGGATATAGAATAGCACTATCTTATCTCTTGCCGGGGGTGTTGTAAGAGGCGACTGAGGGATAACAAAGTCGCTACCACAAATCTTGAGGAACTACATCTCTAAAAGAGTGGACGCGCCAACCCATACAGTTACATACATACAGTTTTAAGGCCATACATCCCTCATGCACAAGACAATGTGTATGAGGAGGCCCGTGTTCAGCAGTGAATATACTGAAAGGACTGGTTGCATTCATACACGCATACTTTATATACAATAGATAAACGTACATACATACTAATATAACACGTAATCCATAACTAAACAAACATTTAATTAACAAGGGCAGAGCGAAAGAACAGAGAATATAAGTCAACTAAGTCCACAAAAAATCTACATTATAAAACAGTATTATTATAAAAAAGCTCGCGAATTCATTTGGATTGCTTGGGAAAACTAAAGCGCTGATACACAGTTTTATGTTTTACTGTTAAACATTCTTATCAAATAATTTAAGTTCAAATCCATTTTCGTAGAATCACTTACAAAGGGATTCAAGTGCACTACAAAGTTCACTAGGATCTCTTGAGGGATCCTCCCACGGGAGTCAAGTGGACAGAGGTCAATTTAGGTTATGCAAGAAAACTTCCGAAAAATAGAATGGTTATTTTTGAATTTGGAATGGACATACCGGCAGCAGACATGGTAGCCGTGGCCCCTGGCGCCGTGAAGCCTCCCGGGTACCCCGGCGGCGGCGCGGCACTAACCGGGTTACCCGGGTAGCCGGGCGGTGCGGTCGGGTAACCTGGAGGTGCGTTCGCCCCACCTGCGCCAGAGAAGCCACCTCCGGCTGGGTACGCGGCACCACCAACAACGCCCGGGTATGGCGGCGGGTTGTTGGACACGAACACCGAGTTTGGTGGAGGCTGGTCCGGGAACGCCTGCAAATATAAAAACTTTTATTGAAAACTCTAAGTTTGCAGGGGCGCAAAATTTTCCGATTACCGGAAATTCAAAACAAAAAAATAAGAAGTTACAAAAACTGAGCAATGCTAGCTTTGGATAATGCTAAAGGAAAGTTTAAAGGTGTCAAAAAGGTTTCTAGAAATATCGAATCTAATACCGCTCGATTTTAAGTATTAATTTTCATTTTCTAAAAAAATTCGTGCCCTTAAAACGGGAGCAACACGACAATCTTGCCCAGGACGTCATTAATGGTAACGCCGGCACTGGAAGTACCCATATAATGTGCTTTTGGAACACACTACGTGTTACAATGTAAATAGTACTTCATATAAACAAAGAAAATACGAATAAATAAATAAAACTATAGGTACTTAAAATGCATAATTTTAAAGCCAAAATGATACATTTGTCGATAATGTAAAAGTGAAAGGTAACGTAGTTAATACGGGAAGATTTTATTAACAATGTAAAATTGTAACACTTTAACATATAACACTTTAAACTTTCGCGTTTTGTACACATTTTTATTTTAAATCGGGTCTGAAAACGCTGCAACACAAGCAGAAATGCGCCACGCTCGGCCACTGTATCCGAACAGTAGATATAAAAGGTGACAAGTATACAGTCGGACGAAAAAGTTGCACTTACGGTAACAATGATTAATTTCTCGAATGAAGTGTTGGACGGGCCTGCGTTCAGTATGTTGCATGAAGAAGTTATCAGCTGCGTTGAAGAGAGCTTCTTACGTAATAGAATACCACCAAGCGAAAAATTTCCAAGATGTTTCAGTTTTATTATGTAAATCGAGGCTACCTAAGAGTAATGTCACCACAGAGGAGCGTCGAGCACTAAATACCCTACACAAAAATAAGGAGATTTTGGTGCTTACGGCCGATAAGGGAAACGCTAATGTGGTGATAAACACAAGAGAGTATGATGATAAGATGCGGAATTTGTTAACAGACACGAATGTGTATGAACTAGTGTCATATAACCCGACAGGCAGAGTGACGCGACGCATACAGGGTGTAATAAAAGACCACCAGGACCTATTCACCGAGGACGTGTTCAGTTAACTTTATAAACCGAGGGCAGTACAACCGCCAAATAGCCTACCGAAAATTCATAAGCCCAATGTTCCTTTGCCGCCGATAGTAACTCAGATTGGTTCACCCACATATGACGTGACTAAACACATTTTTTTCAATATTACAACCATTGGTGGGTAAAACACCGTCCTTTGTGAAAGATTCTCGCCATTTCATAAAAAATATAGACGAAGTAAAGCTGGAACAACACGAAATCACGGTGAGTTTTGACGTTGAGTCGTTGTTTTCCAATGTTCCTCTTATGGAATGTCTAGATATGATATCATAAAAGATAGACTGGCCTGTAACAACTTGTCAATTGCTTTACTGGAACAGTGTCTGGAAGGCAATTACTTCCTAAATCAAGGTCAATACTATCTCCAGATAGATCGGTAGTCCTGTAGCATCAGTAATTGCAAATATCTGGATAGAACACTTTGAAGAGAGAGAGCCCTCTGTCTTGGGCCAAACATAGTGAGACTTTGGAAAAGGTATGTTGATGACATCTTCAGTATTATCAAAGGAAGTAGGAAGTGGAGCAATATATTAAACACCTCAATTCCATTCATCCAAAAAAGCTGTTCACATATGAAATGGTAAAAGACAGAACTTTTTAGCTTTCTTAGATGTTAAAATAATGGTTAGAGAAGATAGTTCCTTATCCCACAGTGTTTATAGAAAGTCAACACAAACTGATAGATACCTGCATGCCTCTTCACATCATCATCCTTGACACATGCAGTCAGTCATTGCTATATTAAACAAGAGAGTGTATGACCTCTGTGACCCAGAACATATAAAAGACGAATTATTACATGTTCAGGAGGTACTCAAACGGAATGGGTACAAAGGGAGTGGAAGGCAACCAAAGCGCAATCGGAAGGAGAAACATCCTGAGGTTTGTTAACCTGTCTGTTGACAGCCAGGCATTTATGTCATACGTGAAAGAAGTGACGGACAAAGTTGGAACAGTATTGAGAAGATACTCCAGTAAGACTGTATACTGTATATACTTCATCCTCCAAACTAGCGGAAAATCTACGCACATCCAAGGATGTTATACCTTACCAGACACCAGGTGTCTATAAGATAGACTGCAGCTGTGGTAGGCCAAACTAAGTGTACAGTTGCGGAAAGGGTCAAGGAACACATTGCAGCTGTAAGAAACCACCAAGCTACTAAATAAGTAAGTAAATACCTCGGCTGGCAGTTCATTCCACAACTTAAATATTGTATAATTTACGTTGTATTCTGATGATGATGTTACTAAACCATTTATTACCACTGGTGATCCATGTGTCTGCCTGTTACTACTCGTAATTATAAAATAATAGAGTGCGGCATACAATGGTGTAGGACGGTTTAAGAGTAATTATAATTTTCTTCTACAAATTATTGAATTTCAAGCTATTAGTCAGGTCAGTAACATTCAGGTGTTTTCTAACACATTAGACTTATCTTACAATATTTTTGTTAAATATTAGTTAAGCATGGAAATTACCAAAATTTGAAGCAGCAAAAACTAAACTTTAATATTATTGAAATTGTATAACGCGAGAATGTGTCAAAATTAATGAATACTTACTGCATAAGGTGGTACCCAGCCATAATAGCCTTGCGGAGGCGGAACATAGGCCGGTGGCGGAGCGGCGTACCACGGGCCCGAGGGAGGGGTGTACGGCGGAGGAGGCGCGTCGGAGGCCATGTGACGAGAAGCTACAAATTAAAGTTCATATCAACCCTTTGCCTAAAACTTAACATGTATGTCTTTTAAGCTATAATTTGTTGTATAAACTGCTGATTTCTTCGGGGTAAGGGACTTTAATTAAATATACAGATCGAATCTTTATATATATATATACAGAAAGATAGAGAAGAAAAAATGGAGTAGAACTGTATTTTCGAGAAATATCCCTTACGCCAATTGAGATTTACACCGTTTGGCTATTTGACAGATATAATAATATTGGATATAATTAACAGATATAATTAAATTATAAAAAATATTGGATAACGTAGCTCATAAATACATCAACAATAATTATAAAATGCGTTTTTTGAATCAAAACGAATTACAAATATTTTTTATTAAATAAATTAAAGATATTTTATTTGTGTTTTACGAGATCCGAAAAACGGGATATACTTTACATTAACCTAGCCAACATTTTTTCGGTGTTGCGTACTACTATTCTTGGTCTACACAAAATGGAAAGTGGTTTAAAGCTATTAAAATATTAAAGCTGATAGTGAAAATTCGCCGAAAGTAAATTATTTTGTGATTGCAAATTTCTTTGGTTGATCAGCTGAGATCAGAAACGTTAAAAACTTATGTGTAAGTATATAAAAAAAATAATTTACTTCTATGTTATTTCTACATTTGTTAAAATTAAATGTAAATATTTCCTTAGCTACTTTATATAACCAGATGCTTAATTTTAAGCATACAGCAAGGTTTGTAGGTTATTTGGATTTCTATGAAAAGAACAAAGATTATAACTAATTAATTCATTGTTTTGTAATTAATATCCGTTATTTATATGTATATCTTTTAGATAATATATTAAATTTTATTATTTGATGTATATTCTGGGTCTCTTCGTGCTAACTGTCACCACTATTTTCGAAGTTTGGACATTTAGGAACATGTATAAACAATTTGGTAGGATATTTAATGGTCATACTTCTGCACACGTTTTATACCATAAAGAAGTAATTTTTAACGATTTTTAAAGAAAAAAATATAAATTTATAAACCTTCCTCTGAGAATAGAAGTTGGTTATAGTGTTATGACGTCATAGACTCAAGATGTCACGTGACCGACTGTTTAGGTGCGAAATATAAATTAATAATGAAGTTATTTTTTTTCATCGATTTTTTTTCTTATAAACAAAGCAATTCTGATGGGTATAAGCAACATATTTTACATGTTTTCAAATAAGAGTACTTTCTTAAAAAATAAGAGTAAGAGTATGAAAAATGTCAAATAGCCAATTTACAGGAGTAAATTACTTATATCAATAAATAATATCATCAAATAAAAGGTTTTAAATAAATATAAGGTGTTAAGAGACTGCTTCCAAGGGCTGTAGTATGCGACTTTGTTCATGATTCTAAACAACGTTAAGCTATTAAAAAATTGAAAAAAAGAAATGTTTCTGCAGTTGCAAGCACATTCTCAAAGGTTTAAAATATTCAGTAATTTTATCAGAACAACAGAGTTTGATTCATCTTTTGAAATTAATAAAATATTAACCACATTCATTTTTTACTGCACTAATATGGAAAAATTATCACCAGTGTGTCACAAATAATGTGATAATAAAGATAAGGCTACTTACATAGGACCCGTATCAGATGAAACAAATTCAATGTTGTTACAATGACTAGATCCTTTAACCAAGCCCAAAAGAGAGGTTTGCAATTCAATAAATGAATTTTATTTACTTAATAGTTTAAATATACCTTAAAGAAGATCTTTAAAGATCTTTTAGATTAACCTTTACAGGATATTTGTTGTAATAAAAACAAACTTTAAAACCATCTCTAGGTGATTAGGGTGGTTACCCTGTCTATTAATCGTTGGATAATAATAATTGCTGAAAGTGTCATCAAAATTCGTTCACCAGTAAAACTCAAGTTTTAAACAAATATTCCCAAGGTTCCATAGGTATAAAAATGTTATTAAATTTTTATTTTTATTAATCTTGTTTCAAAAGTAATGTGTGTGACATCTGTGTAGAGATGGCAGGGACATGTTGCAACCCTTTAAGGGCTGTCCGGGACATGGGATTATGTTGAGTTGCAAGCATTTGTCATAATAACAAATGCTTATATCTTTATTAAATATCTAATTTATGTATATATGTAGTTAAGTTGTTATTAAGCCAATAATTTGACAATTATTCATAAACAATGATTTGCAGTACATGACTTAACATGTATGTAGATGAAATAACTTGAATAGAGCCTCTATATCAGGCATTGCTCTAAAATTATATTTCAGAAGGAATTTCATAGAAATTTTGTGTACCATTGAATCCTATGCATGCATCTTATATGCATCAGTATCATTAATTCTACGTTTATGTATATAGATGCAAGGCTGTGGGTATTCACCCACACCACACACAGGACTGCCACTGATTACAACTATAGAGCAATTATTACTTACCAAGGTGTGCAGCTTTCAGCATAGCTGTACCAAATTCAATCGCCCCACCCGATTTGAAGGTGAGTTTAAATTTCACTTCACCAATAAAGTTGCCATTAGGTTGTGCACGAACTTGGCCCTTTATGTAGTTTGCTCCAAACATAGGCTGCTCCACTGTAACCTGATTCAATTGAAATTGTGAATTAATTATGCACCATAGTTAAAATATAAACAGATTTGGCACAAACTCCCTACAAAGAAGAATACCAGAAATATTATTTTCACAAAAGGATGCTACTAGCAAATAAGTTATAAAAATCATCAAAATACTTTTATTAGATGACTATTAATGCAAACATACTATGCAGGGCATTGTTTTTACAAATTGTCAGAAAATAGATTTTTGTTTATTCTTTGTTAGGAGAAAAAATATATTTTCTTTACTGGCCAAAAACAACACAAATAAAGTAAAAAATTAAAAACATAATCATCTTTAAGGCTTTAAGCTTTAAGGTAAAAATAATAAGTCACATAATCATCTCCTTCTGTAATATAATCACTTGGTAGACTTCATTAATCACTTGATCAGTTACAATATTTTTCTTGACAAATTGTATTTATTATGTTTTAAAAGACTGTGGAGTCATACAACCAAGGTGTTGTTAGTTGCTATTTACATGCAGCCTTTACAATTTCAAATTATCAACTATTTCAATAGACTGGTGCCACATCAATTAATTCAAACTGTGTAACTAGTGAATAAATGCCTTATAGGATACATATAATATGATTACCTTTCACTTTCAATTGTTCTCTTAATTTTGTATTAGCGGCCCTGTTAGACTAAGCTACGCTTGGCTAGTTAAAACTATACTTACATCTTGCAGGGCAATGAAAGGGAAACTGAATGACCTCATTGTGTCAGAGTTCTTCTTTGAATTGTAAATCATGCGGTGTGTTGTGAGGTACATGCGGCCATTTTTCGTTCCTTTAAACTCTGGTGTGTCATTGCCATAAAACTCAACTGTCACATTGTCGGAGAATAAGATGATACTGAAATACAAATTAAGTGGTTCTTAAATTATTATTTTGTTTAATGATATTTTAAAAGGACATTAAAGGGCATATACATTATTGGTAAACCTTACAGCTCATCAAATTGGAACCCTTCTTGTCAATATCAAGACATTCATTATAAATTATTATTTATCATATCATGTAGTATTTAAAGATAAACCAATTATTTTCAAGTAATGAATACTATTGAATCACTGCAATAAGAAATAAACAAGTTTTTGCTTAAAAAAAAAGGATATTTATTAACCTCAGATGTGCAGTCTACAAGTAGATTTTTGGAGACTTAGGAAGTAAATATTAGTTAAAAACCTATACACTAGGTACCTAAAGTATTTACAAAAGTTACAAAACTAATTTGATATAAGACGTAGTCAGTTCGTAGCAGGTGTCATTAGCAAATACATTTAATCAGTTTTGTTTGGAAATCTAAATTAACATCTCAAATAATACAATATATTGGGCGATACTGGATATTTGATATAAAATTAGGAAATCTAGCATGTATAAGTAGCTGGTGGAAACGGAAAAACGTAATAAAAGTGACTCACCACTCTCCTGCGTGTATCAATACTCCGTGATCGGCATGAGCCGTATTTAGAGACATGTTTGAGAAATACAATCTATTTTAGACATTAAACACAATGCGGCGTAAACAAGCCCTAGGTGATAGAACTTTTCAACAAAATTTGTTGTATATTGCAAGAGTAATTATGAAATGGTCCGTCATCAATATCAAGATCAAGGAAAGTTCAAACAATTTTTAATTTGACAGCTAAGTGACTGACAAACACAGACCAATATTTTAGGGACAGCCAGAAAAGATAGACTCTGTGAGCTAAAACTGGAATTGACTTTTTGGCGAGAGCCCGAGAAGTATAGTTGAGTTTTTGTTTGATTGTTGTGAAAATTGTGTATTGTGGGTTTTGTGGTTTGTGATAGTTTATTAAACTTCAAAGTATCTAGTGTTAGTGCATAATGTTTGTGATAATTAAATAAAAGCCTGAGACTGATTTTTTGTATTCTTCCAAGGAGTCCAATTCTGTTCTCAGTAAACTTACTAACATTTCAAAGAGCAAGTCCTACTTCGACGACACTGGACAACGACGGATAAAAACAACTCTGTTCTATTATTCATTTGCTGTGTGGACCAATAGCTATGCCAGTGTCCAAATAAAGAAAATATTATGAGTTATGACAGGTTAGAAATTACTGATGTACCGAAGGACCGAAACTACCTAAGCGCGAAATGAGAAATGAACACAAATTAAATCATTCTATAGAATTTCCAGAAATCATTCTATTATATTTAAATATAACATATCATGGAGACTGAAATTGACACACAGAAAGGTGAAGAAGCACAAACAATAAAACCAATTCATAAAGACACTGTGCATAAAATTTGCTCCGGTCAAGTATGTTTCATTCGCACACCTTTTTATAATATTATACTGATTACCAGACAATGATAGATCTTTGTTGTTACTAAACATAATATATTATAAACATTTTTCGCTACTGCTGTTTAACTATGAAATAAATTTGAGTACTCTTAACTAAAGTTGTTCAATAACTACAAGTCTTGATTTGCAGGTTGTTCTGAGTTTAGCTGTTGCAGCAAAGGAATTAGTTGAAAACTCCTTAGATGCAGGAGCAACTAACATAAATGTGAGATTTAAAAATTATGGCATTGACATGATTGAAGTGTTAGACAATGGGTCTGGAGTTACAGAAGATAACTTTGCTGCTTTGAGTGAGACATTTATAATAGTATTAGTCCTTTAGACGCTTGATGATTTACTCATATTGTTCTTACATTATACTCTCTACTTCCCCTCCCATTGCACTCTCTAAGGAAGAATAAGGAATCCCCACTGTTTTTTCTCAAATTCCCTCCCAATTCTTAAAAAGAAAAAGGTGCCAGTCCCAATAGTGTTCATTTTTCAACATTGATCAGTCATTGCTTCATTTGTCAACAGTAGTATATACATAAGTATATATTTTTTTAAATTGACACTAGATTGGCAGTGAGTGACATTGTGAGGAAACCCACTTGCTCCAGAAATAAAAAAATATCAGGAATATGTGATCCACCAATGGGGATTGGAGGATCACATATTCCAGATTCCAGGCCCATGTGGTTGATTATGGCTTGGAACTCCCCAGTGATTTACTAAGGGGAGGCCTGTACCCTGCAGGGGACATTATAGGCTGATACAAGTACAAGTATATACTCAGTACACTGCATAGCCTGCTTCTCCTATTATAAAAAGAATACCTCTTTTCAATTCTTAGGGGGAGAAATTAAAAAAATATTTGAGAGAATGTATAGTAGTAATGTATACTTTGTGCAAATCCACTCCTACATCTCCAAAGACAGGTGGTGCTTCCAGGTATATGCCGAAATTCAACATTCTTCACTGTTTTTGGTATGTATCATAATTATCTAGGCATCGGTATCTACTTACCATCAGGTGAAACGCTGACATGTTTTGCATTAACTGTGTATAAAGAAAACTAGATGCACTAGATAGGATTGTACTTGTTAATGATTTTATGGGTAAAATAGATAGAAAAGTGGGTGTTACACATGTATTGTGTTTATCTTTGTATGTATCTCTGGACCCACAACATTGAATCCTAGTTTGGCCCATTAAGTGGCCCATTAATTATTTAAATATATTTATTTCATTTTAGCATTAAAATATCACACATCAAAATTAAATGAATACTCTGACCTTCTTGGTATAACAAGTTTTGGATTTCGAGGAGAAGCCTTGAGTTCTCTATGTGCTCTTGCTAATCTTATTATCACTACAAGGCACAAAAGTCAAGAATATGGTAAGTACTTGTTAATGTCATACATTTTCCACTACAAAAGATATAATTGACTGTTATAATCTAATAATACTATAAGACCTATATTTTACATCTGTACAATTACAGCAACAAGAATAGAATATGACCACAAAGGCAGTATAACAAAAACGACACCATGCTCACGTCAAGTGGGGACCACAGTAACATTATCAAACTTATTTTATTCATTGCCTGTAAGACAAAAGGAATTTTACAAAAATGTTAAGAGAGAATTCAACAAAATGACACAGTTACTGTATGCATACTGTTTAATATCGTTGGGGGTAAAGTGAGTGTAATATAATTTATATTATATTTAGATACATTAAATTATCTTTTAATTAACACATATACTTCACATAAATCTTGCAGGATCACCTGTACAAATCAAACTAGCAATAATGCAAAATCTGTAGTTGTTGCAACTCAAGGATCTAATTCATACAAAGACAACATTGCTTGTGTATTTGGCTTAAAACAATTGCAAAATATACTGGAGATAAAACCTGAATATGTACCAAATATTAAAGAAAATATATTTAGAGGTCTATCAGGAGAAGTCCAAGAAATAGAAGAAAGTGTACTAATAGAGGATGTTGAAATTGATTTATCTGAAGACTCCAGTGATGCTGAGAAAGCAAATTCACAAGAAACTAGCAGTCATAGTACTTCCAGTTCAAAAAAATCACAGGGCCATAAGAATGGGACATGCCCTGTAGAATTTACTGGATACATTTCGTCGTGTGCACATGGCAGTGGTCGCTCCAGTACTGACAGACAATTCTTCTACGTAAATTCAAGGCCATGTGAACCTTCTAAAATAACAAAGGTAATAAATGAAATATATAGACAGTACAATCCTAATCAGTACCCCTTTGTTTTTCTTAATGTCAACTTAGAGAGAACCTGTGTAGATCTAAATGTAACACCAGACAAAAGAAAAATATTTTTGATCAAAGAAAAGATTATTTTAGACACACTTAAATCCTCATTGTTAAAACTGTTTGAAAGTATACCGAGATCTCTGAAAGTGGAAACATCTCTTGGCTCCTTCAATAAGGATACTACTGATGATATAAAACCAGACGTAAACCAGCCTAGAATTTTTAATTCCCTTCTAAAACGATTTGCTAATAAAAATGATACCGGTAGTGATGATCTTCAAGCAGACGAAGATGCAAAAAAAGCTGAACTGAAACGAAAATCTACCAGTATGCTGGACTTTGTGGTATCAAAGGTAAAGAAAGTGCAAAATGAAGATTTAGATGAGAAATTCAATGAAATTACTTCAAAGCAAAATTACCATATTCAATCTGAAGAATTTAGTGACTGTGATGAAGGAGGAAATAATACATTAAAGTCGATTTCAGAATGTAATGAAAATGTTTCAAATCATAAATCGAATAACAGTATTGAAGAAAAAAAATATGTAAAGGAAGAGATTAATAAATTTTTAAATCATGAAAGTAACGATGTTATGTATTTAGAGAATACAGATAATTTACCAACTACACAAATAAGAAATCTATCTGATATTGTTATAGAGAAGTCACACACCACTTACTGTGGAAATAGAAACGTAAATCAAGCAAACAAAGTAACAGATCTGAAAAATAATAAAATAAAAAAGCAAAGGAATGTAGTTACAGATAAAGAGGATTTGGGTAAATATGCCAGAAGATCTGTGGCATTAAAAACATCATTAGAACATGTGACGACATTGGCAAATATGTATAATAGACTAAAAGAGAAATCTGCTCCTGACAGAGTTAAATTTAGAAGTGGAATTAATCCAGTATTCAACAAGAAATGTGAGGAAGAATTAATTAGAGAAATATCTAAAGAATCATTTAAAAAGATGTCAGTTGTGGGACAATTTAATCTAGGTTTTATATTGACAAAGTTAGATGATGATCTATTTATTATAGATCAACATGCTACTGATGAAATTTATAATTTTGAAACTTTACAGAAAACTACTGAGTTAACAAGCCAGAAATTGGTTATGTGAGTATCTTTTATCTACAAATTTAAATCAAGTTTTTCTTCTGATAAAACTTTTTTTTTATTTCTTATTCAGACCTCAGCAACTAGAGCTCACTGGTGTAAATGAGCAAATATTAATGGATAACTTAGAGGTATTCAAAAAGAATGGCTTTACGTTTGAAATAAATGAAGAAGCTTTACCAACTAAAAGAGTAAAACTGCTAACAATACCGATGTCGAAAAACTGGGTGTTTGGAAAAGAGGATATTGAAGAGCTGCTGTTTATGTTGAGGGTATTTATGTTATTATTTCTCTTCATATTTTCTCCCCAATGAGATAAACTCCTGTTGATTCTGTGCAATCGACAGCCAGCTTTTGGAATAGACTAGTGTAAGGTTTTGTCTTTTGGCATTTTGTGGAATCTACTTGGTGGTCGCATATTTTGCACACTGCATTTGGCTTAAGCCAATCATGCAGGCATGTAGTGAAGCGGGACTGGGCTAGTCCCGCTTCTGTTATTTGCGTTTTGCAGCATACTAAATTGTTATTATGAGAGTGTTTTCTGGCATGAACAAAGGGTCGTAATACAGTTAATATTTTATGGCTTATTCTACATAAATAGATGAAAATAAAGTCATATTAAAAGGATTTTTTTCAAATTTATTTAAAACTAGTTAAATATAAGCTTGAGAATATTTGAGCGAAGATAGCGTTATCGCTATCCCCGTCATTCTCGCGTGGATGTAAGGGCACTACTATTGTAGTGACGTCATTAATTCAGTAGCGCGGTCCTTTTCTATATCTGACTTCTAAACTACAAAATCTCTCATTTTTCAAAATATCTTTATTTAATAGATCGATTTCTAATGTCCTCGGTCCTCGGTCTAATGTAATCGGTTATAAATGGTTATTAACTTATTACATGTACACATGGCTTTAAATGATAGAATACAATAGGCGACCTTATCTTTGAGGCGATCACTTCCAGGCAACCTTCAGATAGATAAAAATAAAAGTGATAGTAGTGCAAAACCTTTAAAATTTAGATAGAATTATGTACAAGGGCAGGTCCAAAAGTTTCCGGCCTGAGAAAGAAAAAAGAACACACCAAAGAACAAAGAAAAATTAAAATAGCCTCATGAACTTCATGAGGCTATTTTAATTTTTCAATATAGTCTATTTGAACACACTTTTAATTAGAATTTCTATCCCAGTATAAAAGTATAAAAACCTATCCCATCCTATCCCTTCTATCCCTATTCTATCCCAGTATAAAAACAGAAGTTTTGTCTTCAAAATGGGCGAAAACCGCAGCGGTCACTTCACTATCAGTGGAAAATCTTTTTACCCCTCAAGTCCACCTTGAGTGATTACTACTGATTACAAATAGTAATCACCGGAAGCCAAGTCGGGACTATAGAATGGGTGGCGAATTTTCGAGAAGCCACACTTTGAAACAGCACGTTTCGCAACTGCAACGGCATGGACGGGTGCATTGTTATGAAGAATATAAGTGGCCTTTGCTTAGTTTTCCACGTTTCTGTTTGATTATTGATTGCTCTATAACAGCGGTACTCAAACCGCGGCCCGTGGGCTATATTTGTGCGGCCCGCGCCACGGATGCGAGTCAGCCCTAGTTAGAAAATATAAAAATATATTGGAGGGTATTAGGAAAATAAAAAAACGAAAAATATTTTAATATTTTCTTATTAATTAATGAGACTAATGAAATTGAGAGATATTCTTAACTATTTTGTTAAAATTGGCTTTAAAATTAAAACTACATGATATTCTCAAAATATCGTTGATATGTTCGTCAGTCAAGCGACTTATTTCTCAGTACATATTTTTGATATAAGTACATACTTCATTTTCGAGTACGAAGCTTCGCAAAGTAATGTTGAAGGGAAAATGGCTAAAATGAATAACGCACACTTTCTAATTGTTTTGTACTTGTCAGACAATAATACCCAAAATTCAACATATGCTTTTTCATCTTTTTTTTCATTAAAAATTGCTCACATATTGGAATCATTCCTCAGATCATTGGATTTCCTGATAATCTCGTCAAATAAATGGGAATATTCAAATCCCAATTTGGTCAAGCCATCAAAGATACTGTTTCTTAAATGCCACGAGTTTTCGACTAATCTAAATAAATCTTCAAGTGATCTTATGACAGAAAATCTGTGCTGAAATTCATTAATTAGTTTATTTAGGTATTCTATCATTATTGCTGAATTACATGTTTCTGGTATTGAGGAGGCCTGTTTGACTTTTAAGTGTTGGAAAGTTTTTCATGTCATTATTACCAATTTCCTCTGCGTATATTTTGATTTTGTTCTCAAATGCTAATACTTTATTGGTCATTTGAGTTATTATCTGGTTTTCACCTTGTATTTTTTCATTTGTATTATATTTTTTTATAATGACGCTTTCTCTGCATACCAGGCACGAGGAATTTGCGTTTTACCTTCAACAACAAAATATTCGTCTTTCCAATTTTCTTGAAAGACTCGATTTTCTGATGAAATCTGCTCTTTTGCTAATTTGATCTTTTGCGTCTGTACCGCACCGGCTTCCTATTAGCGGACTGTATGTAACGATGTGGTTGCCGGTACGGTTCTTGCTTGCTGTATATGCTGGTTTTTCTACAGGATGCCAATATTTCTTCTATTTTCTGATTTTCTTATATCACTACAGCTCGGAATGGAATCTATGGACATCCGCTCCCACATTTATATTATCTCGGAAAATCTTAATAGCGACTTTTAAATAAGTTCTAATTAAATCTTTTAAATCTATCGCTAATTTTGCGAAACTAAACCGGTTGTCCCAAACAGCTTCGATGATACTCCTGCCATGTTTCACACAAAATTTAAGCAATATACACCGAAATGGCGTAGAAAGCCGTACCTCCATTCGCAGTAGCATCACCCCCGCGCCCCACTTTCGTTGCTGGTAAGATGCCAAGCGTGCCGCGCCGGTAGGCACACCGCTTGGCTTTAGGTAGGTAATGAATCTGTGGCCCACTAGACCTTCAGAATTTGCAAATATGGCCCAAGGAAAAAAAAGAATGAGTACCGCTGCTCTATAAGGTTAGCATAATAGCTTCCAGTCACCGTAGTATTGCTTTCTTTTGTCTATAAATAATATTCCTTGACAATCCCAGAATATCGAAGCCATAATCTTTTTGGTAGACGAGTCACTTTTGCCTTTCTAGGCGATGCTTCACCAGAACGACGCTACTCTATCGACTCCCATTTGAACAGGGGATCATAGTAAAAAAACATAGTTTTATCCCTAGCAACAATTGACTCCAAAAAATTGTTTCCGTTGCTGAAAGGCCTCCAAAAGTTCCTTAGAGCATGCGCTACTCTTTCACCTGGCTGCACACTTGGGAGAAGTTTTGGCACCTACCTCACACTAACTCTATTCATATGAAAATGTTCATGAAGAATCCTAAGGCCTGTAGTTTTTGAAAACCCTGTCCTTGCTGCTATTTCTTTCGTCTTTAGCTGTCGGTCGCTCAGAACTTCTTCCTCTACTAATTTGATGTTGTATGGAGTGAGTGTTTCAACGGGTCCACCGGAGCGAGGTTCGTCGTCGATGGACGCTCGTCCTAAAAGAAATTTCTTACACCAAGAATTCCCGTACACATTATTCAACCTTTGTTTAATATCGGTTGGGCTAACATCTTTCATTGCAAGGAACTTAATCACGGAACGATATTCCAGTTTAAACATTTTAAAGATTTTGCGACTCCCTGTGGTAAGAGTCGAGAAATCACAACTAACGAGGGTGGAACTATAAAAATAATTAGCAGGATAAATGACAATCACAATGACGTAAAATTTGTTTTTTTTTTTTGACATCTAGAAATATGTCAGGCCAGAAACTTTTGGACCTCACTGGTATATTATTATTTAATTTAAATAAATATATATATATATATATATATATATCTCTACACATTATGCTTCGCTTTAGGAGTCACCATCAGAGTTCTGCAGGCCGAGTAGAGTTCGAGCGATGTTTGCCTCGAGGGCGTGTCGGAAATCTGTGATGATCGGAACTGCTCTAGCCAATGCGGATATGAAGAAACTCGTCGAACATATGGCAGAAATTGATAAACCATGGGTAACATCTCTAAACCATTTTATTTGTAAACATTTGATAGTAAATAAATAATAGCCTTATATAGGAAAGGATAATATCTCAATTATATTTATCTATTTAAACGGGTCTCAACGCGTTTATTTAATTTACTCGACGTTTCGGTTGGGTTGGTTAAATAAGGTAAACATACTCCTTGAGAGCTGTTTAAATAGGTCTCAACGAGTATGTTCCTCATTTTTAAAGATAACGTAAAATAAAATTCACCAGATCTTTTGTAATTTTTCAAAATTAAAATACTTCTCCATTGTTTGTAACCGTGTTCATCAAACTGCGGCCCGCGGACCGGATGTAGCCCGAATCGACGATACGATACCTGGCCATCCTAGCTACAGAAACTTATTTTGAGTACGATTTATAGTGTGGATGGCTTTGAGGCCCTTCTGCGTAAGAAGGCCTCCTCACTATTAAGCAGAACGAGGGGCAGCTCCAACAGCATCCTGGAGATAATTTCAGAGAAATTTAACTGTCCTCTTGTGAAACATAAAAATACTAAATCCACATTAGTTCGAGTACTAACAAAGTTTTTAAGTTTCAGTTCTGCCCATTGATGTCAGTCTGCCCTTGGTGGATAAACAGTTATTTACAAACATTTGTCTGAATAAATAAATAAATTAGTAACAATACATATTATTATTTATTAGACCAGCCTATGTTCCCCATTGATATATGCGGATTTTCGTTTCTGCCGCAGGAACCGATAGCCTAAATGAAGCCTATATCAAGTCTTAAGGAAGGAAAAATAAAGATGTTTGCGGCCCTAGGTGCCATAGTATTCCCCTCCACCTTTTATGGGCCCTTGATCAAAAAAGTTTGAGGACCACTAGTTTAGAAAGCCATACTATAGGGCGTTATTTTTAATAGCTTGGTTATTGTTTGTTTCAGAACTGCCCACATGGAAGACCTACGATACGACATTTGGTGAATTTAGCGATGGTTCATACAAAAGACTGTTAGATGTTTTGTTATATCATGAACATGGCTCTCTACTGTTGAACATTTTGATATATTTTTTGATAAAATAAACTCAATCATGTTTAAATAAAAGTCGTGTTATATTTACAGAAGTTTTATTTATATATATTTTAAACACTAATAGATTTAAATATATTGAATCCTGTATGTGCCGTGGTGACGATGACGCCCGGCATTTGACTGTGCCAGTGCAGTTCTTTGATGTCAGTCTGCCCTTGGTGGATAAACAGCAACTGTGGTGGCAGATTCTGAGAAAAAAACAAATTTTACTCATTTGTTCAAGCAATTAAAAACGATAAAAGCATGAAGAGACAAATATTGGCACTTTTATAACTATGAGAAGAGACATTTTAAGATTAAACTCGAAAAAAAAGAGGCTGATAGCACGTACCACTTGGCAACTTTTAGACGAAAATTATAAAGCTTAAGGCCCTCGCAAAACATGCTCTCGCGTCCCCATAATTAAACATTAAATCGTAATATTTCAAAAAAACAAAATCGTACGATTAGATAAAGAGTTGAACTACATCATGCATATTCCGGATTTAACACAAGTATCACAGCTATTGAGAAAAGAAATCTGAAAGATCACTAAAATTACGAGAAACGACATGTGGCGTTCCCATAACTATGAGTTTCCTATTGATATAAATACAAAAAAGAACGACTCATTTTAGAGTCAAGGGATCAAAGTAACCTGTGCACATTTTAATTTACTAGCTTTTTTAAAATAAATACTCAAACATATTCTTAATTTTGCTGCGTGAATACTCCGTAGTAATTTGTATGAAATTCGTAGCATCGCGCATGTTGTATATCGTCCAGATAAATCTAATGAACCTGTAAAAAATGTAGAAGTAAAGCCAACATATTCTAATCCAATTTCACTATCAACCATATATTGAATCAAGTATTACTGTCTACACCTATTGTCAAAATAAGGAACAGTGATTCTAATCAAAGTTACGAAGCGCGTTTTTTGCTAGATTGTGGCAGTCAATCATCATTTGTTAGCCAGGATTTTAAGGATAAATAGTAGGGGAGAGTGTAGGTACGTTGCATTCCCACAGTCGCTGGGCGCACTAGACTGAACACGTTACCCCTCTCTCACAGAAGACTACCTTGAAATGTACTGCATTTCCTACTTTATCGTATTTCCATTCCCATCCCATCCTATCCCTCCCTATTTTCCCAACCCTTCATCCGCTCATCCGGAGACGTGCCAATGTTTGTAATTCTGGACTGATCTTGGCATGTATCGCGGATGTTTATGGACGACAGTATCCACTTACCATCAGGTGGACTGTATGCTCGTCTGCCGCTATTTATCTATAAAAAAAAATCCGAAGTGACGTCATGTAGTCGGTATATGTGACCGGTGTGACTATCACCAACCTGCCAACATAAATCTGTTATTAGGGGCGGATGTATTTTGTTCAGAAAAATTTAAATTAGATCAAAATAAGCCAGTGTTGCATAATTCAATGTTTGGGTGGTTAGTGGCGGAACCAGTTATGTGTAACGAAAGTCATAAAGCTATTGTCTATTTTTTTTAAGAAATGAGTACTGAGTGTTTCTATCTCATATATCTAATACTGAGAGAAAGAGATGGGCCACAGTGAGGAGCGGGCTTTAAGTCGGTTTTCTTTATTCAAATGGTAAAGGTGTATCTAAACTGAAGTAAATGTGATAGTGATGTTAATTTATTTTTATAAAAAAAATATCGAAGAGAAAATTATGTCCAATCCTCCAATAAATAATAACAGAAAGTAAAAATCAGATAATTATAATGTTCTATATTTTATATAATCCATGTTAATTAAAAAAAATATCATCATCATCACTTCCTTCTTAAATTGCATATCATTTGTTTTTCTGTAGATTGCAAAGGGCGCTTAGTACGCTTAGATATAGGAAACATTTCGGCCATGACTTACACTAAACACACTTCGTCCGGTTCACTCATTAAAACACGTGCGACGCGCAGGTAGTCGATCACTCAACTGAGCCAGTGAGCATATATAGTACAATAATACAATTATTCAGCGTTTGAGTGAAAAGGACTTTCGAGTTGATTACGTGGGCCAATAGCGTTGTAGTGCAAATTCTCGGTACACGTTTGTTAAAAAAAAATAGACTATAGGATTATATGCAATTTTAGTCAGGAACTTAGTGCCTCGTCACCCTGTTTTTAAAGATCAAACCGGATCAACTAAATGTAGAGTGGTTTTTGATGCTTCGGCAAAAACTACATCTATCACTCAATGACATCGTGATGGTGGGACCAACAGTTCACGACGACATTTTCTCTATACTCACAAGATTTAGAGAACATCAATTTGTATTCACAGGAGATATAGAAAAAATGTACCGACAAATTTTGGTACATCCTATTCAGAGGCACCTGAAGTTATATTTAATTGTTATTTGAATGTCTCGACTGATACTGATTCAGTAGTACTTGTATCTTAGACAAATCTGTATGGTTCATTATTAGATACAATTATGTTAGCTTTATACTTATTCTTTGTAAATTTGGTAATAATAAAAAAAATACTGCAATTAAATTAATACCTATGGTACCTCATCGGCTCCCTTCCTCAGCACAGGGTGTCTGATTCAGTTGGCGCTTGAATTTGAAGAGGTTTTAATAACGAAGTGATGTTACACGATTTCTATATTGATGATCTGAGTACAGGATGTTCAAATGTGTGCACGACAGAACAATGAGTGTGTGTGTAAATAGAGTCAGTGCGCGTAGTATGTATGTACTGGCATCGCATATCTCGGAAGGGAAGGAGTCGTCCAAATGGAGTTACGCAAAGGGTAAAGAGCGTACGGCGAACTCCCGAGCATGCGCAGTAGAAGCGTATGAGATAGTCCGCATTCCTTCCCTTAGAGATTGTGCGATGTTAGGTGCATTTACTATTGTAAGTTTATGTATAATGTATTGTTCTATGTTGTAAACTATTGTAAATTGTTTCCCTTGTTTATCTGTGTTTATATTGTGTTTAATGAATGTGTTTTGTTTTAGCTCTTCATATTTGTGTTTGCATGTCTGGGTTATAAGTTTGGTTGGTAAGGATAGTCTAGAGAAATAAAAGCTACCGTCAGCTATGTGTTTTATTTGATATGAGAAGGAAACATAAAGTTGCGGACTAGATGGAGAAGTACAGGTAGTGGCGCCACCGGCGCTCGAGGTCAAGCCTACCCCGCAGTCCTCCCATGCCCGTTACTACTCGGCGTGGAAGGAAAGGAACGAAAGTTAAGTTTAGCTATGAGGGCTATTAGTTCCTGCATTTCACCATCCTAAATAGTTAGACTCGCCGTGTAAAAGAGGAAGTAACCCATTTATGTATAATGTGTGATCTAGAACTAATGTAAAATATGGATGAGCGAATAGCAATAAAATTCCTCAAGAACAGGGGGATCGGAAGGGCAGCAAGCCCCTATAAATGAGCGAGGCTCTGACCTCTCTATGCCAGTTCGACTCCTACAATGGTTCAATTCGACTCGTACAATCGCCAGTTCGACTTGTACAATCGCTCAGATATCATTAACAAGTTTAAGTAAGAGTAAGCTTGCTGCCGACTGTCGCTTCCCCCCGCAACCCTGCGGTTCTTGTGAATCATAGCGGCGTTTTATTTTCCGGAATTCCACCTCTACACCCCCCGTTGGGCCTCACCACCAACAAAATGAGACAGGCTTAAAATACATTTATGAAAATGTCACTAAACAATTAAGGTCAGCCGGATTTAATTCATGTAAAGTTAGTAGTAACTTTGAGGCATTGCTGGGCTTTCTTTCAAATAATTCAAACAGTAAAATGAACAAGACAAATTAAAATTTTCTGCGGCAACTAATATTTTAGGCATAGAATGGGATTCTAATTTTGATTGTATTTTAATGTCAATATCAAAGTGAAAACCATGTGGAAAGATTGAGAGATGTACCAAACGTACAATATTATCTGTAACTTCCAGTATTTTTGATCCTTTGGGTTTATTAGCTGTTGGCATAATAACATATAAAATTATATTACAGTTATTGTAGGTGCAAAAAATTGACGGGGACGACAATATCCGCTAGACTATTAGTTATATGTGTCAAAGGTTCATATGCAATCTAAATCTTTTAGAAAAACTATCAAATCCTCGTCATGCGATATGTGCAAACCCTATAACAGTAGAGTTGCATGCATGTTCCCACGCATCGCTGAAAGCGTACGCGGCTTGCATATATGTGCGTTCTACTGATGGGTCAGGAAATGTAACGGTACGACTATTATGTGCAAAGTCAAAAGTTACGCCTTTCAGGATGAGAACCATACCCAGGCTCGAGTTATGTGGAGCCGTGTTAGTCTCCCGTTTATGTAATGTCAGTACCCCACAGACCTCGCATCGCGCGGTGTTTACCCGGACGAGGTACAGGCGCTATCGTTGTGGTGGGAAGGACCTGCACTCTTGAAACACTCCTCAGAACAATAGCCGAGTCAGCAAAGCGGTGACACAGACGCATTTGCCTTAATATTAAAAATTATTTTTAAATTATTTTCTACGAGACTTACCAAATTTCTCATACAAATCTGCTAAGTGTGAAGTCAAGAAACAATCAATCAAATCAAATCAATGCACCATCAAATATTCTGATACTACATGTGCTTACAGAACTACCATTCTAACCAAATAAACAGTAAACAAAAAATACTGAACTTACCCTCAATTCCTCATCAATAACTTCGTCGTCATCTCGTTCCACTGCTAAGTCCCAGAGAGTGACTTGATTGTCTTCCCCGGCCGACGCCAACACACTTGGTTCTGTCCAGTGCCACTCTACTGATGTGATTGGTGCTGTGTGGTGCTTGAACGTACCCACTGGAGAGCCACTGGTGAACTGGCGCAAGTCCCAAATGTGAAGGAAGCCATCATCGCCACCTAATATAATATACAATAATTTATAATTAATCTATAAGAACATAATGAAAACCGTTAACATTTCAAAAGTACTGGACCGATTTGAAAAATAAACACTACATAACAGTAAAAACCGCAACAAAATTCATTGAATGGTTTTCGAGTTTACGCGTTTGAGAACTATTTTAAGAGTATAAGGATAACTTAACAGCAATAACATAAATTTATAGACTGAGTATCTTTATTTTTGGTTGTTTGTTTCTATGTATGAGGCAAACACAAAAACTATTGGACCGTTTTTGCAAAAAAGTTAAATTATAATAATATTCACCTATCATATCATTCCATCAGGATGTCTCTCCACTACTGGATACAGGCCTCTCCCACCAGACACGATCTTCGGCTTACTCATCCAACCACCACTAGATTATTGGATTGTCTAGTAAACTCATCAATAAAATTGAACTTAGTCATTAAGAATGAAACTTAGTATGATGCAGAGATATGGCGTAACCAGCAGTGCCAGCTAGCACAATATATAAATCTTCTCAACAGTAATACTGCTCACCTCTCATACAATAATAATAATGGAAATAAATTAAATGGCAGCAAATTTAAAGGTGGGTTATGTTTAGATTCTCTGGTGCCAATAAAGATATAAAAGTCCCAATCGACTTTGTGGTGACATCCTTAGTAATTAATAATTGTTTATTTCAGTTATTAAAAAATAGTTTGTTCTGCTGTTCATGATATGCTCCCCGCTTAGATTTTTTTGCTGCTAATTCAATTAAATACAAGCCAATAATAATTACCACTAGCTATGAAGGGTTCCTTATTATTCCAAGATATAACATTGATATCACTCTCATGTGCGTTTTCTGCTGTGAGCATACAAGCTTTTTGGGGTGCAGCTCTCGTGTCCCATATCCTTATTGTTTTGTCTACTGAACACGACGCTAATACATTTCTGGAAAAATAAACTCTTTTTTTGTGTGAAATTACAGTTGAAAGTTATCTTAATTGAATCTTCCGGGCTACTTGGCCGAGGTCTTTTGGAATCTCTGGTTTGGAAAAAAGAGAGGAGATTCCAGAAGACCTCGGTCAAGTAGCCCGGAAGATTCAATTAAGATGGACACCGGCCGAGAAAGCCTACACTCTACTATAGTTGAAAGTTAGTTGAAACATCAAATAATGTTAGAAGCAAAGTATAGACAAGGCAAAAAAGATTATTTTATATACACTAACATGAATGACAGCACGCACACTGGTTTTTAATGTGCCGCGTCGCTCTCATTGATTCGGTTCTACATTGTTTTTTTTTTATAAATAGCCAATATTTTGTCCCAACAGTTATACCTAAATATAGTTGCAAGTACATACGAAAACTGCACCCATATCATATGCCACAGAGTTCAAAGTCCAACATTTTGTTGCTAAATGATTCAAGGTAGTGTTGGAAATGATCTCAAATTAAAACAACCTATTATCTTTATGACAGTAGCATAGTACAATATAAATGATTATATATAGATGAGAAAAATACGGTTGCAAAGTTTTTACCGTTCATTAGGTGACCACTGCAAATCTTCAACAGAACTGGTGTGTCCCGCTAAAGGGCGCTGGTCTACATCCCATGTACCTGCTTGATTGGACTTCCAAATGTGAATGTCTCTTCTGCAATCGCCTGTTGCTAACATCTGAAGGAAAAAGTTGATTAAATTGTAAGTTTATTAATTATTAATATGTATAGTTTAATAAACAGATGTACTTTAATAATAATCTCTTCGAGAACATTTTTTATTTATTTACCTACTTACTCTTTTTTGTAAACTGTTACAAAGACGGACTTAATGCCTTACAGCATTATCTCCCAATCAACCTTTCGTTAATATTTATTTGTGTTTAAGGCTATGAACAAACACAGTTCAAAGTTTTGATTTCTTTTACCTTAGCAAATGGAAAGGGAAAGGTGTCAAAATTAATGAAAAACGAATTAGACTTCAAATACGATTGTATAAAAACATCTTTAGGATCCCAACAGTCACTTAAGCAGTTTTTGTACTTTAGAATTTCAGAGGTTGAGATGCTTCCACTCCTAGTTAGGCAGCAGCCACATTAGGAGTGTGTGTTTTGGTCTCTGTATGGCTTTACTTTTTAAAAGAGAAATAAATAAATGAGCAACAGAAAATACTGAATAAGCAGCAAATTAAAGGGGGTGTTAGATTCTCCGTGACAACAAAAAAGTAATTGAATTCTAGTTATTGAAAATTATTTACTTCAGTTTTTCAAAAATATGATACCTTGTTGATCACACAGTCTTATGGCACCAGGAAATTATCTTTTGTAAATGTTAAATAAATTAAATTAAAATAATCATGATTTGCTGCTCATTGAAGACAAGCCTTTTTAAAATAAAATTAAAATAGTTCCAAGAAAACTTACCCCAGGCTCTGTGGGACACCAGGCTATACCAAAGCCTTCCTGCTGATGTCCATTGAATGAATAAATAGGCTTCACTGGGTTGTTCACTGCATCCAAATTGTATCTTTCAAGGAGAGTTGGCTCGTCGACAGCTTGCAACTGCTGTGTTATGTTCCAAATGTCCACTCTGCCTAGCTCTGACCAAGTAGCTGCTAATACGGAATTTTTGAAGTTTGTAACCTGGAAGAGCCAAATAACGGTGATTAACTCATCAAGTTACATGACCTTTGACCTTCAGTTACCCTCTTTTGTTTTAGAATCACTTGAATGGCCGATGTACAAACATGTGACATTATCTGAAAAAAGGGGGCTTATTGTCACTTTTAGTTTCCCAAATTTTTTCAGCCGTTTCAGGTACAGGCCTTGTAAAATAAATAACTTTTCTTTTTATAGACTAGTGGGCGGATGAGCAAGCGGTCCCACGTGATGGTAAGTGTTACCGCCGCTCATGGACACCTGCAACACCAGAGGGTATGCGGGCGCGCCGCCGACCTTGCAAAATCCTATTCACAGCTCTCTTGAAGAACCCCATATCGTAGCTTAATGGAAAGACCTCTTGAGGCAGTTCGTTCTATAGCCTACGGGTTCGCGGTATAAAATAATTTTTGGACCGAACAGTGCGCGACACTGTTCGAGTAATCGAGGAAATGCGGATGGACCGCACTTCTGAGACGGGAGGTGCGGTTGTAGAAACCAGAGGTGGGAATTATATTAAACAATTCTTCAGAGCATTCCCCATTGTACAGGCGGTAGAACACACAGAGAGACGCAACGTCTCTCCGAATACTGAGGGATTCTAAACCGCCCGTGAGACGACAATACGAACAACACTTCGTTGGATGGAGTCAAATGGGTCCAATTGATATTTCGGTGCGCCTGCCCAGAGATGAGAGCAATACTCCATATGGGGCCTCACCTGAGCTTTGTAAAGCATAAGGAGTTGTCCAGGGGTGAAGTGCCGCTTCACTCTGTTCAGCACACAGCTTTTTGGAGGCCATTTTGGCCTTATTTTCCAGATGACCCCTAAATTCGACTTTGCTGGAGATGTCGACACCAAGGATCCCGATACTCTCCGAGATCTTAAGAGGTATGCTCTGAAAGCGAGGTGCTACGACAAATGGATTTTTTTGCTTTTTTTGCAGTGAATGCACAGACTTGCATCTTACTGGGGTTGAAATAACTAACGGATTTCAGGCTATAATCCACCATGCGGCCCAGTGCAGATTGTTGGATATACATGCTCAATATTTTTTTTTAATTATGTAACATGTGATAATTTTCTTTTTAAGCCTAGATCCAGGGGTCTTAAGTACGGCCCGCGAGCCAGGACCTGCCGGCGAGCACCTGCAATCCGGCCCGCGGCAGTAAGCTGGACATGCCTGGCATCCGGCTCGCCACATTTAACTTTATTTTATAATAAATCAAAATAATAATCAGATGTTCTTATTCACTAAAGAACACAATCACTGTCATACATAATCTAGTAGGTACTTACTTGAAGTGTAACATTAAATATTTTAATAATAAATAATTAATGAGATTTATGTTGATGTGATTTTTCACAGACAATTGTTTGCAGTTGTGAATCAAGTTTACTAGGGCCAATCAAAAACGACCTAAGATGATCATAAGTTAACTTGGATCTGTAAATTTTATTTTGTGTATTTCATTTTGGGGAATGTTTTTTCACATAGATAAGTAGTTCCGAAAACGGGAAAAAAGACCACGAGCAAATTTATGCAACTGATGAAACTGTGTGTGGAAGGCTTGAAAAAAATTAGCAGAAATAAGTTTTGATAATTTCTTTAAAAATATCACTGCAATGTGAATCAATCATTTCCATTTGAAATTTTGGAGAGAGGGTTTCTAGGCCCTTTGGACTTTGTGGAACAGTCAGTGTGCCCTTTAAGCCAAAAAGTTTGATTTCGTGTTTAATTTAGAGCGAGCGCAGAAGGCGCTCAGCCAGGAACAAAATGTGTTGCAACGAGCCTAACGGAGGGTACGGACCTTGGCTTAGGGCGTTGCTTTGGGAGGGTATCCCCTGTTGGTAAACTGGCGAAGGAACGGACCTCGGCTTAGGGCATTGAATTGGGGAGATACCACAGGATCGCAAGTTGGTGAGAAGAGAATTCTGATGTCTACTGTCAGCAATTAATAAAATTGAAACAAGCATTTGAAGAAAAATGCCCAGAATTAATGAATATAAAAGGTGTACTTTCCCATCACGACGATGCTTTTTGATGACTAAACAAAAATTGATGGACCTTGGCTGGGAAGTTTTAATACATCCTCCATACAGTCCAGACATAGCATCTTGGGATTATCATTTATTCTGCTCTTTACAAAATTCTCTAAATAGAGTAAAATGACATTCAAGAGATGCCTGTATAAACCATTTAAATCAGTTTTTCGCTCAGAAACCTCAAAAATTTTATTAATAATTTTTAAATAAAATTTACCTCAGCCATAATGACTCTGCATGACTAATGGCGACAGACAGTTGAATTAAATGGACAATATTCCCTTCAATAAATATTTATGTAAAACAAAAAAGTCTCTTATTATTTTCACTATATAAAGGCTGCAAACTTATACTGGACTACCTAATATAAAAAAAAAATACACAAAATATATATCAAAATAGGTACATACTATCAAATAATGATTTAGAATAACATTTAACATATAAAATCTTTCTACACTTACCCTTGAAAAATAATTATGTAGTAACTAAACTTTCATTGAACAGACAACAATGGCATCAAATCTCTTTATCTATAAACAATACAACTGCAAGTGCATGTCGAACTTTACTGTATTGGCTAATTGGGAAGGTAGATAATGATAGGAGCAGGGCTTGAGTGGAAGTAAACCTGAGAAATATAGGGAGGGGCACAGTTGAGCTGATAAATGTTTAGTTATTGTTAACGACGGAATAAATGAAAATGTAAAAAGCTAGAGTACTTGCATATGTATAGATAATAGTTTCGCTTGTATAGTTGTTTCTCTTTAGTGTCTTATAAATGTATGAATATATCTTAATATCGTTAGGTTTACACTATCTGTTTAATGTCCATTTTATGAGTATGTATTGTGTAACTGATATTAAAATGATCCCTAGTGTGTCTTTTATTACCCTATTAGGATAATTATTGGTGAATAGGGTAAGTAGGGCATGCTAGGGATAAGTTGTGGGCGCTATGGCGTTCGGGAAACAACTGAGCGCTCCGCCACCTGGCGGACGAATATAATATTTATAGTCCTGAAGCGGGGGACGGGGTTACGTAAATATGTCGCGCAAACCGCGCACCCCGTCCACTCGAAACCGAACGTTATAGCGTCATGATCTTATTAGATCCCTCTTAGACTAGTTTACATCTAAGTTTTATCTAATAAGAATCCTATAAGAATCTTGTAAATGTATAAAAATGTATAACTGTGTCTTGTATGAATAAATGATCCCCCGCGGGGTAGCGGGAGGGGTACACATGTAGAAAAGTAGAAGGGGAAGCCAAAATGGAATAAAAGACGAACCATTTTGGGCTTCCGGCATTCCGATTCCATTCCGATCAGCGGCACCACTCCGAACACTACAAACGGTCAACCAAGTGACTAGGACAAGTAGTAGAACAACAAGTACCTCTGCCCCCTGCCCTGCTGATATTATCGAAGAAAAGGAAATAAGGCGTTATTATTGTTTAACATCCCTATATATACAGTCCACATCCCCCGGCGACCTATAAGGTTGTAGGACAATACTGTCCTCGATCTGTTGAAGAGATCGCAGTAGACAAAAGTGTCCTCAACAGTTATCTAGGGTTAAATAATTACATTATGTGTTAATATCTACCGAACTATTATATAATTTGTAACATAAACTTATAATATTAATGATTTTTATAGATAATAAGTAAAACTGCAGATATGTTGTAACATTATACAAGTGAAATAATGGTAATACTACACTTGGGAAAAAAAAACAATTTATGAAGAGGCAAAGCATACCCTTATCCTATTGACACAGCCCTGGTGTTTGATGAATGCAAATGTCATCTGAGGTTTTTTCTCTTCATCATCTTCATCATCATCATCATCATCATCATCATCAGACTCTTCATTGTCAGACTCGGATTTAGATGTGGGATGTAAATTTGACATTTTTATTACTAGTAAGCTAGAAAAAATATCTGATATTTAAATTCAAAGGAATTAAAAATGTCACTTTAGAATAGCACCACTCCATCTCTTCCTGAAGGGGTTGAAGTGGGTGTCGTAAAGGTAGATGTAGATGTAGTACAACCACTGCAGAACTTCACCACCTCTAAAAGAGTGAATCTGCCAACCCGCTTGGGTAGCCTGGCATTTTAAGGATATACATTCCTCATGCACAAGACAAATTGCGTGAGGAGGCTTATCTCAAGCAGTTGACACTAAAAGGGCTGGTTATGGTATTAAAAAAACTGCAAGTTTAGGGTCAAACTAGAAATCTTACTTGTTTAGTTGTGCACTAGATGCTTGAGTACCGGCGACTAAATAAGCTGTCATTGGAAACTGTTCTCTGTTATTACCAAGATTGTCTTGTATTATATCGAAGCTAAGACAAGGTGCACCAGTCTGGGCCTGATGCAGCATAACGTATGCTGACTGGTCACACACAAGGTGTTCATCCTCCTTTAACGGTTGGCCAGGGAGATATGTTTTTGGTCCGTCGTCACCATCATTACTGCCCTCTTCTCCTTCGTTCATGGTATCGCCTTCGCTCTCAGCAGAGCTCGCTTCCATTTGCTCTTCATTTTCATTAGACATGTTGATATATTAAATAATAAACAATTTTATGATTTGTAACAGCAAAAACCTGATAACACGTGGGTTAGAGAATAAATTATTGACAGTAAAGTAAGACCATACTAAAGTAACTTAGTAAGTCAATTATTGACAGTAAACTGTCAGCTCAAAGGGCGTTATTGATATGACACTACATTTTTCGTTTTCAAAGCATATTATTTGACAATTATTGGCAGGAATTATATAAAAATTAAAATAGCATGCTATTATTAGTGTTTTAGAAATATCAATAATATACATTTATTACATAGAAATAATATTTTATTGTGCAAATTACGTAGGTGTATATCAAAGATTTTTTTCACTTAGATAGTCTGGCGCACGAAAGTTGAGCCAGAAAAAGCGCGGAAAAATTAACAAATATTCATATTATGGTATCAGGTTAGTAGCAATAAGACACTAAATAAACTGTCATTAGATAAGACAGGGGTACATGAATATGGTATACCTATAGCTGAAGCAAATATGAATCGACGTTATTTTAAAATAAAATATAAAATGAACCTTAGAAATAAAATTAGTGAAGTAGGAAGAAGTTACTCAAATAGCAATAAAAAATTAATAGAATTGAAGAAATTTATTCTATGTGACATATTGGAAATCCGAATCAAAAAATTTAATTTCCAGGCATCCGAATCACTACAATCACATTTAATAGGAACCGATCTTTTTCTTCTGCAGATAATCTATCTGTTTCTTATGTACCTACCTATTTTCTACGTGGATATCATGATCAGTAATTTTTTCCAATCCTGCAGAGTTACACTCTCAAAGGATTCCCAATTCGACTTTTAATTAATTAATCCCAATTAATTACTTTCTATTAATTTATTAATTAATTTATTACTGAATCAAAGTGCTTTGTAAATAATATTTCGTTCAGGAATTGGAATAATATTAAAAATGTTGCATGTTTTATCAAAATGAATTGTCAATATTGTCATGAATTCTACAAAAACTACTTCTTTCTTTTAGGTTATTTTTGAATTAGAAAAATTGTATATAATGGCTTTTCGGTGTTTAAAGTTGTTAAGAATGGTAAGAAGTACTAGTATCATTCACAGTAATTTAATATCAAGTACTATTAAATTACCTAAAGAAACTTTAACGAATAAACCTAAAGAATACACAACTGAGAACAATCTGGTTTATTTAGAAGATGCGGATACTTTCGGTACCCTATCGAGGAAAGTACAAACTGATTTAAATGCACTAGAAGACGAGGGAGATATAAAAGAGGAACAGTATCTTCAACAGCGGCCAATGCAATCCCAGAAGTTAACTACAAAACAATACGCTGATTTGATAAAGCAATATCTAGAACATAAGAGGATTAAAGAAGCTATTGATGTTTTAGAAGTAAGAATGTTAACAGAAGATCGAGTTAAACCGGAGAATTACATTTATAACATACTGATTGGTGCTTGTGCTGATGTAGGATACACTAAGAAAGCTTTTAAACTATACAATGATATGAAACGGCGCGCCTTAAAACCAACTGGCGACACATATACGTGCTTATTTCACGCCTGCGCTAATAGTCCATGGCCTATAGATGGACTAAAGCATGCACATAATTTAAGAACACTGATGATTGAGAAGGGCATAGAGTCGAACATAACAAATTATAATTCAATGATTAAGGCATTTGGCCGATGTGGTGATTTACCCACTGCTTTTAAAATTGCAGATGAAATGATATCTAAGAAAATTAAAATAAGAGTACATACATTCAATCATCTCCTTCAGGCATGTATATCAGATAAAAAATCGGGATTAAGACATGCTCTGATTGTTTGGAGAAAGATGTTAAAAGTAAGAGAAAAGCCTAACATATACTCTTTCAATTTGATGCTGAAATGTATTAAGGATTGCAATTTAGGTTCAAAAGAAGACATTGAAGTGTTAATAGATATTATTCAAGAACATGTAGGAGTGAATCAAATCAGTGTCAATAAACCTTTACAAATTGAAGAATCTCGATTCAAATTTACTTCAGACATACAAGAAAATTTCTCACAGTCATTGCTTAGTGAGAAAGGATCTGAACATGGAGAGGAAATATCAATTATGGCAGATAAAGAAATGAATGTGTCAACTGTTAACACATATCAAGAAGGAAGTAATGTAGTTTTTGTTGAGAGTAAAAGCAGTGTTTCTATACAGTTGGTGGACAAAATAAAGAAACCAATTGTAGTAGAAAGAACAGTCCCTAATTTATTATCAAAAGTATTAAAAATGGAACATGTTTTATCTCTACAAGAAGTTAGTACGCTCCAAGATAAATTTGCAGTTATAGGTGGACAAGATGATTTTCTCAAAGAAATGGAATCATATTCTGTAAAGCCAGACATAAAAACATTCACACAAATGTTACCATTGCTTGAAAAGACAAAGAAAGCTGAAAATAAGCTAATTGAAACAATGAAATCTTTAGATGTGAAAGCAGATATAGATTTCTACAATATGCTCATTAAAAACAGATGTTTAAGATTAGATTATGAGGATGCATTCGTAAGTATTTTTTTAAGGCAAAAGGTCCAACAATGACTATCATCACCACTAAGGGACAATTTATCTGTTAGACTGTCCTACTATACATGAAGTACATAGTTACTTACCGTTCAAAATGATAACATTCTGATTCTTGAGAACTTTTAATTTCTTTGTTTGTTGAATAGAAAGCCCAAGATGGCACCCTCATTTACTATAGAAGGTCTTTGCACTGCATTACCATACCCATGCCTCCACTGACTAATATGGAGGCCTTGGTCTGCTGCTTAGTCCTCACCTGTCACTCTGGCATCTATCTAATTGCTCTCCGATAGAGAACTGCTGAGGATTCCTCGATTTGGGTAACTCTGTCAAACACCCTAGTTTCAATAGCTACACATCCACTCAGAATGCTAAACACCTTGACAGATTCATTAACCATTTTGATGTTATAGCTCCAATGACAAAACCCTCATAATGTTACACACGACCCAACATACTAGATGTGTCGTTTTCAAAAATATAGCCTTATATCTAAACTCGATAAAAACCCTATGCCAGTTAGACTGGCCACTGTCCCATAGTAATGAAATTAGGGCAGCAAACTGACCCACCCCAAGACAAGACTATTATTGTCTGGAGCAAGCTTGAGGAAGCCCTTAAGGCTTCTAGCACCCCCCAGCTGGACTCTACTCAAACAACCTGACCAGTGTAGATGACACAAACATGACGTCCTCTGGACTTGGTAGCCACCTCAGGGATATAATCTAAAGCTCCTCTAGGCGGGTCCCAGCGACGAATGATCACCGATGGGAATTACCCAAGGACAGAACTGATAAAGTTGAAGAACGCAGCTATCCATGCTTACGACTCATTCCCTTGTGAAGAGAATAGGCACAGGATACAGAGGGACGTGTAAACAATCTAATCGCTGAATTCAAAAACAAACGCTGGGACAATTTGTTGTCAGAGATCTCGCCAGCCTACTGGTGGTTGGCGAGATCTATGAAAACACAATATTGCCTCCATGGCCCATTACTGATTAGACCAAACGGTCCTCCCACATTTGACAATGAAGAGGCTTGGGGGTAGCATTCGTAGCTCTAGGCCCCGTCTGTCCCCACTCCCAATATCCCTTTGCAGTCAAACTATCCCCAGGGTTAGGAAGACCAAATATCTCAGAGTCACAATAGAGCATCGACTGACCTTCCGAGTACACATACAAACTGTCTAACCGAGCCCGCCTTTGTACTCTGTCACCTCAACCCTCTCATAGGCGGGAGAAGTAAAATGTCACTTAGAAAAAAGCTCATATTGTACAAAACCTTTGTACGTCTCATAATGATCTTCCCTAGCATTATACTTATATAATGCTATTATACTATTCGCTATTATATTTATATTTTATTTTTATAGGATGTGAAGCAAATGATTGATGAAGAAAGCAAATATCGTAGGAAACAAAATCCAATGAAGAAGAAGCTAAGATTAAAAATGAATATAATGACTTATGGTGTTTTAGCACTGGCCTGTAAAACAAGGGAAAGTGCTGAAAAACTGCTGAATGAGATGAAGGAGGAACAACTTAAGTATGAACTCCAATATTATATACTAGCTGTACCCGGCCACGGGTTGCTGTGGCTGCCCAACAGATGGCGCTTACCCTGTTTGTACCTCTTTTTGGGTAAAAAGCATGTTTTTACCCTGTGATAGGTATATAAAAACACGCGCGTATTCGAATGCAACGTTGTGTCAAAATTTCAAAGCAATCGGTGAAGAACTTTCGGAGATTTAAGATTATGAACAAACGAACGTTTATATTTTTATTTATATAGATAGATATTCTATGAAAATTGTGTGTATTGTTTGTAGTTTATCACTTTTAAAATGGCTTTGTTTATAAACAAAAATGACAGAGTCAGTGTCAGTGATGAGTTTGCCTGATGGTACAGTACATGGAAAAATAAAACTTCAAGTGTGAAACTCTGTAATCTTTGTTTATGTACGAAATATAGTATGGGACACCCACCCTCTTGCCACATGGACATTGGTCCATGTGGCTATTAAGCTCAATGCTGATTCCACGGCCTCTTGTGACGGTTTTGAGCAGAGTGGACAGTAGAAGTCAGTTTATTTATTGCATGTTTACAGATTTGAAGTCTGTCATAATATTCCAAGTAAAAAATGCACTTCTTTCAAATAGATATTCTAAATTCAATTTTGGATGAGACATTGCCTATACCTATCCTTTTTAACTACGGACATTTTATGATAGCAGCGGTCCGCGATACCGGGCCTCCCGCTCCCACTTATCGACCCACGCCCACTCTGGGCGCAGCCTTAAAAGTCGTCTACTGACAATGAAAAGACCAGCAACAAGTCCTTAACCAAATATACACCAATGGAGAGACACAGGTAGTTTATTGGCAGTACTTGCAGTAAATCTCTCTAATTAAGGATATTCCTCATTCTTATTTGGTATGTGATCTTTTTCAGAGTGAACATAGAGATCCTTGGTACTTTATTGAGACAAGGTACAACAGCCAATGATTTTGCATATGTGTTACATCTCATGAATGTTACGAAAGAAGAAAATATTCCACCAAATGATATATTTATCAAACATCTAGAAGCTTTCAATGATAAATGTACAGATATAATCAAGATGGTAATTGCAATAAGTTTGTTTTCGGCTAGTTAATCGTTTATCTTATATTTTTTTACTCAGGGCATTTTATTCTAGACATCTCAATATTTCAGTCATCAATATGGGAATAAACTTGTGTCATAGTCATTATCATATCAATATCAGCATATTAATCATCACAGTACCTAATGATAAAACTAAGTTTTCTAATTGGTTATTTTTTTTATTATAGACTAGTAGGCGGACGAGCAAGCGGTCCCACGTGATGGTAAGTGTTACCGCCGGCCATGGACACCTGCAACACCAGAGAGTATGCGGGCGCGCCGCCGACCTTGCAAAATCCTATTCACAGCTCTCTTGACGAACCCCATATCTTAGCATAATGGAAAGACCACTTGAGGCAGTTCGTTCCACAGCCTACGGGTTCGCGGTATAATTTGACAGATATAATAATAAATTATTGTATAACGACGGTTATAGGCCAACATTAATTATAAAATGCGTTTTTTTTGCATTAAAATAAATTAAAGATGTTTTGTTTTACGAGAACGTCACAGTACAAAATTATTTCGGCTTTTTTTTGCAATACAAAATTATTGTGGCCCTAATGGGCTTTCAACAATCACTGGACATGGTTTAGGGCGAACGCAGAAGGCGCTCAGCCAGGACCAGATTGTGTGCAGCAACGAGCCTAACGGAGGGTACGGACCTTGGCTTAGGGCGTTGCTTTGGGAGGGTATCGCAAGATCGCAAATCGGTGAGTAGCACCCAGGCACCTGCCGATACCTGGAAAAAGTGTTGGCTGAAAGCCGGTGTGTTGACAGTGTAGCAGGCGGGACGTCCACGTCTCCAGCGACGCGGACGATGTATATGTGTAGCCTGTGAGTGTAGTGTAAGAATCACACTGGCAGTAATGGGTCGGGGCCGTCTAGGAAGTACCGGGGACGACGATGGTAACTGGGAGGGACTCACCTATCGGAGACAAAGGTTAGGCTGTCAACTGTTAGGGAGTTGGGATGGTGAGGGACTCTGTCGTAGTAGCGTCGGGCGGAGTTTTTCACGTATTTCGCGATGGAAGGAAGTTCCAAGTCTTTGTGGAGCTCGATTTGTGAAGGATGCTAGCAAATTCGTAACTATTGAGTCTTTAATAATAAAAAATCAATAATTACTTTTATTTATGCTTAATTGATAGATAATAATGTTGGTTATTAAATTCAGTTGACTTGCAAAAGTAAGAAATCATTATTAGTTTTAGACTTCACTTTGTTAACTTAATGAGTTTAAGTTATTCTAATTGTTGGACCATATGTTTTTATAATTCATTTATTATGCATTGTAATTTTTTTCTTTAATTTCCTGTGGCAATTCGTTATTGAATTCTGGAATTAAACAGTCGCTAGCTTTTTCGCTATCAGTTGTTATAAATTATCTTGTTTTAATCTAATCATACATTTAAATATTTGAGTTTCACAATTATAAAATCTAAAGAATTGTTCATTTAACAATTTTACTTTTTATTCAATTGCTACACTTTGTCAATGTTTAAAAATATTTTCGTTTTATCTAGACCTTTTGAGAGACGATCGCTTTTTTAGTATTCGTTATTAGTATCAACCATATTTCGCATGTTTTAAAATACTTCTCGAAAATTGTCAAATAGGCAATTATTTATTTATTTAAACTTTAGCGCACAGAGAAACACTATAAAGGGCGGACTTAATGCCCAGTGACATTCTCGGCTGGTGTGATTTATTAAAAAAAACTTGTAAAGTGCAATTTGTTACTATTATATTTTCAAAATTTTATTTACTTGTACTTCATTACTTTATTTTTCAGAGCGAAAATGGATCGGCAAAATGCTCAATAGGATTTTTGAGAGGCTATAAGAAATTTTACAATATTTATACAAAATGGCTGAAGGAAATTAATATTGAAGAAGTATTACAGCAGACACACCCATGGAAGCAGTTCAGGGAAAACTACCCTGAAACTGTACAGAGGCAAAATATTGAAATAAAAGTACCCAAGATATTTTATAAGAGGAATCGTAAATATGTACCGTATATGCCTAAGATATAAATAAAACTACTTTATACATACACCGCTTTTTATTCCTTCAATATAAATTGAAACTCTGGTTTTGCAACTTTTTAAACCAAGCTCAGACATGACTTTAATTAGCAGACTGTTAAAGACAAATCAAAATTGTATTTATATGAAACCAACCACATCTCATCCTGCAAATTTAGGGAAAAAATCACATGTGCAGACTGTTTTTAGAAATCTTTAAAAATATTTTATCTAACTTTGACATCTAGCCAATCCAAGACATTGCCGGGTCAAGCATTTCCAGTTTAAATTTTAATGTGGTGTAATTTTCGGTTGAGTTCTTCGAATTTGAAAATCTTTCTAATGAAGAAATCTCCGTATCGGTGGGCCACTTTCGTATCCGCGATGTGGATCATGTCGTTGTCGATGTAGAAGTCCAACTGAAATAAAAATATACAAATGTATGTTAATCATAGGCAACCATAAAGGTGGAGCTTAAACATTGAAAGAAAGAAGAGAACAACCAGGCTAAAGTCGGATTAGATTATTTATTCGAGTGAGGGATGTGTATGACATAGTACAGAGTGAAATTTGTGCGGAGATGACACTTTATTGACAGTTCTACGTCATATAGCTGACTCGAATAAATAGTCCGACTATATTATGTTGTTGACGAAATGGCAGCATAACATGGCCACACTGTCCTCAGGGTTCCCCCATACCACTGCCAATATAACTCGATAGAGCTAATATGGGTACAAATTAAAAGATACGCTGCCAGAAGTGGGGTAGAACGGGATCTAAGGTGAGGCGTATATATGCGGGCAACGTTGAAATATTTAATTTAAATATCTCGGCAACTACTAACTACTGGAGCTATTTTATTCGTTTTTTTTTTTATTTTGGGGTAATTGAATCCGTTTTTAGTCATCTTTACGTGCATTCGCGACCTGTTTCGCAGCATTTTAGGGAAAATAGAAAATTTTGTTACACTACACTTCTACTTTTCAAATCCGTTTAAAAAATTAAAATCGGATGTTCTATAACGCATCGAGACCTGCTGCAAAATAGCGCATTGAAAAATTAAAATTACGATTGTGTCAAAACTAATAGTCGGACAGCGTTGGGGTTTTACACACACAAAGTACCTATAAATTACTACATTTTCGCGAAGTTTCAGCCCTGTAAGTGTAAAAATGACCGATTTGTGATTATTATTAAAAAACGCTTAATTTTTCGTTTTTTCCGGATTTTATCCGTTGCTAATTATCTTATTCATATTTTTATTCTCTATAAATCGCCTATTTACATCATTAAGATTGATTGCTTCATTAGTTTCCATTTTATATAAAAAAAAGTTTTTGTTTAAAAATGTTTCTAACAAATTAATAGACATTTCCGAGTGGAAAACACAACAAAATTCATCTACGGACTGTCCTTCATATGATGGCACAGTCGGTTTCCTACTAGGATTTATGTCAAACAATCGCTAATACTTTGCTCTATTGCTTGGTATAAACAAGGACTGCTAATTGGTGTTGCGCTAGGGATGTGCAAGAGTTGAGATTGGGGAATGTCGATTGTCTGCCTGACCACATTTTATTTCTGGTTGTGAAACTCCTGGCATTGTTTCATTATCTTGGCATTGTTAGATTAAGCTTTTGATTTACTCAGATACCAATAATTGCAAATTTGCAAATTGTGAATTTTCATATAAATCTCCTTAAATTTTTATCATCAAATTTCTCAATACCAAAATACATAATTCAATTTGTTTAATGCAATTAAAATATTAATGGGATTCAATTTTTAATATATGTAAATAAAACAAACAGAAGGGATGATTTAATATCTTTATTTCGTATTTTCGTGACCAGCATTTTTTATCGGCTATTGTCGTCGTTGGCGTCCAGGGCAAGTTTTCATTTGTCGGCTATAGCCGACGGTGGCGTTCAAAAGGTTAAAGGACTCGTGTGCACACGTGACTATTTAAACTGGGCAAATGTGGTGGAGAGGACAAAAAGATTAATAATGTCTGATTGGGACCGTGATATCCACTCTGATCGTCTGCGTGAACAAGAATTTATAATAAACGTAAATGAGGACACGTCAACAGACGAGTCACGTTGGTCAGATGAAGATTACGTAATTGTCTGATTGTTCAGAATAATAAATAACTATAACCTAACTTACCTAATAATTTTTCTTCTAAATATACATTTATTTCAAACCTATTATTTTCGATTTATTTTACGTGTGAGAGCTTATAGTCTGTGGTATGATTCCGAGAACGTCACTATTTCTTCGCCCACAATAATAAAGAATGACATTATTTCGAGTACACTTGATTGTCAACGAACTTGACAGGCGTGCAAACGTCAAATAGTGGACAGAGTATAAGACGTTACAATATAAAACGCATAGTAATTACATTTTTAGATAACAAAAAAATGTTTTTTTAAAAGCGCTATATTTTTATAATTCGTAAAATAAGTGTTCAGGAATAAAATGTTAGTGTTCACGAATAAAATTGTTAAGAGGGTAAATGTATTTTTTATTTAATCCTGTGTATTAGAAAGATTTGAACCTTATAGCAAACTACCCAGGACGTTGATGACATTACCTCGTTGAATTATTTGAATAGCAATGTATATGCGCTGAACTAAGTAGTTGCTGGCCCTAGGGTTACTAGTGTTCACCGGGCAAACGCCTGGTGAACATCACTAGTGAAACTACAAGACTAGTGGTAAGTTATCATAGCAGTTATACATCAACTTAACCTCTGGTCCGCTTCGGAATTTGCCGTCGAGCCAACTGGACGCCTTGGTGCAGAGAGATTTGATTATTGTAAAATTTGCGTATTTGGGAAGGTTTTGCCGGAAAAAAGGCATCATCATGTCATGATTTTTTGTCATCTTCGGATTTTTTTTGTCATCTTGTTATATTTTGTTGTAGCAACATATATCAAGACATGCGACCTACTCGGCACACTACATTTGCGAGGCGACTCGGGTAACCCACGAGTTTTATTATGTTGAGTGAGACCGCCAACCTCCGACCTCTCACTCATTCATATGTATTTATCAACTCTTCTCTGTTTGGCTGATATGTCTATGTTCCTAGCTGTAGACGAAATAGTTTGTAGACCAACAAAATGAGTATTAATGTCTTAGATCAAAGCAAAGGGGGAACATATGGTGCGTTCTTACATTGCGTCAACTGAAAATAGACTCGAATGCACAAATGCACACAAACTCGTACAGCTATAATTGAAGTCACGTTGTACGACACCGAAAAACAGAGATAGAGCGATGAGCTTGATCAGTGGCAAGAGCGAGACAAGCTAAACATGTCGCTCGCACATGTTTCATATAGTTCTATCTCGCTCATTCATTAATGGGCGAATATAAACTATTTTTTTTTATGGACGAAGCCGGCAGACGAGCATACAGTCCACCTGATGGTAAGTGGATACTGTCGCCCATAAACATCTGCGACACATGCCAATATTAGTCCAAAACGTTGGCATGCCCCCGGATGCGCTGCCTACCTTTGGGGAAAGGGTTGGAAAAATGGGGAGGGGTAGGTTGGGAATAGGCTCTGGCACATCTCACTCACTACCGAAACACGTACGTACATTGAGGAAATAAGATAAAGTGGGAAATGCAGTACATTTCAAGGTAGTCTTCTGTGAGAGAGAGATAACGTGGCCAGTGGAGCGCGCCCAGCGGCTGTTGGATTGGACCGTACACTCTCTCCCTCAAAAACTTAAAAAACTTCTACATATTATTACTTTTTGGTGTACACACGCATGAAAAGTGATTCCATGTGTCTTGTTTTTGCTCCTTGAGTGATTTGTGCACTGAATAAATGCGTAGTAAGGCATTTTTAAATGTATTTTCCACTACAAAACTGTGTGCACCGTGTGAGTGTATCACGTGCAAGCAAGTCACTGTTCTGTCAGTGACTAAACTAAGCAGGTCCATTGGACTCGGTTTTGTGGGACACCGCGCGGTAAGTGAGTAACGTATCTTCCACCTTTTGATTTGTTCTAAGATACAATAAAATCTCATATCCGTTCCTCGAGTGTTTCAAGCCCGTCATCAATATTAATATTAAGTATATAGACCCATACATATGAATAAAATATTATTATGAATATAATATACATACATACTTGTCGAACACGAGGTCGAACTCATTCCGATTACGAGGCCTCGTAAGAGTCCCGTATCGTTATTTTTTGTCACTACCTCCCCGTGCCGGGAGTGGGTAATTTGCGCGCTTGCTGCCTTCCTTGGATGTGGTAGCCGTTTCTCAGGCTCCCTCTCCGGAATCGAATCCTGATTCCCCGTTACCCGTGACAACCATGGTAGTCGCAGAAACTACTATCGAAAGTTGATAAGGCAGACATTTGAAAGATGCGTCGCCGGTGCTGGACCGTGCGATCGGCAAAAGTTATCCAGATTCATCAAAATTAAACGACTGCACACCCCCGCAGGGGCGCTCCGCCGATTGATTTTGATCTAATAAAAGCGCTCATCCCATCACTGGTCAGAGTTCTGATTGCATGTATTAGCTCTAGAATTACCACAGTTATCCAAGTAACCGAAGTGAGATGTAAGGAACCAAAACTGATATATTGAGCCATTCGCGGTATCGCCTTAATATACGGCTTGCACTGAGACATGCATGGCTTAATCTTTGAGACAAGCATATAACTACTGGCAGGATCAACCAGGGAGCTGCTAGCTGTTGAGCTGTTGCTGCTGATGATGCTGCTGGCTGGCTGGCTGGTGGTTCGTTGGTTGGTTGATTGGTGGTGATAGTATATTATACACTATTATACACCACAACCCACCACACACACCTCCCCTCCTACCCACTAGCCGTTCACATTCAGAAAAAACAACAACAACAATCATAATATACAGAAATTCATCACTTACACGGTGAATTCTATATTATGTGTCGTCGTCCCCGTTTCACTCTCCGCCGCCCTCTGAGCACGGTTCGTGCAGAGGTGCGGCGTGTCTGTCGGTCTGCCTCCTCCCCCTAACCTCAAGGTTCGGGGCGGGGGCGGTGATAGACACTCTGGACGAGTGTATATTATTATACGTGTGTGTTGTGAGTGTGTGTGAGTTTTATTGTTGTCGTTGTCACAGACCGACCGACTGACGGACGGACAGCGACTAGACAGACAAATCACACACATCACACACAAAACAACACACACGAGAGCGAGCGTACAACACGCGTAAACAAACTGTACGTGGTGTACACGTACATGTACGTTTACACATGTGCGGCGGCGACTACGGCGAGAGTTAACTCCTGACACTTGACTATGAAAATTCACAATTTTACAATATCTTCTCACAGTCGAGCAAATAAATGTACATGAATTCTATAGCACCCGGCGTCACAGAGCCTCCCGGCTGGTGAGCACACCATATATAATAATAATAACGTAAAACTACATATGAGGTTAGTTAATAACATCATACGTAAATACGTATAAGCGTGCGAGCGGCGGTAAAAGAGCGAGGCGCGAGTTTCATTCAGGAGGAATAAAACCCACACTCAGGAGGCTCCCTCACACGCCGTCGGCAGACTAGCAGTTACAACAACACAACCATATATATATAATATAATATTTGTGTTGTCACATAAGCGTGTGGTATAATTATTATATTACTTACACCACAGTCACAAAACAAACCGAGATAGAGAGAGTCAGTGGAGAGTCGAGTACGTCAGATTCGCCTCGCCGCCGCGGGGGCACACACACAACTAAACTAAAACGAACGCTAGCCGACTAAACAGCGTTCATTTTAGATGTGCGTGAGCGCGCGCATCTCTATGATGCACGCACAGGGCAACGCGGCGGGGAGGCGGACCGGCCGCCGCTCGCTGTAATCGCTGTCGAACTCGAACACGAGATATCTCGGCATTGGCAAACAGGCAATGATTCTTGTCCATATCTCAGTGCATTTTGTGCGTAACGTTTGTGATAATGATAAATAATTAAATAAAAGCATAAGACTGCGTTTTTCGTGTGCTTTCCAAGGAGTCCTACTGTACTGTCCTCAGTAAACTGACTATCACTTTACTAAGTAACTTTGGACATTGACAAATTAATTACGAAGAAAGTTTGACACTGGCATAATGCGCTATTTGCGCTATTATTGTCATACTAACCTCTGATCCGCCCCTTAGTCTAGACAACGTTCCTCAGCCTGTTATTGAAGCAAGTAAGTACACATCAACTAACCTCCGAGCCGCTCTGGAATTTGCCGTCGAGCCCGCTGGGCCCTTTGCTCCAGACGACGTTCTTCATCTTGTGCTTGAAGCAGAGCAGGTGTATGGCGAGCGCGGCATGTTCGCGCGCCGCATCGCGTTCGTCGCCGCGCGCCGCCGACATAAACGCGGCCAGCTTCGCGAGCGGCAGCGTCGTGTACAGCTTCAGGTATGAGCGGATCGTCGGCAGCATCTTCTGTTGACGCACCTGCACATGGAAAAATACAAGTCGTCTTAAGATATTATCTCCATAAAAGCTTAGCGGCCATTCTGACAATTTGAACCTTGGACACAGCAGTTCTATACAGCTTTATTAAGTTGCGAGTTTTTAAAGCAAGATATTCTCATGACCGCGTGGTGTAGGCCGGCTTTAGAATGACACTGGCCCACCTCTTCCCGTGGATGTCGTAAAAGGTGACTAAGTGATAACAGGTGTTGAGGATGAAGGCCACCTGTAGATTAAAATTAGTACAAGATAAATAATACTGTAATACATATCTGTATACTTACTTGTCACAACTTGTAAAAAAAACCCGTAAAAAGGATATTTTAGTACGTATTTACATTTAAATGGCCAGCCCGCTGGCGGCGGTCGCGCCACCTCGACACGCATCTTCGGACAATCGATTAAACAAAATCTAACTCTTTCTTGCGCCACAATACCTGTATCATCCACAACACTCGTTCTTTAGGTGGATCAGACACAAAACTGGTACGTCGGCTGGATATTTGCAAAGAAGGAGCTAACAACAGTAATGCAGAGATGTCGTTGTTTCGCATGCCGCGCGGCGTAAAAACACGCGGTCAACTCAACAAGGAACAATTATTTATTGGCTAACGAAAAACAGAATATGCTCGAGGTTAAATCCGATCCTTGTTTCGCAACTCATGTCCAGAAAAACACGAAAAGTAAAAAAGTAAGTCGTTCATCGTCTTAGCAGCACGATAGAAGCAGTAGGAATATGAAACTGCCAGCGGTATAGCAAAGATAGAAATGGAAGCTGCACAAGCTGAAGCAGAAGCCAAAATTGCAAAATTGGAGGTTTGTAGAAAACAAGTTCACTCCACTCGCCTACCCTAGATTTGGACTCGTGACGCTCGTTTTCCCCCATTATGTGGGTTCGGAGTTGAGCTCATGTTCTTAAACTGTTTGTATCGCTCGCCTTCCTTAGATCAATCGTTTTCATTTTTTTTGCTCTACTATTAAGTTTCTCGCAATGGGGCCCTATAAAGGGCGGTGCTCTGGGCTATAGCCCGTTAAGCTCCCGCCTTAATCGGCTCTGTTGGTAAGGATTTTGATAGTTTCAATGAATGATTTGAAATTTCAACGATAAGTAGCGGTTACCTCGTCCATGAAGACTTGCGTCTGATGCTTGACGGAGTCGCGGGCGTAGTTGGAACCGGGCTCGATGGGCGGCGGGCACGGCGACAAGAATTTGGGGCACGCGAACGTGAAGCAGCTCTCGAACTCGCCCAGGTCCCCGTACTGCATCTTGAACATTTTCTCGTGATAGTTCTTCTCGCGCAATACCTGCACAAATAACAATATTGGTTTTTAAGACTCGCGGTTTTCACATATGTTATTTGCTCTATGAGAGTTGCTATAGAATCAGCTATATCATTTTCTGCGGATTTTGTCGAATAAAATATCCCTAACCGTTAGATAAAAATTTGTAAAATGTAGAATTTTATTCAGTCACCACATTTATCACGAAATATAATTTTAATTTTAAGCGTAATTTTAATAAATTGATATGAATTACTGTAAATTTAGGTATAGGTCTACCGGAATCTCATGGCATAAAAAAAAAAAAAAAGCCCCAAGCCTCCTACAGTTGAGCGACAACCTGCCATCTTACCATACATCAAGGGCATCACTGACAAAATTGGCAATATCTTAAGACGAGCTTCAATTAAAACTTACTTCAAGCCGCACAAGAAGATTAGCCAATTTTTAAGACCTGTCAAGAGCAATATCCCCCTACAAGATGCAGGTGTTTACAAGCTTGATTGTGAATGCGAGTTATCATACATTGGGCAAACAAAGAGGAGCATCGGTATCCGGATAAAAGAACACATAGCTGACATGAAGAACAGACGCTCGACCAAGTCTGCAGTTTGTGAACATGTTCTGGACAAACCCAACCATTACATTCGATTTGATAATCCACAAATCCTCGCTAGAGAGACCCGGTTCATGCCAAGAATGTTACGCGAGGCTATTGAAATCAAGAAACACCCAAATTTCAATAGAGAAGATGGTTGGCAAGTACCACCGGCTTGGGATCCAGTCATTAAATTAATTATATCACAAGGCCAACGCAATACTGCAAGACCTCTGGACACCGTGAGCGAATACTGCGTGCATAGGGAATGTTATGATTAAAAATTTTCAGACGGTAGTTCAAAAAATTTCAGACGGTAGTAATAATTTCTTAATAACTCAAGTGACAAATAAAATCAATTAGTCACCCCGTGACCACGTCCACTGCAAAGTGTTCGAAACGTCGGGATATAAATAATGTTAAATATACGCGATTTAAACCGTTAAAAGTTGTTTAATTGCTAAAAAAAAAAACTGGATAAACTGGTTGGTATATGTCTACCGGATTTTCATATGGCAATGTCAATTGTCACCTGTCAAATCAAGGTACGAAATTTGTCAACCGCTGCTGAGATTTTGTGATATCTTATTGACAATTTGTTGTTTTTGTGAAAATGTCGAAAAAGCCACTTCGATCTCAAGCGAGAAATATTGTTTTCAATGTGTATCGTAAAATAAGGGAAGAAGAAGGCGTAAATCAAACTCAATCTTTGATTTTAAAGCGCGTCGTAGAGTTGACCGGTAAGTTGGACTGAGTTGTTTTGATACTTTTAGTTTATTTTATATTTTTCTTACTTAATTATAGCTTCTTTATAGGGGTTTCCAGTACTACTATACGGCGAATCGTAGGTGAGGGCACATGATGGTGTATTTTCCACGCCTGGTAAAAAGAGGAGAGGGGGGAAGAAGAAAATCAACTTGGACAGTTTCGATTTATTTAGAGTTGATTAGGAATAAAGTAAATGAATTCCATACAGTTCGGAAGGAAATTCCAACAGTAATGAAACTGTTACAAATTCTTCGACGAGATATTGATTTCAACGGAGGGAGAGAATCTTTGAGGTAAGAAAAATATTAAGTAATAATCCCTCTCACTCTCACTCGTAAGAGGAGGCCTGTGCCCTGCAGTGGGACGTATATAGACTGATGATGATGATGATGAATGACTAAGCTATCGTTTGAGTAACATGATAAATTTTATTATTTTCTACAGACTTATACTTAAGGAGATTGGTTTTGAATATGTTAACTGCCAATCAAAAAGGACCATTTTGATGGAGAGAGATAACATAAAACTACAAAGATACAAGTTTTTTAAGCGTATAAAGGAAAACCGCGAGGCTGAAGAGCATAATAAATTGGATGTGATTTATTTAGATGAGACTTACATTCACGGTTCATGTTCTGTGAACAAGTGCTGGCAAAGCAAAGATATTGCAGGTCCATCTAAAAGTATTTCACTTGGAGCGAGGTGGATCATTGTAAACGCTGGTGGAGAAAATGGCTTTGTACCAAATTGTTGTCTGGTATACAGGTCAACAAGTGTATCTGCTGACCATCACCACGATATGAATAAGGACAATTTTACAAAATGGGTGACAGAGAAGCTAATTCCAAATCTGACAAGACCTTCACTAATTGTTATGGATAATGCTAGTTATCATTCCGTACGGATGAACAAACCGCCCACACAAGCCAATCGTATCGCTGATATAAAAGAATGGCTTCGTGCAAATGATGTACATTATCATGTTATGTATCTTTGGCGTAAATGTCAACTACTTGAAGTAGTGAAACAAAACATGTCTGCGCCCTTATATGAGATAGATGAAGTATTAAAATCGCACGGTCACGAAGTTTTAAGGCTCCCACCTTATTATTGCACATCGAATCCCATAGAAATGATTTGGGGTATAATGAAGCAAAAAGTTGCTGATAAAAATGTAAATAGGCCTGCAAGTGACATTAAATTATTAACAGAAGAAGCTTTCCCACAAATTGGTACAGAGGAATGGCGAAAATGTTGTGAACATGTAAAGAAAATTGAAAACGATTTCATCGAGCAAGATAGAATAATTGAAATGCTGGAAGAGCGATTTATAATAAATACCTCTTTATCTTCATCATATGATGAAGAACAAGAAATGCAGATGGAGTTCTTGGAATCGTTTTCTAGTTCTGAATGAGGTGTTAAGTTATTAGTATGATTTAAATGATATATAATAAATTAGTACATAAAGTAATATACGATTGATTTATTTTTCATGACATATTTTCCTATGTTAAGAACCCGATGTATAACAACATTCTTCATACACATACCTAATATACTTCATGTTCATTAATACTAAAGACATAAATAAAAATTAAACAGTATCAAGATCGTTTAATCCAATTTCCCCAGTATTGCACACAACAAATTTTTATTTCCCCATTTGCCATGAGATTCCGGTAGACCTATATATAAATCTAATTTAATTTATATAAATCCAATCTAACGTAGTTCAATTGCTCGCGCCGACGTAGTCAGATTATTTTCAATCTCTTGTAAAACTTCTTCATCGTAATCCATACGTGGTCTTCCTGCTCTAGCTTGATTGTGAAGCATTCTGCCTTCCGAATATGATCGGTGAACATTTATGTGAATACGCGCTGATCAGGATGTTCCAAGCATTCGGGTATCTTTCGCGATACAGATTCGCTGCAGCAACACCATTTCCTCTGCATTCCCCATAAATGTAATGCATGTTGGCGTATTCTTGAGCAGTATACTTGTACGACATAAGGAGTAAGTAGTATTGAACCTCAAACACAAAGTAACACAAACACAGTGTCCAGAAGAATTCCAGGTCAGTTCGTTATTATGTCTCAACACGTCCAAATCACCAAGCTACATACAAGTCCAAAAAACAAAAGCAAAAAGAACAAGAAAAATACGAATGCGAAACGATGCACAAAAAACAAAGTAGTGTAACATACTGCCTAACAATAATAATAAATCATGTGGCCTGTGTCAATTTACTATCAAACGATCTTTCTATCTCTAACTCATGTCAAACGGCGTCTTCCTCTATCATAGCTAAGATAAACTTAACGAAGGTAGAATAGCTTCACTACAAGTTTTAATTATTTGAATATTTTCACAATGAGCTCCTTTTGCAGTATAATAGTAATATCTTTTTTTCTACAATAAAAGATGGCAAATGTTGTACTATTTTCAAAACTATGCTAAAGAAGCATAATTTTAAAATAACTTGCCAGGTTAGCATGGTACTTTTTTTTCAGTATGAAGAGTCGAAGTTAGCTAATAAAAAAACAATAACTCGTGAATCGGGGAAAAATGTTTTTTTTTACAAAGGCATTAGCACTATTAGTTTTATTTTGGACTGTGATGAATAGCGGGTTATTCAGGGCTGCGTAACATAAATTATAATCTTAGAATATCCAATTTTGTAGCTGTGGCACACAAGAAACTAATGTAAGCTGTCGATTTTCTCAAAATTCATAAAAGTAACATTATCTCAAAAACTAATGATTTTTTTACTAAGTCATAATTTGTTATTTAGTCAGTTATGAGCTGGTCTATCAACCCTCCAAGGGATGACAGGTGTTCCAAAAGTCAAAGACCTGTATATATAAAAATGAATGTTTCTTTGTTTATCCCGTATGCGTTCCTATACCATTCATCCGATTGCGATAAAACTTTGGTGAGTTGTAGTGCGCACGCCCGCGAAGGTTTCTGAATTAGTACACCCATTTTACAATAGATGGCATGCGAGTCATTTCAATAAATGAGTGTATTTCATATAGTTTAGGGGCAGTTCGTATTTTCGATATGAGTGCGCGCGCATGCTTGCCAAAATTGAATTGAATCAAATACAAAAAGCGACTTTTCAGTTCGTGTGTGACATAACATGACAAGCGATTGGTCGATCACGAAAGAAAAAGGCATCACGAGCTTCAGAAACAGACGAGCAACGGGAAGCAAGACTGGAAACCGTTCGAGTACGCACTGCTCAAGCCCGTTCGTCTGAAACAGACGAGCAACGGGAAGCAAGATTGGAAACCGCTCGAGTACGCAATGCTCAAGCCTGTTATTATCGCATTAAATTGAAGACCACGCGAACGAAGTCGCGGGCAACAGTTAGTTACATACAAATGTAAGTGTGAGGGTACTAAAATAGAGTCATTGTAATAGGCCACTTTTGACATTTCATTGATTTTGTGACGATATAACGTTGCATAGGTCACATAATTCCATTTATGTTTATAAATTCATTACTGAACACAAAATTGTAGTAGAATTAAATCGACAATCGAGCCGGTAATCGACATAATGTAATTTGGACATTTCTCTAAGGCGCAAAATACATAGAAATGGCGTCTAGCGCTGGCGTGGTTCAGACATGGCATGGATGCCATGTGGCCGCCAGTGCCACGCCATTTTAGTATGTTTTAAATCGCGTCGCTTCCATATATTTTGTATGAAATGCGAATGAATGGCAAGACGCCCGAGCCTCGCCAGCGCCAGACGCGATTTCTGTGTGTTTTGCGCTTAACGAGCTGCCATCAAGCAAATAAGAAAATGGAAAGCTATAAACGGCTCTTGATCATGGTTGATGTAATGCAGCTGAAACGTCAAGTAAACTAAATACGGTATACCATATATACGTGTTAGGAGCCGTTTAATAGATAAATAACAATATTTATGCAGCAACAGATGTTAGCCTGAGAGTTAATGCACCTTTACTTTCCCATCTGTCTTGTTGCGTCTTCAGGAACTTTACCACAATTATCCGATCAAAACAACCATTTTGTATCAGACCCTTTGCTCGAGTATG